>OZ008369.1:287049335-288249335 GCA_963931995.1 Phaonia tiefii
AAAGGAAAGGAAAGGAAAGGAAAGGAAAGGAAAGGAAAGGAAAGGAAAGGAAAGGAAAGGAAAGGAAAGAAGGAAAGGAAAGGAAAGGAAAGGAAAGGAAAAGGAAAGGAAAGGAAAGGAAAGGAAAGGAAAGGAAAGGAAAGGAAAGGAAACGAAAGGAAACGTAAGGAAACGAAACGAAACGAAACGAAATGAAACGAAACGAAACGAAATGAAACGAAAGGAAAGGAAATTAATTAAAATTAATTGAAATGAATTGAAATGAAATTTCTCGTCACGTCAGCTGACTTATCCTCATTAAATGAAATGCCTCTTTAACCTAATCAAGTTTTGTTGATCACTGTTTGAATTTCCTGAAGACCACTGACTACATGCTGATACTGCTAAATCGCCGGCATACGTACCTATTGGTCCTTCGCTTATTGTCGCTATGTAGGGTACTGAAGATAATCGATCGTGTAACAACGCATTCTCATATCCGAAACATTTGTAAAAAGCGTAACGAATGATCAATATTTATTACGTAATAAATCAAACAGGAATTGAACTAAATCAAACAGGAATTGAACTAACAATTTACTATTCAACCCACCAATTACAACAAAAATCTCTTTTTTAACTTAGCCATGACCTCCGAACGTTTATTTACAAATTTGTACTTTATTTTAAATTACGTGTTAAATAGCGTCTCTAGTATCATGGTGTATTAGTCTTTAATACAAATCAACATCAATCATACGTTCACATGTTCCAAATTGGTATAATTACTGTATCATTAGCTGCACAATATTAGCAACAAACGTTTCCTATTACAATCTAATACGATTTTCACATTATTTGGCCATAAGTTGGATAGTGAAACACATTGACAAGTTATTTCACAGGTAAACATTTTTTGGGATTCTAAATAATATCAATCATACGTTTAGTTGTTATATGTATTAGTTTATTCTAATCTTCCACAATGTTATCAAATTATTTTTGTAATTTAAAAAAATTTAGGGAAAACTATCTCGGCTATCTCGGAAAATAATTTTCTATTTACAACTATATCTTGAAACCAACGACAACCTGAATACAACAATGGATTTCGGACAAACCAAAACTCATGCTAGTGCAGGAAATTAATCCATAACGTTGATTAGTACAAGTGCTATCTGTGCATCTGTGAATACCCACTGAAACAAGATTCTATAAATCGTCACCTAAAATGCCCAAAGACGTAACCCTCATTTTCAAAATTTTACAGGAGAAGCAAAAAACCTTATAAAATCCAAAGTATTTCAGTTTTAAACCCGTTCATTCCACAGCTTACCTTAGGAACTTGGAAGTCTACTATTTTGCACATATATATTTTAGCGTGGAGTATTATATACAATCAAAAAAACAGATTTTATTTTTTGAGGGTTACGTCTTTGGGCATTTCAGGTGACGAAATGCACAACCATTAACTAAAACAGGACGACCTTCGTTCCTTGAAACAGATTTGTATTTAATTTTTGAAGAGCCAAGGATGCAAAATAAGGTTATACAGGCGAACTGGCGGTGGCCGTCGGTGACGCAACGGTTAGTGTGCGCGGCTGTTACACTTCATTCGACCACGGCCACTTCGCTCAAAGACGGCGGCACTATCGGGTAATAAGCACTGAAATAGTTTCATAAAAACCCGTTCTAAACCGGTTTATAACTGTAGGTCTTAATCTGTGAGTAAAAACTGAAAAGCGCACAGCTCAGTGATTGTGAGAAGTTCTCTCCTATCCCTTCATGGAATGTAATTAGATTTATTTATTTAAGTGAACTGGCGAATGAAAGTAAGGCGTAAAAATTCAAACAATTGGGATCAGTATGAGAGTATGTTAGTATGACATTACCAATTTTCAATAATAAAACAAAAATTGTTTGACTCTGTCGCTTTAAACAACTCTATAATCGTTGTTTGAAATTATTTCGCTTATTTCGCTTACCCCTGCTGCGGTTACAATTGATTTCCTCGAAACGAGCGCTAATAAAAACATTTAAATTTTTTTGAATTAATCATACGCATAGTATGCTGTTTACAGTAGGCAATACCGAGTATGATTTATAAAATTACGAATTTTCGTAATAAAACACAAATACCCTTCTTAAATACGAATTCTTACATTTAACTTAGTTAAAGAAAAAATATATATACCCACCATATACGTAGGGTGTGACTACAAATATCATTACTAAATCTTATTGATGAAATGTTAAATATAAAATTAAAAATATGTTGCATATAACATCTGTATTAAATTGTGGTAAATACTCTTCTCAATGGTTGCATTTTAATTGAGTTATTATAATTGAAGGGTGACTGACTGTGTAATTGCCTGTTGTATCGCAGCAGTGACTAAACGTATCAACTTAAAATCGGAAGCTTTTGCAAGTATATACATTAATTGATATAAATCTGAGATAACTAGAACTTCACTTTTCAAATAAAACTTTTGGTACTATTCAGTACATTTTCGTACATTTTTAGTGGAGCTTTTTGTGTGAGCTTTATAACAAATATATAAATATTTTCCCATTCCATACCAATAAAGGACAGGGGAGAGCTCTCCCAAACAGTACGCTATGCTATTTCCAGTTCTATACTCACCTATTGATACCTACAGTTCCACACCGGTTTTAGGAAGCTTTGATGGCTAACAACTCGATAACGGCGGACCCAGCACTGTTCGAATCCACTTCCACATGTACAAAAGTACAAAAGTAATGTACAAAAGTACAAAAGTAAATTAATATCTTGTTATTATATATTTTCTCGACTACTCGCTATTTTCCAAAGCCCTAAATATTGAAGTATTTTAGGAAAAATGCCGATCATTTTTAATGTACTCCAAAAAGTTAAAGCAATGCGGGTTCTGTGTTTAGTTGTTCGACCAATTTGTTACCAATAAATAATCTAATCTAATCTATAAAGGAGTAGCGAAATATCGAGAAAAATAAACGCAAAAAAAAACAAATCTGACCCCAAGCTCGGAAAATATAGATTATTTATTGGTATGCGAGTTCGTTAAAACAGAAAATACACGAAAATTTTAATATTCTCGTAGGTATTTCTCTCTCTTTTTGCAAACTGGCTGTTCCAATTGCATTACGTGTATGATTAATATTACGTCTTAGGCACTTTGGCGTATAATTGACATCAATTATTTCGAATACCATACAGTAGACTTCAAAATCACTTCTTGAAATAAATAAATACAAATTTAGCAATTTTTTGTTATCGGCTATGTAATATGTTTTTAAATGATTTGAAAATAAATGCCAGCTGTTAGAGAAAATCTTTATTAAGCTCGCAGAAAACGCTTTTCTATCTTTAACATTTTGTCAATAAATTCAACTTTCCTACGACGCAGTCTCATCTGTGGGAATTTTCGTTTTCCTGTTCTTCATCGCAGCCCGTTTTGATTGTACAGAACCAGTTACTACAGCTTTCAGGATCATCTCATCAGTTTCACTAAACATCAGAGTAGAATTAAACTTCATGTCGGGCACATAAGGTGGAAACTTCTCTGGATCTAAATAAGCATTTTCAATATAAATTGTTGTATCCTTTTTAAAAAAAAACGATAGATGGAGATTAATTTAAAAATGAAATTAACAAAATAGCAAATTGTACCTTCTGAATGGGGCATTTTTTAGGAAAGGATTTGCTCGATTTCCTTATCTCTTCCAAAACAATGTAGGGCAAATTCAATGAATTTTCCGCTTTTGCTTCAAGCTGTTTGCATCCATCCAGTGTCACATTGATGAGAGTCCAATCGTTTCCCGGCCGTGGAACGGTAACACCAAAATACACCAGAAGATTGGAAACTTCCTTTTTAACGGTGGCAGATCCATTAATAATATTACGCCCTTTGTCATGAATTAACTTCATATCGGTTGAGTCGATGTAGTCATGATTGAATTCATATTCCAAGTTAGTAAGATCAATAACATATGAACGCTTGAATTGAAGCAATTATAGAGAAGGTAAAAAACCATTTTTAAACAACACCAGGTTCTATATTTACCCATGCATTCAGGCCATTTAATAGCAATAAAATAGATAAATATTTCAAAATATTTCCGTTCATATTAATGGTTTGATTTTTATTGTTAAACTGGCAGGCAAATTTAGAACAATGAGCAAATAAAACATTAACTTTAATATCTCCAAATCGTTATATTGTTAAAGTTGTGGTTTTAGGTATTATTATTTAATGTCTGGATAATAAATTTTTTAAATTGTGCGGAAAATTATATGACCATTAGGACTAATTATTCGATATTGAGATTATATTGATAACAACTAGGTTCTCCGTGTGTACGTCCAACCTGCGCATCAGACTATAATAAGTATATTTTTTAGGGTTGACTAATAGGCTCCACAACTTGAAGAAAGTAAAGTACTTTACAACATTTCTCGAAATCTTAATTACAAGAAGATAACAGATTTGTCTTGCAAACCATCGAACATTCACCGATTACTATGCATCTTCACTGAAGTGTAAATAATATTTCCATGCACTCTTTGCATACTCTCTTCCACAATGGCCGGATGTTTGTGAGCATCGGACTTAAAATGCAACTTCAAATGCAAATGAATCATTGGCCTTCTCTCACTCCTTCCAGCAATTAAGAGTATCAAGCTCTTATGGTACTTTTTGGAGTACCTGTGTGACCCGAATTAAAAGGAAATAAATGGACAAGTGGCACACAAAGAAAATGTTCCTTTCATAACAAACATAGGTTTAAAAGTGTCCTTTCTATAAAAATATCAAGAGGAAATGTGTTAATAACTATAACACGCTACAGTAGGTGAGAAACCAATTCACTTATGTTGGCAAAATTTGGCGCTTTACTTTAATTCTATAAAATATATAAAATATTAATCACAATGGTTTTGTATTAAATTCACCGGAACATACATATTTTCACCGAAACCATATATTTATTCTGTCGTAAAATTGTACAATCAAAGCGTATGACAATACGGTGAAAGCAATATCAATACTACCCATTAGCCCTCTGTACGTATAATTAATAGTATTTCAAATATACCCGGACGTATAACGAATATTATTATATGTGGTGATTTTTGTAGAGATACCAATTTTTTCGTACCCAAATTGAATTCAATGTCAACTGAAACATGTCGTGCATAAAAGAATCAACATATTTCGTGTTAGGAATTTGATGAGGAACCTGTCACGGACTTCGAAACTAGTCATGCCAGTGAATGTGCTTTCCCGAGTGGTTTGCTATTCCAACAAAACCAACCACTTTTCACCAAAAAACTATATCTAACCTTGGAGGCATGTAGTATGAACATCTCAAACATTACCACATAAAACTATGAAAAATCGGGAATAAATAAAAATTCCTTTCACGAACGCGTTATTTCTCGAAAAGAACCACTCAATTGGCCATCGATATCCTGCGATTAAATGCCTCTAAATTATTTTCTCTGGGCTTAGATGAAATGTCTGATTTATGCGGAAACTATGGGCACCTTAGACGACATCGTGCCAACAAATGCCGATATACGGCATCTATTCCTTAAACAAATGGTCGTAAATTGAACTCCCAGATTGCATTATTACATCCAGCCACGGTTCCAACATACCCCAAATTATAGTCAAACCCTAATGGCATTAAATTACTTTTCTAATAAAATTAATATTCAATTTGAAATTATGTTTTCTCATTCTTTTATTTAAACTAAAACTTCTACACGTCAAAAAAAAAACACCCAATAATTTGTAACCTGTTAAGGGTTACAACCCCAAAGAAAATATATACAAGATGTCATGTCACGATGTGAATTGCCTACTATTTAGTTCGAAATTTAAAAAAAAGAGCTCTTTTTGCAAGAAACGTTCACCTGAAGATATACAATGTAAATGTAAGTTGAAAAAATTATATAGGTCAATGACCACGTCCCGAATTGATGCACCTTTTTGCTGCTCGTTTTACGGAATTTATGTTGGTAGAAGTTACGGCATCCAACAATTACTACCAACCGCCAGATGTCTGTTCACGGGATAAGCAATAAGATAATTTTTATTAATATTATGTCACACAATAAATAAGAAACCCCAAACAAATTGTCAGTTATAAGGGCAATATTATGAATACGGGATGGTAACTTCTGTACGTTAATACAGATCGGTACGTATAATTAAAACTATATCAAATATAGCAGTACGTATAATTAATATTATTATCTTCTGGACACAACAGGGTGTTAAAACTTATGCCGCAATAGGAATAGGTATATTTGCTTAAGGAATTTTTTAAGACAACTGGCTACGAAATGTATTGTTGACATGTCCAACATGCAAGACAAAAATTCCTAAGAAGTGCACCAAGCACTTCATTCGTTATCAATCGGATTGATACGACAAGAAATTGTATTTCCAAAAAGTACACGCTGAAAATCAGTCTTTTTGTTGTTGTTTGGATGCAAATATAACATGTTTGTGGCTTGTCGCAAATGTACTATATTTTTTCTCAAACCCATTCTGTTTGCTATTCAATATCATATGTTTGAGACACAATAATAGGCTATAATATATGTTTTTGAGACCCAAATGTGGTTTTGTTCTTTGAACACTGCTAAAAACAAATACGAGACAAACAACAAAGAAACAAAAAGGCAGCAGATCTTTTACTCACGCTTGCAGACTCATACATCTTTCCTGCAATATGTTGCTGGGCCGATATTTTTCAGCGTGTATCAACAACAAAATACCCAATAGTTTCAAGAGCCAATACTTGATGTCAAACATGGGATATGGCTCCAACAACGATCCCTTCATATGCGACGCATCAACTGCAAGAAATTTGTCACAACATCAACAAACTTGACATGTTGGTGTTGCAAACCCGTGTCCAGTTCTGTGAAAGCTATCACTGTATTTCGGCAAAGAAGAGTATGGCCATCGTAGAGCGCACTAAGTGAATTTCCCATCCATTTGGCAATCCCCAGAAAATGAATAAACATGATACGTTGAAGAAAACTTTGAATCCTCCTCTCGCAAAAAAATCACCCGATAATTAAATACATAGGTATATTCACTTCTGCTGTAGTACCGCTGGACGTATAACAAATATTATTACGTACTGTAAAGTACGTATGATTAATATTGATTTTACTTCTTTTGGAAAGTACACGTACTCTTGTCGGATGTTCTCCTTGAGAGTTTCGAGAATATGTAAATTGCTCACATAGACCCTAGACTTGAAACAAAACCCCAAAGAAAGAAATCAGGATTGGTCAAATCTGGCCATTATGCCGACCACTGAAAAGCTCTAAATTAAGACACTAGGCGACCGGGAAACCGTCCTTTAAAAGTCCACCGACGCACGAGCTGTGAATGGAGTTGCACCGTCCTATTGAGGTAATATGTTGTCCAGTCCTAATTAATCAATTCGCGGTAATGAAAACTCTTTGATAACGCTTCTGTATCGCTCGCCAGTCATAGTAATCATATTACCCACAGAGTCCTCACAAAAATTTGGTCCGATAATAAAAAATAGTTTCCCATTACATCCCATGAAGGAATTGGGGAGAGCTCCTCACAACCAGTGGTTTTATACTCATTAATTGGGACCTAGAGTTTTACACCGGTATTTTGAGAAGCTTTTCCATGGCTAAATACTCCATAGTTTCGCTGTCACTATGCAAGGTGACCGCCGCCGAAAAAAATTTAAGGTGGTCAGAGCTGGATCGAACCTAGGATCTCATGTACAAGAGGCACGAATACTCAACATTGCACCACCGACGGCCCGAAGACCCGATGATACGTCCCGCGAAAATGCTGCACCTGGCAATGATTTTTATTGGATGTAATGGCTCTTCGTAAATGAGACGTGGATTTTCCCATATGAAAATGGTTGTCACCGTTCATGGTAAATTTGTGTCGTTGCGGATCAAGTTGGCGTTAGTGTAGTTTAGATGCAATTGACGGTCTGCAGGCAGTGGCTACACTTTTTAAGAGAACGTCTTCAAATCATCAGGGATGATATTTAATTATTGGTAATTTTTACAACTATTATATTTTATATCTTCAAGCTCAAAACCATTCGATATCTCTATTAAGAGAGATATTGTTCCAAAACATAAATGTTGCAAAATGAATCCTCCTGATTCCTCGCAAACCATATAGCTTTTTCAAATATAGCCACAAATCTTCTTCCGTGGTAGTGGTAGTGGAAGTTTGGAATAATGAAATTCTTCAAACTAAATACAAACAAAATCATTTAAATTCTAAATTCCTAAACTGCCAGTTCTCGCCATTTGCAAACGTTATAGCATCTTCCGCTGAGGTGATACTTTTTGGGCGACCCTATATTAGTGGATGGTTGGGAACAGGAGTATTTAATCATCCCACTACTTTCTCAAATTTTTTCAAATTAAAATTAAAGGGAGAGTAATAAAGACGTATAATTAATATGATTCCATAAACTACAATGCGTATAATTAATATTATTACTAGTACAAATGTACGATTGACAATTATTATTTAATTAATTGTATATAAATACGTGCAACTTAAGTCGTTATCACCCTGAATTTTTAGTAAGACACCTTTTAGGGTTTCCCACATATGGCCTTAAATTAAACACTTTTCGCAAATGCGTCATAAACATACAAACAATTTACATGGGCAAATACTTCTCCTTCGAGTGTGTAGGCGGGCCTAGAACACACACCTTGAAATCTGAATCCACTTTAATAGAACTTAACCCACAATACAATATGACACTATCATATACACTCTCTTTACCAGTAGAAATTTCAACATATTCACCCTCAAAAACTCTTTGGCCGAGGCAGATAATTCCTAGTTCTATAACGACATTTTAAGTACAGTGCACAGTTACAGCATGAGACTATCACAGACACTCTCTTCAGCTATTTGAAACACACACATAGTGGCCCACGAAAACTCTTAGGCCGTGGCAGATAATTTCTAGTTCTATGAGGACATATTCTCCTTCGAGAGGATGGACTCTATAGCGTGTGAGAGTGTATGTATTCCAACGTATGTTTTCCAAATTGCAAAAGAGTATTTATGGAACCAATAACATGCCTTGTTTCCCATTGCCTGTAAGTAAACTTTACAAAATTTAAGCCAGGTTTATGGCTTAAAAAGCAAACATACATTCGTGTAGATAGCTGCCTCCATAAGGTTGTGCAATGCTTATTGTTTTACCAAATTGAAATGGTACTTCAGAGTTTGTGCAAGTATTGCATACATTTAGGCGAAGCGACTTAATAACCGGTAAATATGCAATTCAATGCAAAACTTTCTTTTGTGTGTTGCCTGTTAATAGGAGTGTGTAATGCTGGCATTACGTGCAGCTTTTAGGCTGTCAAAAGTCCTGCTGGGAAACAAACTTTACACAAAGTTCAAAAGGAAAACATTTCGAATTTGGAAAATAGTATTACAACTATTAATAAAGATTTAATGTAATAGTCTCCTATGTACAACTATAAAAAATAAGTTTTCTTAAATTATTACACAAAAAATACATCACTTCTCAAAATTCAAGTTTAAAAACAGGCCGTCGAAAGACTCCCGCAATGGAAATGATCATGTACTACATATCGACAATTCCTTTACTTCCTTTATTCCTAGACTCTAGATTTAGTGGAAAAATCATCATATATTGATTTTTTGTACAATAATTTACATAAATATGCTGCAATCGCCTGTATGCATGTGAAATAATATTAATCATACGTATAGATATTCACAAAATTGTCGCAGCTATAAGGCGGAACACAGTTTGAAGTGTTTTACTTTGGTAACAGCAGACAAAGGATTTTAAATGGAACCCCGCAGATTTGAAGCAGGTTCTATGGTTAGCGTACTTAGCTTATGTAAAATAAAATTAAATGGTTGCCCATTACCATTACAGCCCATGAAGGATTTAGGGAGAGCTTCTCACAACCAGTGAGCTGTGCGCATTCTACTTTTGTACTCACTGATGGCGAACTACGGTTTTTACACCGGTTCCGAAGGGTATTTTGGGAAGCTTTTTCATAGCTAAAGACTTGATAGTGTCGCCGTCACTAAAAAGCCGAAAAACCGCCGCCGGAAAAGATGTACAGTGATCAGAGCAGGCATCGAACCAGGATCTCATGTACAAGAGGCGCGCACACTAACCATTGCACAACCGACGGCCACACTTAGCTTATGTACACACTTTCAGAAATTAAACCAGAAAAAATCCCTATCCAAAGAACCCGTTCGAAATCAGAGTAAAGTGATAAAGGGAGACGTTATGTAGAAATCGAAAAGCTTTCTGGAAGTAAGAAGCTCCCACCAATCTCTTAATGGAATGCAATACAGCGTCAAGTTGTACGGATGAAAGAACAGGAATATGATATGCTCAAACCAGTAACCCTTCTAAGAAAAGTAGGCTGAACATCAATAATGGCCAATAGAAATTTATTGAATTGGATTAATGAAGCTGGGCGCCCTTACCTTGTTCAATTCGTTGGTGCTGTTATTAAATGATCCAGCTTACAAATGAACGATCTGACTCAAACATAGGAGGAGGACACCGAAACAATGTAATACTTTTATTGTCAGTGTTTTTTTTTGTGATGTGAAGTCATTAAAAGTCTCTGGCTCCCCATTGCCAGGAGTGCGAGAGTTTAACACGCTAAAATACCTCGATACACTCACCCAACAATCCCTGTGGAACCACAGCAACAGTATGTCCTCACAGGGTGGGAAGGGTATACGGCTACTGGCATATCTAAAGGTGTCAGTCAAACAGGCCAAATTAGTGGCTTGCATATTTATCCAGAAATGAGTCTTGCACGTCCGTATTAACATGAATTGTACGCAGTATCCTATTATTATTAATCATACACTATGTGCTAGATAAATTAATATAAATCATACGCACGATTCTTTTGAATAATATGAATCATACAACATTAATCATATATTAAATGAATTAATATCAATTATGTCAATAAATATAAATATATCGAGTTCTCATTATTTCCATGAAGATACCGAAACCATCTTCTCACAAGTAATAAGCTCTAAGCTTTTTAGTTTTGTACTCACTTAATGGGACCTACTTAATGGGATTCCAACCAGATTTTTTAAGCAGATGCTTTCATGACCAATTATATGAGACTGTTGTCACCACCAACCAATGTGACGGTCGCTAAAAAGAATATACGGTGTCCAGAACAGTGATCGAACCCACGTTCTCATATACAAAAGCCGCGCTCTCAAACCATTGAACCACCGACGGAATGATGAATTTTAATCTACAGTGCGTACAGTGCGTATGATGAATTTTAATCTTATTAATCATACGTCATTGTGATGAATGAATTAGTATCAATTATACCGTGTGATTGAATAAAACTGCAGATTTTCACAAAACCTTTGGATCACCTTTACGTGTTATTTAACTGAGTATCGCTCCATGACTAAGTTAACCAAAGCCTGTAGTACCAATTATTTCAAAAAGATAAAAATTAGACACCAAAATATGCAAATAAATTGCTGCCAGAGATAGGCATTATATCGTAATTAAACCACCCTCTACAAATTTGAATTTAAATCTCACTACTTTCCCTCAGACTACGCCGTGTTTAAAACTAAGAATAATGTTACTACGAGAACCAAACGAACTTAGTCAGTTGAGATTATAACGATTTTACAATTAATAGTTGTAAAAATATAAATAAAAAATAAATATTGAAGAATAAAATTAATTTAAAAAAACGACCAAACGCTTGAACATTTTAACTTTGAATATAATACGAAAGGTCGGATAAATCATCATTATAACGTGAAAGTATAACGATTATAACGTGCTCATTTCAAGTGCCCTTATTGCATTAGAGCCACTAAATTTTGATGTCCACCTGCTGCAGTACTTAACTCCAACCAGCCAACTTAGCTGACTCAGAATTTATATCGCAATTAGTTAATTTTGTCCTCCCTGATGCAAGGATGAGCATATTTATGAGCATTTTTAATCCCAAATTTTTTCGAAAGAAGAAGTTCAGATTAGACCTCTCCTGAACAAATTTGAGTTCAGTAAAAATTGTGTTTAAACTTTTTTAAATGATCATAAAAACCTAACCAAAGTGTTCCTTTTATTACTATATTATTCCGTTATAAAATATACATTTCCACCACAAAATTGTGATTGCATATTTTATGAAGATAACATATGTTTGCGACATATGTTATTTGTCCCATCCCATCTTTTCCTAATGAAATCATTAAACGCAAAAAAACGCACATTCTACAAAATTTAAATATTTGCCTTTTAAGGCAAACATTTGCCATGTTTAGATCGAAATTTGCATATCTTTCATTTGGAACAACCTCCTCAAACAACATATAATTATGCAAAGAAGATTTCCTTCTGGAGACGAATACAACAAATGTTACAAAAATATTTCCAGCAAATGCTGATATGAAAATCAGTCTCTGCTGATTCGTAATAAGGTGGAATTTGAATATTATCGCCACAAAAAATAAAACCAAATATTTTCCCTCAAAATGTACAAAATGCTGTGGGATTTACTGTGGGACCATTCAAAAACAAGTAATTTAAATATTCCTAAGGGGCCATCAGATAAGCTACAGATATCAGGGGGGAGAAGTCACATAAATATTTATGAAAACATATTTGTCAATGTTGATGGGTCGCATCCAACAGTTACAGTACTCAAATGACCAAAATTTCTTGTTCTAACAATAATCATTTTATTGTATCAGGTACTCACGTAAGTGTCAGTATAATTTCCAAGTTCTTTAATTTCTTATACATTATTTCCCCCACTATCTGCGTTGATAATTTCCAAAATTTGGTCTCTCTCTGCACCCTCTATTCTTTAAGCTTAATCATTGTCGCCATTCGTTCATTGCCCCCGTTTCAAATTACTTAATTTGTCTTTAAGTCAACACAAAAATTCCTTTCCGTTTCCTTAACATGTCCTGGCAACAAACAAAAACTGTTCACTTTGCATTCATTCAGCGTAATTGAGGCGACATTTTTGTGGTGCTTTGACTTGGCGTAACGCCCTCGTTTGACACCATCTTTTCAATAAGCAAATCATAATGATGTTACGCCTTAGAAATAATTGATGAGTTGTCTAATTTGCCTGATTTCACACTCCAACACCAGACACAACAAGACTGGGGATGAACAAATTCTTGAATTGGTTCGCATAGCCATGAAACCAAATACTGATTTTATCAGTTTCCCTCATTAATTCCTTCGCTGGTATAAGTCGACGGCTGTTTTAATGAAAACAAGATTAATAACCCAGCAACAAATCTGGGAAGTGGTGACTAAAATAATGATAAAAAGTGAATATGCGGAAGCATTTCTAAACATAACTAAAATAACGCCTTTCTATACGAAACCCTAGACCCAGCGGCCAACATGACTTTATACGAAACCCTAGGGCCAGTTTCTATTCGAAAACCAAGCCTTTACGGTTAACACTTTTCTATATAAAAGGGCAAACGCTTTTCTATGAATTTCTAGGTATTACGGCAATGCTTATCTGTATGAAAGCCTAGGCCTGACAGCCTACGCCTTTATGTTCGACACCCTAGGCCTGAGCGCCAATACTTTTCTATATGAAACTTCAAATCTGACCGCCAACACTCCTTTACACGAAACACTTCACTTCACAAACACACTTTTCTAAAAAACAAAATCCTAGGTCCAACGGCAAACATGTTTCTATGCAACCTAGGCCTGACGATCAACACTTTTCTGTACCAAAGTCTGGCAGCCACCGTTTTTTTTATACGAAAAGTTTTCTGAATAAGAATCTAGGCCTTCTCTACGAAAATCTGAGCCTGATGGTCAATATTTTCTATATCAAATACTTTAGGCCTGACGTCCAACACATTACTTCACGAAACGACCAACAGTGTTTAATACGAAAACCTAAACCTGCGGCCAACCCTCTTCTGTACGAAACTCCAAGCCTTAAGGCCAACACTTTTCCTGACGGTTAACACTAAAACCTAGGTCCAATAGCAAACAGATTTCTATACGACATCCAAGGCCTGACGGTCAAGACTTTTCTGTACGAAACCCTGCCATCGAAGACTTTTCTATGTGAAACCTAAGCCTAACGGTCGAAAGTTTTCTATTTGAAAATTGAAACCTTCCATACGAAAATTTTAACCTTACGATCAATACTTTGCTATATAAAAAACCCTAGGCCTGACATTCAACACTTTTCTATATGAAACGGTCAATAATTTTCTATACGAAACTCCAAACCTGAAGGCCAACACTTTCCTATACGAAACCAACGCCTACCGGTCCATTCTTTTCTATAAAACAAAAACCTACCAAACATTTTTCTATGCGATATCGTAGACCTGACGGTCCCTGCCCTGAAGTCTTCTGTAAGAAAACTTAACCTGTCGTTAAAAATTCCATATGAAAAGTTTCCCCGACCTTAGGTTTTATATAAGATAATTTAACCCTACGTCAAGACTTCTATAAAAACACTTTACCTAACGTTTAGCTATAAGAAAACATTGCCTGACCTTAGGGTTTTATAAGAAAACATTGCCTGACCTTGAGTTGTTTATAAGCAAGTTTTACCTGCCATTACGATCTATGTTGAAATCTTTTACCTGACGTTAAATTTGGTGTAAAACCATATGTCTGACATTTAGTTTCTCTGCAACAAAAAGTTACCGAACCTTATGTTTTCTCTTCTCTTTCTGTTGTGCTTTCTCGCTGTGCTTTACATTCAGGTTTCCCGTAAGAAACATCTGCCTAACAGTAATGCAATTGATTGATATATGAAATATTTGACCGACAGATAAGTTTTCTATAGGAAGAAAACAAACCCTACATTTTCTGTTGAGACACTATGGGAGACATTTGAAGTTTTTACCTGACATTGGTGTTTTCTTGTAGAAAACATTGCCCGACATGTATTTTTAAATAGAATAACTTTACCTAAAAGTGATGTTAGTTAAGGAGAACATTACCTGACACTTGAGTTGCATACATAAAACTATTCGAATTTTTTGCCTGAGAGTTAAGTATTCCATAAGGAATACTAAGTTGTCTGTAGAAAAACTGTGCCTGAAGGTTATATTTTATATTCTAGAACTTTGCCTGGCAATTAACGTTTGTATCAGACAATGTTGTATGATAATCAAAATTTCGAAAGGAAATCTTTGTATGGCGTTAAATTTGTTACAAGAAAATTCACCCTGAAATTTAAATTGTCTTTTATTAAATTTGTGTTTGAAAATTCAGCTCCGGCGAGAATGCTGCCGCACACATTTCTGCATCCTAGTGTTATCCAGTTAAAGCTGTTTTGGGTCGAATAAATTCCTTAAACTCTGATGTCATGTTTTGCTAAATACCAAGTCAACATTCCTCTTGGACAACTTTTGAAGGGCAACACGAAATGTGTTATATCCCCTCTTGATATCCATACAATTTCATGCTTAACCAGAATGCAGGTTTTGTTTTTGTTAAATCTCATCTTCCAGAACAAATCTTACTAACATCTCTGGTGTATGCAACATGAAGCAAATCACATCATTCATGCATGGTTGTCTGATTCCATGTCCGTACTACGTCTGTCATATGTAGCAGATGAAGCAAACGTGAAAGTAGAGCGGCCAGAGATGAGTTTCTGTGGTCTTACTCGAATACTTGTCCAAACTTGTCAATTTTAATTAAATTCCCGATTACAATTTTTTTTTTTTTTTGTTGTGCAGTGTAAGTAAGTCTTGCTTAATGCCATTATAAAAATCAGATTTCGTTCTGCATTAATTTTTCTTATCAGCAACATCAGCCACAGCTCCGAAAGCATGGCCATCAATATCATAACCAACATCGGCAACGGCCTCAGCTTCATCAACATTATAAACATTATCGCCATCATCATTGCAGCAAAAGCAGCATCAAACAAGGGGAGGACTATTGGCCATAAACACTTGACGCTAGTGGAAATAGCTTCAAGAGCTCCAGCACTTACAGATAGAAAGGATATAGAACGGCGTTTATGCTCCCTATAAAAATCGGCTGCATTGATTTCAGCTCTTCGCAGTTGTTGTTCATAACTTCCACTTGACCTTATCGCAAGTTTCGCAATAAATTATAACAGTCAGGAGTTTCCAATGAGAGTAAAGGAGAAAGACAATTCATTTCACTTGTCGTAGTTATTGCCACATGGACCATGCCACACATGTCATGGATCGATGCACTGTCGCATTTGTTGCTCTCTCTGTTCCCTCGGGACCAACAAAAAAAATTAAAAATTGAATGACACAATGCAACAATTAAGGCTTATGAGACCGTACTACGGTTTGATTTCAGGTTTTATGAATGAAATCAAATGACTTTGTTTTGACATTCGATTTGGGATGAACCTGGGGGGAGCCAGGATTGAGTTAATCTTGTTCTCTCAACCAAATTGGTTATTATTGTTTCAGATTTTTTCCTTGTGATGTTGATGAAGGGATACAGATAATGATTGCATGAAAAAGATAAGGTTTTAATTAATTTAAAACTCTCATTTGTCTTGTTGGGTATACCGACAGCTAGGGGCGTTTGTGGCACAAAAATTAAAGACAAAACTGCTAATGACATCCCAGTAAAAAGTTTTCCTTAATATAAGTTAAAGTATGGAAATCTAATGGGTAGTGATATTTCCCTGACATCGAATGTTGCTTAAAGAATGTTCAGCTAAAATCCAAATGATGGCTAAAAGGTCGAAGTGTCTAAAAATTGTTCCTCACGGCCAACATTTCCATTATATTAGTTTGGAAATAAACCAATATTGCTACAAGTGGTTAAGGAACTTGTTGTTCCTGTTCATCATAGAACACTACACCATTTCCAAATACCAAATTAATATTGAAAAATATCAATTTAATGTTGAAAAATATTAATTGAAATTGGCAATTATATTTGAAAGTTAAATGTTTTAATTGATGCATTTCAAATTTCAAATAAAATTTTTAAATTCAATTTGATGTATTTTAAATTGCACGTAGAATCTTTTAAATTTCAATTGATTTTATTTAAATTTCTATTTGCAATGTTGTAGTCAAGGACACTGGCTTTAAGCCATGTCGCTGGCCATTACCTTTGGTTATAAATTTTAATCAATATTATTTACTCCTGGTCCGGTTTAATGAGCTCTTTTCAAGGTTACTGACCCCTGGTGAATTTTGCTGATCCCTGGTTAATTTTAGTGACCCCTGGTCAATGTTACTGACTCCCGGTTAATGTGACTGACCCCTGCACGCTGAAAATGTTGTTTTTTTTGATTGTTTGGGTGCAGATATATGGTGTTTGTAGCTTGTAGCAAATATAGTTTACTTGTGTCCAAACACATAGTGTTTGATATTCAATATAATATGTTTGGGACACTATGACTAATAAGTTATAATATATGTATTTGTGACCCAAATATGGGTTTATTTGTATTTGTGAAAACAAAAAGTGACGGAGAATAAAGAAAACAACTCCGCAGATCTTTCAGCGTGGGGTCACAGTTACTACCCACTGGTCAAATTTACTGACCCTTGGAAAATGATACTGACCCGTGGTCAAGGTTACTGTCCCCTGATCAGGGTTACTGAACTCTGGTCGAGGCTATTGTCGAGACTACTGAATTCTGTTCATGGTTATTGACCCCATGGTCAATTTTACTGATCCCTCTTTAATGTTACTGAACTCTGTTCAATATCACTTAACCCTGGGTAGGGTTATTGCCCTCAGGTTAAGATTATAGACCTGTGACCAAGATAAGTGATACGTAGTCTAGGTGATTAACCGCAGGTTATGAATATTGGTCTTAGGTTAAGGTCATTAATCCTTGGGTAAGGCCATTGATCCCTGTTGAAGCTCACTGTTGCCTAGAAAAGGCCATAGAATCCAAAACAATATCATTAAGTCTTGGTATAGAAAATAGGCCTCTAGTCAAAGTCAATGACTTCCATCCAAAGTCTTAGCATTGGATCAGGATTCTTGAATTCTGGACAAGATATTTGACGTTTAGTCTAACAACTTGATGCATGGGCCATTATCGTTTGAACTCATCGTCCTTTGCTGAACATAATTGAATCCTGGTTACGTTCATTGAACTCTGGTCAATATTATTGAATCCTGACCAAAGTTAAAGGCATTTCGATGTTGTTGTTGAACCTCCCCACGAAGTTGTTGATCCCAAATCAAAATGAATGAATTTTAGTCTAGGTCAACGAAGTGTAATCACTTTCATAGTCGCCGATCCCTAGTCAAGATCAACAGTTTCAGGTATTGATTGATTCCTGGCTATGGTAAATGATCGATGATATGATATTTGACCACTGGACAAAGTCATTGATAGTTATGCTTAAAGTCATTGAGCTCAGCATAAATTCGATTTTGTTTTCATCAATAGTCGACAATAAGATTGTTACCATTTACAATTCCGGACTGATACTATGATAACCGTATTGACGATATATCAAAGACATTGGCCTCAAACTAACGTTGTTGACATCAGCCCAATGTCATTAGTGGCAAGTCAACGTCACTGACCTCAATCAAGGATATTGATCAACGCCATGTAAACTCCGTTGATCTGTAACCAACACCATCGGCGTTAGGGAGCGTCATTTAAATCCATACAACACGATTGGCCCCTATTCAACGCCAATAGCCTCTAGCCAACGTCATTGACATTTATTGGATGTCATCGACATCCACTTAATACCGCATTAATATAAGTGGCTAGTTAAGGATAGTTGAGATCAGTTAATCGCTGGGAATCGTCATTGATTCTTGGTCAAGTTTACTGCCTAGTACATGAGTTCCTGCTTCTTGTACATGAGTTCCTGGGTCCGATCCCTGCTCTGACCACCTTCAAAATTCTTTCGGTGGTGATCACCTCGCTTAGTAGCGGCGACATTATCGAGTATTTAGCCATAAAAAAGCTTCTCAAACTACCTTCCGAAGTCAGTGTTAAAACTGTAGGTCCCTATCAGTGAGTATAAAACTAGAAAGGCCACAGCTCACTGGTTGTGAGAAGCTCTCCCCAATTCCTTCATGGGATGTAACAGGAAACTATTTTTTTAATGTTATTATTTTTCATTTAACTGTACGACACCAAAGTAAAAAAGTTTCTAAATATTTATGCGACCTGTTTAAACTTTAGTTATAGTTTATCATAACTGTCAGCTTATTATAACTATATTGGAAGTTTCGCTGATATTACAATTATGTGCCTAAGAAATATTCCCAGCAACTTGATTTGAGATGTCCCCGTTTGATAAATTTACCCCAAATACAAGTCTAAATTTAATATTCAAACACAGATCTCAACATACAATGGAGGAGTGAGTGACAATAACAATATGATCAGCATCATAATCGGCTCGAAAACTGCTGTCCAAATATCAGATTTAACCAGAATTGATATTTGTCTAAATTTTGTACTTCAATAATTGAAACTATAACCAACTGAGTAACACTTTTGTAAACCTTTATACTCAACTCAAATCATTATTCCAAATGTTCAACTTCACCTTTGTGTTATGGTGAATGGCTGTGACTTGGTTTCGAACTGTTTTAAAAAATCGGTCACGCTTGCAAACGTTTCTCTTTGATGTTAACGCGCTATTGTATATTTTATGGCGAACAAAAGAAAACACTAAATGACACTTGAAAAACATAAATAAAATGCAAATTAGCACTTTTCACCTAATGGAAGTTGTAACTTTATACACTCTAGTGGCAACACTAACTATTCTTGTACTTTCCAACTACCGCCTGATGTTATTATTTTTAATAGAACAGCAAACTGAAGAGGCAGATGTGATAAGTTAAGGGACACAAAATAGTGAAAATAGAGTATGAAATTAAATTCGTTGGCATGATAAATTAATTCTCAAAAGTCAGTTGGAGGTTCATTAATCGCTATTAATATAGAACTAAATTCTTAATTTTTTTTCCAAAAACTTTATTTACTACAGCGAATCCAGTGGAGCTCATAAAAAAGACCGTTTCCATTTCGCCATATGAGAGCTTCTCAAAACTAGCGATCTGTTCGTTTTCAAGTTCAACATTCACTGATTGTTTTACTTCGGATCTGAATGATATTTTGAGAAGCCTTTTCGTATACTGGATAGTGTCGCCATCACTAAGCGTGGAGACCGCCGTCGACAAAAATTTAAGATGGTCAGAGCAGGGATCGAATCCACGTTCCCATGAACAAGAGTCGCGCAAACAACCACTGCACCACCGGTGACCAAGGGGCTCATATGCCCATTTAAATATCAGAATATTAGACTATAATACTCTGGTGTCACTTTTTGTCCACTGACACCTGTTCGTGCAAAAACGAAAAATTTCAAATAATCTATGAAGCCATGTTTGACCTCGCCATGAGATACCTACGGTAAGTGCTTACCAGAGGTATTTACATATGTAACTATCTTGGGTCGTCGGTGGTGCAATGGTTAGTGTACGCGGCTCTTGTAGATGAGATCCTGGGTTCGAACCCGGCTCTGACCAAATTAAAATTTCTTTCGGCGGCGGTCACCTCGCATAGTGACGGCGACACTATCGAGTATCTAGCCATGAAAAAGCTTCTCAAATTACCGTTCGGAATCGGTGTAAAACTGTAGGTCCCATTCAGTGAGTGAAAACTGGAAAGCGCACAGCTCAGTGATTGTGAGAAGTTCTCCCCAGTCCCTTCATGGGATGTAATGGGCAACCATTTATTTATTTTTAACTATCTTGGGTATCTATGGTAGGTACCTACGGCTGACCTCAAGCAATGGTGGGGCAGGAGGTAGCGGAAAGCTGGACGTTCTACATATACTCGCATAAATTATCTGCAGAAAATAAGCAATCTCCGACCAAGGACCTACAGTGAAAAAGTAAAAATGGCCAAAAACTATTCTGCGACATGACAAAAGAATGCCGTCAGTAATTTAGTATCTTCCCAAAAGGGGCACTCCTGGGAGGAGAGAAATCAAGAGTGTAACGCCACCGTGATTCCCCGTTCAAACAAAAATCCTGAAACGTTTGCCCACAATGAGCGGGACCTCGATGACATATGTGGGCCTCAGTGGGTAATAGGCCGTCGCTGAGGTTCTTGCCTTACTACAGGGGGCTATGATTCGGTCAAATCAAAACAGGAAAAAACAGGTGGAAATCCCAATGAAGACTAACTTAAAAGAAATAATAAAACAATAACACAAGCAGACGGAGCGTAGACCGCTAAGCCTAGATTTGGCAAAAACCCCATCTGTGCCAATTTGGCAGAGTCCACAAATATGGACGAAACTGAAGCGCGACCTGATGTCAGGTACGGCGTTGTCATTTTCCTGGCGAGGACGTCTGGTAAAGATGTGAGCCGTCGTTCACCCGATGATCATCCATAGCCAAAAAAAAGGAATAATGTGGCCAGTTGGAACTCTGCACTCAGAAAAAAAAATCAGTTGAGACTGCCGAATTAGCTGTAACCAATATACAAACAGGCGGTAGGTGTTTGGATTTTTCGTGGATTTTTACAACGGAGGACTTGTATACTTTATATACTTGTTGATAATTTTTTTGTAAATTTGTTATAAACATTATGTACTTTTTGTGTACTTTTTTTGGTGCATTTTATGTAGTTTTAGTACACCTTTTGTACACATTTTGGTACACTTTATGTACATTTTTATATAATTTATGTACATTTCGGTACACTTTTTGATACACATTTGGAGTACCTTATATTTAATTTGGTACAGGTTTTGGTACACTTTATGTACTTTTTTATGCATTGTATGTACTTTTGGCGATACACTTTTGCAGCACTTTATGTACATTTTGGTACACCTTGTGATACACATTTTGATACATTTTCTGTATTTTTTGATACACTTACAGTACATTTTTTGATAAAAAATTTTTAGCACTTTGGGTAAATTTTGGTACACTTTTTGGCACAGTTTTGATTTTTTGATACACTGTATGTACTTTTCGGTACAATTTTTGATTAAAAAAAAAATTGGTGCAGTTTATGTACATTTTGGTACATTTTATGTACTTTTCGGAGCACTTTGTAATATACAATATGGAGAACTTTATGTACATTTTGAGAAGTACGACAAATCCTTTGAAAGTATTAACTAACCTTTACTCATTCGCATATTTGTAACTATAATTTGCATACCACTTTGCATCTACAGAATATGAATGTATATCTGATGTTTTGAGTTAATAGGTGTGGATTGGTGGGTGACAGTGGCGTGCGTGTTACAAGTGCCGTATGTGAGTCACTACATGCATATTCAGCATGTAGAACAATATGCAATGTTAAAGTACATATGTAAAACAAAATGTAAATAATACGTACTCGTACTTTGTAAATATGGGCGAAATTCGGAAACCCCAACAACCACCATCACCCAACGAATAACTGAGTTTTGTTCGCCAACATCGTGTTGTTGTTTGTACAGATAATGATGGCAATGCGGTTGGGGTTTGAGGCGAGAAATGGTCTGAGAGATAAAAGAACGAAATAAAAAAAAAAAAACTTAACTCAACTCAAATAAAATTACGTCTTTTGTATATGATTTGAATTTTTAATTTAAAAACCGATGTTTTTGAAACTTTGCACAAGAGAACACCCGGGTGTTACTTTTTTCGCTGCTGGCTAAAACAGTTTTGGACTCTTGGATACAGTATTCTGCTTCTTTTTTTTTTTTTTGTTCTTTGCATGCGACACATTTGCTGCATCGTTATGCAGGGCGAGTCGTTCGATCTCTATATGTATGTTGGAATGTTTTTTTCTGTTATTAGCACTTTTTTGTGTGTTGGTTACTCATGGACGATACTGTTATTGGCTATTATCAGTGTAATTATCGCGAGTTTTTCGAATTGCTTTATTGAATGCCAATTAATATTGGCCAGATTGTATTCTTAATACGTGCAGAAACACGGTCGATGACTGTAAACTTTTGGTAAATTTTGAATTCACAAAAATTTTTATCAACTTTTTTTAATCTAGAAATCGATTGTCATGAAAGGATCCACTGAATGCAAAATGTTTAATTAATATTATGAAAGTTAACCTTGGATGACTAAGTGAATCATTGCATATCTGTTGTGATGCAAGCCATTGTAAAACATATTGCAATTATACAATGATACAATTATCTGAATATTCATTATTCGCATTTAAAAATAAATAGTCATCTCATTCAATTGTGCATTCAAATAATAATGCGGAGAGGTTAATTCAAAATCGAGAGGATGTTAATTCAAAATTTTTTCTAATTCTATGTTTCACGATACTCGTTGTTGTAAGCAACAACGTTGTTGCACTGTAAGCAATTTAAAGTCAATGCAAAAGTTAATTAAAACAGGATTTAAAAAGTAGGTGAACCAAATCAAATTGCTGTCTGTGATTTAAACCTATGATGTGTAGTTCCAAAATAAACCATAAAATACAGTTGCCGGCTTTTGCCATCTTTACTTCAATTGGCAGTTTTACAACCTCATGAGGTCAGTTGACTTACACATATTAATTAACGAAGAACACAAACAAATTTATCATACTCATCCAACTGGCTCTATACTTCGCCTTTTCTCGCCAGTTGATAACAACAAGGATACGGAGGAATACTTTGGTCTGGTCTTTTCATCGGATTTTGGACATCCTCTTTTCCTGCTTCCATCTAGTATATCATTGAAACTTTTCGCGCTGGTTCGTCTTCATCCATTCTGATAACATGGTCTGGTCAACGAAATTGCCCTAATTTGATTCGCCTATCTATGTCGGAATACAAATTATACAACTCGTGTTTCCAACGACGTCGGTACTCGCCGTTTTCTTTAACAGGACCATACATTTTACGCCGATTTTTTATCTCGAGTACGCCCAGATGATTTTCATCCGCCTGCGCTATGACCTAGGTTTCGGAGCCATATGTTAGGACAGGTAAAATAAGAATCTGGTAAAGCTGGACCTTTGGTAGTCGATAGAGGGCTTTGTTTTTCAGCTGCTTGCTGAGCCACAAAAAAAAAATTTTATATGCAGGCACAATTCTCCTATTTATCTCCAGGCAGACGTTGTTGTTCCCTTTCACGGCGAATCCATGGTAGATAAATTTATCTACACCCTCCAAATTAAATCGGTTGTCGACATTAAAGTATCGATCCCGTGGCGAGGTTTTCATAAATTTCAATAGATTGTGTCTTGCCCTCATTAACAGCAAGACCAACCAACCTTCGTCGACTCCATTTCGATTCTGGAAAATACTGCAGTATTCTCTCGCAGATCTCACCCAATATTGTTAATGTCAACAGCATACGCGAGCAACACATATCTTTTTATGTTGTTGATCTTTTCATATTTACTGCAGATTTTCTCACAATTATCTCTATTAAGATGTTGAAGAGACTGAAGGAAAGTGTATCGCCTCCTAACCCGGTTCTTAAAGTCATTTCGCTACTTCCATTGCTGATTTGGTATCGATCAGAGGCATTCTAAAGAGGCGAATCAATTTTACCGGTATCCCGAGTTCAGACATGATGATGACACTATAGAGTACTTAGCCATGAAAAAGCTCTTCCAAATACCTTTCGGAACCGGTGTAAAACTGTAGGTCCCAACCAGTGACGGTAAAAGCTAGAATGCGTACCGGTTGTGAGTAGCTCATCCCAATCCCTTTATGGGATGTACTTGGAAACTCCTCTTTTATGGGCATTGTTGGCTCACATTATATAACTTCTCTGGCACACTCTGTGAAATTTATGATACAATTTTTTGTAATTTTATGAACTGTTGGTACTTTATGTTAACTTTTTGTTAGATTTTTTTGTTAAGTTCCCAGGTCTTCCGTTCCCTGGAATTTCCTGTGCCTTGAAACACATATCAGGCGGATATCTAACTGCATCTGATTATGATAGCATCCTATCAGTTGAAACTTTGCTGGGTTCGCGGCCAGCAGGGACCAACGCCCCTGACTCTCTGAAGAGAATAGGTGAATCCAGTGCTAGTCGAGAGTCATAGGCCACTGTTAGAACACCGATTTTCTACCCACATGCTCGGAATGACACGTAAGCTTGACGTAAAATCAATTGCGCCAGGTGGTGAGGGCTGACTGCAGTATTCCTAGGGATTTATGATGGATGATGGATTCGATATAGTCCCAATCTTTGCTGCAATAGGAATTAGGACAATCATGGGTCACTGTGGATATCTAACTGGTTCTGAATATCCTAGCACTCTATCAGTTGAGACTTTGCTAGATTTCTACCCAGAGTTGCAATTTTATGAACTGTTGGTACTTTATGTTAACTTTTTGTTAGATTTTTTATAATATTTGATACATTTCTTGTACCTTTGGTAAATTTGTTGTACCTTTTTATATCCGTTTTGGTACTTTTGTGTTAAGTTCCCAGCTCTTCGGTTCCCTGGAATTTTCCTGTGCCTTAAAACACATATCAGGCGGATATCTAACTGCACCTGAAAATGATAGCATCCTATCAGTTGAAACTTTTCTGGGTTCGCGGCCAGCAGGGACCAACGCCCCTGACTCTCTGAAGAGAATAGGTGAATCCAGTGCTAGTCGAGAGTCATAGGCCACTGTTAGAACACCGATTTTCTACCCACATGCTCTGAATGACACGTAAGCTTGACGTAAAATCAGTTGCGCCAGGTGGTGAGGGCTGACTGCAGTATTCCTAGGGATTTATGATGGATGATGGATTCGATATAGTCCCAATCTTTGCTGCAATTGGGATTAGGGTAATCATGGGTCACTATAATGTGAAAGGTCTAACCACTAAGTGTTGTGAATTCCATAAAGGATTCGCCCAATGAACTCTTGATCACTCTGTGCTAAGTGAAATGTTCAACAGAGGATCTCATCAAACTTCAAAATGAGTCATTAGCTGTTTGACTACAACCATCGCTTATCCATGGACTGTTACTGCATCTTGCATATCGTTCATTTGCTTTTAAACCGAAATTGAATTAAACCAAACAGTACAAATTCATCAGAACCTTAATAAATGCAATTTCGAAGTAGAAACTACACAGTTAAAAAAATTTTCCTTTATGCAGAAATTCAAAAAAAAATAATCTTAAAATGTTATTTGAAAAATATTACGATAAAGCCACTGAATACTGTGTCAGTGAAAATCGATGTTTAATAAAGTTAACTTCCTTTCCCCAAAAAAATCGATTTTTTTTTTTTTTTTTTTGAATAAGGCAACTCTACTTTATGGTCAACTTTTACCATAATGGTACCATATAAATCAACGCCAAAAAAAAGTTGAATTATGTTATTGCGTATAACATGTTTAAAGTTTTTGCATTCATTGTTTGTACGAAATGTTTCCAAATGTTTTTTTCCAGATTTTTTTAATACTTATTTACAAATATCAGGAAACCCACATAACATTGCCACATGAAGTTTTTTGTGTCAATGTCATGGAGTGGCCGTCGGTGGTGCAATGGTTAGTGTGCGCGGCTCTTGTACATGAGATCCTGGGTTCGAACCCGGCTCTGACCACCTTCAAAAAAAAATTCTTTCGGCGGCGGTCACCTCGCATAGTGACGGCGACACTATCGAGTATCTAGCCATGAAAAATCTTCTCAAATTACCGTTCGGAATCGGTGTAAAACTGTAGGTCCCCATCAGTGAGTGAAAACTGGAAAGCGCACAGCTCAGTGATTGTGAGAAGTTCTCCCCAGTCCCTTCATGGGATGTAATGGGAAACCATTTATTTTTTTTTTTTACATTTTGACAGGCATTGTGCAATTACATAGAAGTTAGTGTCTATTATTCTGAGTTCTAGTCGGAGAAAACACATCCGATTTAAATCTAAGCCTTAAAGGTTACGAGTACGTTTCGTTCTTCCAATAACTGATGTTCAGTTCACTAGAGCGTATGATTAATATTAATTTGTAGATTGATGTACAGTTTTCTCCATTGTTTCTAAAGTCTATACAATTTAGTTTTAATTACATATAGCTTGGCATGAAAATTCATTAGGGTATACTGGAACCCCTTTTTTAGAGGGTAGACACCTAAGCAACGCGTATTAAAAATGGTTTGAAAAGTAAAAATATCTCTTTTTTACAGACAGCTCGAAAAATCACGAACAATATCTGGTAAACTTTGTATTTTTTACAATAAAAATTTGATTATGATCAGGATTTTAAAAAGTTGCCAAAAAAAGCCTGTCAGTGTTTCAATTTGTTTTTTCTAATAAAAGGTGTTTGTTTCGCTTATATAGAATTTACGAAAGGGTTAGCTGTCAAACGAACTGTCATAGTGCGCCCACCTTTTGATATTTATGATCAGTATACCTTGTCTAATCATCACGAGTATATTCACGCTTTGGCTGCAGAGCAAACATAAGACGTTCTGTACATGTCATTAAATCCAGGAAAAATAATGGTTCGTTAATGGTTCCCATAAACCACGGGCTGGTGGAATATTCAATACAAAGTTCTTCAAAAATGAGGCCAACCGGTACAAAACTGCAGCTGAAGCGAATTATGGAATATTTGCTGACTAAAATTTGAGTACGTGATCTCGGCAAAACATTTGGCTCCAATGCGGCGCTGCTAATTTTTATGCAGCCCTCGACACTATGGTCAATTGGTATCCCTGTTTTTTGTAGTATCTTCCAAGTTGAAGTCATGGAAATATCGAATGGCAAATCACGCTAAAGTAGAGAAGAGTGTGGCTCTATCCTCAGAGGAGAGTAGATCGATACAGGTTCGTGAATGCAGGAGTCCGCTACACTAGGTCTCCGCCACGACAAGACTTTCCCTAGTGTGGGTTCCGGGTCATACGAATATGGCCGGAAACAAAGGCGCAGGAAAGGTTCAAATGGAATTGCGAATGGATAGCAAGTGATTGACAGCTCTCTAAGAATAATGGATAACGTGATTGATCGCCACTTTTACCACGATGCAGACAGAAACTACAGAGAACTCAATACCTGTCGCATATCACTGGGTGTATTTCCCAGATATAAGAAGAGATCCGAGTTCCCGATGAGTCTGAACAGGAATACAATAGCCAGAATGACAGCTGTCATATCCGGCCACTAGACGATTGGTAGATTGGCGTTACTGACGTAGTTGCGACGAAGAACTTATGGCGCAACCCCTTGAAGACTATCCCCTTATATTTCCCAAGACTGGGCACTGTAGGAGATAGTGTTCAGTGGTTTCCGCCATAAGTTCATCATCGCAACTATTATAGTATCCGTATTAGATCCAACAGTAAATATGTCTATGTTAACATCCTACAATGGTGGGTGCTTCTTCCACTCCAGTTCTAGATGGAAAATTTCCAAATACGTTTTTTAACTCGAATTTATTGGTTGTTGGAATATGAGCCGGCCAACAAAACGTATGATTAATAAAAAATCGTACGATCGCAAAAGTATTCTTTGTTCATAACTTAAGGACCAACTGCTGTGTTTTTATTTGAGGGGATACTTAGTTTTGAGGTAATTTAATACTTGCTCAAGTTACGAGTTTTGTTTCTCGGGACAATGTATTAGGTGCAAGTGCAGATGGCAATTTACATTGGTTTATATATTGAGTTGGCAAGGAAGTACTTTCGTTTTTTTTTGCTCAAAGTAATTTACAATTATTATATTCAAATAATCAATATTAGTTTATAATGTAGGTGCCGTTTTGCTGAATGACCTACTGCCATCGTTCAGACAAGTTTTTGGTCCTAGACTCAAAGAATGCCTGGTCCATCTCACAAGTATACTAGAACAACTCAGTTTGAAGGTCCTCTTCTGTATTGAGGCGTTCCCAGTCAAAAGAATTTTCAGACTGCGGCATAAATTAAAATCCAAAGTTGACAGATCAGGATTGAATATTGAATATTTACAGGGTTTTAATGTTCCTTTTCTCTATCCACACTTATGCTGTTGTATTTGGTACCTATTTAAAGACTGCCCGAGCGTATGATTAATATTAATTAATTAAGCTGCCTTATAATTCATTTAATATCTTTTGTATCACCTTGTGCAATACACACTTCTGAAATTACGATAAAACCTAAGACTCAAACAATGCAGATTTACATTACCCTAAAATTCTAAACTAAACCCCTTCGCAATAGTTGTTGGTTTTGTGAAAGGGTATCAAGATTACGACCATAATCTATTATATATTCATATTATTTCGCTTTCCCTTTAGCTTGAAACAAATTCGATGTTTGACATTTATACTTTTATTTTAACATTTTAATACCACTCTGACATAAATAATAACAAACATTACGAAAATAAATTGTTTCCATTTGTGCTATTTGTTTATTAACCATTGCATTGGGTACTGCATTTACCAAAAAAATTGAATTTTTACACAAATTTTTTATGTATTTTTACTTTCATATGACTGTGTATCCTGAGTTAAGCTAAACTGACAGTTTTCTACTAAAAAAACGAACGGAAAATCTGGCGGGGAATAAAGGATGTGCTGAAAAAAGAAGTAATAAAACAATGAAGTGTACATTTTGCGCAGAAACATTACGCGAGTATGAGGTTAAGTTGTGAGAAAATTAAAGAGTTATTTACAGTTCGGATTCGTCTGGGATTCAAAGTAAATATGAATTCAAATTTATATACAGTATGTGACCCTGCAGAAGAAAGCCTACCTTGCGTGTCAAAACAAGTTTTTGAGTAAAACGCAATTAAAGTTCCCCCTCTATGTTGCATTTTCATAGTTTACTGTTTTATATCAGTGCATTTTTACATTACTTTCCGATGTTTTTGAGACTTGCGAACGGGTTTATATGAAAATTTAAGGCTTTTTACATAAAAATTCCAAAAAAAAGTGAATTCATGAAAATTGACACACTACGTGCGGTTTCCTAAGCAGGATCATACATTTTTTTACAGTTATCAAACATAAGGATGTATGTAGGAGAATGATACAAATATAACATGTTTGTAGCTTGTGGCAAATATTTTATACATGTGTCCGAACACATTTTGTTCGATATTCAATATTACATGATGGAGACACAATGATTTTTATGTTACAAAGTAAATAATGTGTACCACAGACTACAGGCAGTGTACCACTAAAACCAAATACATGAAGTGTAGACATATACTACCTTCATACCAGAGACAATATTATGATATCATATCGCAATATGTTAATAAAGCACAATATATGTTCTCGCATAAACGTAGTAGTAGAGTATGATTTGTGTACAGTGATTTGTAAAACAGTACATTAAAGGTTCCAGGAAAGTACTTTAAATGTATCAAAAGATATATAGCATATGAAAAAAATTCCCAAAAAAAGTGCATTATGTACCTAAAATTTACATATGAAGTACCAAAAAGTACTTTTTCGTACATTTCATGTAAGGTTTTGTTTTTTTGTTGCTGATTTTTAGGGACTTTTTGTTAAACTATGTAATTTTAGTAAATTTTTGGTTAATTTATATGTACCTTTTTTGGTACAAATTATGAACTTTTTTTATAAATGTGTACTTTTTGGGTACACAATGTATACTGTTGGGTAAATATTATGTAATTTGTTGTACACTTTATATACCTTGTGGTAGACATATAAGTTTACTTTATGTACTTCTTTGTAAACATTATATTCTCATCAGTAGATTATGCACTTTTTGATACACTCTATCTAATAACGGCCGGTAGGTGACTCTAAGTACCCTCGTATAAAAAAGTTTAACGTTCCAGCAATTAGTTCTTGAATACGCACCTTTCGAGACACCCCTCCAAAACAAATTATTCAACAAAAGAGCAGGAATTTTAAAAATAAAACCAAAAATTTAGAAAAAATTTTAATCATCTCTGATGGAAGTTTGAAACTAAGTACTGTACAAAAATTGGTGTACCTTTCCGTACCTATGTGAACACTTTTTTCCCTTTGTGTACACTCTATGACTTGTGTGTACACTTTTACAGTTTTTTGTACCGTTTGCATACCATATAAACTGTTTTTTTTTTTGTATAAACATTTTGTACTTTTGTGTACATTTTCATACTTTTGTGTACACATTTTGTAATTTTTCGTACACGCTTTATACTTTTGCGTACACTTTTTGAACGCCACTGTACACTTTTTATACTCTTATCTACAGTGTTTGTACTATTGTAAACACTATTCTTATGTGCACGTTTTGAAATGTTGTGCACACAGTGGTCGTACGGCTCTTACCGCCTTCACAAACGGTAAACAAATTCTAAGACGATTTTGGCCCAAAATACATAGAGTTGAACATGGTGCCTTCGGTTACCTTTTTTAAATTCGAAGGTTCGTATTCATAAAACATTGGAGATAAACCTGTCATATACGCAATAATTATGACCCTAATTCTTAAAAGCAATATCAAATACAAAATAATATTATTTTGTTAAAAATAAATTACAACAAATTATAACAGAATATAGGTGGATAACAACATTTTACCAAAAAACGATGTCGCATAAGAAATCGGTATCTAAATTAGCGTAAAGTATATGAAAACTTTTCGAAAGTCAATGCAACCACTCCCACTACAACAACTGGAAGGCTATATCTGATAATTGTATTTGGCCCTAGTGGAATTATTGCTGGTAAAAGCTTAGAACTGATTTTGTTTCTCAGTTGGAGTCAATGTCACCAGCAAACTATTATAGTTGCTGTAAAACTTCTATGTAAATTCCATAGGTACACCTTGTAATGTTATTTCAAAAATTGCTAATAATCACTAAATCAAAAACATAAAAGTTGTTGTTGATATTATCTTCTAGTTCTGGCAGTTATATAGCTTTTCAATGACATGCGAAATATGTATGTACGTACCTTACCCTTCCTTTGGAGTTCCCCTTTTTTTATTATCATCGTAATGGCTTTCACCCAAAATTAATAAAGGCCTTCCATACATTTCCTCCAATTAACTTCTCATCTTTCATCACATTTATATTTCTATTTCTCGTAATTATTTCATTTGCATTTACTGTTTATTCACTTTTTGTTATTTTCGGCAATTTTTTTGTTTTTTTTTTTTTGTTCACATTTACGCGCCGTTAGAACAAAGAGAATGTGGGAGAGATAGAGAGTAAAAACGACACTCACGAAAAATTGCGAAATAAACAACATTTAATGGCGCAACAACAAGTTACTGTACAAAATTAGGATTTATGCAAATAAACGGTCTTTCTACTCATTCATTTATTGATTTTCTTTTAAATAATTGCATAAATACAAAGATCACACTTTACACTTGACTTTAGTACCACATTTGAATCATTTCGATCACTAACAACCGATATTTTCGCGAATTAAAGATACGAAGAACCCGGACACATGCTAAACGTACCAATTAAAACCACGCACTGAGTATTTGTTCACCATGATCAGCGGTGGGTTAAAAGAGAGATGTTAAACTGATGTGGTGAAGGTGTTGAACTTCTTGTGATACATACTGCATATATTCTAATGAAGTGGGTGGAGTAAAGTTCAAAAGTTAATAAATATAAAGGGTGCGCCATGTAAAAGTTAGCATTTAATTTCGTTTAAAAAAATACTAACAGACTTTTATTCCAAATTATGATTTTACTTAAAAGCGTTATTTGTCTGGACAAGTAATAAGTCGTATTATACGGAGTTTTTGACTGTTTTATTAACAAATTGGGGGCAGTTGCATTTGACAAATAAAAAAAAAAGAATAAAGAAGAAAACAATGTTGTCTTAACTTGAATTTGAACAGGAAAATGTCGAAAAATTTCCAATATTTAAAAACAAAATATACAACAACTGTACAAGAAAGTATATAAACGATGGCAGGACGCATATAAGTGGTACCAGAAATTACATACATAATATCAAAATGTTCCAAAGTCGACCAAAAAGCTAAACGAAAAAGTACATCAAATGAATCCAAAAAAAGTACAAAAAAATTTCAGAAAAGTACTTTAATTGTTATATAGTATACGATAAAAAGTTTCCATAAAAGTGCACTGTTTACCTAAAATGTACATATGAACTACTAAAAAGTACTTTTCGGTGCAATTTATGTAGGTTTTTGTTGCTAATTTGTAGGTACTTTTTGGCACAATATGTACTTTTTGTACATTTTTTTGGTGCTTTATGTACTTTTTTTGGTGCACTTTATGTACTTTTTAAAAACCATTTTGGGTCTTTTTTGGTACACAAAGTACTTTCTTGGTACACATATAATTTTTGATATACACTTTATATATTTTGTGGTATATATACTTTTATATACTTTGTGGTACACCGTTAAGTACACTTTCTGTACTTCTTAATATACATTTGATACTCCTCGGTAGATTATGTTCATTTTGGTACATTCTATGTACAATTTCTTACAATTTATGTAACCTATAGTGTACTCTATGTACCTTTTTTGCTACCCCTTCTATACGTTTGCTGCATTTTGTGTACTTTTTGTACAATCTATGGAAATTTTTTTGTAGCCATCGATGGGTTAAAGATTAGTGTTGGCATCTCGTGTACATGAGAACGTGGGTTTGAACTCTGCTTTAACCACTATACATTTCTTTAGACAACGGTCACCTCGCTTAGTGATGGCGACACTATCGAGTATTTAGGCATGAGAACTGGTGTAAAACTGTACGTCCCAATCAATGAATGAAAAAACTAGAAAGGGACAGTTCATTGTTTGTGAGAAGCTCTGCCCTATCCCTTCATGGGATGTAATGGAAAATCATTGTACTTTTTCTGTGTACATTTTTGATGTGTAAAGGTACTTTATGCACATGTTTTAACACTTTATGTTCTTTCTGGAGAATTCTTTGTACATTGTGTTAATTGCATGTACTTTTAATAAAAATTATGTTAAGAAAAGAGAACTGCATTCCATATTCATTTATTGGGATTGATTTTCTCCCACCTCTTTATATACTTAATAACATTTAGGTCCCGTGTGCGGGAATCGAGCTGCTCCCGAGCCGCTCGATTTACTGATTTGAGACTAAAAGGAGCGTGCAGAAATGCATATAAATAAACTCACGTAGATCTCTCACGAACACATGAATTTTTATTCTTTGTCGCACGTGCTCTCGAGTCTTATATTTTGGATTTTTTTTACAGCCCGCGTCTAACGACCAAACTGACCCTGTAATATTATGCAGACAACATGTATATGTTTAGGAGATCCATTTACGTATGTGCACGCATTGCTTTCATGAATTGCCTTTTTGCCTTTTTGTTTCCTTGTTGTCTCTCACGTTTCTGGTTTCAGCAGTTTTCAACAAACAAAGCCATATTTGGGTCACAAACACATACATATATTATAATCATTATGTCTCCAACATGTAATATTGAATAGCAACCAAAATGTGTTTGGACACAAGTATACTGTACTTGCAGAAAGCTACAAACACTTTATATTTGCATCCAAATAACAACAAAAGACAGATTTTCAGCGTGTGGGTGCGATTTTCTACTGTTTGTTTTACGGCTCGTGGCGACTGATGGAGCTGTGGGCGTGTGTTTCCGATGCTTTGTTGTGCTTGTAATTTAAGAGGGGGAATCGTAGGTGCCAGGTTGTTTTAAAGATTGAAATACTCAGCCTCTCATTCAGAAAATACAGTTTTTAAGTAAAAGTGGCCTTTAACAGAGTCAACTTTGACGCTGCGTAAAACAATAGCCACGGGATATTGTGACCTAAAGTACAACCAACAATTACTAGCACCTAATGGCCTGATTTCATAAAACGGATTTGAACGAAAGAACGAATCGGCCAAAACAAACACGTAAATAAATATGATTCCATGGGTCAAATGAAGTAATTCTTTTAGAAATATGTCAAAGTAGGAAGTGAAGAATGAATATTCAAAATAAATTTTAGAATAATTTTAATTTCGGCCGATTCCTTCGTTCGTTGAAATTCGATTAATAAAACAGGCCATAAAGCGAACCGATAACTTTATATCTGACTGATGATTATGTTTTCTAATCATTTTAGGAACATAATAGTGATGCGAACAAATTCGATTACATTCTTATTTGGCATCAAGAAGGGCTGTAAAGCGACAATAAACATCAACGATATTTGATGTTCATGCTCATAAATGACAAGTCTGGCGTTCGCTGGAAACAAAAAAAATGTTCATTACCACTCAAAGGGTTCATTACCAAAATTAAGTTTCTCTTTTTGGTTGATTCGCTTTGGAATTACCCCTTCCTTTCAAGTGTCCACATTATGAATCATTTGTTTGCCGTAATTATGTCAATTGCAATTTGTCGCCAATATAAATTTCTCACTTTAAATCCATATTGAAACTAAAGCAATATTTATTTTATTTAATTTACTTCATCTCTGTGGGTTTTAAGCCCCCAATGGACACATAATTTACCATACTTGTCGCCATTTGTTAACGAAATACCCCGTTTTAATAATAACAATATTAAAACATTAAAAAAATACAACAAAAAAACGTAAAAAATACAAAAGACAATAAACAATACTTTTGTTAATAAACTGTTAAGTGTCTGCTTAAGTTACTGAACGCATTATTTTGTTTGGCACAACTGCCAATAACAGATTGTGAATCAGAGACCGTGGTGAGGCGGAGTGGAGCAGGGGCAATAACGCAATATCAGCCATAAATGTGATTAATATTGGCGACAGCATTAACACGGTATTGGGTGGGGGGGGGGGGGGGTGACAAGATTGGCAGCAGCGCCAACGCCATCACTGCAATGAGACCATGCAAACAGGGACATAATCTGATCGAATAAATATTATATTATTAACACACCCTTTTTTGGTAATGATATTCATTTCAAAACTGAAGTGGCATTTAATAAATTGAAATAAAAATAAATTAAATAAGAAACATTGAGGCATAATATGAAACAGTTAATGAATTCAAATCAAACAACGTAATAACCTAATAACCGTGAAAGTCCAAATTAATGGAAACCCAAGAAAACTTTTCCAAACCATTTAAAACTGTGCCTTAGTCGACAAAAATTTAATAATTTCTCTTAAACGTTTTGAATTAAACCAACCCGTTATTCAATTTATTCCGAACCATTACCCCACCATAACTCCACCACACTTTATTATCCTTTGCAATGCACTCTCCACCTTAAGCCTACAAAATCGTAGCATCCACTTCATTTCCTTGTAGCCAATCAATTTTGTAACATTTCAATGTAATTAAGTGTTAAATTAACATTTGTTTCTTAATGGGCCGGAAATACAACTCTGCTGCCATAAATTTTCCACCAAATTATAATCGAAATCAAATTAAGTACCCAAATATCTTGTAATTTACAACATTTACATTATAACCGACTCAACATTAATGTCCATTTTGGTCTGTATTTCTCCTTTGGGAATATTAAGCTTGCACGGAAAAGTACAACAAAGTGATTAATGGCCAATTTAAAATGTGTTCCAAGAAAGGAAGACAATAAAATATGCCCCCCCCCCCCCCAATACAAGAGAGTTTACTTGCACACATTTAAAGAGATTCTGCGATAAAGGTTTTAATTTAAATAACACAAGGATTCATTGAAAATTATGTTGAATTCAATAATGGGAATAATATAAACATTTATATGATGAAATAGTATACACCAATAAAGTCTTGGAAAACTCTTTAAGATCCGGCCAGTCACTCAAACTAACATAAATTTGTGTTAACCAACATAAACTAACATAACTTTATGTTAAACTAGTAAACCCAGCACACTTCGCCCTGAATTTTAGTAGAGGAAAAAAACAAAAAGATTAGTTTATAGCACTCAGTGATAACGTATCATTCTACTAGTGAAAGAATTTTAAAATCGGATGAGTAGTTTAGAAGATTACCCCCTACATACAAATTAACAAACTCACAAACACTTCCTTCCTCTATATAATAATAGTATAGATAACAATCATCTTCCTGTCCTTTACCATTATTACATTATATCAAATTAATATTAGTCATACGCATACTGGTACATCCATATATTACCTCCGGCTATTGTAGGTAACGTGACACCATAAATAATTCTAAGAATTTGAATGACCCTTAGTTTTATAATCAATGTTTAAACCTGATGCCGTCTCCCATACCATATTACTTCGCAATCTTGCAAGTAACTGAAGTTAAGCTAAATCAAATTTAGTATCAAATTTATTTCAATCATACGCTTATTAAAAAATGGTTCCCGTTACATCCTTTGAATGGATTAGAGAGAGCTTCTCACAAACCAGTGAACTTTGGGCGTTCTATGTTTTACACTCACTGATTGGGTCCTCCAGTTTTAAACCTGTTCCGAATATACTATATATATTTTCTTCATGTAAACTTAGAAACTCCTACTTTTCCACTATCTCAACTATAAGGATATGGAACAACTTCTCGCTATCAGCGAGCTGTACGCAATATATTTTTAGGGTTACCAATTGGGACCTGCACCTTTACACCGATTCCGAACAGCTGTTGAAAAGCCTTTCCACGAATAATTATATTCCCATTTATCATAAATTCAATAAAAATATTCATTATGCAACTTCTTTCGTTACAATTTACAATCATTCTGATTGAGTGCTAATGACGATATTTTGTCTTTAAAATTAAAATTGGACAAAATTGATGGCATCACATAAAGATGAACTTCATGTCCATCATCAGCGTTATCATCAGCTGAAACCAAATATACAATACCACACATGGTGCTTTAATCATCAGCTCGTATTCTGATGAATGACTCCGAGTCTCGTGGCTGGAGTAATGAACATTCTGCACCAGATGGGCAGACGGAACTAATGGCAGATACATATGTGACCATATGTTCCATTGATGTGTTTTAAAATCTCACAAGCAAAGATAAAGGAGATGAAGAAGCTGAACTAAAGAAAAAAACATGACATGATATGGTCTTCTTTAGTATATTAAATGTTTATGATGAAGACTTAAATGACATTCCTGCTGTCAGTGACATGTACACACGACTCTAACCCTGGCACTGGGGAGATTGAAATGAAAAGAAGTGAAGAGAATTTCCAAGATTACTATACAATGAAGTACATAGAAATTGCTGGGAAGTAATGAATACTTCAGTTTATTGCATTCTTTTGTCTAAGACTTTACTTCACCTCTGAGGGTGGTGGAGTACATAAATATTTATGAAGGTACTTGGAAAGGTACAGAGGACAAACATGCAAACAAACAGGTGAAGGTTAATGGCTTGCATAGTGGGAGGCAGATATGGTGGGCATCGAAATGAAGTGCGGCAGACATTACTGAGTGTTACTTAAAGAGCTCAGAAAGAAGGTACGTAAGTTTAAAGATAATTTCACACTTTATTATGACAAAACTTTGTAAGAAAAGGCAAAACAGGATATGTCACCTGGAATGAAGAAAGGAACGTAGTGTGACCAGAATCTATTAGCAAATTTTGGGCGATTGTGACGTAGAATTGTATGCCACATCGTCGGGCATGATATGTCGTAACTCTGTTTTCTAACGATAGGTCCCGTTCTTCATTTTGAGACGGCTGATGAGAGATGTCTACTTCACCCTATCTGGTATGTCAACTATAACTATAACTATAACTATAACTATAACTATAACTATAACTATAACTATAACTATAACTATAACTATAACTATAACTATAACTATAACTATAACTATAACTATAACTATAACTATAACTATAACTATAACTATAACTATAACTATAACTATAACTATAACTATAACTATAACTATAACTATAACTATAACTATAACTATAACTATAACTATAACTATAACTATAACTATAACTATAACTATAACTATAACTATAACTATAACTATAACTATAACTATAACTATAACTATAACTATAACTATAACTATAACTATAACTATAACTATAACTATAACTATAACTATAACTATAACTATAACTATAACTATAACTATAACTATAACTATAACTATAACTATAACTATAACTATAACTATAACTATAACTATAACTATAACTATAACTATAACTATAACTATAACTATAACTATAACTATAACTATAACTATAACTATAACTATAACTATAACTATAACTATAACTATAACTATAACTATAACTATAACTATAACTATAACTATAACTATAACTATAACTATAACTATAACTATAACTATAACTATAACTATAACTATAACTATAACTATAACTATAACTATAACTATAACTATAACTATAACTATAACTATAACTATAACTATAACTATAACTATAACTATAACTATAACTATAACTATAACTATAACTATAACTATAACTATAACTATAACTATAACTATAACTATAACTATAACTATAACTATAACTATAACTATAACTATAACTATAACTATAACTATAACTATAACTATAACTATAACTATAACTATAACTATAACTATAACTATAACTATAACTATAACTATAACTATAACTATAACTATAACTATAACTATAACTATAACTATAACTATAACTATAACTATAACTATAACTATAACTATAACTATAACTATAACTATAACTATAACTATAACTATAACTATAACTATAACTATAACTATAACTATAACTATAACTATAACTATAACTATAACTATAACTATAACTATAACTATAACTATAACTATAACTATAACTATAACTATAACTATAACTATAACTATAACTATAACTATAACTATAACTATAACTATAACTATAACTATAACTATAACTATAACTATAACTATAACTATAACTATAACTATAACTATAACTATAACTATAACTATAACTATAACTATAACTATAACTATAACTATAACTATAACTATAACTATAACTAATTTGTTCAAGAAGGTCAAAAAAGTTTACTAAAGTGCACGGAAACAAATCGAGAATACCCTTCCAAACAGCACATTTTGTAAAATATGGATCACCATTCACATTCGGTTACTTTTCTGTGGATACAGGTAAGAGGTGTTTAGACTTCTACACTAATGGTTCCATGTGCCTGGGTGGGTTTTGGAGTCAATTCTAGAGTGGTGGGTCTAGACTATTGTAGTGTCTTCCAGGCAGGAGCCATGGCAATCGAATAAATGCCCCCCTTGGTTAGGACGACACTTCATATCCACATGGAATATTACCCGTCTGGCAGTCAGGCTGTTATTAAATCTCTGCGATGTGTATTCCTGACTTCAAGAACTGTCCATAACCGCCGAGCATGTGTTAATGAGATGACCAAACAATTCGATGTACATTCCTTATCCTCTGCCAGGGTAGAGGAGCATACCAGGGAGTCATAAAGCATATGCGCTGGTGACATTAGGGTCGAAATTATCTGTTCAACATGCTATGGCGTTTGTTGGTACCCTCCTTACTGCATGCAAGCTCATGTGTCAAATCGAAGCTCTCAGACCTGCGAATGATAGATGGTCCGCAGGCACAAAATGCATGATTATTAGGCAAGTATTGTCAACCTATAACCTGAATCGTACTGTAAACTTGATACTCATTCCTAGTTCAGTTATCTGTATACTAATGCCTGTGATCACTGAACACTCTTTAATACGTAGACACACGTCAAGACTTCTAATACCAGCTCATGATTACTGCAGAAGTTGTTGTTCTGAATAGGAGGTCCAGAGCGTGAAACATATCATTAGCTACTGCCCAGCTTTTTGAAAGAGTAGGAGAAAATATCTGGGGTCTTACTTCACAATGGACCTAACAGACATTCAGGATGTTAAGCTGAATGATCGTAGCACCTTCTTGAGAGTATTAATTGATTCGCCACGGACTACAGTGCGTTCAGCCACATCCTAGAATATCGGGATGAGATCTCATATCGCTTGATCACTCCTTTGACATACCCTGTAAATTTACAGATCCAATGGTGGGGACGGAAGTGTGTCTAAGAGGACTAAATATTTTAATAGTTACAGCCACTTCCATCTAACCTAACATTGAATATGTATTCTTAGATTTTTAATCAATATGCTGAATTCCTGTGTTATAACACTTCCTGCCTACCACATTAATAGATACCTTATTTGAGGACCATGTTTCCATTGAAATCATCCATTTTCTATTTTAGATTTAAATCAGCAAATTTTGAAATCTTTAGGGAAATTTTGAGAGCAACAAAATCGTAAATTTCCTTGTCTCTGTTCGTGGCATAAGGAAAAAGTTTAAACCACGACATGAATCCACAATTTACCTTGAGGCTTATTTTTCCATTTTCTTTCTAATACTCATATCAATATTGTTTTACAACATGACATTTAGCTAACGAGAGTGGTATGGTCGGTTACGGAAATGTTAACCGTTAATCTTTGTTTAAAATATTGTTGCAAGGTCATATATACTTACCTCTCATATATCCTGAATATAAATAGACCCAGGATGTCATAGAGACAAGAAAAGGAAGTATAACTACATGAATGTCAAAGAACTCATTTTTGCATTTCGCCTTTTTTTGCGATGACTGACAATATTCGTTCGAATGTATGTGTGCGAGTTTATTGGTGTTTAAACATTTTGTAGTCTTTCCAAGAAAAGGGTTTAGCTTTCTTGGTTGTGCCAATATCTCGTTTTCTTTGTTGTTATCGTAATGAAAATATTGCAGTTCGTCTTGTACAGTGAGTACTGTGTTTTAGCGTTATGACTTTTTTGTAACACTACATTTACGTGGTCGTACGTAATAAGAAATGTTACAAATATAAAGAAAATATATTCCTTGTTAATTTGGTGATAAAAGTGTACAGATTTCGGAATTTTGACATTGTTTTCTAAAATTCTACAAAAATTCTTCCCAATAGACATGCTTTTGTTGTTGTTTTTTTTAGGCAACAAGGTCCGTTGGACATGTAAAAAAATTTTTTACGAGTGTTTTGTTTTGAATTTGTGCTTGAAATATTTTTTGAACACTTGTATTTATTGAGGATAACAATTTTGGAATTTCAATAAAAAATTGTGGATTCGATTCTATTTATATACTTTATTACCAAGGAGGGTTTAAGCAACACAGAGTTGTTAAGGGCCTTACAAAATGAGGATACCATATTTCTCCTACCGACTCGATTTATAGCTTTTATCTTCCAGCTGGTAACACCAAACAGCGGCAGGCATTCTTCCACCTGCGGTTTCTAGCAAAGTCTTGGTCGCCCTATTTGTCGATGTCCTTCGAGTATGACTTCGAATTGTTTTCGCACTGGTTCATTCTGATCCATTCTACTGACATTGTCCGGTCAGCGCAAACGCTTTATTTTGACTCGCATAAATACCTCGATGTAGAGAAACAGACTATACAGCTCGCGGTTCATCTGTCGTCAATCCTCGCCTTTCTCCACTATAGGACCATATATTTTTCGGAGCAGTTTTTATTTTAAGTTGTGAAAACTGAAGTTTAATATTTTAAACTGGTGCACAATTTAATACAATATTGCTAAGTACCAAAAAATGCAACCATAATAAAAACATACCTAACAAATCAACAGTTTGAAAGACAAAAGCCGATCGAACACTTACCGACGCGTCGCCGACACCGACAATTTTTTGAACCTCACGCCGCTGCCGATATAATTGGCTCTCATGGGTTTAAAATGTGAGCCTATTTGGCCGACTTGCACAATTTGACCGACTGGTCCAATTTTGAAGTTCCAGTTATTTCAAAAACATTCAACATTTGTACAAAACAGACATAACCAAGATCCGCAAATTTTACTTTTCTGATGTCCCGCCTTCTTCGTTAATTTGGTCTCGGCTCGGAGTTGTTCCAAATTGGTCTAAGCACAAAGTTGCCACCTGAAATGTCAATTTAATCTCAAATTGGGTGGTGTAAACGGCAAATATTGAAGAACAAGGTTATCGCTAAAGCCCCGTATTTACTTCTTGCGAATTTGCATACAAAATTTTGTCATTTTTCTCCAAATGGAAAATTTTGTTGCACAGAGTTGCCAACTATCTTTGATTTACCTTGTAAATATTTCATTTGTAATTCTTCTATGCACTCCCTTTTATTTTAACGCACGTGTTGTTACTTTTGTTTGATAATATTATCGAAATGTCAAAATTCCGGTGCCAAATAAATATCAAACAATTGTTTTCGTTTCGATAAGTAAGTAAGCGAAATTTTCGGTTCATGAAATTTTAGTTATTTTAACACACGTACTTCTTATGGCAACGAAAAATTCATAAAAACTGAATACCGGGCTTAACCTGGCTGCGATGAACTGGGGTCAAACAGCGGCATTCACTTCTTTTGCTAAACTAGTTCGACTTGTTTTCAAACTCATTCCAAATTTTCATTTAGTAAGGCGAGATAATTCCTAACGCAAAAAAATCTTATTAAATTTTAAAACAGTGTGTTGGTTAATAGAATAAAACCGCTTCCATTTGCGTTACTTACGCTACCTATCCTCGTTGCTGGAAACATTTTCGATTTGGTGATTTATCCACAAAAATATGCGGTTTCCGTGATTCAATATCGATACTTTAAAATCTATTGCTTGAATGAATACCACAAGTACAGATGAAACTCTGTTTTGGTTTTATTTTTTCCAAGTTCTAAGGAATCCAGATGTGGGTAAATGGAAAAACAACCATTACACCGTACACCGAAGCGCCACACAACAGATGCCCCAACAACAATAGACAATTGTTCATAAACTCATATATATTCAGCTAATCCATGTGGCAACTACAAAACACACACACACTCACACAAATAGCGTGTACACGCGGCCACAAAACGAAATCCACTCCAACAAAACAAAAAATAATACGGACCTACTACAAGGTATCATGGCCATCGCAAACTTTTTGGGTAGATTTTGCAGGCGCTGTTTTTTTTTAACCATTGTCCTCACAGTTAACTGATGTTTATGTTACAGGTCGAGGGGCTGGCTAGCTGCTTACGTGAAGTGGGAGGAGCAATTGAAGTTTTGGGCCACACCAACACGCACACGTGCACATACATAGACTCACACAAATTGTACCGTCTAATACAGTTTAAGACACCTTGGGGAAATTGTTTTGTAAATTCTCTGCGATATTATTATTATTACAATTGTTGTTACCAACAATGAATGTAATTTATGGGCGATGATATGTTGGATACCCCAAAAGGAAAAAAGAAAGAGAAAAGAAAAATTATGTGGCATGGCTGGCCAACAATTGGTATAGTACACCATTGCTGCTTTGCAAGACAAAACGAAATTTAAATCGATTTTGATCACGACCAAAGATGACTGGCATTAAATTACATAAAATTGACATTAGAAGAAACCCAAGGAGGTATAAATAATATAAAGTTATTTGGCCATTGTCTCAGGCACTTTAAGACCTGGGTGAACATTAATAACTAAAGTTATCGAAAGATAATGTTAGAGGAATTTATAAAGCAATAATAATAGAAAGACATTATCTCCAAATAAAAGCCTTTTTAATATTAATAGTGACGGCTGCATCTTGCCGGACTAACAAATTGTACACATGACCTATTACTTCCTTTTATTTTCTTATCCTATTTAAGTAATTTTCAAACAAAAAAAATTTTAAGCTGCATTAGCAATAACACTCTATTGCCTGAATTATCAATTCCACAAATTTTCCAAAAACACTCATTAACAGCTCCCGACATTTTCGAGCACCATCTGCTTGATGCAATTTCTCATTAGCACCCATTCAACGGAAACAGATACACACATCCTTTAGTTACATATAACAGTCAATGAGAGAAAAGTTGTATGCACTCTTTGGCATTTGAATGTGTACAATGCGTTTGTATATATGTATGTATATGAATATGAGTAAATGTCTGCCACATTTCCGAAAAGTTTTGCTTTCAAACTAACAACTACAACTGCCAGCTTAGCTCAGCTCATTTCAATCTTTTTCTGTGCAAAAAACAACAACCCCATTCACATGTCCTTTTGAAGTTGTTGTCTAGATATCGCTATTTTGTCGGTTGAATGTGTGAATGTGTGCGAAAATTGTGTTAATAGTTTTTCCCACACATACACAAACATATACTCGTAGAGCAGCAACACTCATGCAATCTCATTCATTAACAAATCCTTAAACATCCTGCATATGCTCGCAGGGCAACATTTTGTATTTGTGGCATCCCTCCAATGGTTGCCATGTAGCATTAACGTTTTATTAGACACACAAGGCAGCAACTAAACACTTGAGAGAAACAAATTTCCATGAATCCGCAGAATTTTTCAGTGAAAATTTCACAAATATTTGTATAATCGTTAAGAGTGACAAGAATTATGAAAATAACAGTGAAACGACTAATGCCCTAACAGATTCAAGATGTTTTTCAAAAAATAATTGGTTTCCCGTTACATCCCACGAGGGGATTAAGGAGAGCTTCTTACAACCACTAAGCTGTGTGTGTTCCAGTTTTATACTCACTGATTGTGACCTACAGTTTTACACCGGTTCCGAACGGTATGTTGAGAAGCTTTTTCATGGCTAAATACTCGATAGTATCGCCATCACTAAGCGAGGTGACCGCCGTCGAAAGAAATTTAAGGTGGTCAGAGCAGGGGTCGAACCCAGGATCTCATGTACAAGAGCCGCGCACACTTACCATTGTACCACCGACGTTAGTCGGCGATCGAACCCACGTCCTCATGCACAAGAGCCGAGCACACTACCATTGCACCACCGACGGCCATTCAAGACGTTTTTCAGGATGTGGAATTATCGGGGTTTCTCGCTTCTTGCTCTCTTACGTATGAACGACTTTTTGTACTTATTTGGTACATTTTAGTACATTTGAGCTTAAAATCACACTTTTTCTCAAACATATGTTCGCACCATGTAAGCACGTCAAAATTGGACCTTACAGTTTTTAAAATGCAAGAAACAGGACTCAAAACGTACCTGACGTCTCCCCACGTGCGCCTTTTTTCGACCCATTGCATATTTTTGTAGCCACACTTTTTGACCCACTTTGATGTCTCATATCGATCAAATCGGATAAGTTAGAGAATTGACGCCTACCACACTATTATTGTCCCTACTGGCCGCAATAGTTCACCCATAGATGCATTTGCTCTATCGAATACCTGAACAATTATAGGTGCCAATAACCTCAGGGCAAACATACTTGCCTGTGTTCGTCAAAGGGTTAAAAGTTGTGTGTGGTCTTTCTTACTATACACGCTGAAAAATAATAGCCCCAGCAACATATTGCAGGAACCATGTTCATGTTTGCAAGCATTGTTTTCGTGAATAGAAGATCTGCTGGTTTATGTTTCTTTATTGTGTGTCACGTTTTTAGTTTCAACAGTTTTCAACAAACAAAGCAACATTTGACCCACAAATACATATATTATAAACTATTATTCATGGTGTCCCAAACATGTTATATTGAATAGCAAACATAATGTGTTTGGATACAAGCATACTATATTTGCGACAAGCTTCAAGCACGTTACATTTGAATCCAACCCGTAAAAAAAGTCAGATTTTTCAGCGTGTATGTGGTGGAAGAATGGACTGAATATAAAGATATTGGAAGACCTTGAATTATGGATCCTAGGACATTCATATTTTCATATTGCCCCCTAACAAGTTATACTATCTATGAAATTTGACTACTTTTCTTATATTTCGTCACCCATGGCCTGCTGAGTTGTGCTTCTGATTGAGCTAAATCTTGAATGGGTGAAGGTGGAGGGCTTTCATCAAAATTTTCTGGTTGTCGCTCCGCGAAATGTGCACATGTTGTGAACGATGCCGAATTCATGCTCCCAGGATCTCGGCGACAATCTCGTTTACAACAGCAATGAATGTTTCGAAAGAACGGAGGTACGTCGACGCACAGGAGGCTTACCGGGCATAATAGAGCCAGTTTCTTTAAATCTGTTGCTCACTCTTCGAATTGTTAACACATTAGTTACACTTACATGGCCGAAAATTCCCCGAAATTTGCTAGAGATTTCAGCTTAACCTTCCCCATTTTGGTAGTGGGTTTTCACAATGACAACGCGGTTAGCACTGCATTTTTAATAACCAGAAGAAACGTAGACGAAACCTGTCAAATTTCAGAGCTGCTGCGTTAATTCACTGCACTGTACCCACTGTAAAGTCGGCCTTTTCTGTTGTTTGAATACAAATATAACGTGTTTTCGTAGCTTGTCGCAAATATAGTATACTCGTGTCTAACCACATTGTGTTTGCTATTAAATATTACATGCTGGAGACACAAAGATGAATAGGATATTATTATTTTGCGACCCAAATGTGACGTGGCTGTGTTTGTTGAAAGCTGTTGAAAACAAAATCATGGCAGACAATAGAGAAACCAAAACGCAGCACATCTTCAATTCATGAAAACAATGCTTGCAAACATGTATATGGTTCCTGGACAAATTATTCGTCGTATTACAGCCAAATCCCCACATTTTCTAATTAATTTGAGTGCAATACTTGTAAAAATGTATGACATACAATTCAAGAAACTCGAAAAACGAAGTATAATTTGTTCAGTTTACACACGCTGAAAATTCTGTATTTTCTCCCCTGCTTGTCGCAAATATAGTATATTAGGGTCCAAATACATTGTGTTTCCTATTCAATATTACATGTTTGAGACACAATGATTAATATTTATGTTATAATATACCTATGTTTTTGTGATCCAAATACAGCTGTATTTATGATACAAAAACAACTGTGTTTGTGATACAAATACAGCTGTGTTTGGTGCACAGTTTACTTCAGTTTTTTATCGTTAAGATCTGTCGAGAGCAACATAATAATAAAAGAGGGAGATAGAGTGGTTGTTTGTAGACCAAGCTAAAGTAATTTCAAGTGTAAATGTTCCTGAATGCGTGTGTAAATGCATTGAGTGCTTGTTATGTTGACTCATCTCTTGCATTTTAGTTGCATGCATTCAGTCGTCAATCATTCGTTTGAGAGGAAACACAGCAATGCTTCGACGTAAGTATATGAATGTTTGGAATGAAACACGCTCCTCGTAAAAGTAGATATCTTTGCAAGCAAACACACTAATGGTTGCATTGCAATATATTCCAATCATATACATGTTTATGAATCATATACATGTTTATGAAAGAATATGTTACAGAGACCCTTTTTCCAGTGTGTAAAACTTAGAAAATGAGAAAATGTATAAAGAGAAAAATGCTGAATGAGCATTTATAATATACCAAAAGGACATCAAAGGAAAAGTATTAAAACTTTTGTTTTCGTTGAAATCAAAATATATAAGTGTTGTTTACTTTGGGTGAAATTCTAAAATATCGACAATAATCCAATTTTAAATGTTGACATCGCAAAATAATCCTTAATGCTTTGTCTACAAACGATTTTTTATACAACTCCAGTGGAACAAAATGGATGTGATTGTCTAAGCGGTGAATGATTGCTTCATGGAATGGAAGCCATTAGGTCGCACAATCTTAGGTCCCGGAATCTTTTAATTGCCTAATGACATTTTTATTTTGAGCCAAAAATAGTATTTCAAGAATGTTCAAAAAACTATGTTTGCCAATGCCGTAGAGAATTTTGGAGATAAGATATCTGCAGTATAACTGAATGAAATTTTTTTCGTAGAACACTTCAATCGTCTTCTCGATTCCTTACATGTCCTTATCGTGCTAATTTCGAGAAATACCAAAAAAGTACCTTAAAGAGGGACTTTTGAGAATTCAAATATTCCACGAAAATATTGCTCAGAAAATTACAGTGGGGCATCTCAAAGACACGAAATCGATATCTCTTAATGTGCCGGTACTGATGGCCCTTTTTCAAAGCAGTGTTTAGATAGCGATCTACAGTAGCCAGTTTGAGGGTTTAAATATTCTAGGAAATAGTTACACGTCGATTTGAGAATAAAAACCACCGATTCCCATTACATCCCATGTAGGGATTGGATAGAGCGTTAGAATAGGTGAGATACTGTAATACTGTAACAAGTGAGGACTTGTAACCTTTTTTAAAATATAGTTTATATCCCATTTATATAAAATAGTTTATATCCCATCTCTCAAAACTTTGTCTATTAATGCCATTGAAAGTAGACGAAATGTTTTGTTACAAATATGTTAGTAAGGATTCTATTTGAGTTGTAAAACTTTTTAGATTTTATATTGAGGTTTCTGTCTGTGATTACAATGTTTGCATGGAAATTCCATAGAAACTAACTGGGATTCGTTCATGGAGGGTAAGCAGAGGAGTGGAGCTATGTGCGAAAGGGTGCGATTTGAAAGTTTTAAATGCAAATTTTTATGCAATTTGCCATCAATGTGTTTGTATATTAGGAGGAAAATAAATAAATAACAACCACAGCCACAGAACACTGAAGACAATTGCATTACAAAGGTTTAAAAGATTTGTGAATTCAATGAGTAATGATTTAATTCAAATCCTTGCAAAAACATGTAGTCAAACTATCATAAATATACGCAGAAAAAACAGCTAATGTAACATTATGCTGGTACCATGTATATATTTGGAACATCTGTACACTTACGTGCAAGCTTTGGTTTCATGAATTGAAGGTCTGCCGGTTTTTTGAATATGTGTTCTGTGTAACGCTTCCGTTTTCTGCAGTTTTCAACGAACAAAGCCACATTTGGGTTACAAACACCTATATTTTGATCTATTAATCATTGTGTTTCCACCACGTAATTTGAATAACAAACACTATGATTTGGACACAAGTATTTGCAAGTATTTGCGCCAACTACAAACATGTTATATTTGCATCTACACAACTTCAAAAATACAAATTTTTCAGCGTGTATATATCCTTCAAATGCTGGAAGTTTTTAAATTAATATAATTTAAACGAAGTCGTCATTTTCCTTTCATATCTCCACCAATTCATTTTACTAAATTTTTTCTTTATTTCCTTGAAACAATCATATTGAATATTGTACAAATCTATTTATATTCCCATCTTTCAGCAGCCATCAACTGGAGAAACATCAATAAATTATCAAGAAATAACTTATTCATTAATTTTGCCTAACTGCTTCCGATGACCTCCTTCCAAATGTTCATAGTCTTGCGCTTCCTGTAAACGAAAAAGTTTCTGAAATAATTAAAACGAAAGCATTTAAAATTAAACCACAGGAATGTATTGAGATTTACGAACAGCAACTGGCATTTAAAGGATCATAGTAGTGGTAGAAGAAGTGAGAAAATACAATAACTCGATTAAATGATACAGATGTAACAGCAAAAATAACAAATAAATTTGAAATACCGGTGAAATACTAAATGAAAAAATCTAATATTAACATTTCAGTTAACGGCTGTGATTAACATTACTATAACATTACATGTAACAGCTGTGATAAACATAATTTCTACATTCTATTTAGCAGCTTTTATTAACATTGCTTTAGCATTGCATTAGCATTACTTTAACATTTCTTTATCTTTACATTAAACAGCTGTGAGTAACTACGAGAAAGTAAAGCTTTCTATTGGGCCTTTCAAACATTTCAGTTGGTTCGTTTTATTTTTAATTTTTTCTATTCAAAGTTTGACAAAAAACATTTGTCTGGCTGCCTTTTCGTTACTTTGTTTTGCCTTGTTAGCAGCCACTTGATAGGTTTGGTTGTTTGTCAGTTGTAGTGGTTCGAACAGAATGTTGTAATTGATTGTCTGTGACCTCTGTGGGGCAAGGCCAAGTTGCCAAGTTTCCAAAGTGTTTGTTTGCATTTTGGCATGGTTGTTGTTGCGAATCGAAATATTTAACGAGAAACTGCATAAGTGACAATAACCCAATGAAACTTTTAAGCAGCATATTCCGATAGTCAATGCAAGAGAAATTTTAAAATGATAATGGCAGAAAAGTGTGTATATAAAACACCTTACCTACTCTGAAATAAATATCTCTATACTTGTGTCCAAAAGCAATGTGTTTGCTATTCAATATAAAATGTTGGAGATACAACTGCTGAAAACGAAAACGTGACAGACAACAAAGAACAAAAGCAGCAGATCTTCAATTTATGAAAACAATGCTAGTGAACATGTATATGGTTCCTGCAATATATTGCTGGGGCCGTATTTTCAGCATGCATGTCTGGTTTGGTACGACTTTCGCCTGCTTAACCTTGCGCACCCAACTAAAGTGAATATTAAACTGTTCCGCCATGTCCTCCGCATACCAGGTCCACACAAGTGGTATGTGCGGAAGACTGAACCTGTTTGTTGCAAACCTAATCGAACCATATCAGTGTGGGCTAAGGTCTGGAAAATCAACCATCGACCAGAAAACCACGAAACCCAAATCTTTTAGTAGATTATAATTATCTTATCCAGATAGGGTGAAAATTATGGCACGCTTTGTAGAGGCTTGGTATTCCTGCTAAGCTGAAGCTCCTTTGTAGATGCACACTGTCCGACAAGATATCCTCAGTAAATATTATCAAACATCTCACCGAACCATACGGTATGGGGCGAGGTCTCAGACTAGATGTGATCGCTTCATCATTTTAATATAGATCATCGTAAGAAAAGCTGCAGTCCACACCAATAAAAATTTCATCAGCTAAAGTCACATGCTGCTAGCGTTCCCTGATGGTATGGACATCATTGGGCGAAATCTGCGAGAAGTTTCTGCAGTGTTTTTGGGAATTGAGAATCAGCAGAAATAGGTTTGGCAGTAATCGACGACAAGACATAATTAATGGTTTTCACAAGCAGAACGTCCACCCGATTGGATAAACGATAAACATCCACCCGATTGGGTAAACGTTGATAACCGTTATAATTCGGAGATGGCGGACGAATTCAGTTAACTCGGATCTACCGTAAAGACAAAGCAATAACGTCAATCTAGAAATCAAACGGAGAATTGTGCTTGGAAGCAGGTATTATTTCGGGTTAAGCAACCACTTCAGAGATAAGACCCTCTCTCGAGAAACGAAGATCCAACTATATGAGACTCTCTTGCTTTGTGGAGCAGAATCATGGGTCATACCGCATGCTGACGAAATATCAGTGGGAGACTTAGAAAGAAAAATGGTCCGAAACATATCTTGAACTCCTTATGAAAACAATTGATATAGTTTTCATTTTAATTGAAAATAAAATGCTTTTCCATTACTAGTGATGCGCGGTTCCGCGTATTTGAAGAACCGTTTCTTTCGAATCCGGTTCCGAATAAAACCGGATATTTGAACTGGTTCCGGTTCTCAGAAAATTTCCGTCCCAAAGAGGATTAACTGCTTAGTTATAATAAGAATATAAAAGTTGATCAAAAATACACATTTGCATACCCTCATCCAAAGTTTAACACTTCTGGTTCCACTGGAATCGAGTAATGATATTCTGTAACCGTTATACAGTTTTTTACAAACCGTTTTGTACTTCTTTTCGAATCGGATTTCTGTATTTTTGGAACCGTTTTTGGTTTTTCTGAACACGTTTTTCGGTCCTTTAACAACCGTTTTCGGTTCTTAAGAACTGCTTTCTGTTCAATTTGACCCGTATTTCGGTTCGATTGAATCCATTTTGCGCTTTTTTTGGAACCGTAATTCGGTTCTTGCAAGCACCCGTCCCGTTGGTTCTTTTAAAGAACCGGTTCCACAGAACCAGTTTCTCGAATAATATAAACTATTAAATTGTACTTTTTCATAGAAAAAGTACTTTTTGATAGAAACTGATCTTGAACCGAAAAATGTCAAAGAATAAAAATTTACTTTTTATTGGGTAATGAAGTAATTTTTAATTTATTGAGAAGTCGTGTTCTTTTCATTTCCAAGTGCGTTATTAAAATTTCTTATGTTTTAACAAAAATTTACAAAAAAAAACAATATTCGAAAGTTTTATATACAAATATTCAAAATTTTTTTTTATTAAAAATCTCCAAACATAAAAATTGTTTAAGGTCAGGTTTCTATAAGAAAATTTGCATTAAAAAACACTGGCATATATTGCTGTACATGACTATAATCACTTTAAAAGTTCTGTGTGATGCTCAAATTTTTTGTTGGGACATTTCTAAACACCTCTAACTTTGTTTTTCAATCAAACACTTATTATGAAGTGTCTGCAGCAGCAGCAGGAGCGGCATCAAAAAGAAAAGGTGCCAAACCTGGCGCAATCAGGGTTACAAATGTCAATGTTGTTAGTTTTCCCACTGAGCACGCCAGGTCCACCAGAGTTCGACAACGACGACGACAACGACAAAACTACTCATGTCGTCATACAGTCAAAAAGGTGGCTGGGCCTTTAGGCCACAACTAGGAAAAAGATGAAAAGAGAAAAGGTTAAAAAGTTTGCACAGCCAAAGAGTTGTCATGAGACACGTAGGGATTTGGAAACCATTACTGCGTTCAAGCACAGAGTGAGCTAAAGCGGGAAGATAATAGGAAATTGAAAAGGCAAAGGTAAAGGTAAAATCATTCAAAATTTTACAACCAAAAGGAGAACTTTCTTCTTTAACATGATAAAACAGTGGGAGGAGCTGTGACTCTCATCTTTATGATGAAGATGAACGATGAAGGTGTTTGCAGATATTCAGCTTTCGCTGAGGTTGTGAGGCATGTACATACATACATGTGTCTGATGAAGATGGTGCACAAATTCAGGTGGTGAGGGTTGTTTGTGGCTGCCCCTAGTTGACTTTCTTCGAGTACGTTTCCTACACCTGTTGGGAGTGCCAGCGACGGAAAGAGTTTAGTACCTTGTGTGTTTTTAAGGAACGTGCAATTTTTCAATTAATTACTTGAACTTGTACAGTTTCAGTTAAGGATTTTCCTTTTGTTAAAGTAACTTAAAATTAAATTTAAATTTAAAACATTAAACCAAGTGTTTGCTGTTGATCCTCTACTCTTCTCCTTTTATGGGTCACATCAGCTTAACAATTTCTAACAATATGACAGTCATGACCATTATGTTCGGACTTCTTTTGCCACCACCACTTCATCCATCCAAAGTCCCAACTCAAACCTGAACTTAGAAGCAAACGAATGACGAGGAGCATCTAAAGCTAATCCTTTCATTGTATACAGTCATGTTGCATGTGCCGCCCCACTGCCACTGCTGCACGACAACCATGACGTTGTGAAGCTCAAGTGGCTGGGATGATGCATGTTGGCCATTTACTTCTCTACGGATTGTGGTGTATGTTTATGTTTTAGTACTACGATATGAAGAGGATTTAGACCATAAAATGCTCATTAAGAGTGAAATTAATTGAAAAAAAAAGTCGAGTCTTTAGTCCACTGTTCATTATTTATCTCCAACTTTTTTATTACGCCTTTGTGACATTTAATTTTCTAACCACTTTAGCTTCCAAATAACCTTCGTGGAAATAAGTAAAAGCTTTATAGAGCTATGGGGTTCATCTTTTGTTTCTGGCTAAAAATTTTAGTCAGCTAAAATGTCATAAACCAGCTAAAATGGCACATGAAATGTTAAAATATCTGTCACATTTTGACGATGAGGGATTCTCAATCAAAGGGGGAGGGATGCTTGGATTTGGCCGTTCACTTTGGTAAAGAACTTAGGATGAAAGACCTTTCTGTTAAATGAGTAAAAACGTAATGACCCTTCTGCAGGTAGAATGCTGGTGCGTTTACTTATATTCGCAATTAAATATAGATAAGTCTACTCGCAGGTGGTACTAAAAAGGGTTAAGCTTAAGTCTGAGTTCTTCAAGTATAAAAATTAAAAGGTTTTTCCCGATACCCATGTAAAAAATTTCACTTTGTTTCAACCTTTATCAAAGCCATTTTTTATACTTAAATGTTAATTCCCCATGGAGTGGGCCATATTAATTTTAAAATCCTTAAAATGTGAAAATTTCATAGTTTTTGTGCTAAATCTGATAGCGAGCAATCTACACATGCGAGGTCTAATTTACGATGCATTTTATTGCCAAACGGCTTCACGTCTAATGTCATAGATGGCGGTGATGATTCTGTACAGGTATCGCAACCGCACGCATGGGCGCATAGCAAATCAATCACTCACTGCTCAAAATATGTCTCGCGAGATTGGAGTGAAATATTTCCACACGAGATCAGCTGTAGTGGCATTGTTCGACACTCAAAGTCCCTGCCATCAGGGTCACAGCACCTATTCTAATTTCGTTCATGGCAACCATAAAATGTGGTCACCGTAACCGTGAATTAAAAAAAGTGGTTGTCACATCTAAACATTTAATTTTCCTCATCTTGATTAAATTTGTGATTCAGTTGAAACGACCGTTTTGGTGGTGGTTAGGTTAGGTTAGTTTGTGCAACAAACTCTTTTCGTTTGTAGCAACCTATGTTATCCGTTGCGGCCAATTAGATTCCTGTAACCAAATTTTTATGCGAGTGGTACCAAACTATTATGAAATAATATCGTTAATTAAATGGAAGATATTTTGTTGTCTTATAATTTAAAAAATATGTTTTATAAAAACAATTCCTTCATGACAACCACCAACGGTAATCGTCACAACCGAATATTTAAAAATTCGGTTGTCACAATCGAGGTTTTCGTTTGCTACATAATTATTAAATTTTTCAATCGGCTGAAGCGACAAATTTGGTGGTTTTTTGAAACGAATTCTCTCGTTTGTGACAACCTCTGTATTCGGTTCCAACCAATTCGATGGCTGCAACCAAATTAATAATTTCTTTAATTAAATGTTTTATAATTTAAAAAGTATGTTGACTATGGCAATGAAATTTATCGGATACCACAACTTCGTTTACAAACATCTCTTTCATGGCAACCACCAACGGTAATCGTCACAACCGAATATTAAAAAATTCGGCTGCCACAACCGAGGTTTTCGTTTGCTAAATCCATATAACATTTTTCATATGGCTTTGACACAAATACTTTCGATTGTGACAACCTCTGTATTTTCTGCGATTGTGAACGAAATATAGTGAAATAATTTCGTTAATTAAATTAAAGATATTTGGCTGTTTTATGAATTATAAAATGTTTTCCGTGTGGCAATAATATTTTTCGGTTATCGCAACCTCGTTTGCAAATAATTACTTCATCGCAACCACCAACTCTATTCGTCACAAACGAATATTAAATAATTCGGTTGCATTAACCGAGTATTTCGTTTAATACGTCCTTATAATATTTCTCATTCGGCTGAAGCAACAAAGTTGGTAGTCATTTTAACCTCATCCTTTCCCATTAATTCGATTACGGCCAATTCGATTGCTGCAACAGAATTATTCCATTAGTGAGAACGAAATATTATGAAATTATTATTGAAAATTATATGAAAATGAAATTATTATATTTGGATATCTTATAACTTAAAAAACATTCTGATTGTGGCAATGAAATTTATCGGTTACCGTCATGGCAACCTCCAAATGTAGTCGCCACAAACGAATATTAAAAAATTCGGTTGCAATAACCGAGAATTTCGTTTAATACATCCTTATTATATTTTTCATTCAGCTGAAGCGACAAAGTTTGTGCTTGTTTGAACCGAATCCTTTCGCTTGTTAAAACCTATGAATTCGATTACGGCCTATTCGATTGCCGCAACCGAATTTATCTATGAGTGTGAACGAAATATTATGAAATAATTTCGTTAATTAAATGGTTTTTAATTTAAAAAATTGTTTGATTATGGTAATCAAATTTATCCCTTAACACAACGTCGATTACAAACAGTTCCTTCATGGCAAACACCAACGGTAATCGTCACAACCGAATAATAGAAAATGCGGTTATCATACCCGAGGTTTTCGTTTACTACATCCTTATTAGATTTTTCATTTGACTGAAGCGACAAATGTGGTGCTTGTTTTAAACGAATCCTTTCGGTTGTTATAAACTACGAATTCGATTACGCCCAATTCGATTGCCGCAACCGAATTTTTCTAATACTGTGAACGAAATGTTATGAAATAACTTCGTTAGTTAAATTAAAGATATTCACAAATTGTATGACAGTAGTAGAATTTACAAACTGTTGCGTTTCATTCAATGAAATTCGTTATACAGTGAAGGGAGGATGGAGGTAGGATTTAGGCATCAAACACATGATGGCAAGATTTTAAGAATTTCTGGAGAAGGTGAAACTTTTTGGTTTACAATTATTGAGTTTTTTCCTGCTTGAACAGCATTTTATCAAAGTCTATGGATTTTGTGTACCTTTATAGCCAATTTTATTAGGATCTCAAAATTGTATTGAAACTTTCGTGGAAAACTCTTTCATTAGACCGAAATACGTGCCACATTTCAAGGCAATCATTTGACTCTCGTAACGTTTGTTCATTACTTCCAACCCGTGACAGTAGACGAAATCATTTCATATTCCAATCTCGAATTTGACACACACACACACACACAACAACTGACTGTATAATACTTTAGGCCACAAAAATCCAATAACACATATATTCGTTTTCATAATTTGACTAAAACCAAGCAAGACATACACGAGACAAATATCAGGCTCTGAAACATAAAGAGAGTGAAAGATGATTGCCCACAAAAACCCCCAGCGGCATCTATTGAAACGAAATGAGCTTCATTATTAACCTGGGAAGCGTAAAAAGACCAAACACCGAAAGATATGAACGACGTCATCACATTACTGGTGTTTGTTGGAGAAAAAAGAGCAACAGAGGCCGTATCAGTCGCCCGAGAAGAATAAGCAGAACCTTCAGGAACTTCAGCAAAAGTCAACGGCAAGAGGTAGAAGGGACTCAACCAGTGAACGGCCTGACTGGGAATACTTGAGTCGTTCATTTCATAAGTTTATTTGTGGTTAAGGACTGTCTGCGGAATCACAATGACGTTTGAACCGTGTGCGCGTCCGTCTGACACTGCCACTGGCACTACCACTTCCCCCCCTTTCAATGACTTTAGTGCTTGTGTGTCGGTCCGTCACTTATATGTCCGACCATTCTTTAGTTTATATATGAATGTATGATTATTATCTCTTAGTCATCTTACAAATGTTTAGGAGATGATGTGATATCTTTTTTTTTTTTTTGTTAGCTTTTTATGTGTTAGCTTTTTGTTAGTTTCACAACCTTCTTTTGGTTTTTATTTTCCCTGCAACCAGAATTCTCTTTAAGAGCTGAGGTAGCTGATGTTGACGATGAATCTGGGAATTATGATGCGGATGTTGATGCTGATGTTGATTCTGATGTTGATATTCATGCTGATGTAGCTGCTTTAAAGTCTTATGCCATAGTGCCAGTAGCCGTTTTTCAGTTGTAGTAACTATACAAATTATGATAATAATCGTCGAAATCATCATGATACTGTCGCGGCTGAAGATGACGCTACTTTTTGGAACTTGTCGTAATAATACTGGTGGAACAGTGGTGTTGAAGAGATTAGGGCGCTAACTGTACTAGAGGAAAATGACAAAATACTCCAAGTCTGTAGTGGTTTATTTGTAATATAACGAACAACATCAGCAAAAAGTGTACATGAAAATGTACACTTATGCTAATACATAGTATTCTATAATACAAATTACAAAATTATGTATTCATGTTTACCCTATCGTGTATAAGTTTAGAGATAATTGGTCTGAAAGAACTGTAATTTTAGAATATAAAATGTTTATTATAATTTTTAATTATTTTTTAATAAAAACTGCTGGGCTTTAATTTAGAGTTCCACCTCTGACCAGTCAGCTTTCACACTGTCTTTTGTTTTCTTTAACCACGACACTTTACCGTACCCATGAACTGAAATTTAATTCGTTTGTGAATTTTCGGACAAGGCATAACAAATCTACAAAAGAGATTATCTCGAGGAATCTTCAAGATTGTCAAATGTCACTTAAAATATAGCTTCCACTAACTCAATTTCAACTTTCAATTTAAAATTTTTAAGTTTTCAGATATTCAAATTTTAAATTTAATTTTTTTAAATGTTAAATTTTAAATTATAACTTTTAAATTTTACAATTTAAATGAGTGATATTAGTTCGAGAAACCCGGGCAAAATAGCCATTACGTATGATTGATATTATTTCGGAAAGAAAAGGTTCTTCGTGGAACTATTATAACTTGTAGTTACTATTTTGTATGATTGTCTATATGGCTCACTTTTTATTAGAGAGTAGGATTGTTAATAATTCCAAGAACCCCTGTATCTGTAAAACGAAGCCAAGTGAAGTACACCTTACTGTACAGTGAATCATGACGTATGATTGATAAAAATTTCGATAAGATGAAAAATTATCTTTGTGTAATGTTATAAATTGTTATTTTTTTTTTCACCATATTTAAAAATTTAAAAACCCGCAATATATGTTCCTGATAATCTCTTTAACATTTCCTCCCTAAAATTTCTGCATTTATAATAAATTTTCCTATTTCTCTCTAAAAGTCTTCCCAAAAAATCAAATGTATATCTTGGGTTTAAAGTTTTTTGTTTGTGGTTAGAATTTGAAAATAGATCTCGCTGTTCATACGCATCACTGTTTACCAGTGAGTATGATTGGTATTCGTTCGAAGAAACGCGGACAAAATAAGCATTACGTATGATTGATATTATTCCTGTAAAAAAGAAAAGGTTATTCGTGGAACTATTATATCTGGAAGTTAGTACTTTGTATGATTGTCTATATGGATAACTTTTTACTAAAGATTATGATTCTTGTAGAAGCTGTTTCATGGTTTATTACACGATAGTGTCGCCGTCACTAAGCAAGGTGGCCGTCGTCGAAAGTAGTGTAAGGTGGTCAGAGCAGGGATTGAACCAAAGTGATCGCACACAACAGCCTCGCGCTCCAGCGGTTGCAGCACCGCGGCCTGGTATAAATGTTATAAAAAAGAAAATTCGTTTCTTTTTATATCCGGGAGACTCAGGAGAGCCCCTCATAACCATTGAGCTATGCGCCTACTAGTTGTACACTCACTGATTGGGGGCGATCTACTATTAAACACCGATTAATTTGTGTACCTGATGATCATTTTCTTATTATCTCCTTAAACCTGTCTTCATTTCTAATAAAACATTCGTATTAGTTTTTTTATTCTCTATTAGCACAACACAGTGTTTCTAAGGTTTAAAGTTTTGTTTTGTAGTTAGAATTTTAAAATAAACCTAGTTGTACATACAGATAATTGTTTACCAACAAGTATGATTGATAAATATTCTCTAAATTTATAATTATTGCGTATGATTGATATTAATTCGGGAAGATAACTATCAAAACTGTTATAACTTAAATAATATTAATAGTACAGAAGCGGGCAAATTCTTGTTTCATAATGTCTTGAAATCTCAGTATTCATGATGTATGCTACTGTTTATTGTTATATCTGCTTAATTTTCAATTTGTTTTCAATATACTCCTTTACTACGTCACTGTGTTTCTTAGGCTTAAAGTTTTGCTTTGTTGTTAGAAATTGAGATAAATTCTTAGTTGTGCACGCGTATCAGTGTTAGTCAGAGAGTATGATTGATAAAAATTCAAAAAACCTTCCGCAGTTAATCGTGGCGTATGATTCATATTATTTCAGAAAGACAGCCCATATTATTCACATAATACTCATATTTTGTAATAGTACTAACACTACAAATGCCGATGTGCCTGTGTTTTAAAATCATTTCAACATTATAATCCTTTCAACATTATTCCCTTAAATTTGGAATCATTTCCAACAAAATTCTTGTAATTCTATTCAACATTCTCCACTCCAACACTACTGTATTTCATGGATTTAAAGTTTTGTTTAGTGGTTAGAATTTTAAAATAAAAATTTTCGACATGAATACAAAACAAGAGCAAGAGCTAACAACTGTGCGACAGCATCAGCAATGTCTTCAATAAGTAGCAACAGCAAATGTGTCTGCTTTTTGTGGCATGTCACGACACAAACCGCTGTTGCATACGTACGTACAACATGCAACACTCACGTCCTCAGTTAGCACACTACGATGCCAGTACACGCCAAGTTTAAGCCTTGTGGCTTAAACGGATGTTATTAAGATCGACAACATGCGGCATGAAAAAGGGTTTTTTATAACTTCAACTAAAAAACTTAATGCTGTCAATGGAATGAGGTGCGGGATGAGAGGTAAAAGTTAGGAAAGAGCACAATTCTGTGGAGAAGCATGCTGTCTCAGTGGCTGCCACATTATACTATGAACATCAACAGCTGTCGTAATGGGATTAGTGGCATTAATTTAGCTTTTTTTATTCTGATATCAGAATGCTTAACTTACGTCCCTACCTCTGCAGCTCTTCAGTGTCATCTCTTTTGCTTCCAACAGTCTTTGGCTTCTCGTTGCCCTTACGGGTTATGCAACGCAAGTGTTGCATGTTTAGTGAGTTGCTGTTTCTCGTATTTGCATGATTTCATGCTGCCGGGGTATCTGTGTTGCGGCATGACTCCCAATATCTTGATAAACAGGATGGCACAACACAAGAAAATTAAGGGAAATATTGAAAATATTCTATAAATTTTAACCAATTTTTGTTTAAGCATAGAGCTGTGTAAGTGCAGTGTAAATAAGTTTCACAGTTTATTTATTTGTTTCTGCGTATTATTTATGCGTTAGACCAAAGTAAACAAATTTTACACAAAAGTACAAAAGTGTACCCACATGAACAAAAAAGTGTACACACCTGTACAAAAAAGTGTACACAAAAGTACAAAAAAGTGTACACACATGTACAAAAAAGTGTACACACATGTACAAACAAGTGTACACAAAAATTGTACACAAAATCCCAAATAATGTACTCAAAAATATAAAAAAATTACACAAAAAAGCCCAAACCATGTACACAAAAATATAAAAAATGTACACAAAAAACACAAAAGTGTACAAAATAGGTTGAAATAAATTCACGACAAAAAGTCCATTAAAGGTATTGAGGCAATTACAGTTACATAAGAGATGTTAAACCGTCATCTACGAAGACGTCAAAAGGAACGTACACACATGTTTGCACATCCATTTAAATACATCCATGTATACGTACGAATACTCACAGTCATCGGACGCAACGGCGGAATGTAAAAATGGGATGTAATGGGAAACCATTTTTTGAGTACATGAAGACATGCGGCAGAAATGAAACCCTTTTGAAAGCGCACAGCTCACTGGTTTGAAACCTTTTTTTGTTAATTTGATTATTGTGGAGTCTCGTCCTTAAGTGTGTAAATTTCTCTTCTCTACGTCGCACATTTATATCTCTCATTGGTAAATTTTTCTAAATTTTGCTGTTACGGGCTATGGTGAGTTATACGTACGTATGATTGATATTAATTTAAAGAAACCCCTGCCCCTTTTACCACGGCGTATGATTGTTATTATTTCAGAGAGACAATGCTTAATATTATTAAACTCGTACAATTAACTTGTAATCATTGGATTTGAAAATTAACAGTTCAATCATTTGGATAATCATATATAATTCCATAAAAAATCAAACATTTGAATGCGTCACAGTCCTGTTTCTTTTTTAAATCCCATGATTATTTCGCTTTCTTTGTTTTTCATATAATTGCTTAATGCTCCATGTTATTTGGAAAATTGTGCTTTGTCTCGGAATCCTTAAGTGGTTTTCAGCTCGTCAATGTGTTACGCAATACTTCCATCCGTCTCCCCTATTACCCTCCATATCCTGCAAGATTTCGTCCTTCAGTTCCCGAAAGGGAATGTGTTTCCAATTTGAAAAGTTTCGTTATCTGGATACGTAGACATTTATGAGTTTGAAGCACCAATCTCTGCAAGTATTGACACTTTCATGTTATGTTGTTTCCTGTTGTCTGAAAACATCCACAAATGGTAAGTGTCATCATGTGGAGAAAATAATGTGACAGACAATCTCGGAAGGATAATACTGGAATGCATTGGAGTATAATTTTAGTATGATTACCCAGATTATCGAAGAGCAGAGCATGAAAAATGTCGACAGTCAAAGGATGCAAAGTGTTTATGGGATTGAGTTACTTAATGGCTAATGATGTAAGAACATTCAATTAGTTTGAATTGTAATGGGCATATGAAGACATCAGAGTATTGATGTTCGTTAGTAACGGAGAAGGACGAAAGAAATTGTTGTAAAACAAACTACGTAATATGAACGGAAAGGAGAAAGCCTTTGTTGTAAGCGTTTCTGTTACTATCATATCCCTAATACGTGTGTGAATTCGAAAGGCACCAATCTGAAGCTTTTACTGCATTCCTTTACATGTAAGTGGTTTTCCTAAGTTCTGCTCTATATCTGTTTAGTTTTTTGGGAGAAATTTTCATCGTACTTGATTTTAAGCTTAGCTTATCCTGAGAGAGTTTTTGTCTGGATGATGATAAACTAATATACAAAGCAGATTCAAAATTACAATACTCTGTTTACAAATCCAATTTTTGGAGCAGTCAGAATAAATGCTGGTGCTTTTATCAAAATTTTTATTGAGTCTTACTGATTTATACGGATTTATAGGTATAACGGTTTGATAAGATAAATAGACGAATAAAAATAATTAGCATGATTGAAATGATAGGCAAACGGAAGACAAGAGATGAATAGTTTCTAGTTTCTAGCTAGTTTCTGGATGCGGTATTTACCAATCGTTCCTAACAAACAGTTCAAACAGTTCTTGGCATTTAAAACATCACAGGTTGAGCTCTTAAAATAGCTATCGAAAGCAAATCAACTAGAATTTAAAACTTTTTGATATTCAAAAGTTGCAGATTTTAAATGCTACTAAGGTCACTAACGCTACTAATCGTCAAACAAATTTGGTGCTGGGGGACGTATAATTAATATTAATTATAAGCGACAAGAAGTGGAAATATACACGGACTAATGGAATGACGGACGGGACGATTTAATAAAAAGTCATTCGAACAAACGGAAGCCCAAAAAAGAGGTTTGTTAGTCAAACGGAAGAATAAAAATAACGAGAAAGCTTCAAACGACGGGCAGACGAAGAATAGGAAATAATCATGTTAATATATGAGAGTTCAATAGTACATGCTGTCGAGGTCTGATACATATTTTTAAATGAAAAATTGGAATGATAGTGAGCTCAGGAGAGCACACTCTCAGGCTGGGAGGGGGCAATCGACGTCGTTGTCCAAATAGTGATCGTCATTATATATTTCAGGTACCAGTAGCGCGGAGAAATTATCTCTCCATATTTTTAAAATGCTCTGAATATCTGCGATTACATTTCCGTCGTTGTCATTACAGAAGGGGACCCTGAACCATTCCCACTAGTTCCATTTTTGAGTTTTTGGTAAAATTTTCGGGGTTTGTTCTTCCTTTTGTATGTCTCAATTTTCTTACACTCGCGCTTTTTCAAAACCCATTACGGTGATGTTAAAGGTTCTATAGAGTCGGAAATTGGTTTCCACTGCGTTTGAGGATCGCCATTCGAACGCCGTGAGTTCTGGGCCAAAAGTTGCAAGAGTTTCATTGAGTAGGCTGCGGCTACCTCTGGTAATTGCAGCTTTCCGGTGTCTAGCTTTCTTGGCTCTGGTCTCGTACGATTTTCGCTCTACTTAATCATGTGCGACCTTTGCTGCTACCAGGTTGTGAGCAGAATCGATGTTAGCTCGGCTGATCACCTGAGTTAACTGAACTAGTCAAAAGCTGGTTCATGGTACGTATAATTAATATTAATTGAGAGATTATTTTTAATAATATACTTAAAACTGCGCAATTTAATAATACTTTTAGAAAAGGGAAGAGGAAATTAATTGTGCCACAATATGCAGCAACGGTGAGAATTGTGAGCTACTACATTTATAGTTAAAAGGTTATATTAAAAGCAACTAACAAAAGAGCCACCAAAAATTAAAGAATTTAAACTGTATTTCCTAAAGACATATTAGGTTTTAAGAAGAGTTTAGGAGGTTTTAATGTAGAAAAATATCTGTTGGAAAAAATCCTGAATTTGTCTAATAAAACAAATTAAATTAAAAACACGAAATAGAACACAAATATTTTAAATTGTTATTAATTTTCTTTTTTGTGGCATCCTGCATTTCTTTTCTGTGAAATTTCTCAAATTTTAACGTTAGCTGGAAGACGAACATGTGTCATTCTTGGTTCTTTCCAGCCTTAATTGTTGTCATTTACATAAAATTTAATTTAACTTAAATGCCAGCCATTAGTTCTTATTTAGGATTATAAAAATATTTGCAGCCAACAGTAGCTGATGGTGTTAATGTGGCTAAACCATTTTCTGGAACATTGTGTTTGAAAAATTACCGCAAAAGGTAAAAAAACGCAATAGAAATGCCAAAGGAGCAAAATGGTCTTGGCTTTTGGCCGACGACCAAATAAAATAATAATACTAAACGGTAAAAAGGTGGAACGAAGAAAAATGTTTCACTTATTTAAATGATGTTCAGTGTTTCGTTTTTTTTTTTTTGGTTTTTGCAAAATGATTTCTTTTGTAGAGAAGCATTTAAAAAAATGTTGGCTTTGTTTGTTTGTTTGGGGCGGTAGTTGTGGCATCATGTGTTTTTGCAGCTGTTTCCGTTTCCTCTCACTCTTTCTCTCTCTCTGGCATGCATTCACTCTGTTGTTGACAAAGCGGAAATGCTTACATACATTGAGTGTTTCCGTTTGTTTTGCTGGTGGCGGACAGGGAGTTGAAAAAGAATTGCAATGGCCCATTTCTGTTCATGGTTGAGGGGTACAGCCATATTTTTATATAAAGTAGAGGCAGTTAGCAGTTTTTTTTCCTCAGCTGCCTGTGAACTCAAGCATTAATGTTAATAAACTTAATGAGCTGTTATTTCGACATCATGTTTTTTTGAGCTCTAAGGATGAGGTTAAGGTGTAAAAAACGGCAGTTTGTTTTTCGCAATGGAACATAAATTTTATGAATATACCAAATTTGTTACTGCAAATGATTTTGGTTTTTCTCATTTTTGTTTCTGCACCAAAGCCTCGCATTAGTTTCCTCAATTATTTTTCTTGAAATTAAAACAAATTGCAACAGTTGTTTTTCTTTATTTCGCATTTAATATTTATTTTTTTCTCATTGTTTTCGGTTTTCTGTGGTTCTCTATCGCTTCTCGTTGGTATTATAAACGGACCATTATTTTTTTAAATTTCCAACAAAGAATACAGTTTCATGGAAATATCCTTTATTAAGCAAACATTTCACAAGATTCTTTAGCATTTGTTGTACTCCCTCTCAACGCGATTTCAATGGGGTTTCAGTTTCCCATGGAAATATGGTTGATGTTATTGAAATCGACCTATATACGAGTACAGCCGTAAAGGCAACTACTTGTGGGGAAACAGAGATGCGGTGAAACAAATACTTTTTTCCTGAATGTACAACAAATCGAAATATAAAATGTAGGTTTGCCAAACTGAAAATCTCCACCCTCCTCAGAACTCGCACAAACATCAAACAACAGAGACGAAAAAGGTAGATCGTTGAACTCTGAAATTCAATGAAATCATATGCCGTCAAACGCCATTGATTCAGAGGAAATGACACAAATTTCTCTTTTCTTTCAAATAGGCAAACATGAATTCCAATTTCTATTGGATGGCATAAAGGATGTCAGACAGGCATTTTTCAAAAGAAATATATACACTGAATAGACCTAAATCGGGCTGGGAAAGAGATAATGATCATTAAGGGCACGTGTGCTCTGTGATATTACTTCGAACATGAGGTGTAATTCTGGCCTTTAGTATTATACAAAACCTGATTGAAAACCCGTTACTACGATATTTGCATAAATATCGACTTGTCGAATATTCGCCCAGGGCTGATTGACTGTGAAGTTAGCGATAATCAATCGAGGTTTAACTGATGTTTAATTGAAAGTAATGGTTTCTGCATTATGTTCGATTGATACTATTTGGTATCTAAATTGCTAATCTAAATTGAAATCTATAAAATTTCAATTTACTCGGTGGCAAGTTCTAACATCAGTTCACTTCATCAGTTCAGTTCATCAGTTCATCTGCACACTCCTCTTATATTGCTAAATGTATTCACCATCATACTTGGTTTTAGACGTATAATTCTTAATCCTGATTAGTTATAAGATTTTCAATATCAGCTCAGTCGACTGAGCCATTGAAAAATAATTACGTTTGTATCTTTGGTAGACCATAGTGCGTATAACTAATATTAATTTAGAGGAGTCACTAGGATTTGTATTATAACTTCTGCATCGGATATAATATCAGCATTTAAAATACCGCAATGTGGTTATAAAAGGTATAGGTGGCCTAAATCAACCCAGAGGGGTCAAGGTCCTTACGAAATGAGGATAACATCTTAGCTTTTCTCCTCCAGTTGGTAACACTAAGCTCTCGCAGGCAACCTTCCACCCGCTTTTTTCAGCGCGGACTTGGTCGCCCTATTGTGTGTTTCGAGAACGTCTTCAAATACTTTTGGCACTGGTTCATTCTGATACCGGCATGACCTAGCCAGCATAAACGCACTATTTTAATACGCATTACCACATCGAGGTTATTTATTCGTTGGCGATATTCGTCGTTTTCTACAAGTGGCAATATACATTTCAGAGCATTTCCTCCCGAACGCTCTTAGTGATGTTTCATGAGCACGCGATATTACCCAGGATTCTACGCTATAAAGCAAGACAGGTTGCATGATAGTCTCATATATTTAGATCTTCGTTTCTCGAGAGAGCGTCGTATCTCTGTAGTGTTTACTTATTCCGAAATAACACCTGTTTGCAATCACAATTCTCCTTTTGATTTCTAGGCTTTACCTCAGATCCGAAGTAAATGAATTCGTCCACCACTTAAAAATTTTAACGGCTACCAATGTTCGCTCTTTCCTCCAATCGGGTGAATCTCATCCAAGCCATTACTTTTGTGTTTTCTTTGGTTACTGGCAAACCCACTTTTGTTGATTCCTTCTCAATTCTAGAATATACTGCAGTAACTTGTCACAGATTTCGCCCAATGTTGTCGGAATTTTCAGCACTCAGGAGCAGCATGTGACTTTTGCTGCTGGTAGTTTTATTCGTGGTGACTGCAGCTTTTCTCATGATGATCTCAATTAATATGTTGAAGAGATCGCATGATAAGGTACCGCCCTGACTGAGGCCTCGCCTCGTACTAAGTGCTTCGGTGAAATCTTTACCAATCTTTACTGAGGAATTCGTTTCGGTCAGTGTCATTCTACAAAGGCGTGTCAGTTTAACAGGAATACCAAGCTCCGACATAGCTTGTTATATTTTTCTCACGTATCGGACTATGGAAGGCGGGATCATAATCTAGAAAGAGTTGTTAGTTGTCGATTTTGTTTTCGTGGGAATTCTTCAGTATTTGTCGTAATGTGAGAATCTAGTCGATAGTTGACTTGTCAAGCCTAAAGCCTCACTAATAAGGTCCGATCAGCTCTGCAACAAACAGCTTTAGTCTTTCGCAAGTAACGCTCGAGACGTCTTTGAATGCGATTCCACGATAATTTGTACATATACTCGGTTCTCTCTTTTTGAAAACAGGACACATTTTGGCAGATTTTGCGTATAAGCTGGTGCATGCACCTTTCCAACTCGTAGCCGCCAGCTTTAAACAGCTCAGCTGGTAGTCCATCAGCACCAGCAGCTTTGTTGTTTTTTAGCCGGGAATTTTCACTTCTAACTACACTTTGACTACAAGGGGGCAGTCGACGCAATCGTCCTGTATTGGATCTACATCCTCATTTATATTGAAGTATCCTGAAACAAGCAAAGCAGAGAAATGATCTCTGCATATCCCCAAAATATTCTGCATATCCCGCCTTTATCTCTCCAAAAGGGGGGGGGGTCTGATCCATTTCCTTTGGTTTGTCTTTGTTCTTTTCCATATAATTTACAGGCCTCATTCTTCCTTCTATAAAATTCAATTTTCGCACTCTAGCGCTTTGTATCGTCTTAAACAAACGGTATTCCTGTCTCCTCGTCTCCTTTTAACGTTCTGACGCGACTCGCGTTGCAACTGACTGCAGCATTGCAATACGTACAGCGTTCTTTTCATTACTTGCCATGCGACACTCTATACCGTACCCACGGATTGTCTTTCAGGGGGTTTTCACAACCAAGTTCGGTCTCTGCAGCAGTTTTTATTGAGTGGGAAAAGTACTTCACTGCGCTTCAGGATTATGAGGCGGTGGTGCGTTCTGCCCCAGTATCTGAGTGGTTGAGTGAGTTAAATTGAAACTGCATCAAATACACAGTGATTAAGTGCTGCATCTTTTTGATTTTTGTGCTTCAGGTTTATTGTATTTCATTCATATCATGCCTCAGGTTTATTGTATTTCATTCATATCATTTTCATTCACAACTTCTACGTGACTTTTGGATTGCGAATAAGGTGCGTATGATTAATATAAACACACTAGTAAATCATTATGAATTGAATCACCGTAAAAGTATATGTTCTGTTTCAAGCTTCGTGGCAGATCAACGAAAACATTGAGCAGCTTAACATAAGCATTAAGGAAATTGTAGTCTATGCCTTTGATTATGATTCATATGATCCGCGTGAGTACAAAGTGATATTCACACGTTATAAACATTTTAATATTTCGGAACAAGGTACGTATGATTCATATAAATCATGAAGTTAAATTCAAACTGCAGTGATTAAGTGCAATCAGTATCCTTTTGATTATTCTGCCTCAGACTTTTTGGGAGTTCTACGCAATTTTTTATACGGAATAAGATACGTATGATTAATATAAATTCAGTAGTAAGCCCGAAACTCAACAGATGATGATGTTATGATTTTTAGTATATTTTTGTGAGGCAGAAAATAATAGTGACATTAATGAATTTAAGTAATTTTTAATATACATTTTATATAATTTTCATGTCTATTTTGAAATTAACGAGATTTAGATCCTACAATTATTAACGCGATATTAACTTCTCACTAAAGGACGACTTTTTACCCAACATGATACCCCTTAAGCTACTATTTAACATAAAAAATTACATCATCTGGGTTTTATGTCAAAGTTATCGCAACAGAAAATATGACATCGCCAAAAGTGCTTTAAAAATAACATTAACTCTTAATATAAACTCTTAAAGATTTTAACAAATTAGCTTTTTTCGACTATAAACAAGAAGAGAGGGGGCCATTTTCCACACATCATAAACTTAAGCCATAAATCAAACAACTTTTCCTTCGTCATGATAAAGCGTCATCAAAAAAAGTATTTTGTAACGCTCCTCTCACTCCTCCTGCAGATTTGTATTTTAAGGGCTTTTTTGGTCATGAAACTTTTGCGATTCCACCCGCATATACTCTCTCTCACTTGCTCTCTCTCTCTCTCTCTCTCTTATCGATAAAATGCCTTCAACAATTTCGTTGTTAATACAATTGCGATACAAATAACGCAACGATAAATAATAAAAAATAAATGGATAAATATTATCCAAGAAAATTCTTAAGAATTTATCTTAAACCAGAATTTTGACAACGACAGAGAGATTTATGCGAGAGGAGTTACAAAAGTTTAAATTTAACAACCATTGAAAACAAAAAGTTGAATGTATGCTAGGATCAGATACATTAGAGCAAGTATATATTCGAGAATTTATTGAATTTTTTAAACTATATTAATTTTCGTAGGTCCCTCGTACTCGAACGTTCTCAACATTTTTGTGACCACCAAACCCACTATAACTTATTCGCTCGCGCCTTACACTTGCAGAGACTCAATGGAAGTATCAGAGTCGTTATTTACCACTAGAGTTTAAAGGGAATTTTAACAAAATCCTTGAGCTAAGTACAAACAACTGTGCCCTTTCGCCTTCGTCTCCTATCCAGCGGTTGATTATGACATCAACACCATCCAACATTTTTAGAATCATGATTTATAGGGTGGCTTTTATATTGAACCCAACAAAATAGCATCAACATAATGTTGGGTCCTCAATAACAACCTAAAGATTGATTGAATTTTGAAAAGTTTCGCAATATATTCTTCTCGTTTGCCATGCTTGTTTTTTCGTCATTTCGCTTTCGTAAGCGAAAACAGCAGCAGTCAATGTCAGCGAATCGTATCGAAACACATTTCAACTCTATCAAAGTACTAAACATTGTGGAGAAAGACATTATACTTTGGCAGCAAGGACGCATGATGACTTTTCTTTGGATACTATTAAAGCTCTGATGAAGTGCTGTAAAATGGGATTAAAGTAGCAGTTAAAGTATCGGTAAAGGTTTCATGTTTGGTAAGAAAACGGCGATGGGGATAGAGACCTTCTCGAATGAGGGAAATGTTTGATATAAATCAATTACTTTGAAACACAGCCAGCAAATCTCATTTAGCACAAAAATCAAAATGATGTCGCAAATCCCAATTTTTTATATCTAAAGCCTGACACAGTCAATGCATCATTCACAGGTTGATTTGCCAAGGAACGTATGATGATAATATAAATGAACTGATAAAACTAAACTTCCCTGAAATCTAAGATATAACCATTTCATGAATTTCGAAAGCCACTATATGGACAACGGAAGACCAGGGAAATTAAAAAATCTTGATTTCTATTAGATTACGCATTACTACCCATGGACTACAGTGCGTATGATTATCTTTAGTATTATTGTCATACTAATCGTATGATTTATATTAATTTATAGGTGAAGAATATTCTGGATTTATTCTAAAATACGTTGACAATTTCCCACATGTCAAAAAGGATTAAATCTAGTTTAATACGGAATTTTACGCGTGATTATTTCAAAAACTATACTAAGCGTATGGCGCATACTAGATCAATGATAATCACTGATTGTGAGAAGCCGTTCCCTTATATCTTAATGCGATGTAATGGGAAAATAAGAAGGTTTATGGTGATTGTAAGATTTAGCATGAATCAATTGCCTTCAGTTGTCACAGCGCCTACTGCTAGGATCACATCCTGTCTTTTTGTACCCAATATTTCACACAGTCAATGCATCTGTATACATTTTACACACATTTACACATTAGCCTCCAAGCAACGTATGATTAATATAAATATGGTGATAAAACTCAAATCGTTGTTCCTCCATCCACATTAACAAAAAGATCTATCATTGTCATGAGTTTCTGACAGTCAGTATATTGACGAAGGTTGGCATTGGAAGTTGTACAACTTGACTTCATATTTGCCACTAAATTAGAGTTATTACATTCCACTAGATTCTTCATTACTATCCATTGACTATAGTACGGATGATTATTTATAATATGGTTGTCATACTAATCGTATGATTAATATTAATTTATAGGTGAATTATTTTGAAAACAATTGGCATACTAGGCGTATGATAAATATTAATTCAATGATAATCAATGATTGTGAGAAAATCCCCCGTATTCCTTTATAAATAACACAATAAGGAGGTTTATCATGATGGAAATATTTAACATAAATCAATACAGCCAGCAAGTCTCGTTTGGTATAAAGATCACAATGGTAGCAATTACTTTTTTTATATCCAATATTTTACATAATCAATGCATCTATTCACAGGTTACCTTTCGTTACCAAGGATCGTATAATTAAATCTCAAATCGGTTTTCCTCCATCCCCACGAACCATCAGGGCTATCGCTGTCATGAGTTTCTGAGAGTCACTATATCAACGACGGTTGACTTTGGAAGTTATACAAATTGATTTTATATTTGCCAATAATTTATAGTTATTACGTTCTATTATTTAGCATTCATTTACTACAGTGAGTATGATTATTTTTAATATGGCTGTCATACTAATCGTATAATATATATTAAATTATAAGTGAATGATATAATCAATTTATTCTAACTTCCCCTGACAAATTGCCACATGTTTAAATAATTAATTTCAATTTAATACAGGTTTTTACGTGTGATTATTTCATGTATTTACGTATTTCAGAAACCACACTACAACGGATTCACTCAAATATGATTGGAATACTAAGTGTATGATTAAAACGAATTTACAGGCATAGAATAATATATAAGTATAATCTGGATATAGTCATAGCGTCGTCTGTAACTCGCTTGTGATTCAAGCATATTAGATTCATTTTAATGGCGGCCAAGAGAGATATCGAACAGTTGTTCGTGTTTGTTGACTGTACATTTCACTTTAATTTGCAAATATTACGTGATGTTTCACTGGAGAAACTTTCGAAGTCTATAAGCCTTGTAGGGCTCTCGGCGGGTTATGCTGTAGTTAAATGTTGTGTACGCAGGAATTTTGAACGGTTGCATCGGATCTAGTAATATTTCGTAGAAAGGGCTCGTTCAGGTGGCAATAGAGTAGATGGAAAAAGACAGACGATGGGTGCAAGGAAGATGATGTCGGTGACTTGATATGTTACATGACCCTTAGGATGGTGTACGTTGGAATACGTTGGCTTCAGCTGTAAAAAAAATGGTATATAGGGCTCAGAGGGAGTCACGTTAGGGCGGCCCAAGCAGACTTCTTCTGAAAAGAGACTTCGAAGTGCGTGGAAGATTTCAGAACGGATTAATCATACGTATAACCCAGGGCAAAATGCAAGAATATCGAGGGGTCAAAATGCAAAGCAGAGTATCGTCAGGATACCAAATCGGCTTCCCACAGGTAGGGTGTCCCCGATCGGTCTGTATTGTCTAGACACTAGTTCGGATTCCCACAGGCAGGGTATCCACCATCGAGTATAGAGAATTTATCGTTGTCTAGGGACTAGTTCGGATTCCCACTGGCAGGGTATTACCGAACGAGTATACAAACAAGATAACTACGGGACTAAATATAAGGATTACAAGGGTACCGTCAGGATACCTGATCGGCTTCCCACAGACAGGGTGTCCACGATCGAGTATAGAGAACTTATCGCTGTCTAGCCACTAGCTCGGATTCCTGCAGGAAGAGTATCCACGATCGAGTCTATAAACAGGATAAGAAAATATTAGGATACCGGGGGCTTAGACTACAAAGCAAATATCGTCAGGATACCAGATTGGATTAACACAGGCAGGCTGTCCCAGATCGAGTATACAATCAGGACAACTACAGGACTAAAACTACCAGTATAGTATTCTACAAGCAACTACACTACAACTAGCTACGATGTGTAATAGACTACTTTACGTATAATTAACTTAGAAATAACTGTCATACTAAGCGCATGATTAATATAAATCGGATTTCAATCATAATTGAAATGTTTGTCAAGTTTTACCGTTTATTGGTCAAATTTGGTGAGCCATTTCGTTAACTTAACAGAGAGCTATGCGGTTTCTGGTTCGACACTCACTTATTAGCATCTACACAATTACACCGGTACCGAGCGGTATTTTGAGGAGCTTTCTATAATTCAACAGTAAATAGTGTCACCGCCACTAAGCGAGATTACAGCTAAGCAGATAGGTAAGATGGGCAGAGCAGGGATCTTACCTACGTTTTCTTGTACACTACCATTGCACCACCGCCGGTCAGAGCTTATTTCTAAGCATTTATTAAAACACAGTATACAAAAATCTGGTTAACTGAATTAAAATTTGAATTTGTCAGTTTGGTTTATGAGCGGCTCAATTATGGAGGTGTTGAAAGTTATCATATATATTGATCTAGCATCTCTAGCTTCAGCTGCATGTGTCCTTCACTTGAATCACTTGTTTCAAAGTCAAAAATATTTTGTTATTTTCCGAACACAGTACGTAGGATTAATATAAATACTGAGGTAGAACTGACATATCACTCATTACGTAGACTGTAACAGTGATACCTACATTCAATAAATTGGAATAGAAATACAAAATATAGGGCTTCCGAACACCAAAAATATCCAGAGAAGGTAAGGGTGATTAAGCCATCGATTGGCTTTGAATTTAGGTCATTTAAAGATTATTCATTGTCAAACAATTTTTTTTGTTCACATTAACATTTCCTGAATAGTAAATATATTTCCGCATAATTTGTACGAGTGTCTTTACAAAAAACAAACTTTCAGACAATAAATCTCGTTTACAAGTTTTCCTTAGAAAAACTTTTTCATTTCCTCACAAGTTATTAGCTCATAAACAAAGACTGTAATCAACAAGGATAATACAAAGCAGAAACCCTATCTCTATATTAATTTGTCGAAGAATATACAACACTGTGATAAAACTTTTCAAATTACTACAATGAAATTACAGAAACTTTCCGTAGTGTGGAAAATATCCTTATAACCGTCATCTTACTTTAGTACGAGTAACTCCTAAACAACAGGAAGTGCCTACATATATCAAGAGCAAATGGAAAATATTGCACAAATACCTAAGGACCTGGGTATTTCTCTTCGATACTGTATGTGTATACCATTTATTTGCCTGAAGGACTCGATGGCTATAAAATAACACTTTAACAGGATCGCCTTTATGATAAAATATATGACTGATACAAATCAAATGAAGTAAACGTAAATGAAGTAAAGAAGAATATGAAAAGATTAATGCAATAAAAGAAGATAACAATAAGGAAGTAAAGTAAAGAGAACAAAATTACATCTGGCGAACATGTATACAATGAAACACCAGTTAAGTAAAGCCCAAGAGACCGATTAATGTTGACGCAGAATGAATAAATGTGTTGGCATACGCATCAATGGATAAATACCAACGCCCACACAGTACAGTGGGCTTCAATGATAACTACGGCCCATCGTATGTTATATTGAACTTGCAAAAAGCAGGAAACCCTTGAATGCCAGTAATTGCAATGTGTCTCGTTTATATTCTTTCGTACTCCATCTCTATGAACCTTAAAATTGATCATCGGTTAGATGTTCTTATAACCTTATTCTTATATACACTGGTAGACTAGGGAAGTTAAACTGCTTGATTTTATATTTGATATTTGTTCAACATTATTATGTTCCATCAGATTACCCATGAATATCCATTCAGTATTCCGCGTATGATTATTTTTAATATGATTGGCATACTAGTCGTCTGATTTCTATTAATTTGTAGTTAATTTATAGTTAGCCGATTTAATCGAAATTCCCTTGATTACTTACCACATATTTAAATTACTTAAGTTTAATTTAACACTTGTTTTTATGTATGATGATTTTGAAATCGATTGGGATATTGAACGTATGATAATGAACAGTATAGACTCTCTCTTTCATGGGATATAATGGGAAAATATAAAGGTTCATCAGATTTTTGTTTACTAAAACCCCCGTAGACACTTTCCAAATTTGAAGGCTGTTAAATTCCACTGTATTCCGCTAAAATTTTTAAAATGTATTCGCATTACCCATAACATTCATTGGTCACTGCGCGTATGATTATTTACGAAATAACTTGGTGGACACCCTGATCGTATGATTAATATTCATTTATATTCTCTCGGTTTAATCGAAATTCGCTTGACTTATGCCACATGTTTTCAGTCATTGAGTTTAATTTAATACAGATTTTCAAGTGTGATGATTTTAAAAGCAATTCAGATACTAAACTTATGATGAACACTTACCAATGATGGTACTTTCATCGGATGTAATGCAAAAATGGCAGATTTATCATATTCTTATTTGGTCACTTCCCAAATTTGAAACCTGTTAAGTTCTACTTTCCACAAGGCTGCAGGCTACGTAAGGCTCACATGCAATGATTAGTGTGCGCGCCTCTTTTACATGAGATCCTGGGTTCGATCCCTGCTCTGACCACCTTAAATTTCTTTCGGTGGCGGCCACCTTGCATAGTGACGACGACATTATCGAGTATTTAGCCATGAAAATGCTTCTCAAAATACCCAATCAGTGAGTATAAAACTAGAATTGCACAAGTATAAAACTAGAATTGCACAAGTATAAAACTAGAAAGGTCACTGGTTGTGAGAAGCCCTCCCTAATTCATTCATGGGAAGTAAGGGGAAACCATTTATTTATTTATTATTATGCGGAAACAGTACAACGAACATAAAAGTATGCGTAGTGTTGAAAACAGTACATCTAGTAAGCAAACACACATTCATATATTTTGTATGACACCGTAATTGTATATCATAAAACTAAATACGCAGTTCGATTCCTCGTACCTGAATTAGTCTAAAACCGTCTGCTTTTTCGACTACCACAGTGTAATAAAAAATTCCACTATATTCTGTCACAATGTTCCCGACTATTTGCCGTTAAATTGTATTCTGTTATTATCCATAAAATCTATACACAATCAGTTTCATGGACTGATGGAATTCTCAATAATAATTTCAATATTAATCAATAATAATTTCGATTTCCACAAAATTCCTCGAAGTATTTCCTACAAAAAATTTATCTCACAAAGTTTCATCGCACTCAGGTAAAAATTGCGCTACGAGGACTACAGGACGTGTGATTAATTTCATTATAAGTCCTATTGGCATCAAAATCTGTCCATAATCGATATTAAACATACGATTTAGAAGATAATTGTGCTGACTCATTAAGCTGTTTGAACTAAGCTGAGGATTTGAAATATTTATGCTATCACATGTATGGATTACTCTACGTATTATAAATTTGTAATGTGTTTAGAATTTCTAACGTATGATTAATATTAATACAAAGGAGGCTCGAAATCTCGCTCTAAGGAATTAAAAAGATATCAATATTATAGTAATTGATAAAAGTACGTATGATTAATTGTATTAACTCTACTGTACATATGATTAATTTAAAATATTATGTCTAGTAGGTGTATAAATAAGGGTTTTTCAACAGAGACGCTACAAAAGTAAATCGATAGGGACAGCAAACGACGCCATATTTTTTCCCGCTCTTTTAACATTTCTCTTCAGTAAGGTTTGCCATTTCATCATGGAAAGATATACGAGCCAACAACGAGTCGAAATTATTAAAATTTACTACCGAAATTTGGAGTCAGTGGCCTCAACTTTAAGAGCGCAACGTCCAATTAATGGTCGTCATAATCGTCCTACCAGGTCAACAATTGAGTGTCTAGTGGAAAAATTGGAATCCACAGGCACAGTACAAAATTTTCCCGTGCCAGTGAGACAAAGAAGTGCCCGTAGTGTCGAGAATATTGCTGCCGCTGAGGCTTCAGTTCAAGAAAGCCCACGTCGTTCTCAAGCGTTGGGCATCTCTGTGACGTCGTTGTGGCGAGTTTTGCGAAAAGATCTTGGCCTACATCCTTACAAGATCAAATTGACGCAAGAACTAAAGCCGCTTGACGACCATAAGCGTCGTATGCTCGTGAATTCGGCTGAGCAATTTCTGACGCTCATTTCTGGCTGAATGGCTTCGTCAATAAGCAAAATATGCGTTATTGGTCAGACAGCAATCCACACGTAATCCATGAGTCATCATTGCATCCCGAAAAAATTACGGCTTGGTGCGGTTTATGGGCCGGCGGCGTCATTGGGCCGTACTTCTTCCGTGATGATCAAGACCGGCACATTGCTGTGAATGCGAATCGCTACCGTTCAATGATAACCGAATATTTTTGGCCCCAATTGGATAATATGGACTTGGAGGACATGTGGTTCCAACAGGACGGCGCCACAAGCCACACAGCGAATGCCACAATCAATTTATTGGAAACCAAGTTTGGTGAACGTGTTATCTCACAAAATGGCCCAGTCGATTGGCCGCCTCGGTCGTGCAATTTGACGCCGTTAGATTATTTTCTGTGGGGCTACGTCAAGTCTATGGTCTATGCCAACAATCCCGCGACGATTGATGAATTTCGTACGAATATCGAACGTGAAATTGCAGCAATATCGGCCGATTTATGCTTGAAAACCATCGAAAATTGGGTTCAGCGTCTGGACTTCTGCAAGCGTGCCCGTGGTGGCCATGCAAAAGAAATCGAGTTCCATACATAATGGCATCGAACGTACTTTCACAGGAATAAAGAATTTCACTGGTATCTAAAACCGGTTTTGTTTTATTTAAAAAAACTTTTGTAGTGCTCTTATTGAAAAGCTTTATTTATTTAATCAGAATATAACAATATAAAACATTCTTACAACACGAAGTTTAAATAAAAGGTTCACGAAGATAATAGGTCGACAACACGCGTATGATTAATATTAATTAAAATCAAACAAGCATTTTAATTACAACTGTTTTCCATTGGCTTTAATAAATTCTGAACAATTCGATGTAAGAACAAACTAAATTTGTGTGCGTCCAAACTACAGTGCTTGATGACGTTAATACTCGTATGTAGTACAAATAAATATAAATGTAGTTATTGAACGCCCACGATTATAATTTTGCTAAGCTGGTAAATATTTTTTATACATGACCATAAACTAAACAATTCAAGTACTGACATATTTTTATTACACATAATCTCAATTTTATTATTGGCTATCAAATCTCTTGTAAGTTGATAAATATCACATGTTTACTATAAGATTGTTAGGAGTAATAAGCCCCAACAGCAAATTAAAGCCCCAACAGCAAATTAACCATCTACAATTTCAAACTAATTTTGTAATTTAAAACATTTTACCAAACATGTACATATTGACAAACAAATGTATATTAAAATTAGTCCCAAAAAGAACTAATCTACTTGTAAAATGATTCGTGTTCTCTTGTTAATAAATATCAAATTAACTATAACAAAATATGAATTTCACAAGACTTGTTAAAATTTCTCTTATACCACACACACACACACACTAATTCGAATGATATGTAGAAAATCCTTGACATTTTCAAATTTCATATAACCTTTTTGTGAAAATAATTTTAAATTAATTTTATTAAATTGACATTAAACAATAGCAAAAGGTACGTGTCCCTGCAGCATGACGTTATGGGGTAATATCCTTTAAGTCCATGTTGGCTAGAGTACACATACTAGCATACGATGCTTTAATCATACGCTCCTTACTAAAAATAAATTGTTATAACTAAAGGCTTAAATTAATAAGGACATAATAGGGCTAGAAGAGTTACACTCAGAGAAAACTTAGCAAAAATATTTGTATAGCGCTACTAATTCCAATTGGTTTATGTTAGTCGGCCAGCAGAACTTCTGATTGATATTAATTTGTGAGAAACTCAGAACTTTATCCTATAACTTTTATCAATAATCAATATTGGAGTTATGTACCATAAACTCTAACCACATTATAGTGAAAAAGCAGCATTATTAAATAATAAACAAATATTTTCGGATTAACCCCCATGAGATTTAGATTCACCGATCGAGCCCTACAGTTTTACCCTTATTCCCAAAAGGTTTTTGAGAATATTTTCAAAGCTTATTAGATGACAGTATCACCATCCCTAAGTGAAGTGGCCGCCGTCAAAAAATTAAAGGAGCTCAGAGCAGGAACCCACGTTCTCTTATGAAAGATAAAACCCGGAAAACAGACAGTCACAAATTATGCCAATCATAGAACTAGTTTTATAGCTCTCAACCAGCACTGCGTATGATTGTTATATCAACTGATTTCTTCAAAGTTTTCTTTATGGTTTGAAGCTTTCAAATTTGGCAATTCCCTTTCAAATAAAGTCACCCATTTCAGCATTTCAATCCAAGTAGTCATTCTTGGTTAAGGCTACTTACTTGTATTACTTATATTACCTGTATTTCTTATATTAGTTACATTTCTTATATAAATTATATTACTTATACTTTCATTACTTATATTTTTTATATAACTAATATTACCTATATTATTTATATTATATTCGTTTGTTACTAAAATGCGCCTACAATTCAAAATAGTTACCTGTATTTGGAATTATCGAGGCATATGGCGTATAATTAATATAAATTCATACATGACGTATAATTAATGTAAATTATTAGGCAAACAATCTTCTACTCGATGCAGTGGTTCAGCATATTTCCAACGGTAAAGGTTTTGAGGTAGATTATAAAGGAAACAAAGCTAAGAACTCTCAGACGCGATCAAGTTTTGTAGGATATAATAGCTAGCTCAATTAATAAGGTACGGTGACCGACAAAAGTGTACCTGCAAAACACGGTCTGTGCCTTCAGCGTGTAAATTACGCTCACGCTCTCCTTGACAGGCGTATTCCCAGATGAACGGAGACCTTGCAAATCACAGTTTGCACTTCAGATTTACTGAGGAACTGCATGGCCTGCCATTTACCCCGGAGGTGTCCTTGCGCCTTATTTTCTCCAGTACGGCATAGATAACACGGTTACTGAGACTTACAGAACCATAAGCAGAGAGTTTCTATTGCTGTAAATTGATTACCTGGGCCTTCAGGACATGTAGTTTCAACAAACAGGGCAACTGAACATGTAACTCTCGCGACAGTCAACCTTTTGATGAATACGTTTCGTGGACAACCAATAGCTCGTTTTGCCGATTTGCAGCGTCTGGTAAGACCGTCTTATTTTTTGGGGTTTTTTGCGGTCACGGGTATATTTTTAAAAGCCATAGACTTAGAATGTTCCCAAAGAGAATATTCGACAAGATTGGGAAAACTTATCGCCAGAATGATTGAACATGCAGTGGGAAGAGTCCGAATTATAATCAGCAATGGCGGTTCCCGCTTGACCAATATAATCTACAGAAAAGTGATGGAAAAAAATTTGGAGGTGAAAATAAACATTTTACCAAAATATATGAAATTATGTCGTCTCATTTAAAAGATATAGGAAAACTTACAAATTTACTCAAGCTCAAGACCTTTTTAAATAATATAAAGTTATTATCTTTATATTACTTTCAAAAAAGTCGAGCATAAAAATGTTCCAATGATACCAAGGCTGCATGAAGGTGTTCCAATGGTAGTGCTTGGTATTCTTCAAACGAGTATATGAAGGAATTCTCATTAATATGATGAGTGTTTCTGGATATATATTTTTGAAGAATTCACCAAAAATATACCAAAAACGTCTGCTGATGAAGATCTTGGCAAGATCCGAAATAGCTATACAGACAGCCTTGGTATCATTGGAACATTTTTATGCTCGACTTTTTTGAAAGTAATATAAAGATAATAACTTTATATTATTTAAAAAGGTCTTGAGCTTGAATAAATTTGTAAGTACTGGAAAACAGACCGAATAAAAATTCCCATAAGGGCAATGATGACACAGGAAAACAATATCGAATGAGTATTTCTGGGCCACCGAGTAAACTGCAAACTACCCGTTACCATCTCCTAGGATGCGTTGCTCTTCAGCTGCTCTTCGATTTTTAAAGGGTATTTTTCCTTCGATAGAACTTACGAAAGGGTTAGCTGTCAAACGAACAGTTATATTTCGCTCACTTTTTGATATTTATGACCAGTATACTATGGAAAATGAGGATGAATAGATCCACGATTGAACAACCCTACCAAATAATCCAAATTCGTCATAGATTCGCCCAACTTATAGACAACTGCGTGCCTTTTATGACACACATACTCGTCCATCTGAACAAGCCATCCTTTGAAGTATGGATAGAGTTTATACCACATACTCTCTAAATAATGCAATAACACCAATAGGTCGAAGGAATGTGCATACGGAAGAGAATATCGCCATTAAAAACGAAAGGGTGGAAGAAGATCCAAATTTATTGATTCATCGTCGGTCACAGGAACGTGAAAACGTACGTACCAGGAACGTACCAGATGCAACTGGTGGCGGAACTAAAGCCATGAGACCTTCGTTCTTTCGCCGGTTGGACTCTAGAGCAGTTGGAAATTAGCCCGATGTTTTATTTCAAAATTGTGTTCTGCGATGAGGATCATTTTGCCTTAACGGGGTTTTTAACAAACAAACTTACAGCACAAGGAGTGAGACCAATCCACAACAGTCCCTATAAACTCCATTAAAACAAAATGTTTCCCATAACATCCTACGAAGGGATGTTAAAAGCCCATGAAGGGCTTCTCACGAGCACAAGCTTCTCACAAGCTTCTCACAATTTTTCAGTCACTGATTAGGACCTACAGTTTTACTCCGGTTCCGAACGGGATTTTCGAAAATCTTTTTCGAGGTTAAGTACTCGATAGTGTCGAGTACGATAGTGTTAAGTACTCGACAGCGAGGTGGCCGTCGTCGAAGGATTGTTTGAAGATATGAATGACATTGATCCGCGGGCGAGAGGTGGTTTCAATAGAATGGCCATAAAGCTACCGCAACCATCGATTTAATGAAATCAAAATTTGGCGATAGGTCGATTTCGAGAAGTGGACCTGTCGAGGGATTTTCCACCTATCGATTGTTTTCTGTAGGGTTACGTGAAGTCACTGGTTTATGCTGATAAACCAGCAACAATTGACGCCTTGGAGACCACAATTGTTCGTGTTATTCGTGACATACGGCCAGAAATACTCGAAAAGTGACCCAAAATTGGACGTTCGGGATGCGTTTCGTCATGATCAGCCGCGGTGGCCTGATCATGTTTTTCAAATGTTAGTGCCCTTATTGAGCTTTCGAATAAAAGGATTTTTTTGATAAAAATGTAATTCTTTGTGTTATTTTTACAATTTCAATTTCTATCGGGCTTAAAAATCACGTTTTAGTTTGTGAATTCTTGGCTGCCAACAGTCCAAACGCGACTATTCGTATGAGTAATATTAATTATTACGTTATTTAACATTTTGTTTAATTCCGTGCCAACAAATAGCTGTAATAGGTATAACTGGAATTGTAATGTAGTTGAAGAATCTGATTCTCAAACTTAAAAACACTCGGACTTAAGTAACAGAGATTAACTATATTGCAAATGAAATAGGACACATCCTATTCAGCACTTGTTCTGTTCAAAAAGTCAAAAAATTCCCCATCCATTTTCTCCGAGTGTTTGCAACTTATTTACTCAACCATTCCGTCGTCCTTTACTTTTTCAAGTGTTTGGTTCCATGTTTGCTACATACATGTAGGCGAATTCACAAGTCTAGGATACACATAGCGTCTGAAATAAGAGAAGTATTAAGTGGACACAAGATATTCAACTTGAAAGGGGAAATGTTTGCATATTTGGAAAATTTAATTAAAATATTTTACTACCAACACCAAAAGCATCACAGCATCCCTATTTCATTTACCCCTAAACTATACCAGGAAAAGCAATATAGTTATACTCATGTCCATACAATGCTGCGACAGAAGACTACTAAGAGAACGACTTGGAAGAATTCTTCATCATAACATGCTGAGCAGTAGCAGGAGAGTTAGGTTTTTCACAGTTAACACTGCACTACATTTTAGTTATATCTTACTCCTTTCCAGTTTGAATATTTAAGAAATATGCAAACTAAAGTATAAACCTCAATTTAAAGGATCAATATTAGGATGCATGGAAATGTTTTAAAAAAATAAAGTATTTTTTAGTTTAAAAAAATTAAATTTTTGAAATTCATGAAATTCTCACTTTAAAAAATATTTTAAACTATTTATTTTAACTAAATGATCGTCACAGCCTTGACAGTTTTCAATATATTTCCGACACATGTGTCTTCCTCTTCCTTTTAGTCCTTTGAAAATATTTTGAAATCTCATTACATATTACACTTTGCTCGTGTTCCGATTTTATTATAATGCAAAAGTGTTAATGAGATCAAATTTACACATTCATACAGATATTTACACATTCATACAGATATACATTCGTTTTGGCAATCGAACAAGGACATTACCATACATTCACACACGTCAGTAATTACAAAATTCCTGGCACAAATTGAAATACCCTAAGGGAGAGGAATCTTTTTGATTGCATGTATTTTGGGTAAAGGGAGCGGTGACAATGTGTTAGTGTTTGTGCAAGGAATTACAATTGGCGAACATGTTAAACACATAAACGAGGATCGTTGGCGAATTCAACAAAATTGCCAAAGTATTGTAATCAACAAGTTATCACTTAGTGACTCATTACATACCATGCTAGTTTAGTATAGAATTTCTCAAAATCACTGAGCAGGGAGGATTTATACGCTCGTTTGACAAAAACTTTTATATGTTTTATTTAAACTCGTAATAGTTTCGCTATACGTATGATTGATAATTATTGCAAGCTAAATTGAAACACTAGTTGTATCAGGTCCTTGAAACTATTAAAACGAACGTGTCATTGATATCTTTTATTGTATTTACCTCTTTAACTATTTTGTTCTCTATACTTTATTCTACAAAACGTATGATTGATATTAATTCTCCTGTAATCTAACGTTCGAGTCACAGTTTTTTTACATTTCCACTATATGTGTGATTTATAACAATTCTAAAGTAAATTTGAAACGGTTTTATATCTAGACGGAACCCCCCAAGTAGGCATTTGAAATAAATTTATGGTTTTGCTAAAGTAAAACTCTATGCGTGATTGACGTTTATTCTCCTTTTCTACATTTACGCTGTACGTATGATTTATATTTATTCTGAAGTATATCGACATTTTGAAGGACGCGTTTCCGGGTAGCCTAATGTCTCGTTTTGGCGACTTTCTGTGGTCGGCAAGATCGACCTATTTAACCGGTCCAAACTTCTTTGATGTTTTTGGAAGTCACGGTTCTATGTAAACAAGCCATTGACATAGAAATGAATATTAATCATACTCATAGTGGGCATCGGTGGTGCAACGGTTAGTATGCGCGGCTGTTGTCCCAGAGAACGTGGGTTCGATCCCTGCTCTGACCATATTACACGTCTTTCGACGACGGTCACCTCGCTTAGTGACGGCGAAACTATCGAGTAATAAGCCATGAAATCGGTTCTCAAAAAACTGTTCCGAACCGGTGTAAAACTGTAGGTCCCAATCAGTGAGTGAAAACTTTTCTCCCCTATCTCCTATCCCTTAATGGGATGTAATGGGAAAATATTTTTTCATTTCTCGTAGTAGAATAAAACCCGGTTTATAAAATGAAAAGTGGATTTTTTTACTGATTAGAGTGAAGCTTCTAGCAATAAAGCCTGCAATTACAAAAGTCTTTTATTATAAAATTTGTAATTAGAGAGACCTCTGCCTTCAGCTGCCACCCTCGTATATTCTGCTACCATTTCAATATAGCATGACATACAATTATTTGCAGCGTTATTAAAATTATGTGCTGATTTGATACAGAAATATTTGCCTCAAGTTATATTCCCCTTAAGTCATGTAAATTGTTTAGTAAAAAATTACGTCTCGCATGTTAGTACACGTGCGAAGGAACTTTGTTTGCACAGGTTGAAAACATAAACAAACACGAATCGGAAAGCGTACCATGTTTCAGATATACGGCAAAATATTGTATACACAAACTGTTACAAATTACGAAAACTGCTTTGAAATGTTCTAGTATTAGGACGAATCATGTTTATTTTGAGCCTGTAACAATTCATTGCTGAGTCACAAGGAAAATGTATGTACAAGTTGTTGTCAAATCCTTTGACATATTTACCATTCCAAAATATTTTAAGGTTTTTTTCAATTTCCCTTTTTTCGAAAATTCTTACATGTCGTTTTTATGGATTGTCATTTTTTCATTGTTGTTTAGGCTCAATAGAACCAATGTTTACCATTTTGTCTATTCCATAGTTGTGCAGATGAGATTTTAGACATTCATCTATTTGTCAAAATAAAAACGAAAGAAGAGGAAGGATGGCCCCTTTTTTGAGAGTTTCCTCCCATTTGTCACTCAGCTGGGTAAATGTGTTTGAATTTAACTGTGGTGTTCGTACGCAAAACATCATGCCAATTTCTTGAAAAGACACAATAGTAGTTTCCGTTTTCCCCCGAACAAATAGTCCATGCCAGCTCTCATCAATGCCAACTGCATAAAGTACAGTGGTCGTGGACTGAATATAAGTAGTAGTAGATAACCCATGAAATTATTCAATAGAAGTATTTGAAAATATGTTTTTAATAGAAGAAAGGAACTCCAAGTAATATCGGACAAAATTTTAAGGAAAATTAATGTAATTCCATTTTGTGTGTATGTCTTTCACACCCCTACCATGCAGTAATTGACCGTTAGAGAGGAAAGAAAGTTTGATAAATAATTCTGATTTAGTTTAGAACAGGTATAAAGCTATTTGGAAACATATATGTTTATTAAATGCATACCACTTTTGCTACATTTTTATATATTTTGATTTAACTTATAATAAATATCAATTACACGTACAGTGAAAAATTCTAATATGGAGCCACCTTGCCCGATTTTGAAGCCGATTAGAAACTAAGTATGCAACATATGTATCTCACTTTCAAAACTTATCGGAACGAACCTCCTATTAGTGTTAAGAGCCTTCTAAACCGTCATTTCAATTAACCTCATAATATGTATAAATCATACGCAAAGGGGCCTTAATTTAGTTTCCCTTACATCCCAAAACGACATATTGGAGCGCTTTTTACAATCCGTGAGCTGCGAGCTTTCTAATTTGTAACTAACTCACTGATCAGATCTAACTATTCTATCACTATTTTAAAATTAATTCGATAGGTTATGCATAAAGACATATTATCGTGGTTCATTACTCAATATCGTCGAGTAGTTGTGTTAGTTTAATATTTGGAAAGATACGTATATTGATTTTACGTGCCCAAAACTTAGTTTTATTTTTTAACTTTTTTGAGGGAAAGGTTATTTTTGATTTTACTTTGAATAAATATTAATTATACGTATACCGATTAACCTCATAATAAATATCAATTATACGTACAGTGGAACTTAACTATTTTCTCCTTATATATCATGAATGGATAGAGGAGAGCTTCCTACAATCAGTGAGCTTTCTAATTTTTACGCTCGCTGGTCTCGGTCTACAGTTCCACAACGAATCCGAACGGCTATGTATAAAGGAACATTTTTCATTGCCCATTATTTGTCACTAAATATGTTGCTATTTGCTAGGTACATAGTGGTCGAAATACAAGTATTACATAAAATGAACTAAACGGAATTTCTTTTGACTTATTATGGCTTTAGTAGAAATGACAAATATTCTCATTATTCATGGAGCTCGATTTCATTCATGTGGCTGTCGCAGCTGGCTATCGGTTCTATTTTCCAAGACTTTGGTGACAATTTCTCGCTCTATCTTAGGACGAATTAGCCTTAAGGGTGTGGATCGTTTCAGGATTATTCCTATAGCATCGGTGTTTAACGGCACAGCACAATAAATGCCTACAGGGTCAAATCGCAGCACCGAGGCGGTCAATTGGCATCGCCAAGATGGCTAGCTCACTCTAACCGTTGCACCTCCAACGGTCATATCTGTACTGCTACTTCTGGTTTATTTAAATAATAATACTTAGTGTGGGTATTTCAAATAAACGAATCTAATTTTAAAACCCCACATCAGAGATGGTGACAACTTGAATGTGTCCATAAATGAGTCACGCATTAGAATTTTGCAGTTGTAATATCAATATCTCCCCAACTCCTCCTAAATCTGCGATCTTAGAGATCAGGAACAATCTGCAGCCAAATAATAAGACATAAGAAAACTCAAGAAAATTTAGATACAGTTTACTTAATATATCAAGTAGAAGTTATCGAATACTATCATATGGCGTATGATGAATATGTAATTTAGTTAATAAGCACATACTAGAATATTATCGAACAGTAAGGCGTATAAGTTATTTTAATTATATTTTGCACTGTGTTAGATTGCTTGTCTTTCACACCGCGTTTTGCACGATCTGTAAAAAGTTTCCGGAAAGGAAGTTATCTTCAGAATAATTGGAACACAACAAAAAGGCTGGGAACACCATAAAATCAGTATATATCTGTTCTAGAGCCCAACACTACATGTACAAAACTCATCTATCGTCCCACTGAATGTATGATTTATATGCATTACAAGATTATGGTTAAAATTGTAAGGTAGTATGAACAATTTTTTTTGTTCTAACACTTAGTATTTGAATTTCTTTAAAACGATATAGGCTTTTAAATGTTATAGGTTTTTTTATTCCCACTAGACGTATAATTCATTTTTATTCTGTCACATATGTGAAGCCCCTTCAGCTTCCTCAGGAATTTTATTTACGCTAAATATTAGGTTTCTTGTAACAAAACAACGTATTACCCTCCTTGCAAATATTCTTATGATTTCACGAGAAATTCTCTGTAGTAAACATGGGCAAATATGCTTATAAATACATACCATGTTTCCTCAGGGGAAATTGGGTTTTGTACAATTGGGCCAAAACGAACACGAATGTGATACAATTAAATCAATATGAATCTCTCCTATAACCCCTCCCCCTTCATTTATTTAACTCATCTACAGTATCACTGAACGTATGATTAATATTAATTCCTAGAGTAATACAAATTGTAGGTCAAACTGAAACAATGGTTTAACATTTAGATTTTTGCTACCACTAGAGACGTATAATTAATATTTATTCTAACGCATGTAAAACCCCTTCAGATTCTACAGGAACTTAATTGAAACAAAATATTTATTTAACCAAAAAATAACGTATTCAAGAAAGCACCTGTATTGTACATTTCAAGGACAATTCCCCGTAGTATACATGGGGAAATTTAAACACTGAACGACGGATTAATATCTACTAAGCGATTAATCGAAAATATGGGTCAAACTAAGTGATATTGTAAGTTTTCTGTTTTCACAATTAGTCTTTCAGCTTCGTTAAAACAATGTATGTAGTATTATTTATTACCACTAGGCGTATAATTAATATTCATTCTAGCGTATACGTAAATGCTCTCTAGTATGAACAGGAACTGAATTTAGACAAAACATTAGGGCTATTAAAACAAACTAATGTATTCTTTAAATCAACATACACAAATGTGGAAAGATTTACATGGTGCAACAATGAGTTTAGAAACCGTATGATTAATATGCAATTAATTCAATAACCATACGCTGACATTTTTCTCATAAACATTGGGGCGTATAAGTATTTTTATTTATATTATTTAAAATTGTTTGCCTATAGTGGCTAAGGTATGAGTGTGTAAAGCTACAAGTTCTGAAAAAATTCAATGTAGTACACTTGGGACAATTTACTTATACACTGTGCCATGTATATTTTCTTAGCACTTTTAAACAATATATCTTCCTTATTTATAAAAACTTATGAGAGGTTTGAGATACGTTATTCAAACCTCCCATAAATTTTTATCAATAAGGTCATATGCTTTTGTTTTCAAAACAACGCCCCTTAAAACCACTGTTCTTTCTGCAACAGCCTTTTATTGATGTTCGGATTACACATCCAGTTGTTCGGCATCAAACCCAAGGCAACACACAACTCACAAACATAAGAGAATGCGAATTCAAAGGAAGTACAAAAATCAATGTTTCTTCTTTTAGTTCGTTCTATTCATAAACATTGATTTAAATTGAAGTCCTAACATTCCCGTTTTTTTCTGTTCCCTGGTCAGCAGCCATTTGATTGGTGATCCACAAGATATTGCACACATGCCTACCAACAACACTAGCGCCAACAGCACCAACAACAGCAATCAACTGCAGCCTCAACGGTGTTGTTTCCGATGCCGGTGGTTTCTAACTAGTTTGAATTCCAAATGAAAGGAAAGCGCAGAGAAAAACTACACATGTAGTAAAACTGACATCTCTGGCAACGTTTTCGCTCGTTGTGTACATTAATTAAAAGTTACTCATACGTCATGGTGGACATCCGCAAGTGATTCACTGATATCCGGTTTGCATTTGTTGTTGGAGCCTCAATTTGAGTGGTGTTTTGTTGTTCATTTTCTTCCTTTACCTTGAGACTTTGCCTGTTTCTTTTGCATTTTGGTTTGGAGGAATTTTGCAAAATAGAAATAAAAACTTTGTCAAAAACGAAACGGAAAAACCTGTAATGTATATATGTCGGGAAATATAGTAACCTCAATTTTTTCATTTAGAAAACAATCAAATGGAACCGAAAACTTCACTGAAAGTTTAAGGTTCATCACAAAACTGTTAGTTTAAGGAGCAGATTTTAAAATGACTTAAGAAAATCTCACAAAAGAAAATTCTTAGGAAAATTTAACAAAAACATGCAATTTTGTTCTCATCGTGCGTTTATTTATACGCATTTCCGCACGATCCGTTTCTTCTCAGTGGAGAGGCAAGGCGCAAAAACAATGGTACAGAGATGTATAAAAATGGATCCAATAAATGAATATGGATCGGAGTTCCCGTTATTGACATAATTTGAACCAAAAAGTGCACGCCATTAACGAAAAGTGCATAACATATGCAAGAAGGTATATAAAATGTTTCAGAAGGAAATTGTAAATTGTACAAAAAGTGCATAAAATGCACCAAACGTATATAAAGGGTAGCATAAAACTATATAAACTGTAAGACAAATTACATTCTGGGTACCAAATAGTACATAGAATGCACGAAAACTAGCAAAAATTTACCATAACATGCCTAATGTACCAAAAAGTACATAAAATGGACCAAATGTACAATGTACATCAAAAAGGCCCAAAAAAGTGCATAACATGTACCAAAGCCGCATATAAACAATACCAAAATCTACATAAAAAACACTTTACGAAAAATTGCATTTTGGGCCAAAAAGAACCAGAAATCGTCCTTTTCGGTAGCAAAATATTGCATATGAGTTCTAAAACCTCTACCTTTTGCAACAAAAAGTACATAAAGGTACCAAAAACAGTTTTTAAATTCCAATCGGCCCATAGAAGTGTAAAATCATACTTTTGGTACCGACTCTTGTACTTTTTGGTACCGATTTTGTACATATTTTGGTACTTTTTACGTATTTATCTTCTACCAAAAACGGCTTTTTGTTGTACTTTGTTTGGCCCCAAAACGTACATTTCTTTGGCACTTTTAATTTCCTTGGCACTTTTTTGTACCTAAATGTACTTTTTGTAGTACAATATATGCTTCTTGGTGCATTGTTTGGCATACTGTCAGTATATTTTGACACACATATGTACCTTTATTGGTACACTTTATGTACTTTTAAGTTATTTTATTTACATTATCCAATGTGTTAGGTTGCTTGTGTTTTATACCACATGCCGCACGAGCTGTACTAAATTTCCTCTGAAGAAGGGTGAAATCTAGCTCTTGCATAATACCACTATATATATATCATATCTAAGGTCCCATTGAAGGTATAATTAATGTTTATAATAATCTTTTTCTTGATTTTTTTATATTCTTTTAAATTCAAAGAAAAGTAAAAAATTTTCCTGGCGTATGATTAATATGTTAGTCAAATATCTATCATGCGTATTAGACTCGAGTGTGTCGTATAAGCGAAATTAAATTTAGTTTAATGCTATTTCCCCTGTTTATATAAAATTCTGTTAAATTTAACCGGTTGAATGTAAATAAAACCAAAATTTATATATTTCTTACGTATAGCTGAAATCCTATTCCATTTATTGCTCTAAACTGAGCTAAGAAAATATTTTGTTACCTTTTTATACTTATATTATTTTCTTTGTATTATTTTCTTGAAGCTTTCCATCCTTATGCACACCTTTAATACACACGTTTCACGGGGATTTCTTCTTTCTCCCTCTATCTATATCTTCCGCTCTCTCTGTTTCTATCTCTCCCTCTGTAGCTCAAGTTCCCCCCGATCACCACAACCATAACATTTACAATGGCTTTCGAAAATACACTGAAAGCAGCAGAGAATGAACAAAACTATCATCATCATGAATCACAAAGAAGACGGGATTCCCCAAACAGCAACACGTTGCTGTTTGTGAGAAAGGTGGTTGCCACAATAGTGTGCAACATGAAATCAAAGGTTATACAAATCTTTTCAATTCTACTTTGTTGCTTCTTTTGCAGCCGATAAATGCATCTGCTGTAAACACCTGTAAATTGTTGAACAACGATTGCAATTTATGGTCGTCCAAAGGGCATCTGGGAAATGGATAAGAAAAGAAATGTGATGTGAAAGGAACAGTTCTAACTGTAACTGTATAAAATACGATTTAATTTCAAATCATAAAAATTTGTGGAACAGGGCGTGCAAGTGTTATTCCTTTAACTAAGAAAAGCAGTTAAAATAATTATCTATAAAGGATTTCGAGAACTATCAAGAAAAGGGGAGTAAAGAAACAGTATGGCATATTGGAATTACCTTCGACGATGTCATAAGATCCAGCGATACGTAGCCATGTATAATTATATAGGTTAAGGATACTATTTGCCTTAGCCACTGCTGATTGGTTATAGAAAACAATCTCCAACTCCAATATGAGCTCTATTGGAGCCTCAAGTATCTACATATGTTTCATTACCTCAAATTCATAGAAACAAATTTATCTACGCTGTGGATTCTGCAACCTATCATTGTTCAGTATAAATCATTCGTACACATTCATTAGGAAAATGTGGCGGATAAGTGATATTATTTAATATTTTAATAAAATTGTGTTATATCTATACAAAATGTGTTCCTTAAATAATAAGTAAATTGGAAAATTTCGTCGTATGGTGCTAAGCAGGTGAACAACACGTTAATCTCCATAAAATTTCCGATTATTACCACCCAATTCATTTCAGTTCAATTCAGTACAATTCAATTCAATTCCATTCAATTCAATTTCATTCAATTCAATTCAATTCAATGCAGTTCAATTTAATGGAAGTCAATCCAATTTAAATCAATTCAATTTACTTCAATTCAATTCGATTTAATTAAATTCAATTCAATTTAATCCAAATCAATTCAATACATTCCACATCAACCCAACGCTATTATATTATTTTATATTCAATTCAATTCAATTAAGTTCAGTTCATTCCAATTCAATTCAATGCAATTCAATTAAAGTCAATTAAATTCAATTTAATTAAATTCCATTAAATTCAATTTAATTCAAAACAACTCAATTAAAATAAATTAAATTCAATTCATTTCAATTCAATTCTGTTCAATTCAATGCACTTCAGTACAATTCAATTTAAATAATTCAATTTAATTCAGCTCAATTCAATTCAATTAAATTAAATTCAATTTATTTCAATTCATTTTAATTCCATTCAATACTGCTCAGTTCAGTTCAATTCAATTCAGCTTAATTCAATTCCGGTTATTACCAACCAATTCAAAAGATGTAGGCTTGAACTTGAGTCGAAAAAGGATGCACACTTCGCTCTCAAATTCTTTTATGGATTATAATTACATATCAAACTTCTGGGCATAGTAACTCCCAATTCATACAAAAACATGGGTTTTCTGCAACGTATGATTAATACGTGATTCCAGTATAAATCATTTGTAAACCTGAAGGGGATGAGTGATATTATTTCATATTTTAATGAAATATTTTTTATTTTAAATGTTTCGGCCAACTTGATCTTGTTATGGTACGTTGGTATTGTATTCAAGTAATAACTATGTAGGTGGTTATGGTCAGTATTATCCTCTCTCCCTTTCTCTTTGTTTTTCGTGTAGGTGTGTCAGTAGTTTAGGATTGGCATACCGAGTAATAAAATGTCCGGAAATTATATTCACGACAAACCTCGCACTGAATGTCAAACGCAGTTGACTTCCTTATCAATAAGTAAAATCAAATAATTGATCATAGGGTGTCAAACTGGGGAAACCTCAAGTTTATTTGCAAAAAAATATCCGGTTCGTACCAGTGAATATTCTTCTAAGCGTCTGGACATCGGTGGTGCAATGTGTAGTGTGCGTGACTCTTGTACATGAGATCGTGTATTCGATCCCTGCTCTCACCACCTTACATTTCTTTCGACGATGGTTTAAAAGAGTTTCTCAAAATAACGTTCGGAAACGGTGCAAAACTGTAAGTCCCAATATGTGTGTGCATAAGTAAAAAGCGCCCAGATCACTGATTGTGGGAAGCTCTCCTCAGTTCCTTCATGGGATGTCATGGGAAACTATTTATTTATTTATTTTTTCCTTCCAACACTATCACAGCAGGGCTTGGAAAAGGGTTTAAAAAATTACTTTAATTCCTTTATGAGCTGAAATATCACATCAGGTTTCTGTGCTTAATAGAGACGAAATCGTAGAAACCATTTTTTCCTGGAACGTATGATTAATATGGTACTTCGGTACGAATTATTCGTACTAATGATGTAGGATATTGTGGCGGATAATTGATATTATTTGTTATTTTATTGAAATATGTTAATACTTTAAAATCTTCAGCAACTTTGATATCGTTATGTTCCCCAATTTTTGTATCTAACTGTCAACTACGTAGTTGGTCTAAACTCACTTAAATAGAGGCTGGATACGTGACAATGGGTTCGCCCTCTTTGTCACCGATGAGGATATTTGTGACTAAGTTTTTAGAAGCATTACCTTAAAAAGTTGTTTGCCTAAAAGTATACATTATACGAACTCATCGCTTGGATTAGCATATCCTATGTGATGCAATCTAAACATGGCCGATAATAAGGGCGTTTTGTTTCCCGAATCTGGTTGTTATCGAAAATAACCTGTAGCATAAATTCACTGATCTGTCAGTGGTTTGCCGTAAATTATGCCACATCTATTAATATCGATAAAATTAGTTTATTAGGGCCAGACAGCATAAAAAATTATCTAGTTGGGGAATTTTACTGTTAATTTAAATTAAAAGCCTTTATATTATATGAAAATTTAAATGATAGTCACCTGGAATTTTAGGCTCATTTAAATGTAGTATGACCAACCTTAAACAATGCCCATTATCGTTAAAAGTACAATATTTCGTTTCCATCAAATATTACATTTCGAGCAAAATCAAATTAAAATTTTGTCAGGTAAAACATTAAGATTATTAGGTTACATGTCTCGCTACCATTTGCATTTCCTGTAGTTGCTCTCCTTCATTTCATATGCAATCAGAATGCTGACATTTTCAAGTGGTTTCATTAATTTCCAACTCAATCTGACGAAACTTTTAATACCTCTTCGTACAACCGCATACTGAATTAACTCTTACAACCGGGTGCAAACAAAAATGAGAAAAATTGGCTAGAATTACAAATGGAAGTGAACTTTTTATTAGCCAGGAGAAGAAAAACTTGGACAAAAGGTCCAGGAAGTCAAACGGCCGTTGGTAAATAACTTGTGACAGACTAACACCCCCGCGAAAAAAAGGCGGAAATATGTAAATTGCTTTTTGTCCACCCTTCCGAAGCTCAGCAAAATCTCTTGACGTCTAATTGTAGTGAAGGGAAATGTCGATTAAACTAAAATACTGAATATTTATGTACCGCTTTAAGTGCCGGAGGGAGTCAAATGACTGCTTTATATGTCCTTCCCCTGAAGACCAGCTCGGCTGTCGCTTCAGCCATGGACCAAGGACCTTGTCATGTAATTGTAAGCGCATTAAAACGTTAAATACTTTGTGTAACTTACGCTTATAACAAACGCATTTCACGTGCAAGCCAGCGCCAGCACCAAGCACAAGAACAAGAAACTACCAGCCAGTCAACTTCAACAACGGAAATGGAATTGCAGATGAGTGGGAATGGTAACTGAATTCATTACTATCATTGTAGCTTTTCTTTCCTTTTCTACCATCTGCATCTGCGAAGTCTGTGTCGGTGCGAGTGTCTGTTTCACGGATGGCTCTGTTAATGAGTCGTATTAAACATGTGTTGCAAAGTGGCAACTCGGTTCACATCCCCGACTGCAGCACTTCAACATCAGCTCCAGCATTTCAACATCAGCTTAACCATTTCAAATGCAGTAAGCAAAATTAATTGAAAAACTAAATTAAAGCGAGGAGAAGAGGAATATTAAATGCATCTTTGAGAATGGAAACAATTAAGACATTGCATTTCCAGTGGCATATCTTAAAGAAAATATACAGCATACTTTTAGGCAAAACAGTTGCGTGTGAGAAATTATGTTCCACCGAATAATTGCAACGAATTTAAATAAAAGTATTAAATTATACATATTAAAAGAAACGAAGAATCTTAGAAATAGATAGAAAGTAGCATACTTTTGTACTGGACGCTAAAGGTTATGCAAAGCAAAACAGTGTTTATCAGGGACGCCTACCATGTTGATCTGAATTTTCCCCCTCAGCGTGGTATTATCCGTTACAGCTGTGATTGTTACATATTGAATCTGCATATGGGCAGCTGATGATTGATGATTGTATGTTGCTGGTATTGCCCTCCAGATGACGTCATCACTGACTGGAAAATGCCCACCAAAATTCGTCTATGGGATATTAAAGAATCTACTTTTGTGTGTCTTATGAAGTCATTGTTCCACAATGAAGCTAAAAATAGAGTAAAGCTATTTTAAAACCTGTAATTAATACATCAGTAAATATTTCGTGTAGTTGGGGTTCATCTGGCGAATGATTAATATGCAATTTCAATATAAATATTTTGTATACATATGAGATAATAGTGAGTGGTATAAGTAATATTATTAGCATTTCGTTACTTTGCGACATCTTTATGTAAGCTTTAGCTTAAGTAAGAAAAACTACTAATTTTGTGATTTTTTAAAACCCACCCAGCAGGTTCTGTTACGCATGATTAATATCTTATTAAAATATTAATCATACTCATATACATTAATAACAAGTGTGTCGGATAAGTGATTTTATTATTTGCATCCATTTTTATTTTGTGATATTTTAATGAAATAGCGCCCAATTAAATGAAATATTGGTAGATATTATGTGTACTCGTATATAATTTTTCCTTCATATATTAAAGAAGAGTGGGGTTCGGTGGAAGCTTTAGTGTCATTGTGCCAACAAGAAAAGACTTGGCATCAACTGATTTTACTAGTCATCAACTGGGAAAGAATAAACGGCTTCCCCTGAGAACGGTTTTGCCAAAGAATCCGCTTCCATTCACCCTCTACTTTCTATGTCCTAACCGCATTTTTATCCTAGTTAATAAATATTTAATTTACTTCGTATTAGTTTAAACCAGTACATATTAATGTTCGCCTGGATATAGTGGAGATGGCCAAGTTATAGCAACGTATAGCATCACTGGCATAATTATTAGTTACATATAGAGCACACGTGTAAAATTCAGCAGCTGTTTGTGCATTTGTCTGTTTTGTATACATAAGTGTTGGACCCTATTTCCTGGTTAACTGACAGGCAATCATGTTCCATAATCACATTTAATATGAGATGATAGTTATACCAACGACGTTGACACTATCCCTTGTGCAATAACACTATTACCCCAAATATGCTTGAGTGAGGCATCAATCTTATGCAACACATTTTTGCTACACAACGGAAGTGAACCACTTGTTCCCGTTATACTCGGTGTGTGTCCAAAAAATCTTGAATTGTTAGACTTTTATTACATGATGTCATATAGAAGACTAATGCGAGTAGATAAAACATGTCTGTCTTGTCGTCACCAAATGTTCTTGCTTTTGTCTACTGCTGCTGTCCCATCGTCCATGTGTATTTTCACCGATTTCATCAAGCTGTTTAAACTTGACAGTCACCGAATTTATTGTTTACATAGTAACAAAGATAGCGAATAATTCGGATGTATGTGTCTACTCTTTGCAGACTTCAGTTTGTTGTAATTGTTTGTTTTTTCTGGGAATTAGAGTAAAGAGTAAGAGTAAAGTTTAAGTTCAATAGCAGTACTAGATGACTGGCCTAGACGGAATGAAAAGAAAAGATAGAAAAGAAACGAATTGAATAAATCACTTTAATTGACCTCATCTATTTAAATGGATTGCCGTTCTAGTTGCACTTTCTTCACTACGTTTTTACGCCTAAAAATAGGTCTATCTTCCCCAGGACAAGCTCAATTTGTCAGGATATTTCAAAAGAGACGGTTTCAAAAGTGATGGTCACTTTTATATCCAACTCATTACTGGAACCTCGAAAAATTATAATATTATCCGGCAAACTGGTATTTAGCGACTATTTAGCCAAATCTTTCAGATGTTTTATAACCATTTCGCTTGAATCATATATATACAAATACATAACCATTATTTATTTAAACAAAATGTAACAATATCAAAACTCTTACAACACAAAATTTAAATAAAATGTTCACGAAGATCATAGGGACTCTACGAATTCCCTCCATCGATTTCTGTCTCTGGGAAATGAATTAATTGAGTTCCATGAAAGTCCAGATTGTTTATATTATATTTATATTATAGATATTATTTAAATTGTAATGATATTACAGCCTTTTCCCACGGTTGCTATAAATGTAGTACGTCTTCCATACCCAAGTAACTCAGTATCTAACGGAAGGATTTTCTTACCATTTGCCATTTCTACAAAGCCAGATGGGGAACACTGTACTAAGTTTTCATTTCCCTTACACTAGAGATACGATTTAACTAACATTCCCTTTAAGCTCGGTAAGATAGTTGCCACACCTAAGTGTCCTTTCCGTTGTGCTATCGAAATTGTATTCGCAACTATAGAGGCTTTGATTAACAATTCACTTTGAAGCCTGCATTGACGTACTCAACCCATAAGATAGAAATATGTCACGGATTTCAGTAGCATTTTAAAACACATCGGTAGTATGCACTGTTTAAAAGATATGAAAAATAACAGTATTAAACCTCCAAAATTATATTAATCATACGTACTGTAGCCTAACTGTTAAGAAATTGAAATAACCAAGTAAACCTAATAAAATCGCATTCCCTGAATTAACGAGAAATATAAAATAATATTTTTATCCTCTTCTGTAGTTGCGTTATTAGTGGGAAAGGGTTTTCACCTAAACTTTTCTTTGTTGAAATAAAGATTTCAACTCTTTCTGTTTCTATTTTTAATTTTGAAAAGGTCCATAGCTGATTGTTGGCATTTATATATATCACAATCTTACATCCTAAAACCAAATGTTGAAATCTCCCGATCACCAAAAATTCACACTTAGCTTCGTGTCTAATATTGAAGCAAATGTAACGGATGTTACCCATTTTTCCTCTTGCCATACCTGCCCTGATTATTGCATTTGTGTTGATATCAGCTTTATCTCTTTCACACCAATCTGACTTCACCTCTGACCTACTACGGCATTACATACCATGTTTCTTATTTTCACTTGTATTTAAATTCCCTGCTAACGCCTCCAATAATATCATAACAAATCCCATATCTCTCTTTTTCCCAGCGCTGTTATCCTTCGTCCTTTTTGTTAAATAAAACTTATGTGAAAGTATCTTTAAACTTTCTCTTCATGTCGTACCTCATTCCTTTCCAGCAGAAAATACCTATCAGCGGTTATTGTTTTCTGAAGCATTACATGGAATACGTGGGTATTAGTAATATATATTTTCTACTTAAAGAAAATGCACAAACATGTTAGCGCACAAAGCAAAAACAGAAAGACAAATGTCTCTCTTTCATTCAGTCATTTTTCTGTTTTTCTTCTTCTTCTTTCTGCTTGCATTAAAATGTGGGCAAGTTAAGGAAGAACTCGTGCATACAACAGCAAATTACATAGGTGGGTCTGTGAAAATCCCGTTTTAGCACCACATTGATATGATCCTTACAATATCCACTGGCTGGTGGTGTTGGCGTCAGTGTTGGTCCTTGGTAACACGTGGCGTATGATTTATTAAGATTATATTAATTCACCCAAACGGAATAAAACTGTAATAAAACGGGCCCGAACCGAAACGTTGCTCAACATTGTATTATTATTATCAAGAATGCTGTAACATTTGGAAGTCTTTTTTCTGTTGAACAAAAGAAAAAGATATTCTATAATTTAATTAAAAATAATCTTTTGTAATGTAAACATTAACATCTTTGTTTAAAGAAAACAAAGCCGAGAGACAAAAAATAAAAAACAAGAAAAAGGACAGATTTCCCAGAAATCCGTTATGGGTGGAATTGTAGTCTTTGTAGTTACAACAGTTCCGTTATATTGTATATCTGGATTGTTTTAAAATGTGGGAAATTGTTATTTTTGTGCTTAGAAATAAAGATGATGGACAGTGTTAAAAAACAGAATGCAATGGTAAAATTTAATATTATAGAAATCCGCTAACACTTTTTTAATAGAAGTTAGAATATTGTGAAAATCTTCAAATGTATTGCAGTAATTGGTATTTTACGAAATTTGCTGAAGAATAAATATTAATCATGTGTACCATGCACCAATATTCATATAACTGAAAGTGAACAAGTAGGCGTTTATAAATTGTGTTTTCTACAGAATCATAGAAAAATCATATAAAAATTATTATCAATTTTTATTATTTTATTTATTTATAGATTAATATTAGATTAATAGATCTATATAGATATAGATTTTTAATTGTTATTATATTATAGAGAATCACATAATGAGTCAAGTTTAGAAATTTAATTTTACAATTTTTAGTTTAATTTTAATGAGTAAATGTTTACTATATGATAACATTGAGTATTCATACATTACATCATTGGAATTTTGACAATTTCATCATACCTTTGAAAGTATCGTGAATAATATCAATCATACGCACACATGGCTAACAAACTACAGTTCAGTGTTGGGCGGAAAGTAGTCAGCAGTTTGTGAAGCTGTAAATCTGTACACTTAATGTGTAAACAAGGCCTTGACAGAAATATGATATAATATAAGTAATACGCCCTGAAGTCTAAGGCTGGTGTCACAATGGCCGCTAGAAGCATTGCTGTGATAGTGCGCTATAACTTTCTATAAACCGCTGCATGCGAGTTAGTTATCGTTCGCGCGAAACTTGTCAGTGTGCAAGCGAGGGTAGAAGCGAGTTGGAGCAACAAAGCAGGTCGTGTAATGGTTTGTAGCATGGACTGGCATCGAATTTCTTTTATTGGTAGTTTGTTACCACGGCAGTTTGTTACCGAGGCATTTAGTTACCGATAACTATAGTTCATATACATAGTTTTTGAATTAGTACTCCAGTATTTAGTATTTCATTTCCTTTCATTTCATTATATTTCACTTCACTTCATTCATTTTATTAAGTGAATGGGCATGTGCATTCCTTACAGACTAGCAATTAATATAATCCAAAATTGCATATGTATTTCACAAAACTTACTGATGACAAAATATTAATCATACGTACCACGCACAAATTTTCTTGTTAAAGAAAGCCAACAAATATGGGTTTACGTTCCTAAGTCTAATTCAGAACCATTAAATAAATCAATGCTATATACATGTTTACTCACAATGAACACTCATTTGATAGGTAGATGGAATTTCGACTATTTTGATTAATATCACTCATACGCACAGATTACTTACAAACTAAACTTCTGTATTGAGCGGAAAGTAGTTAGGTCTTATATCCGTGCACTGTATGTCTGGACAATACACGATATATGTTATTCTTGTACTAATTTTAGGAATCCATTAATAGTAACAGGAAATAATATCAGTCATACGCACCACCGCCTGAGACACTTATTAGCTAAAACCTGTCATGGGTTTATGAAGTAAGTGATCAGCTTGCGCTTGGAATTGTGCCAAGTTAGAGGAATAAAAAACTTTATTTTATGGTTATATTTTTAGATTATGTTTAGACCAAAAAGTGTTACTATTAGGAATCTTAATCAGATTTAAGACTATTTAATATTCATACATAAAATATTCAACCAACAAAGCCAACCCTGGAACCCAGTTTATAAAACCTGGTCAAAATGATCAACCATACACCCTGCTAGTGCTTACACCGGCGAAAATATTGCCTTCTGAAGATGTCGCGAGTAAGCCGTCAACGTCGATCAGATGACCTATAGCGCAACTGGTCATTACACGTTTGTCCCTGCAGCGCACTTAAATGAAAGACTTGAAGATGTTCCCTTACGAAGCGCAAGTAGATAGTGGAGATTTTGGAGGATGCATTTCCCAGTCGCCTAGAGTGCACTTTTTGGGATTTGCAGTAGCCAGTTAGATCACCCAGTTTAACCACCCAAGTCTTTCTTCGTATGTATGAGTATCTATAGCAGATAGCAAATCCGTTGGTTTTGTGTGTTTCAAGCCGGCTAAATGATTTCCCGACTATCTTCGAGGACCACAATCTCAGAGGTATGTTAGAATAACAACAGATTTGTAGGCATTTGCGTGATAGAATCTTCGATATAATATTTGTTGGAGAAACGATTTTGTTTGTTGTTCTGTTTGCAAGATATAAGCAAAATACTTAAGCAACCTTTTCAATAATAACAATCATACGCACAGTTGGTTTACAAACATTTTCTTAAGGAAAATAAATTATATATTTGTTTGTACTGTTAGATATGGAAAATACTTCCACACGTTGACTATTATCACGTTAAAAAGACGAGGCCATTAAATCTTAATAAAAACTGAGAAACACTTAGCTATAAATTACAATCTAAATTAGTATTTAAGCACTGTGCCATGTAATTCTTTTGATTGGTATTTTTATTTCTCTTTCCAGCCTCTAAAATTATACAACAATAAGGATAACGTTGGTTACTTGTACAAAAGCAGAAACAGGTAATCCTTTGTATTTTCCTAAAGTGTGTGAAGTATCACGAAATCGATGTATACCTGTCTTTCCTTTCGTGAGTGAGTGAGTGAATGATGATGCTTCAAACAACTATATTGAGACTCTTAAATAACTTTATCTCAACGAGGCTACTAAAACAACTACGTGTCTGGATACTAGTTATCCTTTTTAGCCTGGCAGATGTTGCAATGCTATAGGTAGTAATAGGAATAGTAGATGTAGAAACAGTCACTGTTGTTGTGTCCCTAGAACAAATGTAAACTGTTGTTGGTAAGGAACAGCTACGAATCCTTGACAAACGCTAAAGAAAGAAAGATATGAACGTTTGAAAATTGTTAAGCTACAAATTGTTTCCATAAATTTGTTGTTAGTTTTCTTTTCTCTGCTTGTTTTTCTGTCACTTCTTGTTGTTGATTTTCGCCGCATGTATTTGTTGTGGACAATAACAATAACAACTATGGCAGGAAAAATAACAAAAACTGTTGGCAACGAAATAAAGATAAACAAATTTGTTAAAACAAAGGATTTCTGTTTGTGTTTCTTAAGAAAATTCGCTATAACTTTATTGTCTTTTGGCAAAATACAAGTAAAAGTTGATAAAATATTTTCATGGCAGTATGTGCCTGTAATATAAAATTAAAATAAAGTATTTATTAAGACTTTTATATTGATTTTAAAGTTTCAGTTTCAGTCTGAGTTATCAAGTAAATTTATAATCTAGAGAAGTAAGTGATATACATATGAATTGAGACAGGTTATCATAGTCTACGGCCCGAACTAATGAAGCCTATGAAACGTTTAATAAATAAGATTTTTGTACAAAAGAATTGTTTTATAGACCTATCATAAGTATTCTGAATATGACCCTTGACATATAAGTTATGAGCGATTTTATAATTTATGTTCTAAATAATAGTAATCATTCGCACAGGTGGATTTTATACTTTTAGAACTACAAATATCTGTATATACTACACATCGGTTTTGAATTTTCACTATTATTTATATGAAACTGATTTTCCTATATCGTCCTGCTTAAAAGACTTCATCGTTAGCAGATTTGTATCCCTATATATAAGTTATATATAAGTTATAAATGATTTATTTCGGATAAAATATTACTAATACTAATGCGCACAGAAGTCAGTCACTATAAAACAGACCACTACAGAAGAAAATTTATAATAAATTTGTGTTAAAGTGAGAGCTGTTTTGTTCGAGATGATTTGCCTAAAGTTGAACATATGTTTTAAATATTTGACCCCATTTTAAAAAATCTGAAATAATATATAATCGAAATAATCGAAACAAACCCCTTCAGATTTATAGTTGACTTTCCTTGGCAGACAAATCGTCTAAATTGTTGTGGATGTATAAAGTTCTAAACGACTCGCCCTGGCTGGTGAAAAATGGAATGAATTTTAAATTACTCTCACCAGTTTTTGTTTTTAACCTAAAAACAACTTGAAATAATAATAATCATACGTATCGATGTCTAAGTGTTAAGCATACCTATTTGTTAAACTATAGTTTTTGTACAACGATATATTAATTTGGTGTTCCTAAATAATGAAATATATTTGATGTGGTTAAGGACTTGATTTGGTTGTCATACGTGCAATGCTTTATTTCAGTTCCGATGGCAAATTTTTCATCATGCCACGGTTGATATGGGTACACACATTTTCCTAAGCACACAACGGTTTTACAAAAATGGAGTAAACAAAGGTTATTCATTGAATATGAGACCTTTTCGATTAATACATAAATAACTTCAACCTAAATCCTTGCATTGCTTCTAACCAATTCCCTAAAAGTGTTCACAAATTGAATTAAAACGGATTAAATCAATTTTGTCTATTTATCTCAGTATCCAGTAATATATTTTTGTTATATTTAATTATAAACTTTCGCAACGGCTTTCACATAAAACACAATCCTTTAATTATACCTTAACAAATTAACTTAATATCCCTCAGTCTTATCTGCTACATCATCGTATGTACTTATAAGCTTAGCCTACATTTAGGCACTTAATAAAACAAATTTCCCATTCAAGGAACTTTGTGCTTGTTGCTTCAAAAACAAAGCAAGCTAGCGACTAAGTAAAATCAATCTCATTAAAAAAGATTTCGTTAAATAAATTACTTACCACAACCGAAGGATGAACATAAAATCTTAAGCCTAACAGGATACAACGAGAGTGCTGAAGGAATAAAAGTGAACCAAATACAAATAAAATTTGATAAACATCACATTATCATCATCAGCATCATCGACAATCTAAACATTTTGTTTTGTCGTAGCTCAAAGTACAAACGCAACATTATAAACCCTTTTTTGTGGTACACATGTTCAGGATGCCCTCCTTCCCATTCACTCCCATAAAACAATGAAGTTCTCAAAGAGGAAATTGATATACAGAAGATCTCTGTGGGAGTTTTTTTTATACGCAACAATAATATTAAGGATAAAGGGATAAATGTCCCTAAGCTGGAGACAAATTGGATAAAAGGGAATCATTGAAAACACGCACAGTGGAGAACAAGAAACAATATGGGATTTGAAATATGGTTAAGAATTTCCAGAAGGAAAATTAATATTCCAATTGTTAGTTTTTGTTTTGCTTTTCTAGGTAGTGTTGCCCTTAAGATATTGACGAGATCGCACGAAAGTCTGCCACCTGCTCTAGGGTTTTCTTTGAGATTAAGTGGTTCGATGAAATTGTAAACATCTTGCGCAACATATATCGTATTAGCCTCTATGTTAGGATTTACAGCAATATACACTGCTCATTATTTAGATGTTGAAGAGATTGCAGTAAAATCTCTCACCTTTAGCATTAAGTGGTTCGATGAAATTGCAAACATCCTTTGCTGCTGATATCGTTGTAGTAGATGTAGTAGTAGATGTAGTAGTTGTTGTAAATGAGAACGTGGGTTCGATCATTGCTCTGACCGTCTTACACATCTTTAGACAGCGGTGGTCACTTCGCTTAGTGATGGCGACATTGGCAAGAACTAAGACATGCAAATATTTCCCAAAATACCGTTCGGTAACGGTGTAAAACTGTAGATCTTCCCAATCCCTTCACGGGATGTAATGGCTGCCATTCATGTGCATTATTATTCATGTACATTATATACAAACTACTACATAACTAAAACATTTAGTACTAAAACAGTACACTTGACAAAAAAAGTATTTTCTTATTATACTAACATCAGTGGAGATTTTGAAGAAAATTAAATTGTGTTAGATTCATTTATATTATAGTCTATCTGCTGAAACCAGGTATCGAAAACTTACGCGATCGAGCATAAAAAATCCCTCTCAAGGCTCAAAATTCATTTCGCAAGTTTTAAGTTGTATATTTGGTAGGCAACGCACGCCCTTTTGAGTAGGTTCGGAAAAAGAGCAATAAAGCATCGTTTCGTTTATTTCTTTGCTATAATTTGTGAACAGTTTATGTACTTTTTGTCATGTTTTTGCATATTTTGTGAACATTTTGGTATATTTTTGTAATATTTAGAGCGAAAGAATTTTACAGAAACGATTGGTCACAAAAAGTTCACAAAATATACAAAACTATGACAAACAGTACACAAAGTATACACAAATTATAGCAAAGAAATAAACGAATTGTAGTAGAAACCACACAATATGTAAGAAAGAGCACATAATGTGTACCAGAAGTATACAAAATGTACCAAAGAGTGCATAATGTACAAAGAGTGAAGCAATACAATACACAACTGCACCAACAATGCATAATTGTACCAAAAAGTACATAAAGTGTACCAAGGAGAGTATAAATAATAAAAAAATACCACAAAAAGTGCACAAAAGAGTATTAAAAGCTACATAAAGGGAACTACGAAATACATATACATATTATACCAAGAAGTAAAATTTTAGAACACTTTATGTACTTTTTTTATACAATTTTGGTACTTTTGGTACACTTTTTCGTACCAAAATGATTTTTTTTTTCATTTTATGTAATTTTATGGTACTCTATTTACATTTGATACGAACAATTTACTTCTTGCTACCCCTTTTATTCTTTCTGGATACATTTAATGTACTTTCTGTTACAAAAAATTACTAGTTTGATACAGTTTATGTAATTTGTTGGTACACTTAATTTACATTTTGGTACTTTTTAGCACACATGTATTTCTTCGATCGACAGCGTACTTTTTGCAAAACTTCTTGGTACCGATAGTACATTTTTGATACGCTTTATGTACTTTTTTGGTTTCAAAAATCACTTTGGGTACACGTTCTGTACTTTTAGTACCAAAATGTATTTTTCTGGCACAGTTTATGTACTCATTTGATAAACTTTATAAATCTTTTGGTACCAATAAGTACTTTTTTGTCCACTTTATTTACTTTTTTTGTTACACATTACGAATTTTTTGTTACACGTTTTGGTACCAAAATGTATTTGTTGATTAACTTTATGTACTTTTTTCATACGTTTTATGTGATTTTTGGAACTTTTATTTGAGGCAATTTATGTACTTTTTGGTGCAATTTATGTACTTCTACTACTTTATTGTAATTATGTGGTAAATTTTAAGTTCATATTATACTTCTGCTTTTGTAGTTTCTGATATATATTACGTACTTTGTGATAAATTTTGTGTGCAATTTGTACAAGTTATGGTAACTGAATGAGAAATTCGATCTATATTCATTACTTGGAATCATTTGTTTTTAAATCCATAATAGATTTGAGATTTGTATGTCTCGCGTGTAGCGTGTAGCGACCAGCTCTCCAGCTTTCACGTGTTTAAAATAAAATAGAGCTCATGCAAATGTATTTAGGCAAACGCAACCAGCTCGCTCGTGAACGCGTGAGTTTTTTTCACTTGTGATCTCGAGTCGAACATTTTGGAATTGTTTTTACATCTCGTGGCTAATGAAGTGGTTCGTGTTTCAGCTCTTCGTTTTACTGCAGAGAGGGTACGTTAACGATGCCTGGGACAAACCAAAGGGCATTATGAAATATTTCGTGAACTAAGTTCTGTGGTAGTATGCGCAGTTCTTGTACTTGAGAACGTATATGTGATTCCTGTTCCGACCACTTTATATTTTTTCGGCGACTGTTACCTCGCTTAGTGATGGATACACTATCGAGTATTTAGCCCTGAAAAAGCTTCTTAAAATACCGCTCAGAACCGGTGTTAAACTTTAGATCATAATCAGTGAGTGTAAGACTATAAAGCGCATAGCTAATTGGTTGTAAGAGGCTCTCCCCAATCCCTTCATGGGATGTAATAGGAAACAAAATTTTGTAAGTACAAATAGTTCTTTTTGCAAAATACTGAAGTACATTCTTTTCAATTTCGATGTTAAATAGGCGCTTAGTATAACCGCGTAAAAGTAAAAATTTTATCACACCTGTTTGAAGTTATTATGTAGATGTCGCACTAAACTTATCACACATTTAACAGATTAAAAGGTCCTTTAACAAATCTCTAAAATATCACAGCTTAAGTACAATCACTTACTTATCTAAAATGATGTCATAGACAAATTCCTGTCAACTAATCTCTAAAACAAATATCGATACATTCAAGTACTTATACTTACAATCTGCCTAATACTGTGATTTGTCTACAAACAAAACGCACCCCTGGGAGATTCACCTGCCAGTAGCCACTTTGAATACTATAAGTTCTGTTTAAGGATAAACGTAGAAATGTCTACCAATCATCACAAATACTAACTAAAGCACCTTCCATTCCACAGAACTCAGCCATCAATTGTGAAGCAAATGTGGGTAGCTATTTCAAGCAAATGATGATGAGGGTAACGAGAGACAAAGGACTCAGAGAGGATGAGGCATCATTGATGGCCAGAAAGTGGGTGGGCTCAGTCAAAAAGCTAAAGTCAAGGATGAGGAATAGAAGACTACTAAATAGATAAGGATAGAGAGATATAGAGAATAGAGAATAGAGAAATTGTTACAATTTGTACTACTAAATTTAAATTCGTTTAACGTAAGTCACACGTACATTTGCTTTGACAGCATTAGGTCCTGAATCCTATATCAGAAATCCCAATGAAATAAATGAATCCTCTCATTTGTTCACTATTGTATATGTGCGTAAGTCCTAACATTATCTATGTGTGTATATGTATGTATTTGTGCTAGTACAAGTTTTCTGTTTCCTTTATATACAGATTGCCATGCGTTACTGTCAATTCTGTGCAAAGCATCCAGAGCATTTTTTGCTCGTCGAGGCATTTGAAGGATTTAAAGGATTTTCTTTGATTCTTCCGTTTTTCCACTTCCTGTTGTGTTTTCTTTCCCCCTCTCTCTCTCCCACTTTGTCTATTATTGCAAAAATTTTTTGACTGTCATTTGTTAGTACGATTTTTATGGCCTTTAGCGTTTTTTCGCTTTATCGTTACGCAGAAATTGTGATTTGAAATATTTTGAGATTTGGGGTGTGATTTTATAAAAAAATCATTCATACGCATTTAGTCATTGACTTCGTGGTTGCTGCCGGAGAGCACCTGATACTAGATTTTCTATTTAGCTCCAGTATGGAAAGAAGGAGTATGCGGGTAAATTTTTTATGATAACGACTATTTTAACAATAAATTGTTGTGAATAATTTAAGTCCTAGCCTGAAACAAGGACATATTGTGGAACGGTGGAACCACAGGAATTGAGTGGGTAATATATTGCGTAAATTTTTTGCACTTACTAATCACAATTTGTTGCAAGTATTACGTTTATTCTCAAGAAATCCATGATATGCAAAAAGGGGATAAAAATTGTACCATCGCCAAGAACAAATGGCTGAAGTAAGAGTTACACAGTGCAACACGAAAAAAATAACCATATACGGACACCACTACGTGATAAAAGACTAAAAAAAAAGACCCGTGTCTCCCAATTTTTCCCAAAGTCATGCACTTTTTTTTTATTGGCCGCCAAAGATTTGGGGCCTCGGTATCATTTTCGTAAAAATGTGATCATTTTCTCAGGCTCATATCTTGCAAACCGTTCAGAATTTCGATTTACTCTCTGAGGCAAAGTTGTAGCTCTTGTCATAAAGAACAAAAATTGCGAACATATAACATATACTTCACCTTCCAGATCAAAATCGCAAAAAACTTAAAAAAATTCGATTTTTTTACCTTTTTTCCCGTGTTCAGGTCCATAGGTAGCAAACCGTTCAAAATTCAAGGAAACAATCAACTACAAAAATTTACCTAAGATCTCAATAAACAAATTTCTAGAACATATAAACTTCCTGGGAATTATTCTTAACACCGTTTTTTAATTTCATTTGTTTTTTATTTACTTCAACATTGAGATACTATGCTATCTATTACAAAAATATTAAAAAAAAGTATTCGTATTATGTTTATAATGTTGATGGCCCTGGACTTGCAAATCGCGCTCTCTTAAGTTGTGGATCCAAATCGTCGTCCGAATCGTCCGAATCTGCCTCTGATTCAGCAATTATGGTGTCCACAGGCACGTTGCTTCCAGACTGCCCTCCATCATCAGCTCTTTCTTCTTCAAATACTTCATTAACATCATACAGGGTGGTCTTGTGACTCCACCAACATACCTCTGCAAGCAATGCGTCGAGGTTTTTGCCTTTGTACCATTTTTCCATGGGCATTGTGGTTTGGTGAAACCGTTCTCCTTGCTCATCGGATTCGGTAGGGAGTTGTTTGATAAAATCGTCAAAATGAAAATGAAGAAAATGCAGCTTTAATGTCATCGATGCGCCGATTATCTCAAAATAATGCAGCATTTGTTTCACCCATTCTCTTGCTTCCGGTTCCGCGTCTCGAAAATGATACCGAGGCCCCAAATCTTTGGCGGCCCATAAAAAAAAGTGCATGACTTTGGGAAAGATTGGGAAACACGGGTCTTTTTTTGTTTTAGTCTTTTATCACGTAGTGGTGTCCGTATATGGTTATTTTGCCATGACTTAAAAAATTACACACAGTGTTATGGAATTAATGTGTATATATTCATCTTACATAGAAGTCTCGCGATAATAAAGGGTTAGCCTAAATTTGTTCATTTAGGGTAAAAGGGGACAAAAATTGTACCTACACTCGAAACAATTGACTGAACCTAGTATCACGAAAACTGGCGTGCAGTTTCCTCTTATGACGTAGGCGCGTTTGTAAAAGGGATAATTTGAAATTCGTAATTTTGGAATACACCACATGATAAAAGGGGACAAAAGTGGTACCATCGTCCAGATAAAATGGCTGAAGGTACAGTTAAATAATTTGTAAGAATACATTCTTTCATTTACAGGATTCGCGCACTACTGGGTAGGGTTATTTGAAATTATATCCTTTAGGAAGTAAACGAGGGAAGTAAAAATTGGGCCATCTGCCAGCACAAATGGCAGAATTAGATGGACAAAATTGAAACTAATACATTTAGGAGGCAACCCACAGAAAGAGGGATAAAAATGGTACCATCCCCCTGAATAATCGGCTGAAGCCGAAAAACAGCTGAAGCAACAGCTATCGTATTTGGGGCACACATTCTTCCTCTTATAGCGAAGGGGCCCATTTAGAGGGGATTATTGGAAGTAAAACACTGAAAGGGGCTAAAAATTTTACCATCGCCAAGAACGCGATCACATCGCCATCTATACGTCATCATCTCCGATAACGCCATGAGACTTTAATTTTGCCGCGGCGAAAGCATGGTTTTCAGTATCACTAGATTCCAATATAAAGACATCCACAACGCTACTTGGATATCCCATGATCAACAGAGGAAAAATCAGAATGATCTTCTGGTAATTAATGGAAGACACTCTACTAGTTGTAATGGAAGTACCTGAGATTCGAGAAGCTATAGAAAGCTGGTTATCGGAAAGCTGCAATTGTCAGGGACATCCACCTAATTGGATGAAAGGGTGAACGTTGATAACCATTACAATTTCGAGGTAGTGGACGAATTTATTTACCTCGGATCTGCTTTGCACAGAAACAATAACTTCAGCCTAGAAATCAAACGGAGAATTATGCTTGCAAACAAGTGATACTTCGGGCTTTCGAGCTAGGTGAGACCCCAGTGTTAGGCCATCTTTTCAGAAACGAAGATCCAACTTTATCAGACTTGCTTTATGACGCAGAATCCTGAATCATATGGTCCTGGAAATATGGAATCCTGGCTCATATATGGTCCTATAATGGATAATGGCGAGTATCGACGACGGATGACCCACGAGCTGTAAAATCTGTGTCCCAACATCGACGAAGTTATGCGTATCAAAATCACCAGCACAAAAGATAGTCGAAGAGCCACTCATCACAAGGTAGGACGACCAAGTCTTTGCTGGAGAAACCAGGTGTAACATTCCCCGCGAGAGCTTGGCGTTACCAACTGGAGCAGCAAAGCTCAAAATCGCGCCGGTTGGAGAAATATCTCATCGTCATTCATCCTCAGACGCTGGACCACTCGGGGTTGTTTGAGGCCACTTAAGTAAGTAAGTAATTTATAATCTAATTTCATTTATCTACCATTGTCCTTTTGTTCTGAGTACTATTTGTCCAATGCTATTTATTCACGCTGCTATCTTATTATCCATATCACTGGAGTTACAACTGGCTGCAGTGATTCCACGTTTATTAAATTAAAGGTTTCCCATTACATTCCATGAAAGAATTGGGGAGAGCGCTTCTCAAAACAAGTGAACTGTGCGCTTTCTAGTTTTATACTCACTGATTGGGGCCTACAGTTTTTACACAAAAAAATTTGAGGTGGTCAGAGCAGGGATCGGACTCAGGATCTCATGTACCAGAGGCGCGCTAACTAACCATAGCACCACCGACGACCAGATGTTTATTACGTTGTTTAATTTGAATTCAACTTCGCTCTTCTGCCATTACGATTCTAATTTAAGTTCTCGTCCTATTTTCCACGGGTATTTATTTACTCAATTTTAATATGACTCTATATCACTGTCGTTGCAGCTGGTTGTAGCAGCACCACTTTTATTAAGATTATAGATTATGTTTCCACTATATTCTTCTTAGCACTCTTCTCCTTTTTTATTAATTTTTCCGTTGCTTTCTTGTTGCACAATTTCATAGTAATCACATTACAACTGACTGCAGCTTCAACATGCTTCATTCGTTATTTCATGTCGTTGCTTTGCTCCACTCCTGGTTAGTAAAGATGCTACTTTCAAATTTCGTTCATAGTATTTCCATATTTTACAATCGCTGCATCCTTAATCCTGCGATAAATTTCGTATTTCACAATATCGACACTTTTCCATTTTTTAATTCTATATTTCTGTCTTATTAAACCTTCTTTATTTTCGGATTTAACCCCATTTTCGTTGCACTTCCAAATACAAAAATTTATCTGTCTCCATCCCTCGGCAATTTCTTGCACAATTATAAGGATTCCAAATGAAATCCCTACCAACTATTGATTGTCAATTACAAACATATGTACGAGTTAAAGCAAATGGCTTTGGTGTAAATGTAGTGTCCTTAGCACATTCAATATCCCTGTGTACATGTGTTGCCATTATGTTTTCCACTGGGAGAGGGCATCTGTTCCAGTTGGTCTTGCCTTGTGTTTACGGTTTTCAACTGATGTTTTTTAAACGCTTTAAATTATCACACATCTCTGGAGACCGAAGGATAGAAAAAAATAGTAAATTGTAAAATAGCATAATACCCTGGTGTTGGTATCACACCAAAACACGTTCGGTGTTCAATTGTTCCATTGACATGGGGTAGCGATGGCTGTTTCAAAAGGTATGGGATATAATAAATTTTTGTTCAATGATAAAGGCAGAGAGATGCTATAAACATTAAGGTCAAGGAGCTCAAGGAACTGTAAGTCAAAACGTAGAACAAAAATTAGTTTGAACATCTACTGGGGTCGTCTTTTTTCAAAACAGGACACAGTAAGCTAAGACTCCAATCGTTCGACTAGCCAGATTTTGCATATGATGGAAGGCGCATTTCCAAATAATAGCCGGCTGAGTTAACCAGCCCAGCCGGGACTCCATCATAACCAAAGGCTTTGTTGTTCTTAAGACGGGAAATTGCACTTCCAACTTCGCTTTGGCTTGGCCATCGTCCTGTATTTGCCCAACACCCTCATCTATATTGAAGTCTCCTGGTACAAGTAGAGCAAAAAAGAAATCTCTCCATATTCCCAACATGCTCTGCCCATCTGCGACAAGATTATCGACCATATGTCTACAAAACGGGATCCCTATCCATGCTCGTTCGTTGGGCTTTGTACTTTTTGGTAGAATTCACTGGTTTCTTTCCTCACATTCTTTCTTCCGTAAGATTCAATTTGCTCGCTCTTGAGCTTTGTAACCTAGTGGCCTTCATCAATAAAAGGGGTTATTCTTTTTATACCTTTCAGTCGCGACTCACGTTGCAACTGACTGAGGCGCTATCATACGTGCAGCTTTCGTTTCATCACTTGCCATGTGACACTCTTCATCATACCATGGTTTGTCTTTAAGCGGTTATTCATAACCAAGTACGGTCTTCGCAGTAGTTTTCATAGAGTGGGAAATGTACTTCCACTGCGCTTCAGGATCATGAGGCGGTGTGCGGTCTGCGCCAGTCTGAGTGAGTGTCTTTGAATAACTCGTGGCTATTTCCAGTATTTGCAGCTTTTCGATGACCAGCGTTCTGTGTGTTTCTATATATCTCGATGTCCTGTTTATTTATGTCTGGTTTCGTATCACTTTCACTCTGTTTAATCTTGTGCGAACCTTTGCTGTAACCAGTTAGTTATCCGAATCGATATTAGCTCCTCGAATCACACATACGTCCATTACACTAGAAGAGTGCCTTCCATGCATTTCCAGGTGACCAATGTGGTTCTTAGTCTGTTGATCGGGGGATATCCAAGTAGCCTTGTGGATGCCTTTATGTTGGGATCTCATACTACTGCCAACCACGCTTTTCACCGCGACAAAATCTAACAGTATCATTACGTTATCGGAAGTGATGGCGTGTAGACTGAATTTACCGATGGTTGGATCAAAGACATTTTCCCTTCAGACTTTGGTATTAATCTCACATAGAACAACTTTAATGTCATGGTCAGGGCAGCAGTCATATATTTCATTTAGGCGATCATAGAACATGACCTGGGTGTCATCGTATTTTACTTCTGTCGGGGGGCTTGTACACAAATTAGCGATATGTTAAAGTATTTCGCTTTTATGCGGGTAGTGCCTATACGTTCACTCACGGGGTTAAACCCTGAGACCAGATGTTGCATACCCTTCGTCCAACTACAAATTCTCAATCATGCTTCTTCTCATGACAGCTGTAGTATCTGTCACAGATATTCTTCCTTGTACAGCCATAACCTGTCCATTGCAACAGCTGCTTGGAATATTAGAACAATATACATATCCGGTGTCACTATCCTGCTGCTAGATGTCCTCCAAAATTATAAGGCTAACATAATTCTCGAGGCAATCTGGCAGTTGGATAATGTCACTAATATTCCAAGTGCATATCCGCAAATCGTGGTCCTTATAATGTTTGCGGAGGTTTTATGTTTCTCATTCTCATTTTGTATTTTCCTTGCCAATATAGCCGTGGCATACCGCGGATCAGACGCTGGCCAGAATGCAGTGTGTCGAAACTGGACTTTGTTTCTTTGCTTTTGATCCGCCGTTGCAAATTTTTGTTGGCTCATCTGCCTTAAAAGGACAAATGAAAATGTCCTGTAGTTTGAAGAGCTATTTAACCTGTGACGATTCAGTGATGTCATAACCAATCAGGCTGCTCATTCGTTTTGCCTTCTCACTCTAGTTAGCTAACGGAGGGGTCTGACAAAGCCATTACCCGGGACGTACTTAATCGAAGACCGGCAGTAGTTAGCTGCTTGGCTGCCCTAGGAAAGATCATTTCTTATAACAATAAAAAAATGTTTCACATGTCGCTCATACCCTTAAAGTAAATAATTAATAAAATGTATAAAACAGATGCCCTTCACATACACTTGAGACACGTTTACAATGGCTCGCAACATTTATCATTTCAACAAACAGCAGTTCCGGAAAATCCCTTTTTACCAAGTGATAAAAAAAAACTACACCACGTGTCTACATTAGGTCTCCTAGCGTTAAGAAAATTACCCATTGACCCTCGTCAATATTTTGTTTTGTACCTTTTCTTTTTTCACCTCATCTACTTGGACATGATTCCACCCCTACGACCATGTAACGCAAAACAAAAGGTGTTTCAGTTAATCCAGACATCATCATCATCATCATTGTTTACTCAATATATATAGTAATTTATAGAATTTAACGACCTTCTACTTGTGAACATCTAAGGACACTGTAAACAATGTCAATTTACATTGGACCATATGTTGAATATAAATTGCATGGAAAGGGAGGTAGAGAATCACATTTTATTCCCTTGGTCCTACAGCGAGCATTTTGTGCAAAATAAGCTAAAAATCCAGAATGATACATATCCCAAAACAAATCGGAGAGACAAACAATCTATGACAAATAGAGCACTCTGATGGGTTTAACAAATACCTTCAGGTACTATTTCTGTGTTTTTATTGTGTTCGCCAGTTTACATGTTTTTTAGAAAATTGTCCGTAACGAAATTATAAAAACAATACAAGTTTTCAGTTTTTTGTACTGTCATACATGTGGTACGTGCAAATGTTAAATACATAAGGTGTTTTTGTATATATACATATATGTATTTGATTTATATCTCTATAACGCCCTCCTTCTCCACACCCCAATGCCTAGTTATTTCCGTTTCCTTGCCATACAATTTTGCCACCACAAACACCCACTTCCGTTTCTCACGTTTACATTCACGTATACACGCACACATCGGCCGCCGCCGACAACAGCATTTCACGTACCAAATACAAATACAACAACTGTACAGACAGTAAAATCTGAAAAAGATGAAAAATTATTGCTTGGAATCACGGTAAGTGTTGACGCCACACGCACACATACACACACACACACATTGACTGTAAAATGGATCTCGGGAAATTATTCGCAAATACCTTAAATCCATTGAGATATTCATTGATGTGTGGGCGTGATTTGTGCGTCAGCGTAAAGATACGCTCTTGTTGTGGGGAGGGGGACATCTGTGTAGAAGATTGTTATTGCAAATCGTTTTGAGCATAAATTTTTATTGTTTCTTCATTTCATCAATGATAGCACAACCTGTGTCGTGTAGTAACACAACCAAAACAGATAAAAATAAAAGTTTGAAATTATAAGTATGTATCAACCAAAAGCAGAGATGAACAATCTCACTTCATAAACGGGTGGGCCAAGACAAGGTGTACAGGAATGCAAACAAAACAAATGTTACAGCCGCGTATGAATTAAATTAATTCAAACTTGCAGCTGGAACTACTGCGTATGATTAATAATTATTTAAATTTGTCAATTTAGACTAATTACATATGTAGCTACATCTCAGATCTCTAACGGATGGCCTAATATGGGTAGAAGTGGTTGTCACTATTGACACACTTAGTCCTAAGAGAAGCAGTGTGATACCACGGGACGTCACACTCCGGCCCCATATTTGAACCTATAAATTGACCCAGTACGTTTATGGGTCGTTCAAGCCATATGATACCTCATCCCCATATTTCAGGTTGTGGCTGAAGAAGAGACGTATGTCTGTTAATGTACTGCACGGTATGAGTTATATTAATTAAAAGTTTCAGCTGGAACTACTGCGTATGATTAATAATTATTTAAGTTGTTCAATATGAGTAAGTCTGTAGCAACATAGTTATGTAAGAATGAAATGCAATGTTAATCAAACTCAGATCTCAAATGGATGGGCCAACACAGGGTATATATACGGTAGAAGTGGCTGTATTGACATACTTAATCCAGTGAGAACCGCTTTGACACCACGGGACGTCATATTTCATCCCCGTCGATGAACCTATAAATTGACCCGGTATGGTTATGGGGCTTTCAAGCCATGTGATACCTCTCCCGATATTTCAGGATGTGGCTGACAAAAAACTTACTGTAGTCCCGGGCGAACCAATTAGTACTCTGCAGATATATCCCAAGAAGGTCTGTTATATTCAACATGAAGTAAGATCCCAGATGTATCCTCCTACTTATATAGGATGGCCCAAAAGTCATCATGGGGTTTAAAAATGTAATAACGTTTTCGTTTAAATATTTTTTTTATTTTTTCTCGGATTATATCAATAACCCTGGAGAATTAATAATGGAGAGATTCACAATAATTGAACAAAGAACCAGAATAATATAATTTTATTGTTTAAATCTGCCATCAATTATTTTAACGCAAAGAGCATACCGTCGACATTTTGACGTCCAAATTTTGTCCTCTGAAGCAATGCTTCTTTGCTTAGTTCATCGTCACCACCAACATGGCACTGTAAGAGGTTTTCTTCGAACCGTTAGACCACCTTTAATTCACACTGCGGAAAATATTGAACATCTAGAGCAAAGTGTTAACGAAACACCAGAAACATCTAGCAAAAGGCAAGAATTAAAACCCGCAGATCATCGGGAACGTCCAAATTTTCCAGTTAAATTTCAACAGTTGGCCAGAAATGAAATCAACTTTATTGAAAATCTGCTGAAGTTCATTTTCATTTAAATGGCTTTGTTAATAAGCAGAACTGTAGGTTCTGGGGTTCTGAAAATCAAAATGCCATTCATTAACGCCACTTGCACCTCATGAGGTGTACAGTCATTGTTCTGTAACCGTAAATGGAGAGCGGTATTGGTTTATGATAGAACGTCCTGCTCTTGAAAACAAACCCGACATGTGGTTTCAGCGGGATGAATCCACTGCCCACAATGCCCGAGACGCAATTACACTTTTAAACCAAATTTTTAGAGATCGTATAACTTCCAGAATGTCGAAAATTAATTGGCCAGCGCGTTCGCCAGATTTGTCAGCACCCGACTATTTTCTTTAGGGTTATTTGAAGGAGCTAGTATATGTGAAAAAGCCAATCCTAGAACTCATGTAATTCATATTACTAGTACGCTACAGATTACCTTACAATAATCGAATATATTCGCCAATTCTAAATATTATTAATCATACGCAGTCAGTCTCACTGGCAATATTTTCTCTTTCACTGTCAACATCAATCGAATTATCTATACGCCTCAGTTGACTCTAACTACATTTCAACCAACTTTTGTAATACATTTTAAGGACAGTGATAAGGATAATGGTAGTACAATAAAAAAGATATCCTCAGTCAGTGAAAACTTAAGGCCTTATTCATGGAAAGTTATGAGAGGTTTGAGAGACGATTAATCATACAAAATTCGTCTCCCAAATATCTCACAACTTTTTTTGAATAAGGCGCTTAGTCTTTTCTTAAGACTAAAAAGTATTGATCGATACACCTTTAATAATCATAAAGCATTAGTATGTGAATTAGTTGCCAGGAGACACATTGCATTACTATTAATTATACGCATTAAATTATTTTAAATTATACGGTCTCGCTACAAATTCTGAATTCATCTCATAAATACGCTTGAGGTTACTTCAAATTAAACTTATCCGAATACTGCTATCAAAGAAATTGAATTTACAGCATTTCGAACAGACATATCTTTGAAACGTCGGTATTTACTAAGTCTCCTAATCAATATTGTTCATACGTAGTGGTGCAATCGATAGTACATCAGAATGTGGTTCCCATCCCTGGTCTGACCACCTTACATGTGTTTTAACGACGGCCACCTTGCTTAGCGACGTCGACTCTATGGAGTAGTTAGCCATGAAAATGCTTCTTAAACACCTATTCGGAGCCGGTGTAAAACTCTAGGTTCCACTCAGTGAATGTAAAACTAGAATGCACATAGCTCACTCAATGTGAGCAACTATCCCCAATCCCTTCGTGGGATGTAATGGGAAACTAGTTATTTATATTAGTGGTTCAATTAATTATTACTACTCATTATCTTATTCTTTTATTCATAATTATTATTACTCATACGCTTCCTTTAACTTCCTTTAAATTCAATTTATATTAGACGTGCGCCTTATTTTCCTAGAAAAATTACACTTGAACAAATATATTTATCTAAGGAAGTTAAACAACAGTTTAATGAATCAATATGCCTAAGGAGCTCTGTTTTAATTTATGAAATTAAAGTTACTCATTCGCAAAGGCTCTGGAGGAAATATTAATTAATACTATTCATACGCTTCGGTTCAACGTAATAAAAACAGCATCTCTAAACGATAATCATCTGCAAATTCACAAACACTTTTTTTGTAATTTCTGTCCACCATTCAATTACAATTGCTCGTTAAGATCGTAAGATTTAAGCAACTATATTGTGTTTACGTATTTATTACGACATTGAGTTCCGTTGATAACACTCCTTTACTCTTCCTTAATGTCCTGATTCAAACGAACACCACAAAACTGTTTGATTGTTCATTTTCATCCTGAGTATATCCATACAACAGTTGCCCCTTCATGTACCACAATTGGACATTCAGATGTAAATAACAAATATACATAAATATTTATGTACATAAATATTATGTACATGTACGTATGTAAAGACATAGTTGAAGGAGTTGATGGGAAATTACAATAAAAATACCTACGAAGTAACGAATGAAAGACTCAAAAAAAGTCGACGTGTTCAATATAAAAAATGTAATGTTAAGGAAAAAAATTGTCAACCAAAGTTATGGTGGCATATAAAATTTTATTGAAATGTCACAAAAAAAAGTTAAATCTTCTCCATCACCCCTTACAAAGTATTTATCCTTGCCATGAAATGGCAGGAAAAAATCCTAACGATACGATTATTTCGGTATGCAGAAGTTGTCCTCTTTTTATATTTGTAGAATTTCTAAGTGGTTTCATCACAAACAAGAAATAGGCTTAAATTTTTATGTTCAACTGAGACTGTGCGTTTTTATAAAAAAATATAGTCCTAGAATAATGCGTTGGAAGGGAAACTCTTGCTTCATAAATGACTTGAAATGAAAAAGTTTTCTTTTTATGTGATTTCTTTATTAGAACACATCAATTCTAAAGAAATTTGAGATTATATTATCTTATAAGATATCGGAAATTATCCATATGTTTTATACTACCAAAAGGAAGACGGAAACTTAATGAAGTTAATACAAGTTGAGGCTTTCTATTACATATAAACAAATATTTATATCAATTTTGTGGTTAACACATTTATTTGAAAGGAAGCATCTGAAAAATGAGACAAGAAAGAAAGAAAGGATAATGTAAAATATTTATATACATAACTATTCCTAATGTTAATTAAAATTTCTATATATTTTACAAATATATCACATATGCCACGGTATTGGTTAGGCAGTTATTAATACACATTACTCATACGCTTCTGTGAACTTTGTTTTATTTAACCGACTAATTCTATACCATGATATTGTTTCGATTAATATTAATCATACGCAATGATTGCAGCGGCAGATGGTTATTCATATTACTCATATGTAACTGCTTTATTCATAAACCTAAGCTGAGTTTGAGAAATTACAAAGTTTTAATACTTATTAATCATACGCAACAATTTCAGATGGTTAAAATATTTATTTCTATACTCATACGCAACAGCTCTATTCATAAATCGAGTTGAATAAGATAGTGTCTGGCTAACAGCCAATTCCTCTAACTCAAGCTTACGATTTGAATGTATATGCCTGATTCCACTGAAATATATCACTGGATTTTAGATGCATAAGTCAATTAGAGTAATATCAAGTATTGGCACCATATTTAGCATGTGTTGTCTCCCATTGTAATCAGCATTAAATGTCCAAATTGAAATTCAGTGTATAGTTACAAGTGCAAGTCTTTAGTCTTAACAGTACTTGATATACGAAATGCGGATAACATGTTTCTCCAAGCGGCTCGATCTTAAGCTTTCTCCTCCAGACCAAGCTCTCCCAGGCAGTATTCCACCTGGTCTTTTCAGAAAAGTCTTGGTCGTTCTATTTTTCGATGTCCTTCGAGAGTACGTCTTTAAATACTTTTCGCACTGATTCAGTCTGTTCCATTGTATGGCCTAGCCAAAGTAAACGTACTATTTTAACACGCATATCTACGTCAATGTTGGGATACAAAATATACAGCTCGTGGTTCATCCGCCTGATAATATACTCCCTCTGTGGGTTCAAAAATATCATGCTTGTTTACCTTCAGGAAGCAGGCATGTCAAGAGAACTTATCTTTACCCTCGAACCATCCCTTCTTTAAGCAGGTCTGTTGGCAGACCTACTAGTAGAATGGAGAATGAATGCTCATAGGCATGCACCGTTTTCTTGGTTAAGCAGGTCTGTGGGTAGACCTGTGACCGGTCTTTCCACATATTCGGAATTTGCCACAGCAAACTTCTACCATGCGGTAGCCGAGTAGATAACTCGCCCAGCATTATGAATGTTAAATAATTGTATTTGTAATTTGCATAGGAGACAAAACTGTCTATACATTATCAATATTGAAATAATATGCATATATTTTGTATTCATCCTTAAGCCATTCTAAAAATATAATTTTTCAGGACTCCTAGTAGATCTTCCTTTGCAGTACTCTTAGGAAGCGTTCCATTAGCAGGCCTAATAGAAGGTCTGAAAGATATGGATTTTTACGGGGTATTTTGTCTGTAGACCAGCTACCCGGACTAACAGGAGAAACGAAATTTACCGGCCTCCCCTCCCAAATTTGAAATAACCATTGCATTTGTAGAATGGGCTTTCTGACTACCTTTGCAGGCCTGCACGTAAATTATTATTACGTACACGCTTTAGTTTATACTTTTTGCTGCTTGATCTAAATAACTGTAAACCAAAATTATTATTACTCATTCGCTTTAGTTTATTCTATCCAATGACCATTAGATTATGCAGTACGTCATAAAGAACATCTTCAGTATATGCAAAACAATTTTAATTATTATTCATCATAGGCCCTGTTTCCACAGGCAAACATTAGTTCATATTACTCATACGCGTTAATTTAAAATTTGAAAATTTAATAAAATGGAAAAAATTAATAAATATTTTCCCATTACATGCTATGAAGGGATAGGGAAGAGCTTCTCACTGTCAGTGAGCTCTGCGCTTTCTAGACACACACTGATTGGACCTATAGTTTTAAACCGGCTCCAAAAGGTGACGAGGAGAAATGTAAGGTGGGCAGAGCAGAGACTGTACGTTTGCATGTACAAGAGCCACGCACATTAACCATTATATCGCCGATGGTCACACTGGTGCCAAAAGCAAGTGCTAATACTTGTTATTCATAGTTGCCAACGCGAACGACTATATTCCGACAAATCCTTAGCTGTAGATTGATTTGAATACTTTATTTAACTGTCGTTCTGTAGATTGATTTGATTCTTCGTCATGATAGAAATGTTTAGAATTTCAACCCCTTTATGTAACTTTCACTCCTGATAGACTTTAAAGTCCTTGTTAATATTGTTATAATCTTCAATTTGTACTGAATGTTTGCAAATGTCACACATGTTTTATGATATCTTTCAATTAACCTGCTTCACCTTGAGTTAACACACAATTGTTCCAAACACAAAAAGGACTCCATTAATACCAAGCTGATATTGTGATTGTGTTTTCCTACCGATTCATATAAAGAAATTCTCTTTGGTAGCAAGTAATCAATTTCATTGTTAAAGTATTGATATAAAAAAAGAATCTTTTATGTTTGATTCCATTTCGATTCAATTTAATTTTTTTCTTCTTCTTCTTTACATTGCATCTTCTGTTGTCATCGACGGCAAAGGTAAAGTTCAATTTGTTTGTTTGGAATAAAACCAATTGCATACGAAGAATCAAATGTATCTCCATATGACTATTCTACATACCTTCAATGTCGATACATACATTTGTTGTGTATAGTTATAAGGTAAATGCATTTAGATGGAGGGTGGTATGAAAATTTCAAACACGAATAAATATCTCAAAAAAATTGTGTTACTGCACAGTGAAGGAAATGTATATTAAGAGAACCCATAACATTAAATAACCATAACACATCCACAATTTTAAGAGCAAAAACCTAATTCTTTGGTGGAATAAAAATTGTTGAGAATAGATCCTTATACTCACAGCGAGCAATCTAAACGACTATTAATCACACGCACTAATTACAACCACATACCTACATTAGTATTGTTTATACGCTGCGATTTATTTCAAACTAAATAAGGGTGAAATCCGAATAATTATTCCACCTCTATCACTCTTTATTACAGTTAAGTGAAAATATTATTAATCATACGTCAACCATCAGCTAATGTAAATTGCGACTAAGTTTATTTTGAACTACATTTGGCTATACTATTGTAGTAGATATTGACCTTAAATAGTACGAATTCAAATATATGACAAACTCATTAGTTTCTGGACCAATTAAAATTTATATTAATCATACGCAATCATTTTAGGCGAACACTTCAATTCCTATTACGTACACGTTTCAGTACACATCAAAATCTGAAGAAATTATTGTACCCAAAAAAATTAATACAATAGAGCTAACAAATATATCTCAGCATACTCGGTTTATATACCACCTCAAAATTAATAATGATCATACGTTGTGGTGGCGGTTGAAAAATTTCAGTTCGTATTACTCCTGCTGTCTAAGATTCGTTAAAAATACATTTAAACGAATGTGTATATTCAGATATTTCGTTCTGAAGTTGTACGAATCGCTACTCTTAAGATTCATTGCTTTATATTATGCACTTTATATTAATTATGGTGGTGGTACAATGGAAGTGTGCGCGTATCTTGTACATGCGTAAGTGGTTTCGATCCCTGCTCAGGCCACCTTACATTTCTTTCTTTGACGGTGGTACCTAGTTTAGTGACGGCGACACTATCGACTATTTAGCCATGAAACGCTTCTCAAATATACCGTTCGGAATTGGCGTAAAATTGTAGGTCCCAATCAGTGGAAGTAAAACTACAAAGCGCACAGCTAACTGGTTGTGGGAATCTCTGCCCAATCGCTTTATGAAATGTAATTGAAATCTATTTTTTATATATTTATATGAATTATACGCACCGGTTCATTTTCCAATGATAGCGCACTCCTTGCAATTTTCACCCATCGCTGCAACGACCACCAAACTTCTAGATGGTCCTAGTATGCGAAAAACAGGTTTTCAAGATAACAAGTCCAGTCGATTTGGCTCATTTTTCTAAGTCGGTCAAACCCCGAAATACGAGTTATGGACACACTAAGTCCCTTTCATTACTCCAGATGATATATCGATTTTAATTATTTGATCTACAGTTCCCTGGATCAAAAGTTATAGTAGCTAAAATATGACACTAATGTTTCCACTTTTCTTATTTCCCCTTCCTCGTATGACTCAACTTATTTATAAACTACAAATATCCATTCAACTACAATATCGAAAGCATGAAGGAAGCAGGAAGAGGATGTGGATGTGGAAGTCTAAAGTGCAAAATGATAAACCAAAACAAATACTAAAATCTAAACTTCAGAAGAAATTGGCAGTTCGTGGGAGGTGGTGAAAGCTCTCAACAAATTTTATGAAAACCTAACGAACCTACTCAGTGTGAAGCTTAATAGAAGGGCCTTGTGCGTGTGATAAGGTTAGCAGCTTATTTAGCGAACGAATGCGTCTGTATTTTTCGCATCGTTTTTTTCAAATGTTATCCTAGCATTCACTTTCAGAATCCTGAGATCTGTTATATGGAGATGATGTAAATATCAATACAGGGAGAAAAAAAGAAAACACGTCAATGGCATTTGTGAGTGTGTTTGGAAATCAATGGATTTGTATAGGCAAGAAAGGGAACATTTTTTAGGAGTGACAGCCTAAGAAGGTTTGGATCATTTTAGCAGACTGCAGTTACGATTTTTGCTATCATAGAAAAACAAGCAATATCAGATATTGGTTTGCTCCCAGAAATAATAACAATTTTCAAAGTTTAACAAATTGTATTTGGTATAAAAACATTCTGAAATTAGTTTATATTGAATTATAGTTTATATAGTTTATATTTTCAAAAAGTTTAGATATTTACCAGGTAGGCCTATTATACTTATAATTGCAAATAAATTATACGCACCGTATTGACATGGATTAAAAATTAATCATACGTATTTTTTAATTTTCTATTAAGTAATAAAATTTTTATTAATTAATAATTTTTACTGTTGCTAGCAACGATTTCAAGCTTTTGAAGAAATGGGTGTACACTCGATATAGATTGGTATAAATTGGTAGAAATTTATAATATGATCGATTATACGCGACTCCGGAGAATGAACCAAATTTACCACAAATAACTGATATGTAATAAAATTCAAGGACACTAACATCCTATTTGCAGATTATAAGGCTGCCTTCGACAACCAGATGCGGGGAAAACTATACCAAGCTATGTCGTGGCATTTCCCTCTAAGCTGTCCCGCCTTTGTAGATATTTTTCGTCGTTCATAGTTAAACCTGTATGTACTTTTGTTGTTACGTCTTCGTAGATGACGTTTCATTTTTGCTGGCTGTGTCTTTCTCGTTTCTTTAGTATATTTTGTCGTCCTGAATTGTGTGTAGTTCGTCTTGTACAGTGAGTGTCCAAAAATTCAAAAAATGAAGAAAAATTGACAGCGTGACAGCTGAGAGGTCAGAGCTGTTAAAAGTCGAACTCTTAAGTAAAGATCCAATAATTAAATAATTAAAATCGATATGTCATCTGGAATGAGGAATGAGGAAAGGGACCTAGTGTCCAAAAATCGTATTCCAGCGTTTGACCGATCCTGACTTAGAAAAGTGCAACAAATCGACTGGACATTGTTGTGAAATATTTCAAAATCACCAAAATCACCTTCAGTGATGGGATTGTCTTGTCCATATTCATGACTTCGGTAATGAGTCCAAATATTCCCATTTAGGGTTCAGAAAAAAAACGAGTGATTGTTGAGAAACAAATCCATCAGCATCATCATCTGATTGATGTAGGTCTTGGTCTGGGGCCACCATCGCACCATTTTTTTCCAAAATATATCTGGTTGGGCAATAACAGGTAACGGCTTTCTGTCGCGACAGGATACTTCATTTTTGTTCTTCATAAACAGTCGGAGGTGCAATGGTAGTATGCGCGGCTGTTGTACATTAAAACGTGGATTCGATCCTTGCTCTGACCTCCTTACATTTCTTTCGACGGCGGTCACCTCGCTTAGTGACGGCGACAATATCCAGTATTTTTCAAAAGTTTCGTTTGGAACCAGTATAAAGATGTAGGTCTAAGTCTGTGGATGTAAAACTGTTGTGAGATGTAATTTGTGTACATTTTTTATGTTTTTGTAAACAGTTTTTCATTTTTGTTCCCCATTTGTATTTTTGTGTACACTTTACGAACTTTTGTGTAACGCGACGTGATGCCCCTACACTATATTTCGTCAAAGAAGAGGTAGTCGATTTGTATTTCAAACCCCTTCCTTAAAAAGTTTGGCTTCAAAACGTAGTATTAGAGGACGATAATAAAGGATACATGAAAGGATGAAAGTTTTATTTATAGTGAACCGTTTAACACCAATGTTCGTCTTCAACGTCTTTACAGTTAAATGTCGTCAGTGGCTTCATCATGATTGTATTATAACAGCTGTTGGAGTACCATTGAAATACAGCAAATTAATACAAATACCCGTATCCCACTTGTACTCATCTTCCAAATCTTATTAACTCTGAAAAGATTTCTCCATTTATTTATTCACTCCTATAATTGAACCCTATTCCTCTATTGCCTGGATATTGACAAAAGACGAGATTTCTTTCACTCGCACAATCCACATCAAACAGCATGTGCTGCATGTCATTTTTAAACCAGAAAATGTTTAAATTTCAAAAGAACATTTGACTCTTCTTCGGTGTTTTTTTTCTTCTCATTCTTCTTGTGCAAAGGACTTACTTCCTTTTGATTGTGTGACATATTTAAACTACGCACTTTAACACACATATACATATTTGGATATAGATAGGTAAACCCATATGTATGTCTGTATAACGCATACAGAAGGGAATATGTTAATCTGGGTATTGACTATACAATGTACAGTGTACATGTGTGAGACATGACTCCTTTCCGGTAGAGCAAAAAACAATTTAAAAGCTACGGAAGGAAATCACAAGTGTTATATTTACAAGAAGTGAAAAAAATCTCTTGGAATTCAAAAGGTGAATTTGGAAATGAAATACGGATAAAAATGTGGCAGGATTTCGAAGACAGCAAATCGTTTTACGCTATCAGTAGGTATGCGAGCATGTCTGTCTGTCCGTCTGTCTATGACTTTAATGCGAATGCTGACTTATATTTATGCAAGTGATTGTATTTCTGTTCCTGTTTCTGTTTGTGTATTTGTATTTGTATTTGTATTTAATTTTTATAATCCGATTTGATTGCTTGCATATGTATTTAAATATTTGCCTACGGTTAAATCAACATTTCAAAACCCAAATATAAAACTGCATGTTTTGCATTCCGAGTTATGCTCAAATCTTCATGTTGGTAAAAAATTCAAAAGAGTAAAATTTAATTGAAACTCGAATGTATTTAAATTGAAACATAACATTTAGACAATTTTCATACTTATGTGGTAAGAGTATTTTGTTAATAAAATTGTGTACAAATCACTTCAATTGCAATTGCAAAAATATTTGTTTTGATCAAAATGTAAAGGTAAATATTTAATTAATATATTTTTAAGTGAAAAATTAAATGAATATGGGAGCAATTGTATAAATCAATGAACACAAATTGATTTAATTAAATACATGATGTTTAATGTAAAGAATTGTTTTAATACAGACAACATTTGCTTCAAGCGCTACCACAACGTATGATTTATTTGCAATGGTGTATAGGTGAATAAATAACAATCATACGCCTTACAGGCTATTCACACTAAAGTACATTTTGGACGAACAAATGGAAGATGTGGAAAAAATTAAACATGCGTTCACACTTGCAACATCTTTCATCTGTCATTTTCGAATTTTTATGCATGACAATACACATCATTGTAAAGGGATTTTTTGTTACAAAACAGTAACTCGTCTAAAAAGGTTTATGAAATACATTTTATATATATAATTCTACTGCACGTGTGGTTGGTACTGAACTCCTCCTAAACTTCTGGACCGATTTCAATAAATTTTTTTGTATGCATTTGGGTGGCGACTTGGGTGGTTTAGATATACTATTCGGTACAATTGAACAAAGGGGCGTAGTAGCTCCCATACAAACCACAAATTAAAAATCCATTATTTCTGCTCCTGCTAACGGTATTTCAAAGAAATTTGCAGGACAACGTCTGCCGGGTCAGCTAGTACAATTATATAATCGTATTATCTATTGGGGATCAGTTTATATTTTTCATTTCATATATTATTACGATTGTTTTGATTTTACCACGGAGTTTAAATGACACAGCTGATCGACCTCATAGCTGCAAATTGTATACAGGATAGAATGTGAAAGAGAATGAATGAAAGACGAATTGAAATGCTGACTTTAGGTGGTATTTTATTGGCAATATTCTGGAATAAACATTCCTGGGTGCATAATCCGTGTCTAAAATTTAAAGCTCTGCCTAAGCGTATGATTAATAAATATTTTATTTTTAAACATTGTCCACATTTTCTCAAGATTGAATTGTAATTGGTCTATTCACTGGATATATAGCATGTTAAGCCACATTTTATCCACATCTATATAATTTAATTAATACGTATCCGCTGCAATTCCTTTGATTATGCGACATCCTCCTAGTTCCTTGCAAGATCTTTCTGAAGTGGAAACAATAGTTTCTTTAATGTTTGGTACCTGCCAATATCGCTAAACTAGCACCAGCGCGTATGATAACTATAGATTTTATATTTTTTGATGGAAAGCTTTTATACGGCTTAAACACTTCGTTTAGGTGGTATTCAGGCTTTTATCTAATTTTCGCCGTTCGTGAAGGTCAATGAGAGACATATATTTTTCAAGAGCAATGCGCTTTCTGATCGTGATATTTTTGCTGCATGGCAAAAAAAACTGATTTCCCATTACATTCCATGAAGGGGTTATCAAGAGCTTCTTGCAACCAGTGAGATGTGCGATCTATTTGACGTTGCGCCTAATTTTTCTCGTCATATTTCCCATAATCATTTAATGATGCTGCATTTTTCAAGAGCAATGCGCTTTCTTATCGTGATATTTTTGCTGCATTGCAAACAAATTGGTTTCCCATTACATCCGAACGGTATTTAGCCATCACTAAGCGAGGTAACCACCGTCGTAGGAAATTGTAACGAGGTAATAGCAGGGATCGAACCTACGTTCTAATGTACAATAGCCGCGGACACTACCAGTAAACCATCGCCAGTTGCTTAGCAAACGTCTTACAACTCTGTCAGACCGTATGTTTAATATTAATTTAAAAATAATAAAAATTAGTTCACATTCGCTTCAATTGCTTCGATTATGTGGCAGTACATTTCACAGATCATAGTACCTTGCATGATCTTTCGCATGTCAATAATCAATTTCAATAATCAATTAAGGATGGTGTATAAATTTTACCTGAGCGTATTATTAATATTTATTTAGAAATATTAATATTTAGTACTCATACGCTTAAATTTTTTCGGTTTGTGTCATAGCTGTATTTCATAGTAGCATTGAGCCTATTATCTCCTCACTACAGTTCGTGAAAAAAGTGATCGGAATTATTGATAGGGACTTAAAGTAGATTTTCTATTTAACTAAGAAAAAATCAACACTGAATGAAATCTCAAATTATTGTCAAAGGCGGAAAGCAGCCAGAATTGAAATAATATTCTTCGGTAAATATTACAAAATCTTCCTTGTGTCTATCACTACAAAACAATTTTGCGTTAGGTGACATGAAAAAATATTGTTGGTGTTTTTGGTTGGGTTCTTCTGTTGTATTTGGTGTCTGATATCCAGCCTTGTTGTGATGCACAGAATCGAGGAACCCGGAACACGAACCCACCGGACGGGTGCTTACAAGAACCGAATAGCGGTTCCAAAAGTACCGAACCCCGATTCCAGAGGAACCGAAAACGCTTTCAAATGTATCCAAAGACGGGTCCAAATGAAACGAATAGGGTTCAATAAAAATAAAAAACGATTCTTAAAGGACCGAAAACGGGTTCAAAAGAACCGAAAATGGTTCCAAAAAGACAGAAAATGATTCAAAAAAACTGAAAAACGGTTCAAGAACAACAGGAGTCGGTGCCAAGGAACCCAAAGTGTTAACCTTTAGGTTACGGTATAAAAGTGTATATTTTTATCAAATTTTTTATTCTTATAAAATAATTGCACTTAAGCCTCCCTAGGACAGCAATTTGCTGAGAACCGGAACCGGTTCAAATACCCGGTTCTTCTCGGAACCGGACTCGATAGAACCGTTTGTTCAAATACGCGGAACCGCACATCCCTATAGCCTTGATAAGTCTGATTGGAACTGGTTGATTTGTCGTAAGTTCATAGTCATGCGTATGATTAATGTGTATTTGCAGTATTTAAATAAATATCAATCATACGCTGGATTTAAATATAACAAATTTTACACTGTATTTCAAATTAACAACACTCATACGCAGTATTTAAAAAAATATAACTCATTCTCAGAGTTTGAATTAAAAATACACATACACCCGATATTTTGCATATTTTATTGTTATTTTATTTCTGGATTCCATTGGGATTCCATTCCACATTCGGGATTCCATTCCACATTCCATTCGGGATGTGAAAAGCTTTTAATGCAACAGTTCTCACAGAAGTGAGTCACTTCAATTGTTTCATTCCAGGTGATGATACACGAATTGGTTAAGATACAAACAATAAAATCTGAGAAGTTTTTCAGTTTATTTAAAAGATATCGTTGCCGTGTATCTATTAATAAATTTTATACCAATAACGTCCAATTTCACTGAACAAAGTTAAATCTAACTGAGAGTTAAAATTTATAAATTCCATACAAACTGACAGGTACAACTTTTCGTTAGCTCTAACTGTATAACCAGACATGGTGAAATTAGCCGTAAGTATTATAAAACAAAAACATATTACATTGAAATGGTCGTTAACACGTTAAGGACATCAGTATATGTAAGCTATCTGATATCGATAATATATCGGTAATGGTTGTACGTGACTCCTACGTTATCAAACATACTAAGGAATGAAATAGTGTTCGAATGAAAATTTGTAGATGAGTGAATATGAATATAAATAAATAAGAGGGTGTAGAAATGTTTTGCATTATATTCGCTATACTTCTTATAGGTATCGCTAGATCATATCGTCGGTATATTTCATCTACCAGTAAGTTTTAAAATGTCTCTTACAAAATATAGCTATTACTCATTTGATTCACTTCCACTAAACCATATTACACTGCAGATATTCCCATTTAATAGCTCACATTTGTCTATGCGTATAAATTAGCTACCAGCTACTTTCCTAAATTACATTTAAACGCCACGTCCTTATCATGTTAAATGTCATGTACCATTTTAGTGCACAACCAATTCATTGTGTAAATTATGTTTTCAATAGATTAAATCTCACTTTAACTCCCCTCCCCATCCACCAAAATCTTAAGCGCTGGCACAACAGCCCTCTGCACCCCACCGTATCTGTCACACATTCTATATGAAAAGGAAGAATTGGGGTGGGGTGAAGTGATGTCCCGTTCACAATGTTCGCATATGAAGATAATGTAATTATTTTTCGTGACACAGTCACGTAGTGCGCGTTGTGATGTCGATTTGTAGGGTTGCCCCATTTGGGGAGGGGCGATAGTACTATTTTTATGGTTCTTCATGTAGTACAACATGATATTTTTAATTACGCCAATTAATGTTATAATCTATAACCCCAGGCACTTCAATCACACGGTCATACACGCACACAGTCACGTGAAAACACATACATACTTGACACTATATATAAAGGTGGAGATGTCAACGTACCAATACATATGTATTCAAATATAAAAGGGTTAAATTTATGATATTTGCAAAACTAAAGTCTACCTACCATTGTTGTCGTTCGTCCGTGCGTATGAGTTATTTTAATTATAGAATAGTATGAGATGGATACATGTGTAGTAGTTTATCTGATCATCTCATATAGTTATATAACTATTTGTTTGCTTAACTAAAACATTGATAGTTATTGGATATTAATTATAAAGTTTATAACAGATAATTTCTGATATTTATAACAAGTCTGGTAGTTTTATTGAGTTCACAATGCTAAGAATCTAAATTGAGCCCAATCCTAATTAACAAGAATTGTTATTGATAAATTAAGAAACTTCATCGATAAACTGCTCGCAATGGCACAATAGAATTACGGGGAATTAGTCAATTGCAGTAAGAATAACAGGAAATCAATACATTTCACATAATCATTGCAGTTCATGTAGTACCACTGTACGTATGATTAGTATTAATATAAGTGAAATAGACTGCGTATGATTAACTTTACAATATCTTCTAAAGGTGATGTGAGAGAGAGAAAAGAATCATGTGCCATTTAATGTGTAAAAACACGTATTATAATCATCGTAAATCTTTCAGAACAATAAAGGATCATGGATCATATTATAATCTACTCTATTTTAAAAGACACGGTGGCGCAAGAGGATTAGAAAAAGCCCTTCTATGGGTAGATAATTATCAATACTGGTTTTGTTTCAAACGTCAGTTCTCGGCTGGCCTAAGGCTAATGGGAATTAGACGGAAACCGAGAACGGAGATTGAATTACAGGTACGATGTTGAAGAGTCCACGTGAAAGTTGATATTTTGATAGGCCTGAAGAAAGAGAATATACTCGGTAGTAAACAGTGGTGGTGGTAGACAACGACTTATGTAATTGGGTCGTCAGCTTCTGCCTTGATATCAGCATTCGGCTGGTTCTGATGTAAACGGTGATAACCGGCGGTGAAGACCGAGTTGTAGGCGCTGTGATGGGTGGTATTGGCCGAAGACTTAAAATCGTCGGCTTCTACAATGACATCGATGTCTTGGGAGATGGTTTAATCGGCGCTTAAGACTAGGCTGGGCTACAGGTGCGGTGGTGGTAGATAGAGGTGTTGGCTCGTAGGTTTCCACTTGACATTCGGTTGATTTTGACGAAAATAATGACAATTAAGGGTACAGGGGAATAAGACATTAGTAGAAAGAAACAAAGGTGCAGAATCCACGACGAGCTAGGGGATCAAAGTCTTTGTTGAAGTAAAGGTACAGTGCCCACAAGGAGGAAGACTTTCGATTAATCAAAGGTGCTGAGGTGAACGCCTTCGTACAAACAGAGGCTCAGGACTCTCGTGAAGCAAAGCTCTCGAGGAGCAACGCCTTCGTACAAACAACCGTGCAATACTCACGAAGAATAAAGCTTTCGGAAAAACAAAGGTAGAAACCCTATGAACGGTCAAATCTTCGAAGAAACAAAGGTGCAGTATCCACGAGAAGCAAAGCATTCGTAGTAAAAAGTCTTCATAGATACTGCTGTGTAACGCTTGATACTGCTGTGTAACGCCCATCAGGAGAAACCCCTTCGTACAAACAAATATGCAGTACCCACGAGGAACAAAGTCTTCGTCCAAACAAAAGTGCAGAAACCACGAGGGGTTAAGCCTTTGTATAATGCATAATGAAGATGCGAATTAGTGGCATGGGTTAAATTTTTCTCAATTTAGTAATGAACTTCGCTTCGGAGGTGTAACCAACCATTACCTCAAACAAAAGTCACCTACCTGTACAATAAGTACAACAAACTGAATGAGAATTGGAAAGGTCATGTCCAAACAAAAGTGCACATCAAAACCCGCGGTTGGCCGCAAACATGTATGCTTAAACTTACCAATAAACATAGTTTCGGAGATATGACCGTTTTGTGGATATGGCTGACCACTACTTCAAGTAAGAGCTGACTTATTATACAATAACTGATATAATCCACATGAGAATTGTGAAGGTGACATTCAAATGGTCACCACCGAAAATCACATTTACCCGCAAACTGTTACGTTTTCGTCTGTCACTGAGTAACGATGTTGAATATCGAGCGAGTGGTTGTACGAGCGTACCAGTGATGGATATCGTACGTATAGGCTGCATGTGAACAAACTGCTCTATATTGTTGTCATATTTATCATTATGAATTATACTATACTATGCATTATATTAACGAATAGTTTCGTCATATTACAATTGGTAAAAGATTGAGGCAACGCTTCAAGACGTTTGATGAAGGACTAGGTCAATATGTTGAGACACTAGGGCAATGGATCTTCATGTTATCTGTTTAAAATGCTAACAGACAAATAGATCTTATTGTAATCTACGGAAGTCAGACGCACACATAAGTTCAGTCTCAAAAGGCTGAAGCTTTCAAACAGAGAAAATGCTAATTTAGTACTACCACATCGCGGAAAGTAGCTGTGAACAATCTTATGTGGAAGCCCAGCAACATCTTTACCTTACGTTAGTAACCCTTCTTCTGGCGTAAATCGTTATATACTAGATAAACAAATTGTTGGTATACTGGGCGTAGGATTGATGATAGTTAACACCAGCAAAATAAATTCTAGACTTAACTTAATGTATGAAATAGTAACAAGTTATTTTTTGGTTTAACACATTTTAAACCGGCTCGGAAAGAGGCATCATGGGAATTTAGGTTTCGATTTTTCCATGCAAAATATTACAAACACCAAAATGCTGGTATATTAAGAACTAGTAAAGTTCGTTCTTCAACTTACACCATGCCAGAAATAGTATAAAAAAGTTCTTGGTGTAAACCGAGATAAAGTTCTGTGAGCTCAGAATAAGAATTATTATTTAATTAATGTAAAAATAAATGTTCCACCCTTATGCAAGCAAAATATTACACTCAACAAGTTATAGGTACCCTTGACGTATGATTGATAATGATTCAAAGACTAGTGAAGTTTGTTCGTCTACCTAACACCATATACGAAAGTTAGACAACATCTTTGTAGCTCACAAGAATTTACGTTTCCCCTTATCCAAGCGAAATATTATATTTGTCCAAATAAAACAAATAACTGGTTTCATTAGTGCTTTATTTTTATTTCAAAATTATGATGGAAAATTTCAAACTATACATGTGAATATCATACATTTTGTAAAATATCAAATATCTCCTCATGAACTTTAATATAGACTTTACTCTATAGACAACCTTGAAGGGCACACATATTTCCATTGCATACTGTTAGGCGGATTATGTGTAATGCAATTGTAGCATATATTTTTAGATATAACATAAATAACTTTGAATACAATTTCTTTTTGCTTTGATTGCAAAATATATTCAACAAATCGGAAATTATGTAAATAAATTTTGAGACATTTCCTCGTGAATAGCAAGTAATTCTGCAATCGATGTTATAAAAGAAAATGACGAAATGGGTTACGACATTGAAATCTTCCATCATTACCACCCACGTTCAGAGTAAAGTCGAAAATAATGGCACTGTTAGGCTTTATTAGGGTATAAGCGATTTGTAAAAATAAATCGATTGCGTAGTTTTAGGGTTATTGGTGGGGAATGATAGAGACAGTATAATATCTCAATAAATGACTAGGCGAATTTTAAGGATTTTCGTTTGGCCTTTTTTAGAACTATATAACATACAAAGTATGCACGGGTTCATCATTGGGGGGAGGATAAATATTGGACAGCTAGCGAAATGGATTGAATGAAAAATTGCAATGCTGGTTTTACTGGTATAATAAGTTTGGTTATATAGAAGAGTACATGACATTTAGCTAGCATTTGTAAAGAAAGTATTATTTAAGAACTATCATTAGGAAATATAACTCTTGCGAATGAACAGACAATATCATTCAAACAAAGCTTTTTAGCTGTCCACCTATATACCTATTGCTTAAAACCCATTTGAAATTAAAGAGTGTGACTTATTATTACTATCACTACTTTGCTAAGTTTGTTTGTATTTGCTAATGTGACGTCACAATCCGCCCGTCCATAATTTAGGTAAACATATTTTCTATACACTCGGCGTCATTCACACCCCCATACGCTGATCTAGCTGGCCATCACCTAAACATACACAATGACTCAAAATCAAATCTGTCGACATTGTATATAAGTATATAAAAGCAAAGACGTAGTTTCAGAGGCCACACGAGAATGACTACTTCTCAGTGGCGTCAATGCAGCCAGAGTACTTAGTGGTAAGTTACACTAGCCTCACCAGTCAGTTGCGTCCCAGCACAAAACTTGGTAAGACCATTGAATTACTTCTAGTAGTGCAAAGAATAAGAGTGACTTGTTTGGAACTGTCTTTCTTAAGACGGTGTAAATACCATAGCGCCTTCGGCCGACTATTCAATTCGGCTGAATACTCCCCATAGCGGCTTGGGTGGACTATTCGATCATAGCGGCTTCAATTGACTATTTCCCGTAGCGGCTTAGGCTGACTATTCGATCATGGCGGCTTCGGCTGCCTATTTCTCATAGCGACTTAGGCTCACTATTCGACTGTAGCGGCTTCGGCTGACAATTCTATCATAGCGACTTCGAATGACTATTCGAACTTCTCGTATCGGGTTTAGAACACAGGCAATACAGAAAGGCTCTGTAAAAATAACGAGGTAATACAAGAGGTGGACTCGTTTTGCTACTTAGGAGTCATAATCGACAAGACTGGCGGCATTTGCCCTTTAAATTCAATTTGAAGATCAAACTCTAGCTCGAGAAGGACAAAACTAAGCCTATTCAACTCCAATGTAAAATATGTCCTACTGTATAGATGCTAAATCATGGAATGCTGCATCGTGAGATATCCAGAATATGCACTTGCGTTCATAAATAAATTGCTGCGCAAAATTCTTCACATAGTCTGGCCCAGGACATTTAGCAATAACGATTAGAACACAGCAGCAACAAGTCCATATTGAACACGTATTGAACACGCAGTGGCCGCCTATCACTCACCTGCAGACGGCAAATTGAATTGGAAGCAGGAATCCTAAACTTAAGCTGGAATGAAATAATATATTGTACATTAAATGGAGTAAATTGGAACTCCACTGTTATGGCCCTATGCTCCTTATAGGAAGGAGTAAAAGGAATAAATATAAGAGCTCAAGAGATTGTCTACGCGTATCTGAGATTATTGTCCCAGGTCCCTAAATAGGTAGGATCCCATGGTATATATGCTCCTGTTGGTTAATGCTGGACACCTACGGAGAGATATTCAGTGGATTTTTCTTCATCGTTGTATGTTCTACAGAAGTCATTTGCCTAGGCCTTTAGTCTCAAAACGCATCGATAGCTTGCATGTGGCTAGAGGCAGAAGCTTCATGTATTTTCTGCTATCCACTATCGGCCAGATGTATCTTGCGCGTACACAGTTTGTGCCCCTCATCCACCTTTCCAGCATCATCATATAGGAGTGTTCTTACAGGGTATGCCTACATGGTGCTTGGGGCACGCAAACACGTTCCAGTTTCTGTGGTGTACACAGTTTGCGTCTCTCATCCACCTTTCCAGCATCACCATATAGGAGCGTTCTTGCAGGGTATACTTACATGTAGCTTGGGGCATGCCAACACGTTCCAGTTTCTGTGGAGTCTGCAAGATAGTCCCTAGTCTGGTCAATTAGACCGCTCTGTAGTTTCCACGAATGTTCCTATGCCATGGTGGTCGTTTGCTTTGAATATAGTACTGCTGCAGCAGCTCGGAATACATATTGAGTCTAAGAATACTGATTCCAGGTTCTAGATTACCGCCTGACTGTCAGAGAAGACATTGACCCCACTAACTGCTGGACTTTTATCCCTCAGCCTGATATAGTCACTTCCTTAATAGCCAAAATTTCCGCCTGATATTCTCTACAATTGCCAGGTAGTCTATGATGAAGATACCACCTTAGTTCCATATATCCCATGTCAAACATTTCATATAGAAATTCATATATCCCTCTATGCCAGGAACTCCCTTGTTGGTATGATAACTGGATTACTTAATATTGAGCCAATACTGATCTAGTTGAATGATTCGACATTTTATGATGTGTAGACTGTCAGTAAGACAACGGTGAAAGTTGATTGCTAATTCGAAATCTGTCTCAGGGAAGAACGGCCTGAACTCCATTGCAAGAACCAGGAGTGACAAACAATTGCTGCTTACTGGAGAAGAAGTGGGCATGTCACATTTTATATAGATATATTTAAGGATAAAGCTCAGCAATTTAATCGTAAACTCAGCTTTTTCAACACAAATTTGTGTAATCCATGAGAGAAATAAGTCTAAGGGCCCTATGCATAACACTTGTGGGAAGTTTATAAGATGATTCGTATGGAAATTTTGTTTATTAAACATTTCATAAATTCTATGAATACTGTCCTACATTTTTAATACAATCCGGTTGTGTTGGGTTAAAAGACAAAAATTTGAAAACGAGTTTGTCCCACATTATCAATCAAGTTTATAGCCGCTACAGAGATAATATTTTAAATATTTAATATGTAGCCTTATTTCGGTCAAGCAACTTCAAGCAACTTCCCTCCATGTAATGCCTGCCTCCTTTTCTGCCCCCCTCGCATCACTATTTATACACATGCTAAGTAGATCAGGCGAGTTTAGTTCCTTTTTTGGCACATCATCAAACCGAACGAGGATATGAAATGAAAATCATAACCATATTATCCCATATTACATTCCTATTACAAAACATGTTATGGAACGGAACTAACACGATAAGCCCCCTATTATATGCTACATTTCTGGTGCTGGTATTTACTATTTCACTCCTCATACATATGCAAATGTATAGATGTGTGTGTGTGTGTAATATTACTTGTTTGCTTACACTTGGGGCATAAGTGCGAATGTATGGGTTAGTGTATGTGTGGGTATGTGATTACATGTTTATATGTATGAACTTGTATATCTCGGAAGTTGTGGTGGTGGAGCTTGCTATGATATGCAAAACTTTTTCTTATATTATCATAGCGTTTTTTTTTTGTAGCGCTCTTCCTGGTCTCCACTACCCTCTTGGAAAGTAGATTTTCATTTCAGTTTAGTTTTTGTTGGTATTGTATATTTGTGTGTCGTTGCTGTTGCGTTTTGAAATGTAAATACAATTTTGTATACTAAACATATTCTTATAAGTTGTTTGCGGACGGGGTAATGTTGACGATGATATCATCTTTGAGCTAAGATTCCTTGGCATTTTTTTCCTTTTGAGTTTTTTTTGCTGATTTTCTATTCAAGTTTACAATTTAGCATTCCCTTTATTTTGTTGTTCTTTACTTTTGACTGCATTTTCTTCTCCTCTATGCGCGTTCTGTGGTGCTTTCTTAACATACATAGTTCCATTTTCGCTTGCAAAGTAAGTGAAAGGAAAGGAAAGCAATGAAAACAAACCAGAATTCTTTTGTTATTCTTGATGTCATTGCAAAGAACTTTTGGCATCAGAAATGATATTTTAAATAGTATGTTTTTCTTTCTTACAGATTTTTCCTGCCCTTAAACATTCTAACTTCTTTTAATTTTATATAACATTTATACAATTGAGATAAGGTTATGAGATTATTTAGGACGACACAAGAACGATTCAGTTGTAAACTATGACAAACATGGTTGCTTTGTGTGAAACTTTACCTAACTTTACCTGAACTATGACCAGATTCTCAGAACATTGTCGAAATATTATTTAAAATGATTTTGAAAAATATTTTAGCATATATTTGCGTATAAGTAATATTAATAGCTTTGCAGTGCGTATGATTCATTTAAATATTGTGTCACTGATAAAACTTATACGGCACCGTAAATTAATCATCTGACAAGGTCCAACCCCTAAACTAATGTTTACATAAATTTTTCATAATACGTATGAGTAATATTATTGATTGGTTTTATGTTGCTTCTGATTTATTTTCAAATTTGTTCCTAGATATGGCGTCTACGCCACACTGATTTGAAAATTGAATTATCTGGAGCTGGAGCTACATGCAAACTCCATCTTTAAGCAGAAGCTCTCAGGCAGGCGAACGTTAGATAGTCTTGACAGGCAAAATTGAGCATCACTGGGTAGGTTTGCCTAAATCGTGGTACCTATTTTTAGAGTGAATATTTCTATGTTAGTAGGTGTGCTAGCACTGAATACTTTTTAATACTATACATGATAGCTGTAGGAGTTGCAGCGATGAAGAGGTGTACGAAAGCATTGAACATATCTGTGCCGAAAAGGAAAAACGACTTATGTACATTGCCAAGTTTTTTGGGCAAGCATCTTTAGGATATAGTTTCCGCATGAAGTTCTGTGATATCGTATGTAAACAATATCTGATGTATAACTCCCTGATACAGAAACCGGAACTTGCAGTGATTGCAACTCCAGTGGGCATCGTACTACTCTTTATCAAGCACTTCCGATAACATTTCTCCTTTTTGACATAGATATTATATATTCCTTCCTAGCCCTTTTCGGATGTAACACATATTCCGTGATTTAAAGTCAATCATCTCAGTAGACATTTGCGTAATATAAATTTGTTCATCAAACGGAGACTTTGTAAACAAATTCGCACGCATCAGAATGTGGAAACATCTGGCTTAAATGTCCTTTAACCACCACAGATCACTATCCAGATCCCAAGATGGGGACGACACCTAATATTTCATGTTATCTCAAATGGTCCTGAAATGAAAATGTGAGCCCATAGTGGCACATACTTCTAAATAGTCTTCTAAATACTCGTCGTCTAACCAACTTAGCTTTGTAATATGAAGCTATTTATGGAATTGATTTTATCTGTTCAGGTTTATACATATGACTTCACAAGTATGTCCCGTGAAATGGAAATTTGGCATCCATTGATTTTTATATAATCAATTAGTTGCATTTCCTTATGATCAAGATGCTTATGATCTTTCCAACAAAGTCCTTTGCTGCAGCAAAAGAAAATATTAATTCCATTTACAGTCGGCAGGGCTGTTGGAGTCGGAGTCCAAAACTTTAAACATTATTTCTAATCCAGAGCCAGATTATTCCATTTTGACTCTAAAATTATCAAGTTTCTAAATTTTTCGCAACTACTTTATTTTGTACTAGTTTTGAATTTTTATGAATGAAAAGTTCATACTTTAAGCTTTCAAGGTCTGATACATTTTTCTAAGTGAAAAATTTTTGTTTTTCATTGGAATAATACTTAATACAGGAAACGAAACTCGCTGGCATAACAAGTTTCGAACTCTGTGACAAGTTCATCGTCAGATGTATATTCACTGTACCTGAGTTGGTGCCATTGGTAAGGGTATTTCGTTAACCCAGATGCAACGATTCGGATTTTGATCACCTAAGCCAAGAGTTTTAGCTCTGGTGTCGCTTTCTTGATGTCAGTGAGTCGATGTTTCAAAAATGTACTTAATTCGGAGTTATAATTAGAATTCAAGGTTATGTGTTGTTGAAGGTCATAAAAAACTCACATAGATCGTTTAGTACATTCTGCTCCTACGAGGTAATGAAAGTGAGCGCTACCCCCTCCGTGGAACCCTTGACTTTGTTCTTAGAATCTCATACTTCTATCGAGGATTAAATGAAACAATATCCAAGGTCGCAAAACAATAACATACATTCTCCTACTGGCTAGTGCTGGACACGAGCAGAACAGATGCTCAGTGCATGCCTCCTCCTCATCGTAACAAGTTCTGCAAAAGGGATTTACCATGACCTTCTGTGTCACCGCATGCTTTTTGGTCAATGAGTGTCTCGTCAAGACTGACTATTACCCTTAATTTCAACCCCACCACTTGTATAAGTATTTCACCACCTAGGGTTTTCTATCATCTTTGGACAATAAGAAATAAATGGTTTCCCATTACATCCCATGAAGGAATTGGGCCGTCGATGGTGCAATGTTTAGTATGCGCGCCGTTACTGTTTAGTAGGCGGCAGTTACCTCGCATTGTGACGGCAACATTATCGAGTATTTAGCTATGAAATAGCTTCTCAAAATACCATTCGGAATCGGTCTAAAAACTGTAGGTCCCAATCAGTGAGGATAAAAGTAGAAAGCACACAGCTCACTGGTTATAAGAAGTTCTCCCCAATTCCTTCATGGAATGTAATGGGAAACCATTTACAAAAAAAATCTAGCAAACATTTGTAAGTTCTGTAAAAAACTGATAAGAGAGATATGAGATACAGTTCAATAAATTCGAAGAATCACAAAAAAAACTATCGATTTTCAGTATTCGAAATAAAAGAATCTATGTAATACAAAAAAATTAAAATGTTTTGTTCGCATTGTATACAATTACGTCAACATATTTTTAAAGAAACTGGTTGTGAGAAGCTCTCCCCAATCCCTTCATGGGATGTAATGGGAAACCATATTTAAAAAACTTAGAAAGAAAAAAAACTGATTTCATATTTTTGTTAAAATCGAAAAATAAATATTTTGGAATATTTTCTAAAATGCAGCCAATTATCCGATTTTTAGTCTTAGTATCTACAAATAATTCCTGACTCGTTATCAACAATCGGTTTTTTATAGAACTTTATATTGTTTGCTACATCAAACGATATTGAATTGTGGCTGGTGGAAATCGATTCTGAACCACTGTGCGATGTACTTATCGACCTGAATCTGCTTCACTAATCTGCTAGAACAATCAAGCTCTGTACCCACCACAAACTGTTTGTTTGTCATTCTAATGTTACTTTGGCATATTGCACAATTCCGTTGATTCAAATTTTAGTTAGGCCAGAAATGTAAAACATTTTTTCGTTTCAATATCGTTATTACACCTCTGCCTATCAAATTCGTATGTAAGGGTGTCCCAAAATTCACGCAAGATTGAATGTAATTCAATTGTTTCTTGGGATTTTACGACATGTGGCACTGTCTTGATGAAATCACAACATCGTCGACATCCATATCATTCAATTTAGGAACAACAAAATAAGATTATCATGACGGGAGAGAGCTCCATTAACTGTTATTGCCCGACCAGCCACATTTTGGAAGCAAAATGATTCAATGATGTACCCAGCCCAATATCTGCACCAAAAACTGACACGTTGTTGTATTTGTATTGTTGTTTTATACTTTATTGTTATTTATTTTTTGTTGGCATTAACTTGTATTGAATTTGACAGCGTAGCCCCGCAAATAAACACAAAATATCTGTTGTTGCTGCCTTGTATTTTTGGTACTGCTGCTACAGCCCATATAATTGAATCGTGTCCTTTGCTTATACAGCTGTTCTTATTGTTAAAGATTTTCTTGCTTAATAAAATATTCTTCATTATTACCTTTTGCATACCCTGTCTCTGTGTAACTCTATACGTCGAAATCCTGACAGGTTAACGTACTCATGAAGTACTTGATTCTCTTGGCAGCCTCACTAATGACCAACATTTGACACCCCCAAACAATCAATAATCTCTTCACCCTCGGCTATCTTAGTTATTCTTCTGCGAAATATCCTCTCAAATGATCTCCCTTCCATAACATGAAACTCTTTATTAAATTCCTCAGTTAAAGGAAGGGAAGTGTCCTCATTACATCTGACAAGAGTATGGTTACTCTTCACTACCAGAAAATCTCAAATTACATAAGGGTGGTGAATTTGTGTGTGGCTATGCCTTTTAAGAGGATACCACAATCCTTTTGGGGGGGGGGCGGGCTGGGTATAAAATACTTATATTTGGGTGGTTATGGTGATGATGTTACTGGCGACAACTACTCCATTTGGTCCTGGTTACGTATTCAATGTTTATATTTACTTAACGTCTTCGCCTTTGTAGGTATTTGATGTGGTTCGATGTGTTTGCGTTTCTACACAGGAATCTGTTTGCTCTTCAAAGTCAGGCATATAGGACATAAAGGACTTACGCACATACACATTCACATGCATACTACTCTTAATGTAAAGGTAAATTCTGTTATTTACTTTAAATCCTAAAACCAATATGTTGTTTGCCTTTTACTCTTTTGTAAACTAAACTTGTATTCCCTGTGTCTAAGCTTCACCCCTCCCTTTTGCAATCCTGCTTTAGCTTGTGATATGTTAGTGCTTGATTCCTGGCTACCTAGCACCACATCAATTCGAGTATTGGACTATACAAATATTTTACATTGTGGTCCGGTTGTAACATCTGACCACAAAAAAAGAGAAGAAGAAAGTTTATTGACATCTCACAAAAACCCACAACAATTGAGGTTTATCTGGTCTCACATTTTCAACATTTCTATTTTAAAGTTTGAAATATTTGATCAAAAGTTTTAGTTTTTTTAGTTTAATTTTGGGTTGGGCTGCAATTGACAGTAGAAGATGACAGTTGAGTCAAGTAGAGGATGATAGTTAAATGAAATAATCCATTGATTTAAATCGAATTCGATTTTGACAAAATAATTAAATTTTTGATAGCAATTAATTTTCTACGATTTTCTAATATTAACCAAGATGTAAGTTCAATATACCTACATAGTTTAATATTAATAATTATTAATATTAATAATTATACAAAAAATATTAGGTTGATATATAAAATGCGTCGATTTCAAATCGTTCAGTTTGCATCAAACACCCAAATGTGGAACATTTCAAATAAGACCGTAATTTAGGTAAATAAAATCAACATTATTTGGAAATATAATTGCACTGGCAGACGATTGTAGCGCCAGTTAACCGTCTAAGGTATTCCTTCTGATGTATCACGAGTTCGTAAAGTCACAGAGGGATATTTCTATTAGAAGTGGGCTCCACGGCAGCCACTCCAACTTGTGAGAGTATGTTCTCCACTCAATTTACAAATGTACAGGTCTGAAAGGCGTCCATGTCAGGGTATAGAAAGTGTTTCAAGTTCTACACAGACCGCTCCATACTACCCTCATAGAAAAATTTGCTTGAAAAGAGGATGCAGCAACCGTGGTTTAGGCTTTGGTCATCAGCGAATTGAATTTGCCTGAACTGTAGTCAGTTGCTATATCTGAAATTCGGTTGCAAACCCCTCAGTTTATATTTAATTTGGTTGCGACAAATAAATTTGCAATTGTCTACGCGGCATCACCAGATTTTTCCTTGTTCCGATTGCAAAAGCCGCTCAAATCACAAATAGACACGACTGTCTATAGAAGATATTACGATTTCTACACAGACCACTCCAAACTACACTTAAAGAACTATCAGTCTGAAATAGACACTCACGACTATTTCTGATTTGAGCGGTTACTAAACCCGGAACAATGAGAAATTCTGTTGACGCCGCGTATACAATTGATCATTTAGTTGTCGCAACTGAATCAAATATAGAATGAAGTTGTTTCATCCGAATTTCAGTTATAGTAACTCCATTCTGTTGCACTCGGCTGCAGCAGCTGAAAATTCTTAAAATTGCGTTTGTCATAACCGAATTGAGTTCGCCAGAGCTGAATTGAGTTGATATAACTTTCCAATTAAGATTACACATTAATAAATGCTTTTTAATTGCAACAAAATTGTACAGAAGTTCTTTATTAAAAATACCAAAATTCTAATACTTACCGCATTTCAAAAATAATACGAGTGCGGCAACCGAAACTTCAGTTGTGGCAACCTCTAAACTCGAATCTGACCACCTCTAAAGTAGAATGTGAAAACCTCTAAAGACGGTTGTGAGAACCTCTAAAGTCGGTTTTGACAACCTCTCAATTGGTTGTGATAAACTCTAAAGTCAGTTGTGACAACTTCTAAAGTCGGTTATCGAAATCTCTAAAATCGGTTATGAAAACTTCATAAGTCGGTTGTGATAACTACTTAAGTTCTAAAGTCGGTAGTGGTTACCTCTAAAGTCGGATGTGATTATCTCTAAAGTCGGTTGTGACAACCTCTAAAGTTGGTTATGTGAACCTCTAATGCCGGTTGTGACAACTTCTAAAGTCGGTTATAAAACTCTCTAAAGTCAGTTGTGACAACTTAGTAAGTCGGTTGTGATAACTACTTAAGTCGATTGTGACAAACTCTGAAGTCGGTTGTGGCAACCACTACAGTCGGTTGTGACAATATCTAATGTCGGTTGTGACAACCTCAAAAGTAGGATGTGACAACCTAAATAGTCGGATATGCCAACCTTGAGATTCGGTTGGGATAATCTCTCTAAAGTCGGTTGCAACATGTAAAGTCGTACATCTACAACATCAACAGTCAGTTGTGAAAACCTATAATGTATAATGTTACAACCTCTAAAGTCGGTTGTAGCAACCTCTTCAGTCAGTTGTTACAGTCCTTAAAATCGTTTATAGGTAGGCTTCGTAGACTATTCTAGAGAGCTTATATGAAGCTTATGTAGCTTATATGTAGCCACGAAGTCATGACATTTCGAGAAGTTTCAATATGGCACTAGGATGAAAGCCAATTACCGCCACCTTAAATAGGAAACATCTACTCTCCCCCACCGACTGGTTAAAACATCTACTCCGATAGTCGAACACTGGGTGGGCCATGTAAATTTTAGAATTTAGAAATTTTGAACATTCCGTTATTTCGATGCAGATTTGATATTTATGAAGTGTCAGATTATAAGTTAAAGGTCAGAAATTTATGAAATGGTTCGCTTTATGTGGAAAGAAAATTCGAAAATATTATAAGACACTTTCTTACATCAACTGAATTTTAAAAGTAACCAATTGAAACTTAAGATACATCAACTGAAATGTAAAACACTGCAATTGAAATCTGAAACAAAAAAATTGAAATTGAAAAGACATCAGTTGATATTTAAAAGATATCAATTGAAATTTATATATTTAACTATAAATCGGTTAATACTGGTTAACTGATTAATTTTAAATTTCAATTTATGTATTTTAAATTTCAATTGATGTGTTTCAAATTCAATTGATGTATTTTAAATTTCAATTGATGCCTTTTAAATATCAATTGAAGTCTTTTGAATTGCAATGGATTATTTTTAAATTTCTATTGATGTATTTCAAATTTCAAATAGAAATTTTAAATTCCAAGTGATGTATTTGAAATTTCCAATAAAATTTTCAAATTTAAATTAAAGTTTTTCAAAATGTAATTCATATTTTTGAATTTCCATTGAAAATGGTGTAGTTGTGGCCTAGTTCTAGATTCTAGATTCTTTTTATTATGTCTCACACTAGTGGCATTGAAAATAGTTGAAATTACACCACTTCATGAACTAGTATTTTTTGAATGTAGGCATCAGTTTAAAGTGTATAATTATTATTTTAGTAAATACAGATACATACGTAAAATTTTCTATTTATATGGTGACTACATTGCAATATACTTGATTCAACGCCTACTCCATCGCCCTGATTGTGTTTAAGTGCACTTAAGTTTACAAAACTATTTATGTAGTTTTACTTAAAGTTGCAGATATCTCCAACATTATATTTTCTCATTTATCCCTTTGACTTTTGTATCGTTTGTATTGATCATAAAAATCATGCGGTTGATGTCGGTTTGTTGTTGCCTCTCTTACAGGACATTGCAAATTCACAATGAATGCAAAACAAACATTAGTTTCTGCTACAAAGGATACTAATTCTGCTGTTGGAGCTGTTGCTGTCGTTGTCGTTGTCGTTGTCGTTGTCGTTGTCGTTGTCGTTGTCGTTGTCGTTGTCGTTGTCGTTGTCGTTGTCGTTGTCGTTGTCGTTGCCTTTGCCTTTGCCTTTGCCTTTGTATTCTTTTACATTTTGAAAATATTTTCTTTATTTATTTTGTACTTATCTCCGTTGTTTTTCTTCTTTTTTTTTGATTTCAAAATTTTTATGATTTCTTTTTGTTACCTGAGGTTAAGATAATGATTTATGAGGCTAACAGTTGTATCAAAAAAAAAAGTGATGGTTTACGAGGGACCAAGGAGATCTGATCTCATTTAAAGAGAAAAAGGGAGATTTGAAAGGAAATTGAACATTGTTACGGTAAAAATGCTTTAAATTTTTGCCACAACTTTTGCAGTATATCAAAATAACATTAGAATTTTAATAAACAGTTTGTGGTGAATATTGCGGGTTGATTGTTTAGCAGTTTGAATTGTAATGTTAATTACACCTAAAAGTATGCAGCAGCTTCTACATATCAATGGTTTATGATATCGTCAAAGAACGTAGTAAAACAATCAAGAGTAGCGCCCTCTACTACGCGACCTCACAACTAACGATTAAGTTGCAAAGACTTATCAAAGATGATAGAAATACCAAAGATGATAGAAATACCCTAGACGGTTAATTCGATTATTCACCATGAAAAATGCAAAATTGCAAAATTTTATCGAACAATTAAGAATTATGGGAATTTGTTGGCCCACCAACATGATCAGCCTCCCAGCTGCAATCGAACTGCGCTGGATGGCGGAGAAAATGCGGGAACTGAGGCTCGTTAAGCCAAACAGGTGGAGCGGGTTGGGGTCGGACAGATGGCATTACTACGAAATGGTTCTGGAATTGGTCATTGAGAGTTGAACTAAAACTAAATCAAAGATTGGAACGAATCTTTAGTCAGTCTGATTTCAACCGCGAAAACGTATAATTTGAGTATAATTATAGCAGTGGTCTTCATGAAAGCTCGAAAGAACCTCGTAAACTCGAAAACATCGTAAACTTGCACAGCAAACGTCAAAACAAACAAATTTCCCATACAAAGCGACTTGCTCAAAAGTGGAAAGTTTTCGAGGCAAATTTGCTGCGCAAACGTGGGATGGAAAAACGTGTAAACTTTTGACATTTCGTTGTCATCTGACTAGGATGGATAAATAAGGTGATAGCACTAGACCAGTAGAAAAAGTACACATACATAACATAGATAAAGGAATTAACTAGATATCGCACATGCCGTGGGAAATTTCTTGTTCAATGGGATATTTTCTAGATGGAACTGAATGCAATAATTACAACGTTTGATCCCAAACAAAACATACTTTGCAAGATGTATTTAGAACAGGTGCTAACAATAGGTATGGTAGGCAACATCAACATGCACTTGTTTAGTGGGCCGATGCTGTACAAGTCAACACAAACGAATACCAACAATAACAGTACACCAAAAAAGCTCATAACCAAAATGCATTTGAATTAGAAAGTGGGGAACACAACGACATGAAAAAAACTAAATTAGTTGTTTGAATACCACAACCTGGAAAATCATTCTATTTATGTGTTGAAAAAATGTCCCACACTGTTGAATAAACGTCAGTGAATGTTATGAGAAATGCCAATGAAAGTTACAAAACGACAACACAGCACCTAGTGGCAGTACTTAACAACGCCTGTGGGATATCTACTTATTTCCTTTATCTATGATACATAATACATGCAATTGCTACTGCTACCACCTTATGTATCCATCTTGGTCAGCTGATATGGTTTTGAGCACAACTACGCTGAACAACTTTACATGGTGCCTCATGCAACGGTGCGAGGGAAACTTGCGCTAAGCAAAAGTTCTAGGCTTTCACGTTTGCATGAATGCCGCTAGTGTTGTATGTTTTTATTGACGATATAGTAATGGCGAATGTTAAAGTTTGTGTAAATGAAGAGAACTGACATTAATATATTCCCTGTCGTTTGCAATCATAATTTGTACATCCTCCTTGTATTATCAGTAATGACCTGTTCCCCGATCTCGAACGAAAAGATAAGCAAATGAAAGCCAGTCACTCACATTCACATTGGGTTCCCCTAAGTCGACATTTTCATTCAACTGATTCAATATTTGTTCGCCACAGAGAACAGAGAAACCTAAATTTTTACTGAAAAATTCTAATAAATTTTTGAAATGACAAGATTGTGGAACCCAAATCAACTTTCTTTTGACTAGAACACGAACGAAAGCTAGAATACGAACGAAAGTTAGAACACGAACGAAAACTAGAGATCGAGGAACAGGCCGTAAAAATACACAAAGCTGGAATTTTTAATGAGCTGATTTGTGTACAATAGTCAAATCTATTTCCTTTTAGTCGGTAATGATGGCTCATGGAACCGTTTGAAGTAAACGATGATTTTATAGCTATTTCGTTTTTGAAAATTGAAGAAAACACAGCGAATTTGTTCAAGTGAGTGTAATATTTATTTGGATTGATCCTCGAGTAACAGACAAGCTTTATTTCAGGAACTGCAATGCTGAAATCCATCTGGTTGCTCACATTTGAAATTATAATAGAATTTAAATTTAAAATTTATATTGATAGCATTTGATTTTCAAATGATAACATTTGTGTTTAAGTAACGATTTTTAAAATTTCATTCAAACTTGGAGTACAACCTCAAGGATCTCCCACCACAGCTGCCTTGAAATACAACACGTGGAATCAACACCCTGCTTCCCAGTTTTCCATTTATTTTTATTTCTAACCATAAAATATGAGATTTTAATATTTCCCGTATTATTTGCACATAAATCTTATTGGGATTCCAATAATATAAAAACAAAAACATCATTGACGCCAACAACATTTGAAACACACCCTCTGTACCCGGCCCCGCCGTCCCACCACATTAATGTTCACATTTGTACATCCACACGTGTTCCGGATTAAATTCAACTAATGTGTGCTCATCTCCTGCCAAACAAAACTGTGGACCGCAAACCATGTCACATGTGTTGAAAATGTGCAATGGATGTACTACAATGATATTCACTGGAACTGTGGAAAAACTCAACATACCAGTGATATTAGATTTTATTTGGGAATTAATGAGATTTTGTTCCTGCCGCAGAGAGGATGCGTAACAGACAGAGGTTATAGCAGAAACATGTGCTTAAGGTTATAGCCGCCTGCGAGTAATAATCCATTGATTATCCTTCCTAATGCTTACGATGATGATGATAATTGACTGCACATAAGCAAAAAATGAGTTATGGAGAAAACATGTGCAATCACATATGCTTTTATGGTACCTAAATATGCGTGGAATGGCAAAAAGGACGAAAATCCACGTATCAATGTATTCCAAGAAAAGTGACTTCAATTATAACTTATTGAAGTAATACAGGTCAGTTTAATTATTGATGCGGTCTGTGGAATGATAGCATCATCGGATCTTTCTTGTTTGATAACGAAAATAGGTTATATCTGTAGAGGTTATTTGATTCTAAAGATTTGAAGAGATGTGGTTTCAATAGGATGGTGCCACATTCCACGTTAACTGGATTGGGTGAGGTAGAAGTGGCAGTTAGATTATACACACTTAGTCAATTCGGACCATAGTGATACCTCGGAGTGCCATATTTCCATTCCCATAATTGAACGTGTAAATTTACTTGCACCGGAATTCTGTAGCTTTTTAACGATAGTAGTCGGTAGTTATTTATTTATCTATTTATTGTCAAAATTTATAAAATTTCAATACAAAATTTGCGAATTTTGTTTATTTAACTACCGAATTTTATCGTTAAAAAGTTACAGAATTCCGATACTGGGATAGCTAAGGGACGTTCAAGCTATATAATACCCCATCGCGATATTCCAGAATGTGACCGACGAAGAGACGTACAGTAGTAACTGGCGAGCCAGCTATATCTGTGCCAAAAGGTCCTAAGATCATTTTGCTTAAAACCTTGATTGTCGGTCCCATACACTCACAGAATTTATTGCTTGCAAAGCGGTTATAACAACCATAAATTCAGCTTCTGCCACCGCATTGCGGTCACCACGACTGAATTGAGGTTGTTACGAATGAATTTAGTCCCCGCAACTTAAATTCCGCTGAATTAATTAATAATTGATTCGATTGTGATAACTACTTTTCTAAATATTTAATATTAAATTTTCTAAAATTTCGGATCCAACAACCTATTTTGAAATTAATTCGGTTGCAACAACAGCATCTTGTGTCAATTTGGTTGCAACAACCAAATTTAGTACCAAACCTACAAAATTTGACATCAATTCGGTTGCAACCATCGATTTTTTGAATCAATTCGATTGTAACAGCAGAACTCGCGTTTGCAACAACCGTTTTTATGAAAAATTAAGTTGTTGCAAACAAATTTGTCATGAATTCTATTGGCGCAACCGAATTAATTTTCAATTTGTGACAACCCCTAATTCGGTTATGATGACCTCAGTATGGTTGTGACAGCCTCTAAATTCAGTAGTAGCAACCTTGAAATTCGGATACGGCGACTTATCTCCACCGAATTCTTCTATGAGTAGTGTAGAGCAGGCAAAATAGTCGACTCAGTAAAGGAAGATTTTACCGAACATGTTATTTGCAGAAGCAAGGCTTTATACTGACCTGCAATAGTATGCGACATAACGTGTATCTATAATTTATTGTGGGAGTATTTACAATCAATTGTCCATGAGGATATGCCAACAAGGATGCTATCGTTGCTACCAAAATATAAATATCGGGTTTTTCAATAAGACCGCTACAAAAGTTTTTTTAAATAAAACAAAACCAGTTTTAGATACCAATGAAATTCTTTATTCCTGTGAAAGTACGTTCGATACCATTATGTATGGAACTCGATTTCTTTTGCATGGCCACCACGGACATGCTTGCAGAAGTCCAGACGCTGAACCCAATTTTCGACAGTTTTCAAGCATAAATCGGCCGATACTGCTGCAATTTCACGTTCGATATTCGTACGAAGTTCATCAATCGTCGCTGGCTTGTTGGCATGGACCATAGACTTGACGTAGCCCCACAGGAAATAATCTAACGGCGTCAAATCGCACGACCGAGGCGGCCAATCGACTGGGCCATTTCGTGAGATAACGCGTTCACCAAACCTGGTTTCCAATAAATTGATTGTGGCATTCGCTGTGTGGCTTGTGGCGCCTCCAAGTCCATATTATCCAATTGGGGCCAAAAATATTCGGTTATCATTGAACGGTAGCGATTCGCATTCACAGTAATGTGCCGGTCTTGATCATCACGGAAGAAGTACGGCCCAATGACGCCGCCGGCCCATAAACCGCACCAAACCGTAATTTTTTCGGGATGCAATGATGACTCATGGATTACGTGTGGATTGGTGTCTGACCAATAACGCATATTTTGCTTATTGACGAAGCCATTCAGCCAGAAATGAGCCTCATCGCTGAAGATGATTTTCCGATGAAAATCCGAATCGTAGCGCTCTTAAAGCTGAGGCCACTGACTCCAAATTTAGGTAGTAAATTTTAATAATTTCGACTCGTTGTTGGCTCGTATATCTTTCCATGATGAATAGCAAACCTTACTGAAGAGTAATGTCAAAAGAGCGGGAAAAAATATGGCGTTGTTTGCTGTCCCTATCGATTTACTTTTGTAGCGTCTCTGTTGAAAAACCCTTTACTTTTAAAGTATTATACCTAACACACACCGTGGTTGGATTGAAAATAACATCTTACAGGTAGAAAATGTGCAGTTTCTTGTGTATTACTGTTGGATATTCAATTGGGCATTTCCAGGCCATTTGGTGTTGGTTACGAGTATTTTATCCAAATTCCAAAATTGCTATCGATGAACGCCCCATTTATACTTATTAATACATTTTGATATCCAGGGAGAGAACCATTTAGTTTGCCCCAAGAAACTCAAGATTTTGTCAACGCCTATCTGAGAGAAATTCTCCCAGGTCTCCCAGTTCTATAGATTCGTCCTCATAGTTACAGTTTCTACAGAAGTCATTTGCCCTGATCTTTAGATTTCCCAACACTATAATTAACCAAGAAATCTCAAACGCATCGATACAGAGGCCCGCTTCAACATCAATCTAATTGTTAATAATTGGATTTACACCGAAGATTCAAACACTTCCTCCTCCTCCTCCTTTGGTGCATATTAAAGAAATCATAATAAAGTCTGAACAAATAAAAATAAAATAATGCAGAATATCCTCTTTCAATTCATACCCAAATTGACATCTAGAATGAGTATAAACATTTTTAAAAATATTTTGAATCCTAATTATCCCTTGAAAATTTCAAGTCCAGTCAAAGGAAAACTCCCACCACGAAATGTAAAACGTAGTACGAGTATATACAGTTAAACATTATGGGTTCTCCAATTTCACGTACATATCGATTTTTCTATTTTTCGATTTTCTGCCCATTTTCATTGCAGAAGACCCTCTTGCTTCCTTGGACAATTTCTCTGATTTATGTGTGTATATCAAATCTACGTGACAATCATGGTACTGCAGCTATACATCATTTAGTTGGTCATAATTTGGACATGTTATTAAATGAAATTAACAAAATAGTAATAACCATAAACTTTCTAGCCAAATGATGATTAATACTAATAACAATAATATGAGTATTATGGGTAGCAAATGTTTTGACACAATTTTCACAGATGGGTCGAGAAAATTATTTTATATCTAATTAAGAAAATATTTATGAACTAAAACATGTCCTTGTCTAGGACTATACGAGGGTAACTCAACGAAACGTGTCGAAAACTTCTACCATACTAAAGTATAGAGAATATGAAAACTTATTGCTTTTCTTATGACAGTTACACGCTACATTCCATGTCTTCTCACACCAAAGTAATATCCATCATCTTTATGGTTGTTATAGTTGTTATGTTTGTTAAATTGTTTATTTCCACCATATAAAATTGTACTAAATTGCTAGCAACGTGGTAGTGTAAATTGTCTGTGTTTGAATGGTTATATAAGTGTGTTGGTGTGTGTGTGTGTTTGCGTAAGTGTGCATGAGTGTTTGTGTCTGTGTGTTTGGCCTATTCATTGGTCCATTTACTCTTTGGTCTCTATATTAAGTGATTTATGTTTGTTGGCAGTGATATTGGGCCATTTCTATTATAGTTAAGTCCATGTATTATTTATTAACCTGTGGCTGGTAGTTGACACCGGTTCACGTATGAGTAGAATCACTTAGTAACTACCACTGCCTAATGTACTATGAACATTAAATAGTAAATCCCTTCGTTTGTAGCAGAATTAAAGTAAGGATAGTGATTTGGCACAAAAAATGTATAAAAAGTACAAAAAATCACCAAGATAAATACATTATTACAAAAAGTAACAAAAAGAGAGAAAATTGTAACTGAAAATTTTCTACAAAAATATTTAAATATTTCTAAATCTTAATTATTACCCCAAAGTCATTTTGGGAGGCACAGCGTTTGATTTCTCCACATAAAATCAAAACCAAACTCAGCTGAATTCTGCCAGAAATCATGTTATTGTCTTAATCGTACTCGTACCTGTAGGTAGCTTCGATTCAAAAGGAAAATTCGGGTTGGACAATCGAGTTAGCCGTAACCGAATTTACAGTTTGTCACAATCCAATTTAGAGTTTGTCACAACTAAATTTAGAATTTTTCGTAACCAAATTTAGAATTTGCCACACCCTAATTTAGATGTTGGCTCGACGGAATATATAGATCATCACAATTGTATTTAGAAGTTACAACAAACGTATTTACAGGTTGTCACAACTGAATTTAAAGGTTGTTACGACCAAAGTTGAAGAATGCCACAACCGAGTCTAGAGTGTGTCGTAATCAAATTGGGGATGTCCCAACCGAATCCAAAAGTTGTCACAACTGTATCTAGAGGTTGTCACAACTGTGTCTAGAGGCTGCCACAACGATATTTAGCGGTTGTCGCAAATGTATTTAGAGGTGGTTACAAACGTAGTCAGAGTATATCACAAATGAATTTAGAGGTTTCCTTTGCTGACAATTTTTAAAAATTGGGCTGTCCCAACTAAAGTCTTCTTGGTTAGGTTACGTAGAAGTGGCTGTCACTATTGACACACTTTGTCCAATGAGAACCGATGTGATACCACGAGCGTCATAGTCCGTCCCCATCGTTGAACCTGTAAATTGACCCCGTATGGTTATGGGGCATTCAAGCCGTATGATACATTACTACTCTGCAGAAAGGTCCGATTATCATTCAGTTTAACTTCTTGAATATCTGTCAGATTCAAAATGAGGTAAGATCCTAGATATTTCCTCCTACTTATACAAGTGGCCCGGCAGTAGTATAAGGGATGTTGAACGCTCTCTCCCTCCTCTTCATCAGTACAGCTTCTGCAGTAATCATTAGTTGAAACTCCAAGATCACAGCTAACAAACCCGTTTCCCATTACATCCCATGAAGGTATTGGGGGAGAGCTTCTCACAACCAGCGAGCTGTGCGCTTTCTAATTGTTCACTCACTGATTGGGACCTACAGTTTTTTATCGGTTCCGAATGGTATTTTAAGAAGCATTAAAAATACTAGATAGTGTCACTAACCGACGTCACCGCCGTCGAAAGAAATTTTAAGTGGTCAAAGCAGGGATTGAACGCACATTCTTATGCACAAGAGCTGCGCACACTACCATTGCACCACCGACGGCGAGAGAGAGAGAACCATACCAACATAAACTAATAATCGAATTTGCCGTAACCAAGTTTAGAGGTTGTCACAATCACATTAGATGTCATCGCATACGAATTGGAGGTTGTCCCAACCACATTGGAGGTTGTCACAACCTATTAGCGAATGCTTCAACCGAATTTAAGTGTCAACCTCACCGGCCGTATTCACAGATGTAGCTAGTCACCATTTGACTCAAGGTGTCGTGGTCAGTTTTCATGTGTTTTAGTACATAATGTTACTGAGATTTCGCTGTTGATTGACTAGATAAATTTTAGCGGTGTAATGTGTTGTCCTGTGACCTGGACCTTGGAAAGTACATCAAGTTGAGGAGAAGGAACTATTGTTGTATTAAACAACAAAGTCCACTGGGGCGTAGTAAACCCCAGTCGACCATCCCAAGTCCCAAATGCACCTGGTAAAGCCTCATCGAACATCCCAAGTGTAAGGGAATTTATTTTAACATAGTTTCAACTTAGTTCTACGTAACCTTGAGTCAACTCTGAAATGATCACCTTAATTTTGTATATAATCACGCCGCTTAGGCATCAAGGCTATCAGGTATAGTTAATTTCTTAAGTTAAAGTTTTAAAGAAAATGCCCTAAGAGAACTCAACCCCATAAACAGTTTTCATTCACTTCATAAACTCTTAAGAGTTACCATTGTAACGCTTAAATAATTTTGCTTCAGCAATACGTTTGCCCATTCTCCATTCCATGTCCCATCCTCTTTCGATTTCAATTACTACACTCTGGCTTGTCCTAACCTCTTACGTGGCAGGGTCATCAGCGAAAGAGTGGCAAAGCACCAAGCGATAAAACCACTCACAAACAATTTCAATTTCCGTAATGCCTCCGTATGTTTTAAGGTTGTGGTGGGCGTAAACTGTATGCAAATGTTGCCACCTTTTTGAGCTTAATGACTGTTGCCAAATGTGCCAGTGTATGAAATGCATTTTGAGGCTAAATTTAACTAAGGACGTTAACAGGCAGACAGTTATGTAGTAGATGGGTGGGTTGAATAGAAATTTTGCAGGTGCAAACTTTTATGAAAAGTTCAAGGGATGGGGTTTTTCTTTGTTGGTGGATAAAAGTACAATTATATTTGCTGACTATAAACAAGGGATATCTAGCCAAGCCAGGGCAGCCAACACCAATAACTGTTTCTAGATTAAAGAGAATGGCAGCCATCAAATTCCACAGCCCCCACTGAAGACTTGCTCACAAATTGAGGTTATGGCAAATGGCGTAATAAAATGGCAATAACGCTAACAACCGTAATAACAACTCATACTCGTTTAGAAGCCTACAATGCGCTACGAAGGTCCTTAACCAATTCACTTGTGATAGCATGAAACATTACGGTGGTATTTGTTTGCTTGTCTGTCTGTGTAGTTGGGCCACAGTCATTGCTTCGCTCCATATGTGTTTGGTAAAGTTTTCACACATTTTCAATTTACCCCTTGGCCACAAATGGATAGGTAAGTGATGAGGAAATAAAAATGTGAACTCAGCCACAAAATCGACATAGATTTGCATTTTAATGCTGTCGAATTGTGTGTCCAATACCCAAGAAGGCTAAATAAATTGTCGGCGAACTTTTTGTTGGTGTAGGAAATGAACAATACTTAAGGGAGATAAGTTCGACCGAAATGAATCTTTCTAAATTCAATTTGAGTTTTAATTTCCGTGTCACAATGCAAAACAGGAGGTTTGAAGGAGTTACGAAATCGGAATTTTCGAGTTGCCAACGATGCACACGCACTATGTGATAGAGTGTGTCAGCATGGAAACTCTTTGTCCGATGGCAATTTTTGTATTGTAGTTATGAGAACAAAATTCTCATAGAATCGTGTCTCAAGGCCATGTTAGACTATCAGTGCAAATAGAATGATTCGCGGTGAGGGAAATGGCAAGAAACTGTCTTCCATGTGAAACAAATCATACGGCATCCTGCTTTCGATTCTGCCTACAAAATATAAGTACAATAAAATCAAAATAGAATAGATAATAAGGAAAGATGTGAGAAAAGTTTTCTTACCATTTTCCTTGTGTTTATTCGTTTCATTCGAAAAGCAGCTCTGATCGCATAGTTTTTTGAGCAAAGTCGAAATATGAAAGAAATCTTACAGACCTGTCCAAATTTGTTCCTGCAAATTGGTCTCATCAGGTTTACACTATTCCACTCCCTCTCATCAAATACAAATTTTGACATATCCAACGATGTCTTTAATAGTCTAACATGTCCTCAAATATTGTTAACATAATTAAATTTATGGTTATGTACTCGGATTGTGGTTCGGAGTAGTCCACGTTCGTTAGAGTGCTAGACAAAGAACTCGATTTTTAGTTTTTGTTTGCAAGCACTTGGTGAATAGTGTATGTATGATTGTTTCGCTAACTTTTGTGTGGTTGTGTTAGTCGCGGCAATTAAAAAAAATGGTTTAACATTACATCCTATGAAGGGATTGGGGAGAGCTTCTAACAACCAGTGAGCTATGCACTTTCTACTTTTACAGTCAGTGATTGGGACCTATAGTTTTACACCAGTTTCGAACGGAATTTTGAGAAGCTTTTTCATGACTAAGTACTCGATAATGTCGCCATCACTAAATCATCACTAATTTGGGTCGAATGAAGAGGTCATCTGTGAAACAAATGCGGAACTTGAGACCTTTAGAAGCGCTATTATTTGGTAGGAATAAAAAAATTGCAAAAACGATGGACTGAATGTATCGAGCTAAAAGGAGACTATGTTGAAATATAAATTTTGGCGGAAAAAATATGTTTTATTCAAAAACTAATGGAGTTGTCAAAATGCCCTTAATATACTGAGATAGTAAGGATAATGGAAATTTTAGTTAGGACTGTGTGCGGATATTGCAATGAAAAAGTTTTTAGAGGTTAAGAGCACAAATGGTAGTAAATGGTTTAAACCAGGGTTCTTATTTCGTGGGTAATGTGTTATCCGGGGGCACTCTGGGTATCCCATCAAACTTCGGTGTGGGGAATGGGTAACGATCGTTTACTCATTACAAACAGAGAATGAGGAAAATACTAGGTAGTTGACCACGACGATCGGGAAATAACCATCACGATTACCCATTACACATGAGTTTCAATTCAATTCACGTCGATTCAATTCAATTCAGTTCAATTCAATTCAATTCCATTCAATTCCAATCAATTCAATTCAACTCAATTCACTTCAATTCAATTCAATTCAGTTGAATTCAATTCAATTCAATTCATTTTAATTCAATTGAATTCAGTTCAGTTCAAATCAACTCAATTTATTTCAATTTAATTCAATTCAACTCAATTCAATTCAATTCAATACAATTTAATTTATTTCAAGTCAATTCATTTTAATTCAATTAAATTCAATTCAATTCAATTTATTTCATTTCAATTCAATTCAATTTAATACAAATCAATTCAGTTCAGTTCAATTCAACTCAATTTATTTCAATTTAATTCAATTCAACTCAATTCAATTCAATTTAATACAATTCAATTCAATACAATACAACTCAAATTCAGTCAAATTATTTCAATTCAATTCAATGCATTTGAATCAATTCATACGAAAAATATTAACTGATGTATTTTTTAAAGAAATTTAAACATAGTATTAAATTCTAAATAATAATGATTATTTTTACGGCAAAGGAAACAGGACAAGAAAATTTTATTTTGTGCTGATTTAGTATTAATTTTTCTATAAAAATTTAAATATATTGTTTTCAATGCAAAACAAAAAAACTTGTAATTCAATCCAAAAATTAAGCAGATTTCCCCGGTATTTTTCATTCAGTGAAACGAAAACACTGATTTTCAAAAAAGTGATTTTTCGAATAAACCGAAACCAGGTTATACGAAAATGTCGGTTTCTTGAGCACTCTAGTAACTACACATTATTTTATCCATAGCCTATGAGTAATGGGTGAACGATCGTTGCACATTTTCCACGGCGATGAGTCTGGGTTACACATGGGTGGGTAAATACGAACTCTAGTTTAAACGAAAGAAAATGTTCCAAAGTTGGGACGATAAGTAAAATTTGTTACGTTTGAGATTTGTTCCAATTTAAGATTGTAAGGATGAAATTGATGTAAAATTTAGTAAAATTAAGAATTAAGTTAAGAACTCATTTAAAATGAATTGTTTACCACAAACGTTCGCATTTTCGGAACCGTGTACAATTTTCAAAATTACCTGGATTTAAATTTCCTTTGTGCTAATGTTTCTGCACAAATATTTACATAAGTTAATTGCATATAGTCCATTCAAATTAGAAGCATTCATGTAATATTCCAATTATTATCCTTAAATTTTCCGAGAGCAAAATTCCACGATATTTTTTTACGAATACGTAAAACTGTTTTTCTTTACAAACGAAAAATTAGCAGAGCACGGAGCAAAGGTAAATTCTGTTCATATTTGCCAGGTAATTACATCAAACATTTGACCTTTCCCCCCAGCTCCTTTTCATGTGAAACTGAAAATCTCCATAGAAATTGTTGTGCAATTTTCGGTGGCAACATAAACCTTGAGGTTATGTTATACTCAGGCACACTCAAACACTTTTACCATCGTCAACCGTCAGCCGTCCCCTTATACCCCCCTCCCACTTCTTGTAAGTGCTGTGGTAATTATATAATCTAAACGCCCCTTTGCCGCGGGCGTATAACTGTAATCTCGTGTGGGGTAATAAGTGTGCATGTGTATGTGTGAGAACTGGAGTGTTTCATGTTTTCGGTTTTAACGGCAACAAAATCAAGTGTTTAATTTCATTCGTGATTTTGTTGTTTCTTTTCTGTTCCTTTCTCTTGTTTGATATCCCCCAAGGGGCCAAACCGGAGGTGGGGGATGAAGGATATCCGTAAATAATTTGTACGCTTTTCGTATGTATTTGTCCATTTTTTGAAAGAGGCGGAGCAATTTGGGTGATGAGTATTGAAATGCATAGAACTTAGTATTCGAAATTAAGGGGATTTGTTTGGAAAAAAGTGAATAAACTCTGAAGGATTTTTGTGAAAATCAAGCATTTAATTGCTTAAATGAATTTAAATGTTTGGGTTAGGTTGCAGAGGTTGCCTGGGGCCGCGTCTTTAGTGTAAAGGTGTGTGTGGGCCAGACTTTTGTTTATACTAATAAATGGGACGTGTGTTCAAGCACATTAGTACCAACCATTTATTATATCCTTTGGCTTTAGTCACTAAATATAGGGTCGACAATTCGATCGATTATTTTTAGCTATGAAATAATTGCTTATATGTATATAAAAATAATTGCTTCGCAAACAAGGTAAAACAGTTGGGTCCTAGCAAATATATTAGTCAAACATCTGTGAAGACTTCCAGGCGTCTGTTTTAAAATCAAAATAAAAGACGCCGAATTTCGCACACTCTGGAATCGTAGATTAAATATAGCTAGAGTTAACATCCGTGTAATCTGACGTTTTATTTCACACTCTTCGTGTTAAGGTATGTGCGAAAGAGAGATGTTCGACTCAAAGTGACTTCCACTAGGTGGAGTTACAAGAACACTGAATTAAATTTGTCATGTTGTTTTTCTGTTAAATGTGTACGTATTTTGTTTTGTTAGTATACATTTGTGTTGTATTTAACACAACAATTTTACTACACAAACTCGAAATGCCGTTGTTGTTTTCTTGTTGGTTGCTTTGAACTAGTGCCTCTATCTGGTATGATTAATGCACTCCCATTCAACATCATATGCAACCACACCTAATGGCATAAATTTTCTGAGAGAAGTGGTCCCTCTAGGTGTCTGTACTACACTCAAAGAACTAATTGTTTGAAAAGAGGTCGTAGCAACCATAACTTCGGCTGTTACCACCGAATTGAGGTTGCCACAACCGGATAGAGGTTGTTACGACCGAATTTAGTCTCCACAACCGAAATTCGGTTGAAGCAACCTCGTTTCATAATTGATTCGGTTGTGACAACTGAATCTTCAAATTATATTCGCTCAGTCAACTAAATTTTTTAAAATTTCGGTTGAAACAACCGACTTTCAAATTAATTCGTATGCAATAACCGGAATTGGTACCTAATTCGGTTGGGGTAACCGAATCTGGTCTTAGCCAACCTCAATTCGGTTGCAGTAACAGAATTTGACATCAATTCGGCTGTGACAACCTCTAATGAGGTTGTGTCAACCTATAATGAGGTTGTATCAACCTGCAATTAGGTTGTGTCAACCTCTGATGAGGTTGTGTCAACCTGTAATGAAGTTGTGTCAACCTCTGATGAGGTTGTGTCAACCTCTGATGAGGTTGTGCCAACCTCTAATTCGGTTGTGACAACCTCTTAATTCGGTTACGGCTAATTCGACTGTCTCAACCGAATTTTTCTGTGAGTGTATATGTATAGAATACGCAATGATCATAATAATCGATAATTTAATGTTGTGTATTTTTGTATTGACAAGAGAACAAACATTTATTTTATTCAATGACGGTCAGCTCTCTCTGTGACTACGACACTATTCATAGCAAGGAGAATTAACTAAGGTGGAAGCACTAGATGTTATTGATGTTGTTGGGCAAATTCAAGAAAATTCTTCGGTTGTCACTCGCACCCTCGCCTACCTCTCTTGCTTCAATAAATATGAGCGTTCTTGCAGAATATGCTAACAACTCGCTAAGGTCAAGCCAACACATTCTAGTTTCTATGGAAACTACGGCTCTGCAGTTCGCCGAAAAATCACCGTGTCCTAGCATCCATATGAGGTGAATATGGTACTGCTGGGCCATGTCTTTAAGAGATCTGCGGCAGTCCTGGACTTATGTGGAATTCAGGAATACTGATTCCAGGGACTTGATGACCGCCTGACTGTCCGAGAAGACATTGACCCCAATTATTGCTGGAATATTATCTCTCAGCCAGCCGGTAACTTCTCTAATAAAATTTCAGCCTACAATGATACACGCTACAATGATCAGGTTATCTATGATAAAGAGATATCCCTAGAGTAATCATTTTCGATCTTTCATTTTCGAACCATCGATATAGAAGTTCACAAAGTATATTCGTCTGAACATATATGGAACTCCTTTGTTTCAGGAATCCCTTTCCGGTATGAGAGTAGGGTACTTCCAATCGAATATTGGTTACTCTTTCAAGTAGTCGACAAATGCAGGAATATTCGGAATACCTTCCAGCACTGTTCCATAACCGACTCCGATTATACTGTATTGTGACAATTGCCTCGACCTGATGGCAGACGTAGAAGTAATCTGCCGGCCTATAATGTACACCGTCGAGAAATATAACATTACCTTTAGATCATAAGTGGGAGTGGGCAGATCACCCGTCATGCACATCGTCGCCACTCTTAGAACCCTAGTCAGTAATGCTAAATAGGTACGTTTTTCAAGCAGCTGCCAGCACACAATAACCCATAGAACAGTAGAAGTCTCACCACTGCTGTATAGATCCTATTCAATGTTATATAGAATCTATAGTCTTCTTGCAGGTATATGGGGCTATCGTCGCCTTTTTTTGCCCTTTCTACTATGTTGGGTCTGAAACTAAGCTTGCTCTTCAGAATAATAACCAAGTATTTGACACACTCTGTGGCCGTCGCTTGTGCAATGGTTAGTGGGCGCGGCTCTTGTACATGAGATCATGGGTTCGAACCGTGCTCTGACCACCTTAAAATTTCTTTCGGCGGCGGTCACCTCGCATAGTGTCGGCGACATTATCGAGTATATAGCCATGAAAAAGCTTCTCAAAATACCGTTCGGAATCGGTGTAAAACTGTAGGTCCCAATCAGTGAGTGAAAACTGGAAAGCACACAGCTCAGTGATTGTGAGAAGTTCTCCCCAGTCCCTTCATGGGATGTAATGGGAAACCATTTATTTATTATTTTATTTGACACACTCTGGAAGCTTACCTTTAAACTCATTCAATGTGAGAGGTTACACGAGAGGAAGTTAAGCGACGGTATTTGGTTGGCCGCTAGCCACATTTAGTTTACGTCATGACTTTCGTTAATCAGCCGATTTTGATAGTTATTAATCATAAATAAGCCTAAAGTCAGTCCAACGAAAGCGTTTGACTTAGGCGAATCCAATGTGAGGCAAGTCGTGAAACAGGCCTTTGTTCGCTTAGATTTTCGTTCAAAATGGAGGAAATATCTTCCCAAGTAATAAAATTCTCCTATCGTTGTTAAACCCCATTAATACCCAGCGGAAAAATCTTCAGAGCTTCGCATGGAAGACCCTCTTCACATTCGAAATTCACGCCTTCTAAATAGCGCCTTTCAGAAGGCATTCTTTGTGTATGAAAAAATAATCGTAAAAACATTATTATGGCGCTTAGCGAATACACTCGCAGGGAGCTTATTTCACATATGTACTGTTCTGCTGGAAAACGAATTCTATCTGAAGTGTGTAATTCGATCTTCTGGCCAAGTGGCATCAAATGGATTTGAATCCTTGGACAACAATATTGTACGCTTAACTACTATGACCTTCTGTATCTCACAGTAACACTACCCATGGAAATGTCGGTAAAACGACGATACAGAGCTTACATTTCGACCATGTTCCAGAGAGATAACAGAATTGCCTACTCTGCTAACACCTATTAGCATCCAGAAAGGGGCATACCCATACGCTCCATAACCAGTGGAATAAGAAAAGTAGACCCTTAGTTACTGTAGCCTCCGCACCCAAACTGCTTGAACATCTCATTTAGAGATGTGCGGCAGTTGTGGGCAGTTGTTGAAGTTAGGAATACAGATTACAGAGATTTGATAGCCACCTAACTGTGATACTAGATGCTGATACCCCAGGCGGTGGTGGCGTTTTGTTCCAACTAAAAGGCAAAATCTCCGATTGCCATGACGTCTGCCTGAAATATCCTACATTGGTCTGGTAGCCTATGTGCACGGTCTTTTAAATAGACTCCAAAGCCTACTTTACCACCTAGTTTGGAGCCATCAGTTCTCTCCCAGTTCTGCCTGTCCGCGATACGAGTGGAGAAGTTTCTGTCAAAGGTAGAAGTCATGTAATGAACTTCAACCGTGGATTACTGCAGATCACTTAAAATAATCTCATGACCATGACCAACTGCATTAGTGGTTGTCACAACCGCATTAGTCGTTGTCGCAACCGCATTAGAGGTTGTCACAACCGCATTAGAGATTCGCACAACTCATTAGAGGTTGACACAACCAAATTGGAGGTTGACACAACCTCATTAGAGGTTAACACAACCTCATTAGAGGTTGTCACAGCCGAATTAGAGGTTGGCACAACCTCATTAGAGATTGTCACAGCCGAATTAGAGGTTGGCACAACCTCATTAGAGGTTGTCACAGCCAAATTAGATGTTGTCACAGCCAAATTAGAGGTTGTTACAACCGAATTTGGATACTGTCATAAATGAATTATTAAAGTTTTTTTTATTATTAAGTGATGATTTATTTTCTTGTATTTTTATAAATGAATTAAAAAGCGAGAAAATAAAGTCATATAGTACATGGGGTAATCTATATAAGTAGAATACTACATTTAATTTACATGCCTCTTCCAACCTTTATTGAATTCCCGGCCATCATGGGACACCGCACTAATTCTGACGTGTTGTATCGGCTGCTCTAGGTCCAAAGCCGTTTTGTATTCAGACTACCATATATATATCTGCTGTTGATATCTGCTTAAATAACATCTACAAAATAAGACGGTTTAATACAAAATATATTTTACTTACCTTTTTAAAATAATATTTGATTACAAAATTGTAAACGTCAGATTTAAATAAAGGGTCCGCCATCTAACGTTTTTTTTCTCAACTAGTGCTTATTTCGTGAATGGTAACACTTAGCTCATGTCTGATTTGACAGATAATTAGTTTTATCCTTCCGCTGAACGAATATGGTTGTGTATACGCTTGAACAACGCTGGGAAATATTGCGACATTACTTTGAAACTCATGGTAATGTTGCAGAATGTGTGCGAAAATTGCGTACGGATTTTGGAAGAAGAGAAGCACCGTCAGCTCCATATGTTCGTTATCCTGTGAAGAAAGAGAAAGTAACTGGCATCCTCATCGATAAACCAAAGCGTGAAAAGTCAAAAATTGTGAGTACACCCGAGAATATTGCTGCTGTGGCAGAAAGTGTGCGTGAAGCGCCATCAACATCAATTCACCGTCGTTCTCAAGAATTGAACATTTCGGAGACATCATTGAGACGAAATTTTCTTCGAAAATGAGCAAGGAGTGGCCGTTACAGTCAATGGCGATCGTTATCGGGCCATGTTGAACGAATTTTTGTTCACAAAAATTGAAGAGGAGGATATTGGCAACATTTGGTTTCAACAGGACGGTGCTACGTGCCACACAGCCGAAGCTACACTCGATGTTTTGCGCCCTGTTTTTGAAGATCGCATTATCAGCCGCAGATCTGATGTCGTTTGGCCACCTCGGAGCTGCGATTTGACACCGTTGGACTAAAAACTAAGAAGAAATTGAACTTACCAAATTAACAGTGTAATAAACAAATTTTTTAATTTACAACACTTTTTTGGCTTCACTTTAATTACTAATTTTTTAATTTACCGCGAGAATTCACTTTTGCGTACACATATACTAAAATTCTTTTGCTTTGTTATTTCAATTGTTTACACACCGATCAGCTGTTTTCTTGCAAGATTCACTGGATCATGGTAAAATGAGTAAGGTAAACTCGTTAGAACAGCTGATTTCAACCTATGTCTTGCTTAGGTGTTTCTCTTATGTCAAATTCACATGCATTTTGTTTGTGTACTTTTTTGTTTACTTTTACAGTAGATACACACGACAGATTATGGACACCAAACAAAAACAAAATGCCTGTGTTTGTTGTAACAATTCCTAGTGCGTTTACCTTACTTATTTTACCATGCACTGGATGCTGTCTGCGTATTTTCAACCGAGAGAGTAAAATTGTTCTTACTCTCCCAAAAAAAGTTACTGAGTATTTACCACTGGAAAAGTACGCAGACAGACCTGATATTACTTTCGAATTCTTACTGGCAAACATTTCTCCAGTAAAAACTTGTAAGTTCTCTATCGTCGAACTGTCAAAATAATCTATCTCTTACTCTCTCGTTACTGGCTTTTTGGTGTAAACCATGGTAGAAATATAATGGTAGATGCAGTACGACAACAAATACAACAAGCCAAAAACAACAGGCATTTTGTTTTTGCTCAGTGTCTGTGTTGTGTCAAGTCAGCTGATAGAAAAATGATGAAAATGTAAGGAAATTTGCAAAAAGTGCCATTTAGAAAATGATAGAGTGTTATTTGATATATTGAAAGTGTTTATGTGTGAAAATTAAAACGTTTCTATGTAATTTTTGCAGAGAAATATTTCAAAAACAGCAGTTGCTGGCGAACGGGGGTTGCAGATAAACAAATGTAAACAAACTTTGACATAACAGAAAAACTTACTCACACTCAGTCCAGAAAAAAGTTCAAATCAGCTGGGCTAGTGCTTCTACCATTTCTTTGTACCATGGTGTAAACCATAGTAAAATAAAATACAAATTGTTAAAAATTATCAATACGCAGACAGACCTATAGTAGTGCTGCGACATCGACCTCAAAACATCGATGTTTTACAACATCGATGTTTCAAATAAGAGACATCGATGTCGATAAAACATCGACCTCACAACATCGATGTTTTCCAACATCGATGTTTTTGGGGATTTTTTTTAGAAATCGAGGTATCAAAATTTAATCAGAAGAGGTAATTTACACTACTGGTCACAATCTGAGTTAGGAAGAAACATCGCTGTTTCTTCGATCATCAATGCTTTTGCCGATGTTTTGTTTTAGCTGAAATTCTCTTTTAGATATGTGTTATCAACATATAAATCATCCTTTTCCACGATATAAAGGCGAAAACTACAGAACTTGATTAAAATAAATAGTTTCCCATTACATCCATGTATAACCAGCTACGCATAATAGTGGTGGTTGGCGTCTGGGGGCGAATAAATGGGCAAATATAAACAATTCGAGTTTATATTAATATTTTATGGTTATATTTCCTTATATTAAGGCAATTTGTCACAATCGTCACACAGAAAAACATCGATGCAAACATCGATATAAACCATCGATGTAGGAAAAACATCAGCACTAAAACATCGATGTAAAAAGTACTCGATGTTTTTCAAAAACATCGATGTCGCAGCCCTAACCTATAGTAAAGGGTCCGCCATCTAACGTTTTTTTTCAACTAGTGCTTATTTCGTGAATGGTAACACTTAGCTCATGTCTGATTTGACAGATAATTAGTTTTATCCTTCCGCTGAACGAATATGGTTGTGTATACGCTTGAACAACGCTGGGAAATATTGCGACATTACTTTGGAAATCGTACTACGTGCCACACAGCCAAAGCTACACTCGATGTTTTGCGCCCTGTTTTTGAAGATCGCATTATCAGCCGCAGAGCTGATGTCGTTTGGCCACCTCGGAGCTGCGATTTGACACCGTTGGACTATTATTTAAGGGGTGTCCTCAAAGATAAGTGTTACGCCGACAGGCCAGAGACAATTGCCGCTTTAAAGGCCAATATTCGTGAAGCCATTGGTGAAATACAGCTGCACACAATCGTTAATGTGCTTAAAAATTGAACCGATCATGTAGGCTACTGCATAGCCAGCCGAGGCAGCCATTTGAATGAAATTATTTTCCATTATTAACCGGAAGGATTGTACTTTCAAATAAAAAAAAAATTGAGAAAATATTTAGTAGTTTTTTTTTATAGCATTTTCAAAAAAAAAAAAAAGTTATTTGGCGGACCCTTTACATAGAATTATGTTGTGGTAACCGAATTGAAAATGAATTCGGTTGTACCTACAGAATTCATGAGAAATCCGGTTACAGAAACCGAATTGACGCCAAATTCGGTCGTTGCAACCGAATTAAGGCTAGATTCGGTTATTGCGACCGAAGTGAACCAAATTCAATAGTTACAACCGAATTGATGTCAAATTGTGTGACTACAACCAAATTGAGGTTGGTTAAGACCAGATTCGGTTACCCCAAACGAATTAGGTACCAATTTCGGTTGTTACATCCGAATTAATTTGAAATTCGGTTGTTTCATCCGAAATTTTAAAAAATTTAGTTGACTGAGCGAATATAATTTGAAGATTCAGTTGTCACAACCGAATCAATTATGAAACGAGGTTGCTTCAACCGCATTTCGGTTGTGGAGACTAAATTCGGTCGTAACAACCTCAATCCGGTTGTGGCAACCTCAATTCGGTTGTGGCAACCTCAATTCGGTGGTAACAGCCGAATTTACGGTTGCTACGACCTCTTTTCAAATAATTAGTTCTCTGAGTGTGTGAGAGTTTGTGGTTGGTCTTCGGACCTGTTTCTGGTGAAGTGTGTGTTAAGCAGGAGGTCTAACGATTTATGACTCGATGCTGTCCACCGCCCGTCTTGTTCATCCAGATATCCTCGAGTGACTTAACTTAGGTAAATGAAGGCGGATGAAACCTCCACTTGTATTGACTCATTTTGCAGGTAGTTTATGCAGGCACAGAAATCGCATTACCGATTGCGTCTACAGTTTGACTTGGTTGAAATTCCAACTGTAAATCGAATCGCTTTATTTGGAATAAGAATTTTTATATTAGACTCAAAATATAATTCGGCTTTGGTATATGAACTTGATACACAACGAGAAACAAGGCGGCCACGACTTTGTCGGATAGAACAACAAAGATATTTAGAAAGATTGATTTTTCGAACAGTGGATTGAAGAAGAACAGAACAGAAATATCGACAGATTCAATTGTGTACATTGAATTACCACCCAAGGACTTTTGCGAACGTGAGTAACTCAATTCAAACTTTCAAACTGTTAATATCCAGAAATATTGTTGAAACGCAGATTATTTTTGACTACATATTTGGATAGTCTTCTTCAAGAAAATATGGTAGGTAGTCTTCTTAAAGAAAATATTATATTATTTATCAGAGAAAAAATATAAATTTGTAAAACTGATTTTCCTTACGCAATTAAACCCCATTGTCCACCCTAAGCTTTTGCAAACATCTAAAACCCTTGCAAGTGAGAACCAATTTAGTCCAACTTATTTACCTTCTATAGTGGCACTTAACCGTGCATACTAGTACAATGGAAAATTGCATCGTATACTATAATGTGTGCATAAGTTTTAAGTGTACAACTACTTCCGGTACTTAGTTTTCAAATTATATGGCACCTTTCAACACTTGCACACACAAACTTACCACACACATGGATGGTTGAATTCATTTGCCAACTTCCTTTCTAGCGGAAAAACATGAACAACAGCAGCAACAAAACAATTGCACTTTATTTAGTAACAACAATCGTAAGGGTAAGGTTTGAAAACAACAACAATGGCAAAAAATTTAAAAAAAACATCAACTTCGGCTTATATGAAAAGCGGAAAAAGCTAAAACAACAATAATGTTGTATGGGGAAAAAGAAAAGCACTAAAATTGGCTAACAACAAAAGCGACAACAGCTCGAATACAACTGTCAGCAAAGATGCCAATTAAATGTAATGCTATATAAACTACTACAATGTGGAATGATGATGATGATGACGGCGGCAACGACTAAAAGCCAGCAACAACAATAGCGACTGGAGGAGGACACTTGAAAAAACAACAACCCCACAAACGACGGTAAAAACAATAGCAACACTACTATAAACCTCAACAATGGTAGCAGGTACATACAAGGATGGCAAACTACAATAACGAGGATGACAAAAGTACTAAATTGCATACAGGATATTTAAGAACTTAATTGGACAGTATATTTTTTTATTGAAATTTAAAATTTAAAATTCTATTTAGAAAATACTACTTCCTTACTTAGGTAGCCTCAGACAACCCAGAGGGGTCAAGGGTCTTACAAACTTAGGATAACATGTTTCTCCAACCGGTTCGATGTTCAGCTTTTCTCCTCCAGTTGGTAATACCAAGCACTCGCAGGCAATATTCCACCTGGTCTTTCCATCGAAGTCTTGGTCGTCCAATTTTTCGCACTTTCGCACTGGTTCATTTTGATCCATTCTACTTTACTGACATGGTCCAGCCAGCGTAAAGTCGCTATTTGGATACGCATAACTAAGTCGATGTCGGGATACAGATTATACAGCTCGTGAGTCATACGTCGTCAATACTCGCCGTTTACCATTATAGGACCATATGTTTTTCATTGTCTCAATTATTACACGTCCTTTACTCGTCTAATGATTCATTGTTATTCACTATAAATTTCGCATATGTCTACTTCGCGAATGTCAAAACCAAACTCAAACTTGTCCACCTTGTAAATTTCTAGCATTTTCGTAGTCTATGGTCAATTATTTAGGTTAAGATGTGATTTGGAATATTTTCAACGGTACAAAAAATAAATCGACTTTGTTCCGAGATATTACCGTTATAAATATATCATTCTTCCCATGAGAAATCAAGAACCCCAACACAAATCTATTCAGTGCTAATCTATTATTTAGACCTAAGGCAAATTAATTTTATCTATTACGGTGTCAAAATTCATATTAACCGAAAAATCGGTCAACAAATTATTCTATTCGATAATTTTGACTTTTTTTATTTAGGAACATTCAGTCAGAAACATTTTTCTAATTGAAACTGGTTGGTTTCTTTTTTTTTTGAAATAATAGACAATTCAGTTCAACACACACTCACTGGCATGACTAGTTTCGAACTCCGAGACAAGTTCATCATCAGATGTGTAACTACAGTGCCTGAATTGATTCATCATATATGTATATACAAATCCAAGTATGCAATTTACATATACGAATTAGTATCAATCGAAGATCCCTAAGTACCAACACACACTGAAACGTCCGCAATTACAACACAAGACAGGAAAGCTTTTGTCATCCATGTTCTTCTTTTCCTCTTGCATACTCGAATTGTTGCGGTGCTTTGAAGTGAGTTTTTACTATATCGCAGAGTTGCAGTTGTCTGTGGTATAGATTTTTTGGTAACGGGGCTAGTGTCAGTTATGTTTTTGAATTTGAATTTTATCACCGATGTTGTTAGTTTTGAATTAATGTATGAGACATAGAGTAAATCTTACAAGAGAGAATATTTGACTCATCTGATGTTTCCTTTCACACTCTTCGTATTACGGTGGGTGTGATAGAGAGATGTTTGACGAAAAGTGACATACACCAGGTGGAGGAAATACAATAACTTCTGATTTTAATTTTTCATGTCGTTTTGGTGAAAGACTTTGGAATTTAAATATGTTTTACACTTTTTTATTGACTGCTGCATACATTTGCGTTGTATTTAACACAATATTTTTAACACACAAAACGAAATACCGTTGTTGTTATTTTGTTGGTTGTTTTGAACCATTGCCTCTATCTGGAATTATTGAAGTAATTCTTTTCAACAGTCAACGTTCATATCACACCAGGCCAAATGTCAATAAATTTGCTGAAGGAACTGTTTGCCGCGGCAAAAAACATGGTCATTAGTGGTACAAGATTCCAGCATAAAGACATCCACAAGGCTACTTGGGTATCCCCTGATCAAAGAACTAAGAACCAAATTGATCACCTGGTAATTGATGGAAGTCACTCATCCAGTGTAATGGACGTACGAGTGATCAGAGGTGCTAACATCGATTCTGATCACTACCTGGTAGCAGCAAAGGTTCGCACAAGATTATGTAGAGCGAAAATCGTACGAAACCAGACGCAGAGGAAGCTGGACATCGGAAAGCTGCAATTACCAGAGGTAGCCACAGCCTACTCAAGGAAGCTCTCGCAACTCTTGGCACAGAACCCACCCCCTCCCGATGACGATCCTGATGCGCAGTGGAAACCCATTTCCGACTCTATAAAAACTGCCGCAACAACCGTACTTGGTTTCGAAAAACCGCTTCGCAATATACCGTGGTACTACTATAAGTATTAGTCTATGGTAAGAGAAGTTCATACTACAAGCTTACAAGGTCAGCAACATTTTGTCTAATTGAAAAATAGTTGTTTTTTTCACTTTTGATGAAAATGCTTAACTTCGAGTCGTAGTTGTTCAAATTTTTGCGACTCTAACATCGACTTCGACTTCAGATAAATATCCCAGACTTCGACTCCAACTCCAACTTCACAGCAGTGTTTATGACTCCACCTGGTGTATGTCCATTTTCGTCGAACATGTGTCAATGGCACCTATCTCTCGACGAAGGGTGTGAAATGGAACGTCAGATGAAAGAAATGCTGTATCGACATTATATTTACTCTATGGTTTGGTTCTGATTGTACTCTAACTTTGGCTTAACTTAATTTTACAGCACGTGACGAGTGCAGACACTGCAGGGAAACGTTAGCAATACTTCGTCTCAATATAGTATATATATTTATATTTAATATTAAATATATTTATATTAAATACAAAAAAGTATTTTTATGGTATGGTACACTTTATGTATGGTACAATTTATTTATGTACTTTTTTTAGTACACTTTATTTAGATACCAAAAAGTGTACCGAAATGTTTTTTTTACATAGTTTATGTAATTTTGGGTACACTTTTGGGTATCAAAATGTAGTTTGTTTCGGTTCAATTTATGGACGTTTGTCATATATGTAATATTAAATATATTTATTTATTCTAAATAAAGAGTACCATAAAAAGTACATAAAGTGTTCCATAAAAGTACTTTTTTGTACCAAAAAGTACACAGAGTGTATTAAGAAAGATTTCCGAATAGTACGCGCATCTCAAAAATAAGTAAAATATAACAATACCAAAACATAAAATAAAAAATGTTCGGTCGGACCACTGCATCGAGCGAACCCACTTTAGACATGCGTTTACGATGCCTCGTCTCAATATACATTTGATGGAGCTTTTATTAATTTTTTTTATTATTTAACTTTATTTATGTAATTTTATTTTCCACAATTGTTTATCATGTAACCATAATTAACTTCCAGATTATAAAGATTTGCAGGTGTTGAACTGTGCAAAATCTCTCAAACTATTTGCCTCCTAATTTATCATCCTTGATAATGACCATTTTTGTTTAGAATTACTAAGTACAATATCCATATAACAACATCTAGTACCATTAGCTCTTCAATTACTCTTTACAGTTTTATAAATATATCCTCTCCAGCAAGAGTCCTCCTCCTGCCTGCAGTTGTTGACGGCGGTGTTGTTGCAAACCATTATTAGTGCTGTTGTTATTGTTCGGTGTTGCCACTCAACTGCCTGAAGCCGGTTGGGGTTTGTTTTCTTTTTTTTTTGTACTTTTTTCCTCAAAAGCATTTAAGTGTATTTGTTTTAGCTTGTTTGCCACTTTTACAATAGCAATTTAAGTCAATGGTAACCCACTGACCCAATGAACACTGGAACCCGTACTATTGCCACCATGGCCCTACCATGGTGCACCTACAACAACGGCACCATTAACCGTAAAACACAAACACCAGCAACAACACAGATAAAGTTCAGCCTGCAGTTGCAAAGTGTACAAATAAAAAAGTGTTACTATTAAAAACAACTCTAAACGAATGATAAAGTACGAATAAAAGTACATCCTAAAGTATGTACGTACTTCGGTAAGGTATTGGTATTGGTAATTGTACTTATTTTTACATACATACATATGAGTGTATATACGTTCATTGATCCTGAGGGATTTAGAAGAAAACATGACTGAAATTTACACGGACATCAATACACACACCAAAGCATGACACAAAAACCAATGCCGCGTATACTGACAGTAGTTCCAACTACTATATGATAAATTAAATATTAATAGACTTGACAATTTCATAAAAATAATTTTTTGTAAGATGTTGTCCATAGAAAATATGGTTTGTTACTTTTTCTACAGAACTTGGGTAACGTTAAGGATATCTCTCCGATTGTGAAAAGTTCTCCCCACTTGTGGGGAGATTACGTTTACAGTACACTCTATAATTTCCATTTTACAGTTCACAGTTTCCTCATTTTCGTATTTTCTTTGACATTAACTTTTTCCATATTTCGTAGAAATAAATATTGTCTCTACAAGATGTTAAGAAGTTAAAAAAAACTGCTTCAATCCAATGGTAATAAACTATACCCTGCAATGGTAGGCTTCGTTTCTTAATTTGTCCTTCAGTTAACATGGGGCAATAATTATGAACTATACTACTGCTACTATACTAGTTGTTTCCGTTTCCGGTACTAAATTGTAAAACACAAGGAGCATAACTAACACATGCAAAACACACGTAACTAGTTGCCGTAATAGAACAACATAAAACATTACAACTACAACTACACAGGCAGGGCAGAGCAACACGCAGACACCGACTAGTGCAAAAGGGATTGAATAAAACCCAAGTGCATAACATGACACAGGATGCGACAACAAACACTGTTTGTGGCCTAAAGGAGTTGCTGCTTCAGAAAGGCAACAACAAAAAGAACAAGGAAACATAATGAAACTATACCCACATATACATCACCTACCTTGGAATCAGACACAAACGATACAAATGTCCCGGAAAACTAAGCGCGCCGGAAGAGTAACATACACACAAAAAAAAACATGTAACAGAAAACATCACTCTTTTAGTCGAAGGTATAAGGAAAGGATGTTATGAATTCAACCAGGTGATATTCAGGAAAAACTTACTAGGCACGAAACACAGGAATGACTTAAATGTAAAACGGATAAATCAGGGAAAGGGAAGGAACAAAAACACGCAAATATAAAGATAGAAAAGTGGAATTGCACACACACAAGCAAGTGCAGAAAATCAGGCAGCGTAAATGCTCGAGGAATTTTCCAAATATTACTTCTTTGGTAGTCTATAGATATTAAACTATTATTTTTCTAGCAGGCACACATAAGGCCTTCTCTACTCCTTCTTTTATATTTGGCAAAAATTCGATACACATTTACACCTCGCTTTTATATTTAAGCCTGGGGAGAAGCCACCTCTAAGCGCTCCAGAAAATGTGATGAATATGCGAACTTAAGCAGCCCTGTTAGAATAACTACTACTAGAAGGCAAACTAACTGATCATAGACATGCATCATTCCCGTCTTTAAGCAAGGGACATGCAAACGTCCCCTGTTTACTCAGGCCTGGTAGAAGTCCTACTATTGGAAGGGAAGGCAAAATAGTTGCTCACAAGCATACTAACTTCCCTTCTTCAAGCAGGTCAGTTAAGGGAAGCCAAGATGGCCGCCGTTGTTCATGATAACCAGAAGAAGGCAATATGGATTCACATTAGGGCGTACTAAAAACAATTTTTGGGGAGGGTGTCTCAAAATATGGATACTTTTTACTGTAATTTCGGTTTTTGGTTTGTTTTCTAGACGCGCCTGGAATTTGGTAATTCAGCCAAGAATAGTATATAAAGTGTACAAAAAAGTTGTAATAAAACAAGTACTTTTCGGTACGAAAAAATTTACAAAAAAGTACATTACTCAATTTTTACGTTTTTTCCTAACATGTTCCACAAGCCGATAAATTTAACTTCTGATCCCAATACGAAACCTGCATACGATCCGCATTCTGCGTTCGCAAATATACGACACGAATATAGCGTGATGTATTTTGAGCAGTGAGAGGAATATTTTATACCCGCTCGAGGGAATTTACGATGCCTAATACATATCAGAATAGTTTTCTATAAGAGCTACTTTTTTTTGTTAAAGAATACTACCTTAGTAAAAATCTTTCTTTATGGAAAATATGTAAATGTATTCTATAATTTTGCAATTTTCGTGTTATAATACTGTTCATGTTAGAAAACTCAACATTGGACAACTTTTCTATAAGGAATATGTATTTTTGTCTTTTATACCAAAAGACCATAAGGCGTAATTTTTTTTAATTTAAATTATTTTAATTGAATCTTTCTAACAAATATTAATATTCCCTAAGGGCATATTGTTGCTTTAAAAATAAAACATATTGTCTTTGTCATTACACATGCTAGGGTCACGTGCCGTTTTGCACACTCTGGCAATAATATATTTTATTATTATAGTTTTTAGCTTTTCCCCTGGGAAATTGTACCCACACATGCAAACACTCACGGATACCACACACAAACCGGCAGGATGTTGTATGTATGTGCTCACGTGTACAAGTTTGCGTGGGCTTAAAATCTAAACTTTTTAAATGTAAAGCTGTTGCTAGAGTGAGTGAGGAAGCGGAAGTGGGAAGAACTTTTGTAGGTGTGTGTGGGTTTGGTGCAATTGCAACACTCGTAAACATTTTCTAAATGTTGGATATTACGGCAAATAGCAATGAATGCATTTGCCACCGTATGAACATACGTATGTATGTATGTATATATAAACACACATTTAATATGTATGGGTGTAAGCTTATTTGCGAAAAAATTGAGTGAATGGGTTAGTGTGATTTCTTTTTTGGGGTTTCATTGTAAATGTATAATGAATGAATGCATTTTGAAGCCATTAGGGCCAACCACCGGAGCAGCTTAACGTCAATTAAGTTGTGGACGTGTGTCTGTATTTGCGACCGTGTGCATGTGTACTCGTATGTGCACTCGTAAAGTTTAAGTGCATTTTTGCACTAAATTCATTTGTACCGCAGTGGCGGAAATCATGAGCTGGGAGGCCTCATTTCATACCTGCGATAGGATATGGAAAGACTTCCCGACGCGTTGCCTACTCGCTTCCTACTCCACTATATGATATTGCGAGGCATTGCCTTCCATTCTCGCTTCCTATAAAAATCCCGCTTTAATTATTGACGTATTTCTCGTGGAGGCCTTATGCAAGGTATTCCATAAGAAGACATTAAGCACGCTGAAAAAGGCAGACCTTATAGAAGTTATTCTCAAAGAAGATGCTATAGAGTGTCTTCTTATAGATAGCATGATCGAAATCCCTCCTCAAGAAGGTGTAATGAAATATGATCCAATACAGTGCGTTACGTATTACTAGAAAGTCAGAGCTTATGCAAAATCTCCACGCCACAGATGCACGCAAAAAATTTATTCACTTGACCTTTACCCTCAATCACTTCTCTACATTTGGAATTTAACAAACGTGGCAGTTCGTTCCATTTTTTGCTGTACTATGTCCTATTACATTTAAGCGAGTACTTAAAAGAAACATCTCGCTGCCTTCTTTGTTGGTAAACATTCTGCAGGCCTTCTTAAAGGAAGGAAAGCAGAACGTGTTATAGTTGTTAAATAAAATTCCCTCTGCATTCTTGCCTAAATGAAGGTGTATCAATTGAGTTTCTAGAGCCCACGACTGGCACCTCTTCGTATATTTGTTAAGGCCTTGAAAAGGAGTTCTTAATGGAAGGAAAGACGAACGTGCTTGAATTCGCTACATTATGTTTAGAAGGCGTCTGGCAGGTCTTCAATGTGCACCGTTGTGATACAACTGGACGTCATATTCCGTACCAATCGTTGCGCCTGTAAATTGAACCAGTATGGTTACGGGACGATCAGGCCATATGATACCTCATCCCGATATTTCAGGATATGGCTGAAGAAACGGCGAACATTGGTCCCTGGCGAACCAATTAGTACTCTACTGAAAGGTCCTAAGACAATAACGTTCATAACTTAACTTAACTTAACTTTATTAATTATCATGAAGGATGTCTGTTAGATCCAACATGAAACAAGATCCTAGATACTTTCTACTACTCATACAAGAGACCGAGCAATAACATATGAGATGTTCGAAGCTCCGTCCTCCTCTTCATCCCCACAGCTTCTGTAGTAAGCATGAGCTGAGATTGCAAGTCTAGACGCGTGTCTGCCTATTAATCAGTGTCCAGTGATTACAATTATTAGCATAGGAGTTTCTAGGACCTCCTCAACCTTGTCATATACTACGGAGCCGTCAGTAAAGAAGCCTAAGTAACTTATATAACCTGGTAAGCATCCCTTCCAGGCATGTCTGCCGGGGATATGAGTGAAGAAGTTTCTCTCTAAGGTTAAAGTGGGTGTCAGGTAGTCGATCCCTCAAAATCGACTCAGGTGATCTATTGCGAGAATGTCCTAGGCGGATTGCCGGCTTTGCAGCCATTTGCCTGCCCTGCTAATTTGGTGGTAACAGGTGTAGGATAACCCCCCAAAACCCTCGGTGGGGGTTGTGCGAAGTATACCCTACACTTACCAACAGTAAGAGCCATATGCTGCTCGCATATTACGAGGAACATTAGACGAAGCATTAGACGCACTGAGCGTGAAGTTACTCTGGCATTTTGAAGCACCAAATGTGGGTTTGGCAGTAAATGAGGGCAAGATAAAGTTAAAGATTTCAATGAGCAAAATCTCCATTCTTTTGGAGAAACGCGTGAACAGCGATAACTGGGCGAATTTAGTTCCCTCGAAGTATAACAATTCAAAAGGGAAAACAATAGCAAGGCCTTCTGTCAGGCCTTACTGTGGAATGCTTGCAGCTTTTTAGAAATCATGGGGTTCGGAGGCCATATTTAAGAAGGGCATTGAATATGAACTTACGCATAGGTTATACCACGAAGGCCTTGCAAATTCCCCCTCAAGAACACTTCATCATTCTCCCCCCTCACTTTTTCTAGATCACTATGTGTGTTCCTGCTGTCAAAAGGAAATAAGTTTAAATTTTACACAAAACTTAACTTTATTTGAAAAACGTGTTCGAACTGAAATGTTATCAAAGAATTTTCTCTAAATACTCATTGCAAGACAGATAATTACGTGCGGTGGAAAACTAGAAAGCTTTTCAAAGGGAAACTGAATTTTAGGAATTCCAGTTTGTAACACTTAATATAAATGCAATTTTAGGAGAAATGTGTGAAATAAATGCGCTAAAAACGTGTGAATTGGAATCATATGGAATAACAATTGGTTTGAATTTAATGAAAACCATTGGTAATAGTTTCTTATTCTGTAAAAGATGTGTACAATTTACACTCGCACATGTGTATTGCATTCTCCTGAAAGAGGAGAATGGTTTCTTTACATGCCCAATATACTTTATACTCGTACATCCCGGACAATATTACTGTTCTCGTCTTTAAAGTAAATGTGCCCTGAGTCACGGGCTTTAGTTGGTGGTAGAATTCTAGTTCTAGTTCTAGAACTAGTTCTTCTTTTTCTAAGTTTCAAATCATAGAGGAATTTAGGATAGAGTATTTTATTCTCTCAACTGACGTTTAATTTCACACTCTTCGTCGTAGGTTAGTGCAAATGAGAGAAATTCGACGAAAATTAATTTACAGCAGGTAGAGTTACAAGAACTGTTGACCTCAATTGTTCATTTCGATTTCGTATAGAACTGTGGAATTTAAATGTATTTTGCACTTTTTTGTTGACTTTTATCGTTGGTATACATTTGCATTGTATTTAACACAACTATTTTGCCACAAAAACACCAAATGCGGTTGTTGTTCATTTGTTGGACGTTGTGTACAATTGCCTCTATCTGGTATTATTGAACCCATGCTTTCCACCATCCCAATGTTCACTTGCAACCATACCTATGACGTTAAAAATATGGTTGTTGTCCAAATGCGGTTGTTGTTCATTTGTTGGACGTTGTGTACAATTGCCTCTATCTGGTATTATTGAACCCATGCTTTCCACCATCCCAATGTTCACTTGCAACCATACCTATAACGTTAAAAATATTGAGAGAATAAATTACTCTATCCTAAATATCTCTGTTTCAAATTATTCAGTCTCACACTTTCTTCACTTCACTTTCGCGTAATCAGGCGGTTTACCTTTCTCGTTTTCGCCTTATATCGCTCTGTCGCATCTCGCGTTGCGACTGATTGAAGCATTGCCTGTGTGACATTGTGCAGCTTTCATTTCATTATTTGTCATGCGATACTCTTCATCGTTTAATGGTTTTTTTGAAGTAGTTTTTTAGAACCAAACACAGTGGTTTGTGACTTTCTTCCGCAATATTTTCAGGAAGGTGGCATTTTAGACAGGAACGTGATCCCAAGAATCGTTTTACTAAACTATTTAAATTGTTATTGAAAGACGTCCTGATTTGGTTTCCTTTCCATTAAAGTAGTAAAAAATACGACCCAACAGGATGCATATTATCAAATAATTTTTATGGAAACCATATTGTACAACAAATGTTACCATGCGATAACTAAATATCAACCATCCGCAATTTAGGAACGTTCACAATACACAATCCCTTGTGGTAGTAGGAAGGTAGGTTGGATATCATGACATTGTCATGTAGCCACGTTAACTAAATGTACGATACATGCATGCATAACCATTTACTGGTACACAAGATACCACGGTGAAGATTTATACAATGGATAAAGTTAAAGCATATTTGGCATTCTATTATATTTTGTGTGATAAACTGCGGTCATGTTGAGGAGGAGTACCATACCAACCTCGCCATAAATAGACCAACTAATGTATACACCCTACGAGTTTGTATGCACCTGTGTTAATATACTAAAACTAGATGAAATTCATTAAAACTGACAGGCGTGTAATAAACTACCTGTCCTTTAGCATATAGTATTCATGCTCCCCCCTTTGTGGAAATGTTTTTGTATGTGCATCTATGTTGTGTTTTTGGTAGCATCAGCAAAAAAAACACGGGTTATTTACTTGTATAATCCTAACAATCGTTAAGGTTCGTATGTAGACGTAGATTGTAGGAGTAGGCAAACAAGTTTCCGTTTCCGGTAAGCAAAGAATGATAGTGTTGTTGGCATAGTTTTGTGTTTTGTTTTAAACATTTATCCGTGTTGTAGTTTTCATTTGCATACATATATATTTCCCCTACTTAATCCAATTTTGTTGAAATTTTTGTTTTTGTTAGATTTTTTAGTAGTAATTTGGGATGGAACAATTAATGAATAAATGTTTGTTTAGGACTTAAATTAGGTTAGGTTAGTTTAGGATGAGAAAGTGCATTCGAAGCACTTGTGACACGATTTATGATCCATTTCTGGGCTTACACTTAAACCAGTAGGTAGGCCTGTTGTACCCTCTTCTCATTCCCGAGAGAAATATCAAACTCTTTATATTGGTGCTGCGTACAGTTTTCCTGAGTATTTTCCAAACTATTCCAATTAGTTGCATTAAACTACGTATTGTATCGGCTGAGAGGTGTTAATCCTCTTAATCCTGCAAAGGCAGGGCAATGACCGCGAAAGTGTTCCATTACTTACATTCATTTTGATCGGCCCGGTCAATTTAATGCAGATGTTCCCGCAGAGTGGAGTGCCCAGTTAAGACAACTATGAATCGGCTCAGTTTGAGTATATCCAGCTTTGTCAGCACCCAGGTCTCATTCCCATCCGGGCCGGCCCACAGAATTTTTGCCGTTCTAGCCCATTGCTAACGTTCGCATTTTCCATATTCACAATTCATTCCTACATCCCATAGAGAATTTGGGGAGAGCTTGCAACACTCAGTGAACTGGGTGTTTTCTATTTTTATACTCATTGATTGTGACCTCTTCTTGTATACCGGCAGTATTTGTACAGTACGTTGTAGTTTAAAGTCATGTCTCATTTCTCGTCGGAAATTGCAAAACAAAAAGCAGCTGCTTAATGCGTAATGTAAAGGTCAACGCCTCCAATAAGGATGCAATAACAAGTGGTCGAATGTGGGGTTTTCCGACGAGTCAGATGGATATAACTAATATTTCCACCATTTAAGAAAATGACAACAATTTTTGCAACAGGTACACAGCTAGAAAGAGGTGTTATGGTATGTGATGTCAGTCCTAATACGGTACCCACCATCGATTTGGTTTTTGAAACCGAAAAAATGGAGAAGCATCGTACAAGGGGATCTTAGAAATCGCTTTTCCTCAATATCAAAATTTGTTTGGACCCATAGCATGAACCAAGATAATGCCCCAATTCAAAAAATTAATATCGACGAACCAGATGGATACAACTAATATTTCCACCATTTAAGAAAATGACAACAATTTTTGCAACAGATACACAGCTAGAAGGAGGAGTTATGGTATGTGATGTCAGTCCTAATACGGTATCCACCGTCGGTTTGGTTTTTGAAACCGAAAAAATGGCGAAGCATCGTACAAGGGGATCTTAGACATCGCTTTTCCTCAATTTCACAATTTGCTTGGACCCATAGCATGGACCAAGATAATGCCCTAATTCATACTGCCAGAGCTTGAAAACATTGGATTCATGAACAATATATGGCTCCAATATTCAGCCGATCTAAGTATACTGGAAAACATCTGGGGGTGGTTTGTACGAAAAGTATACGAAACAAACGAGAAAAGGTGCATGGGACTCAATTTCTTTAAATGATATAGGGTCTCTTTATCAATCAATGCCTGAGCGTATTTTTGAAGCTATTTCTATTATTATTATTTACTACGAAATCTATTTGTTTTATTATGATTAGTAAAAATTTGACCAAACAAATCATATTTTATCTAATTTTAAGTGATGCATTCAAAAACCATTAATTTATCGCGTATAAATTAAAAAAATCAATTTTATTTAAGAAATAAAAAAAACAATTTTTCCCGATGGACTTGTTACTGTATCGATCTGTAAAATTTTATGTTTTTTCATCATAATTCGGTTTAAGATCTTTTTTTTCTGTTAAAAATAATTTTTGTTTGAATGCGAGAACGCATGAGGAAAAGAACATGGTGGAAAAATTCTGTCTGTTCTTGTTGTTGGAATTATAGGCCTTTCAGTGACATTGATACTTAGGGATCTTCGATCGATACTAATTCGCACATGTGAATTGCAGAATTGAGTTTGTATACATACGATTGATGATCAACTGATGGTATCAATTCAGGCACAGTAGTTAGGCATCTGCTGATGAACTTGTCACGGAGTTCGAAACTAGTCGTGCCAGTGAGTGTGTGGTGAACTGAATTGTCTATTATTTCCAACAAAAACCAACCATTTTTCAATTCGAAAAATGTTCATGACATGTAAGCTTGTACTATGAATGGTTGGGAATGGTTGGGAATATACATAGCTATGGATGGTTGGGAATATACATATGTAGCTATTTCGATGCCCACCAAGGCATATCATCTTCTTTATTCGGAATAGCGTACACCTCGAGCCATTTATCGAAGTAGTCCATAACGACTACGGCGTATTGGTTCCCAGAGCTACTTGTTGGAAATGGAACAGCCACAGTCGCTCGAAGGGAGCACCTGCGTTGGTCCTCTAGTGGTCAAGTACTGAGTGTAGTATGCAACCCAATAGATACGTTGAGTTAGTTTCACAATAGTTTTGCCTTTGCTGAGGTGTCTACCAATCGGGCCATTATGAGACTCTGCAATTATTTCTTTCACAGTCATGTCCGGTCACAGTCATGTCCGGTCATAACACATTATAGGGATAAATATTCTCAAATTAACGAGAATTGTTTCAACAACACCTACTACTGCGAAAACATCCAAAACAATAATTTACTAAAAACATATGTGCAAATACATGTAACTACACGCTAAAATATAAGGTCTGTCTACGTACTTTTCCAGTAAAAAATATCCAGTAACTATTTTTGAGAGTGTAAGCCAGATTTTACCATAGAGTAATCTCAGACTAGAGAGAATATTTATTTGGCTCATCTGACGATTCCTTTCACACTCTTCGTGATGCGGTCGGTGTGATAGAGAGATGTTTGACGAAAAGTGATATACACCAGGTGGAATTACAATAACTTCTTGCTTTAATTTTTCATGTGTTTTAAACTTTTTTATTGACTGTTATTGTTAGCATACATTTGTGTTGTATTTAACACAATAATTTTAACACACAAAACGAAATGCCGTTGTTGTTATTTTGTTCGTTGTTTTGAACCATTGCCTCTATCTGGTATTAGTAAAGCAATTCTTTTCAACATCAAACGTAAATATCACACCAGGCCAAATGTCATAAATTTGGTGGGAGAACTAGTAGATCTACTATAAGTATTAATCTATGGTATATGTATGTATGTATACGAAGATGACAAATTTGCTTTCATCTCTAATTCAGCTTCATACATCTTCACATATGTACATATGTACTTCGTTTACTGAAAAACTGTACATTGACAAAGCTTAAAATTTTTGATACGATTTCATCATAATTTTGATACGATATTATAATTGTCATAGAGCAAATTAGAATTGAGAATTTTATTCTTACATATATTAAATAGGAGCCCAATTTCACTGATGGATTTACCATTTTCTACAGCTTGAATAATAGGTCTGTCTGCGTACTTTTCCAGTAGCAAATACTCAGTAACTTTTTTTGGGAGAGTAAGAACAATTTTACTCTCTCGGTTGAAAATATATCAAAAAGTACGCAGACATCAGGTCTGTTTGAGAACGTGATAATTTGTACAATTTATCACATTTCTTACTTGATAGTGTTCGTTTACTCGATAAAATCAACAACGAGAGAGCCAGAGAGTGAATATTTTTGACAGTTGAATGATAGAGAACTTCCAAGTTTTTACTGGAGAAATTTTTGCCAGTAAGAATTATCAAGTACGAACACATGTTTTTAAACAGCTGTTTTATTTAAATAAACAAAACTTTGAAAACAAAGAAGAAATTTAACAATGGCAGAGGTAAGTAAGAAAATACATTTGTTGGAACATTTTAATAGAATTTGTTAATAAACTAGATTCCCAACAAAGTGCAGTGTGTTCAAGGAGTAAATGAGTTGAAACAGCAGCAACCTGAAACACATCCAGGTATCTCACATTCAACAAGTTACTCTGAACATAGGGAAAACAATGAAACGAAAAGCAAAAAAGAAAACATGAATCAGCTGTTTACAAACAAATGTTGATTACTTGATAATTTTTACTGGATGTCGTTCGTTTACTTTTTGCGATATTTTTTACTTAGAGAGTAAAATCAGCCTTACTCTCCCAGTAAAAGTTACTTGATATTTTTTACTGGAAAAGTTCTCAAACAGACCTATCATCCAGTGAAATCTTGCAAGAAAACAGCTGATCGGTGTGTAAACAATTGAAATAAAAAAGCAAAAGAATTTTAGCATATGTGTCGCACGGTCGCACTGTATATTTGCACGTTTCTAGCATGAAGTAAAATGTTTTGTTTATTATAATTTATTATAAACGTTAAAAATCAACACAATTCTAACTATTTACCTCTGCCATTGTTAAATTTAAATTTTTATTTTCATTTCACAAAAATTATTTCATTCAAACAGTAAACAAAAGCAGCTGTTCAAACTAGTTGCAAAATCTTGCAAGAAGAAATTTCTCCAGCAACATTTTACAAGTTCTCTAACTTCCAACTGTCAAAAAATTCTCTTTTTCGCTCTCTCGCTGCAAGAGATTTGGAGTACGCAGACAACATTTTGCAAGATTTTGCAACATTTTGCACAAAATGATGGACTAGTGGCGAATAGTGAGTGCAGGGCATGCATGGAGGCCTTCACACAAGCTAGATCCAGGTATCTCTCGGACAGTATAATACCGGACACGACCAAACTTGTGGGAATGGACTGGAATAACTTAAGAATTTTCGCTATTTGGGTTCCTCTAATTCGAAATCGATGTCATTTTGACTTAAGGAACCCAAATTTGAGTCGTATTCGAGGGCGACTGCGTTCGCTTCGCATTTCAATCAAGAACGAGGGAACAAGCTATTAAGCTTTTCCTAGCACTCATTATTAATACTTTTATATAAATGTATTCACTAATTATTAATTTTATTATCCGAAATTGTCCCGGTTAAATTATTCTATGCGATGTTCAACTATACCGCGATTTCAACGTTTTCGAGATTTAACTTTTACAATCATAAATATGTTTTGTCGTACAAAAAACAGTTGTTCAGGGAAAAGAACCAGAGTATATGACCTAGATTCTATAGCCCTCACACAAAAATTTAAACAAAATTAAAAATTCAAATCTCACTAGTGGAGAATACAACGGCAATTATTGTGTGATATTAGTGTAATTAGGATGGTTTTTGAATTCACAAAAAAATTAAATATCTTATTTTTGTTTTATATTTCTTTTTGATTATTAAACGAAATGTTTGCACTTTTATGTTTACCCCACTGTATACTGGCAGTGATTGAGCAAAAATATCTATGAACTGTTCTAAAATTTCCAAGCAGAAGTGTACTTATCGCTCTCCGTTAGTGAAGTAAAGAAGGGAAGAGTTCAACAGAGACACCCTGAAATTAACCTCCCAAGACTACGAAATTGCGGTATGTCTGAAATGTAACAGCTTTACGTAGAGATTTCATTATTGGTATGTCACATGGTAAGTCTCTCGCTTGTTATTTCAAAAATATAAGAACTTTGAATAAAATATCATGATATTTTCATTAATTACGATAATTGTAAGTTTATACTCCACGCGTCGCAGACTTCGTTCCAAGCGGTCCTCGCAAACGCCTTAGAACAATGGGGAAATTCTCGCTAATTACATAGTCATCTTTGAAAATAATAACCAGATTTACTTCAAATTCTGAAAAATTATTGTTTGCATTAAGACCCATTTTAATATGTACAAGGAAACCATGTAGTTGGATTGCAGCAACTTACCAATTTTGAAATTTTTCGTTATCAACGTTGGACAAGTAAACAAGCGCGGTAATACCATATGAATGGGTATGTCCAGTTTCGGGCATATATTGCCATCAGCTATTTGTATTGTTTGTATCTCTGTGGCGTCTTTAGCATAGCCCTCATTACAGCCACAAGTCTCGATACGCAATAATTGCAATTCTATAGATTTAATAGCGGCCTCTGTATGCTGTACCGTCAACTGTCCCCTCAAAGGTTGGGTCAAACAAAAGTCTGTTTTCTCCAGTTTACCCGTTATTAAAAATCTTGGCATGGTTATGCGTTCCTTTGAATTTTTCTGTATACTTTCGGGACTAATGCTAAAATTAACTTCTTTGCCATTGGCCTTGGCGGTATCCTGAGAGGGTACAGACGCGTCCGGTTTATATTGTATACAAAACTGTTGAGACTTTTGCAAAGATTTTGCCAGAAAACTACGCTTTACATCACATTTCAGTTGATAATTAATGCTAACGAAAATCCCATGATATGTTTCATATAAAATGCGAGGTTCCTTATTACATTTTAATGGAAACTCAAAGTGGAATTCTGAATTGCCAGCCGGAAGTTTCCCAGGAGCTGACAATTCGAGTGTGGAATTGAGTAAAGTTATAGGTTTTAGGGAATTATAAAAGGCATCAAGTAACCCCACTGATTTACTGTTGCTAAGGGTAAGATTAACAATGCCCTCCAGGGACACGGTAATTCCATCATGTTTGGCTTCCGAGGGACAAGAGAACTGGACACAGCCTACCATCACATCCTTAGGGTTAAAATAAATACATATTATTATTAAAAGACGAAAATACTTTACCATTTTCACTTACATTCTCATAATAAACTTTGTTATCTCGTTTTAATTTTATCTCGAAATGTATGGAACTCATAATGTTGCAATTTTTAAGATGAATGCCCGATATCTATGGCCATAACTCCAATCAGCTGATGTAAACAATAACACATGTTCAGTGCTGCCCGTCTGCCATAACACACATAGTGGTACCAAGTGTTGAAATTGTACAGAGGTGTTGGCACAACAGCTGTTTGTTTCATAAAATCAGCTGTTCACTTTTTTTAGGTTATTTCTGTTTAAAGTCTACTCGAATTATCTTTCAATTTTAATTAATTTCTACAAAAAAAACTATGTTAAAATTGTGCCCACAAGTCGTTAGAATACGTTCTAACTCTCTATTCTCCTCCTATCTAAGGACTTTCTGTGAAGATAATGAAAAAAGGGAATCCAAGGTGATAACGCGGTTACGTGAAGAAATGGACCGGGATAAACAGGCTCTAAAATGGCGTAGATCCAGCAGAGAGTCCGGTGATATAGATGTTAAACTACGATTGATTGACAACGAGGAACAAACATCCGACTATATCGTGATGATGCAGAAACCTTTACAACTCAATCCAATGAAGTGGCTTGAATCACGGAATGCAAAGAAAGAAAAGACGGAACGTTTCATGCAGCAATTTATCCAGCAACGCCATGATACTCTAGGACCGGATTTAGCTACGGCTCATTTCATTTTGCATCGAGGGGGATCGGTGAAATTTCTGAATACCCTGCAGTGGATGAAGGCTAATGAATATGGCGAATTTAAGTTGCCTACCAGTTATGTGGGTAGTTTCAAATTGGAGGCAGTAAAATGTGACAATATGAAATTGTATTATGAGGGCTTGGAGAACATAAGATGGCTGCAGAACCTGAAATTTTTATCATTTCGTAATGTGCCCACATTTGATGACTGGTGTTTGGATCGTGTATCAGGTTCACAATGTGACCAACTGGAGATTCTGGATATATCGGATACAAAATGTACTTCCAATGGTTTATCTTGTCTATACCGGCTCAGTAAATTGAAGGTATTGATTGTTACCAATCCCAAGCAATCATTGGAATTCGAGTTGAGTTGTGCCATGTTAGAAGAAACTTTACCTAATTTGAAAATAGTCTCTGGAGACTCTATTCATGATGTCCAAGCAGATGCTCTTTTAGATAAATAAGTCTTGGTACAAAATATGTATTTACGATAAATTATTATTTATGGAACTAAATTATTCGATCATTGCTTTGGTTTGCTTTTCATATGCTCCGCCTTGATGGCTTCTCTTTCCTCAATGGGTGGCAAGTAGGGAGAAATACCTTTGGCTCTACGATCTGAATATACCTTGTGCTAAAAAGAAATTTGTAACAACTATTTAATATTAATAATCCCATATTTGTTACATATTGTAATGGGTTGAAATGAACACGGAAGAGCGGCTCCAAACCATTGTTTTTTTCGAAAATAAGCAAAGATAACACTCGTTCTGACCCACTGGGACAAAATAAAACGGCTCTACCTAAAGACACCGGTGTTGGGCTTTCCCTAAAGGAAAAGTACCTAAAACCGGCCACGCAGACAACTTTACTACACAAAACACTATTCCGAAGAGCGAAGCAGGCCGAACACAGGGTTCCACCGACGAACATTCTTAAAGTTCTTATATTTTACTCGAATTTTGGGTTTTTTTTACTTTTGAGCACCGTTCTGCCAATTCCATTTTTGCCTTGTAATATTTACCCAAAAAGTTTTGCAATTCTTATAGTTTACAAAGAAAACCTCACAAGCCTCATGATCAAAATTGTTTTTATTCAGGCACTTGTATGAAAGTTCTTGCTCCTGTCAAGAAACAAAGGTTATCGTTATGTTTGGCGGTTAGCATCTATCCAGGGGATACATCTTACCTTTAAACAAGGATTATCTCTTTCGGCATTTGGATTGCGTGGCATGTTTTCGAGTACTTGTACAAACGTTTTTTTTTAAACAAAATTATGTAAATCCTGGAACATTTGTATAAAACTAAGTTTTCTTTAGAATATACATAGCAAAACAAAACACAGATGTTGTTTATTTTTGTTATGACTGTTAAGAACATCAGCTGATTACTACTCTACAGCCTAGCAGTATTCAGCTCATTTGAAATTGTATTTCCCATAAGAAATTCGGGTATAAAAAATAACGAAATATTAATATATAATACTCAGCTCTATGACAATTTCGTGAACAAAATCGGCGGCTGAATTGCCAGAGTTCGGTTGCAGCTCAAAAGTTGATAACAAAAAAGAAATGGCGACACTATTGAGTACCTAGCCATGAAAAAGCTTCTCAAAATACCGTTCGGAAAATCATGTGGAAGTCGCAACGGGGAAGAGAGATACTATTTCGTGTAAAGGGGTCTAAACAAACAGTCGTTTATAAGTGTAGTTTTAGTATTTATTCATGTAAAGCATTTTCAACACATTATTCTAATCTTTCATAAAATACAAGCATGTGATTTGGTAACGCCAACCTTTTTACAGACACTTCTCAAATCGCGACTTAAAATAATGACAAATGATAAATCACATAACCGTGAAGTGATATCATAGCAGGCCTGTTTGTACGAAATAACTTCGGCATAACAACCCTATTTTGAAATCGATATCGAAATTTTCGCTTAGAGCCGATTACCAAGCAGTTGAAAAGTGGGCGAAATTGTTATTTTTATACACGTATGTATGTACTTCTATGTGAACGCCCAACTCCCACACCTTCTATAAGTTGTTGTACATAGTCATTCATTTTCTTACAACAGTTTTGGTACTATTTCTCAATTCGCAAAATGTTTTGTTCGATTGAAAATTTCAAAGTAGACTTTCTAGGCAATATCTCTCATCGAAATAGTAGATCTTGTGATGAATTTGTTTTAATTGTGATTCACAATTCCTCTCTTAAGATGTACTACAGAATTCACTCTCCAAACCGGAAATAAAAACGGCCTATTCGGAAATGCGACAACTGTTGCAGATGCTTGTTTGTTGCGCATTTTGTTTGCAATTACGGTCTCAAAACACCTGCAAAGTTGTCAGATGTTGCATTTACGAACGTGCTGCGCATCAGTTGCAGAGCAGTGATGCATTTCCGAAAAGGCCCAAACTTTGAATTGTTAGTAGAAAATTAGTCCACAGTCAGACACCGTTAGTTACCTCACTTATTGCATTATAATCGCAGTATCTTGGAATTTCTGCATTCGCTGAATAACAAATTCTATTGAAAGCATGAATGGAAATGGTGAGTCAAACGAATTGCTCCGGAAACAAAATATCTTCCAGGTTTTACAAAGGAAAATTATCTATTAGAGACGAGAACTAATAGACGATAAGCCGCTGGCTTAGATTGTCTTTGTTTTGTATGAATCACTTAGCGACACAAAAAATGTCCGTAAGTTGTTAAATTTTTTAGTGACCATATATTTGCTTAAGTTAGAAGGATAATAATCGCTTGCTTGTAACCAAACCACGACTAATGTCAAAATGGTCAGCTTATCATTATGGCGGACATGGACATTAAGATTAGAGCACGAAATTCGCACAGCACTTGAAGAAACTTCATGCCTTCTCCACATTCGACTTGGTCACTCTAAAATCCATTCTCGATTTTATACTTACTCTTGTAGCAACAATGCTGGTCGATAGATAACATAATAAACACCAATCAACAAATTTTATGATTTTCTACAAAATATACATTACATGGTTGGTGTATTTTGTTTACTTGTTGTTGTCTTCTTCGAAATTAATGAAAATTTCCATTTAGAAATTAAGTACAAATTAATAAATTGTTCTTAAATCAATAGTAGTAACTTCTAGATGAATATCTATCTAATCTAATCGTATACAAAAAAAAAAAACTGAAATATTAAGAAGGACAAATCATTTATAAACAAATATAATTCAAGACTTCTAAAGAGAGTTCATTCATAACGTACCTAAAAATTTAAATAAATTTTAAATTTTGACTTCATAAGCGTATTTATAATATAAATAAGTAGTGTGTATAAAATTTTAGAAATCTATACAAAATGTGTACTTGTGATTTTTTAGTATATATATATATATGTATATATATATATATATATGTATATGATCTTAAAAAAAAAGAGTGTTTTAACTTTAAATCTTTTTTATAATATACATATGTTCAAGGGAATAAATCTCAATACGAGCGCGCACAAAATGTGAGATTGAATGGCAATTATTGTATGTAACGCTCCTAATAAGATTCAGCCTACAACAACTATTAGCTTATGGACAATGTGTGTCTTAAAATAAATATTGGAATCTTTCAAAAGTACGAGTGAAAGGAAATTGAAGGTATATTTAGTAATGGGAGTAACAAAAGTTCCAAGCAAAACAAAACAAAAAAATGTTTAATCATGTTCAATTCAGGTGCTCTTTAACTATCAAATTAACATTTACATTTCATTACGCGGGGTCAAATACGAAGTAGATTGTTCAATTACCTCTCTATCAAACATAAAATTTTAACAAAATATTCCCTCCATCATTGTTTCCAAATCCCTATACTTTTGAATATCACCCGATTCCATCATGTGTACTACAACTACTGGTCCTTTCTCTAAAGGCTATTTGGATGCTTTAATACCACTTATCGTACCCATATAATTGTTATTGTTATTATTATATAGATACGGTATTATATGTGGTTCTATTTCTAATGTTTGTTTTAAAATAGAACTCATCACAAATTCAGTCGATACAATGGGGCATTTGGGATTACCGAAACGCGTTAGATCAGCACACAAATGCATATCATTTGGACACGTCACAATAATATATGAATTCGGTGACTGACCATGAATTTCGGCTATGGATTGGGCAGTACGACGTTTATCCTCCACCTTACCACCAGACGATTCAATCATTCGTAAAATTTCGGCACGTGCAGGGAAAACATCAGGCGTTACATAAAAGTAACGTCCAGCAAATAATGTCGAGCGTGTGGTCGAATACAGCACAGGATCTAAATGGAATTTTAGATTTTCGTCGACTGGTATATATTGAATTTTATATGACTCGGGTGGTAGAAATTTGCCAGCTTTCGCACTTTCGACCAACCATTGGGATCTGAGTACATATTCAACGTGACAAACAGCTTGTATTAGCTTACAGGTACGACTTTCTCGTGTCATTACTAAGTAAGTGGCGTCCACGGGATTATCTACCACAATGCCACCAAGGGAACTAAAATATTTAAATTTTTTGTATAAGTAACATAAATAACGGTTTAATCTTGAATACTTACATTACAGCCTTTTTCAGTGACTCTGGATCAGCAACCTGTGAGAACAGTACCTTAGGTGGTTTAGTCGTTTGCGGATATTCTATACAAAGTATATTTTCAGGTATTTCTTCTTGATATGGTGAAATTTTCTGTCTTTTAGCTTTTTCATAAAATGGATCTGCCAAATAACGTTTGACACGTTCATGAGCCTCTTGAGTAAGATTAATGGGTGCTTTCCAGGCAGCTGAAATGAAAGGACATGGATTATAAAACATTTATATATAAAGAGGAAGTAAAATGATTCGAGATGAGAATATCTAGAAAGAAGGCTGAACAAGAAAGCGGTTTCTATATGATTTAATTGAGACTTATGTAAAAGATGTCAACAACTCCAATTGGGTTCTGGAAACAATTAGGCAAAGTAATTCACAAACTGGGTTCCTGTGGGCGAAGTAGAAGGGTATATGATTTAACCGAATTTTACGATATACCGAATTGTACAAGTTAATCTTCTACAGTTTGTACACAACAGACAAAATAAAACCTACGAATATAGTAGTAGTTAGGTTTAATGAAGTGAATTTATCTTGATATTGTATATTTATTGCCTATAAACAAGACTAATGTTTAAACCACTTTATGAACTCTTTTAAAAGGCCGTGTGTGCTAAGTACTTTAGAAATTTCCAATTTGGTTTCCAATTCACCTACTGCCTAAGCCAGTTATTGCATTAGCAGACTTATGGTTTAAGAAAATGTTGTCTTAGAAAATAATAAGCTATTTGTTTCAATGTTCTTCATAATTCGACTCGCGCCTAGTCTCCTCTAAACGATTTCATTTATCTCATCATGCACATTTTATTTTTCTCAACTTACCCATCAAATGTGGCACCAACCCGTAATCAATACGGAACGGTGCCGGTATGCTGTACTGTTGATATTTCTGATTTTCATACTGAGACATACTGCTTAAATTTCCCATTGTTATATCACTTAGCCACAAGGAGTTCACCACCGGTATATTCCATTCCTTAGCAGCATTGAACATTTCACCATCGAGTTTCTTACACACCAACACCGTATTCATTTTCGAAAGATACGATGTATATATGGATCCACATTCCTGAACCATTTGTTTGATGCGATGCTCCTCTTCTGGCTCGTAACCATTAGAGGCTATTATGTGCCGTTCCAGCGGTTTTTGATGACCAAATTGACTAGGGAAGGGAATGTGTAATGGTTGCCACGGTGGCAGTAATTGTTTCTTTAAACAAATGTCGCTTAACCAGTAAGCAGTAATGCAACGTTTGGATTCCCGTAAGGCCTGCATGACAACACCATGTCTTTGGGTACGGCAAAGAACATGTGTGACGCGCGGACAGTAGATTTTCTCTATATCTCCTCCAAACTGACGTATCGTCTCCATCCAAATTGGAAGTTCCTCACCATCGGTTTCTTCGTATTCTTCTACTATGTAGAAGGTGCAACCCACTAAAAACAGATCGGGTGGTAGTTTCAGATTGGGATTGTGGCCATAGTATTGGGGCCGTGGCGGCATGGGAATTTGGGTTACGCGTCCCTGCTGTATATAACCAGTTGGAGTCATAACTCCGGCAGGGCCATGAACTTGTCCAGGAGCTGCAACAACCTGCTGCTGTACTGTACCACCACCAGCAGTCACTACCAGCTGCTGCTGAATTATTTGCTGCGGTTGTCCTGGTACACCAGCGGCTAAAATGTTGTTAGCAGCTACTGGACCACCACCCGACATTTGTGTCTGCAGTATAGGTCTACGCATATGTTGTTGCTGCTGTTGCTGTTGTTGTAGGAGTAGTAGTTCCTGCTGACTACGAGCTACTCCTACAACACCAGGCGCAGCGGCACCAACTTGCGTAACAATTTGATTGGGGCCAGGTGGCGGAGGAGCCTGTTGTTGCAAGGTAGCATTATGTTGCTGTGTCATCATCCGTAAAGTGCCGGCAGCACTAGCTTCTACTGCGTGCTGTCCCGGCTGTACGTTGTTAATGACTCCTGGAGGCAACTGTTGTTGACTCATAATGATTTGCTGCTGTTGTTGCGGCATTTGTTGCTGTTGTTGCGGCTGTTGTGGTGGTCCTGCCACCACAACCTGAGTTTGTTGTATTATTTGTGGTTGCTGGAGTTGTTGTGGCTGTGGCGGTTGTTGCTGCTGCGGTTGTTGCTGTTGCTGTTGCGGTTGTTGTTGCTGATGCTGCAATTGATTGTGGTCCGGCATTTGTACTGTACTTTGTACCAGTGTTTGCTGCTGCAACTGTTGTTGAGTTAAAGAAATGCCAGCAACAGATTGTTGTTGCACCTGCATACTATTAGCGGCCGCTGCTGTACCACTCAAACGACTATTTAACATATTGGCTAATGCTGTTTTAGTTTTCATGTTCATTTGCTGTTGGGTCTGTTGCAAATTGGCCTGTTGTAACTGCTGCTGCTGCTGTTGGTGAAGTTGACTATCCTGGTTAGACGGTTGGTTTGACATGACTACGGTTTGTGGAGCTAGAGCAGTCATTATATTACTGGAGCCCTGGATAGCTATACAGGAAAACATTGAAAATATGCATAATATTTAAAAACCTTGCATCGGTGGATAAAAAAGTCTAACAAAACTATAAAAGTACAATGATTTAAATCAAAATCGCAATTTTCTATGAAACATAATAGAATATAGGAAATTATACCAGACATTCAGAGAAAATGGCTTTATATACAAAAATTATGATTTTAAACTATAAGAATATCGTGCTCATAGGAAACGTTTCCAAGAAACCAGTTTTATACAGCCAATCGAGTTGGAAAAGAGATTAGGTCCTAAGGTGGTGCATTAATGATAAACGTATGCCTTCAGTTAACATAAAAGACCCAGAAAGCGATAAATAAGAAACTTATACTGTTCCTTCATACCTTGAGTTCCTTGCATTGTTTGTCCCATTTGATTTGTCACGGATTGTGGCTGTATGATGGCTTGTTGTTCTATTACTTGACCTCCAGGACCAGTTATAACTTGTACTGTTTGTTGTGCTGCCTTTTGTGACACCAATAGTTGCTGTTGCGCTTGTTGTTGTTGTTGCTGCTGCTGCAGTTGCACACGTAGCTGTTGTCTTTGCAACAACATTTGCTGATTGGGATCGTTAGGATTGAAAATTTGTTGCTGCTGTTGTGGCATAGACTGCTGCTGTTGTTGTTGCTGTAATTGCTGCTGAGTAATACTGACCGGTGTACCACCTGCTGTTGATATTTGTTGTTGGGTAATTGGCGTAAGACCTGGAGCTCGATTTCCTGTTCTTACAACAACTTGACGTTGCTGCTGCTGTAGCCATTGCATTTGTTGCTGTTGCGTCAGACCGCCAGGCATTTGACTTTGTACTATAATGTGTTGTGTTGTGGGTCCCGCTGGTCTGGGTGTGGTGCCCAAAGCACTAGCAACAACATTGGGCGCACCCGGTCGAGGTTGGTAAGCAACTTGTTGCCTTAACATAAATTTCTGCTTGGATTGTTGTAATTTGGAAATATATTCTGCTTTTTTTATAGGATCCAAGGACATAAAGTGTGCATGAGTTTTATCATCCAATTGTATAAGCTGACGTTGTGGTTGGGCGCCTAATGGTAAACCGGGTTGTTGCTGCGGCCACTGTCCAGTTCCAGCTGGACGTACTGTACGTATAAATTGCTGCTGCTGTTGTTGAGGAATGATCTGTTGTATTTGTGACTGCTGACCCTGGAGAGGAGATTGAAGACCGGTGACGGAGCTGGGAGTACCAGGTTGTTGTTGCTGCTGTTGGGAAGCAGGACTTTGAGGTGACCAATGGGTTTGTTGTTGTTGTTGAGGATTTTGATGCTGTGGAGATCCTTGCTGTATTATTATTTGCTGTTGTGTCAATTGTTGTTGTGGCGATTGTGGAGTTGGCGTTGGTTGAGGTATTTGTTGTTGCTGTTGTTGTTGTATGAGGACCGTTTGCTGCAATGGTGGTTGCTGCAAAATAATCTGTTGCTGGTGCTGGGGTGATTGCGGTATTTGCTGCTGTTGTTGTTGTTGCGAATCTAATAGTTGTTGCTGCTGCATTTGCAGTTGTTGTTGCTTCTGCTGTTGCGCTAGCAGCTGCTGTTGATGATGCTGCTGCTGCTGTTGTTGAGGTGTTTGTAATATGGACTGAGTACCCGGCAGAATATGTTGCTGTTGTATGATTATTTGTTGTTGTTGCCCTGGTTGTTGGGGATTTTGTTGCAGTATCTGTTGCTGTACAATCTGTGGCTGTTGCTGAGACTGTGTTTGACCGGGCCCAACGGCAATTGCATTCGATTGCGTGTGCACCTGTTGCATTTGAGCTTTTTGTTGAAACTGTAATTGCTGCTGCTGCTGCTGTTGTTGTTGTTGTTGTTGCTGCTGTTGTTGTTGTTGTTGTTGCTGCTGTTGTTGCAAGTATTGCAATCTTTGAGGGTTGTTGATGATCTGTTGATTAACAACGATATGTTGTTGTTGAGGCTGTTGTTGCTGGGAAGAAGCATTTGCTCCCACTTGCTGATGCTGTTGCAGTAATATTCTCTGCTGCTGTTGTTGTTGTTGTTGTGGCGTTGGAGATTGCAATAAATTGCCTTCTAGATCAATCATTTGCTGTGCCGATTGCTGTTGCTGCTGTCTTTGTGCATACACTGGAGGCGGTTGTTGCTGCTGTTTAACCATTTGGTTGGGTGTTTGACCGACCTGTTGAATGATTTGTTGCGCTTGCTGCTGCAGTTGTTGACTCGGCTGTTGTTGTTGCTGCTGTTGTTGTTGTTGTTGTTGTTGAATTTGCTGTTGTTGCTGCATGTTTGTCACATTGGTTTGATTGACTATAAAGAAATTCTGATTTTGTTGATTTTGCTGCAGTATTTGTTGCTGCTGTTGAGCACTTAATTGATTGAATTGTTGTTGACTTATTATGTACTTTGGTTTATTGGGAGTTCCAGGTGCCTGACCTCCCGCATTAAGAACTTGTGGGACTTGACCTGGCTGTTGCTGCTGAGGACTTTGATGCTGTTGTTGTGGTATGATATGTTGCTGCTGTTGCAATTGGGGAAGCTGTCTTTGTTGTATTAACTGTTGTTGTTGTGGAAACCCTGCGCCGGCTAGTGCGGGTTGTATGGTTTGTTGTATAATTCGCACACCTCCAGGACCTGTTACTGTTGTTATATTTGGGGGCTGTTGCTGTGGTGTTTGTGGTGTCTGTAACAGCTGCTGTGGTAACTGAGACTGTTGTTGTTGAAGTTGAGATTGTTGCTGTTGTATGGGTGATTGTTGTTGTAGTGGTGACTGCTGTTGCAGTGGACTCTGTTGTTGAATTTGAGGTGGTTGCTGTTGCTGTTGTTGCAACTGCGATTGTTGTTGCTGTAACTGAGGGTGTTGCATGTGTAATTGCTGCTGCTGATGCTGTGGAGAAGTTCCGGAGAATTGCAATTGTGGTTGATTAGAAGTCTGCTGCTGCATGGTTTGTTGCTGCAGAGCCTGCTGTTGCATTTGGGTTTGTATTTGTTGCTGTGCTGCTAGATTTTGAGTAGGAGTTTGGAGTTGCTGTTGATGTTGAGGTGAAACTATTCCGGGCTTCTGCTGTAAAAGTTGCTGAGGCGGCTGTTGTAGCTGTACAATTTGATGCTTTTGTGATTGTTGTTGGATCTGCTGTTGTTGTTGCGGCTGCTGCTGTTGAGGCTGCTGTTGCGGCTGCTGTTGCGGTTGTTGCTGCATTATCATGTGACTCTGTATTATCTGTTGCCCCTGGGCTGTTGCGGTATTTATGACTTGCCTTGATCCAGCGGCGCTGGGAGGAGTTTGATTATTGGGATTTGTTAAGATCTGCTGTTGTTGCAACTGTTGTTGCTGTTGCTGTAATTGTTGCTGCTGTAATTGTTGCTGCTGCAATTGCTGCTGCTGCAATTGCTGTTGTTTCAACTGTTGTGTTCTCATTATAAGGGATTCATGATTAGGACTTGGTGCTGATCGACTTAAAATCTGTGCCACCTGCACTGGATCTGTGGGATCTATAGGCTTTTGGTTTGATATCATTTTTGATTGATGTTGTTGTAGTATTGGCGACGGTGGAGCCGAAGGTGATGCCCTATGTTGTGGCGATTGTTGTTGCTGTTGTTGCTGCTGTTGTTGCATTTGTTGCATCTGTAACTGGACTCTTTGCGGCTGCTGGAATGGCTGTGGTGACATCATATGCTGAGGGGACTAATAAAAATATAATCAATATATTTCAGCAATTTAGAAGACTAGAATCCCAAAAAATAATAAATAGGAAAGTGAGAAAGTTTTACAAAAGAAGAAATCATTTGGAAAAATATATTTTTGGTGGGCAAAAACTATTTCTTTGTAGGGCAAAAATTATAGATTTTCATAGACTACATAGACTACAATTTAATGTTATGCCTTTGCAAGACGTCGCCAAGAACAATAAAATGTAAGTACTTTTCACTAACGGATTAAAGGGCCTGCTGTTTCCATTTTTTTTACTGGATTTGATTGAATATTCAGAATTTTTCTTTTCACATAAAAAATAGCATCATTCTTATTTGAATACATGAAAATTTTGCATTGGAAATATGTGTGTCTCCTACCTGTTGCTGTCTTTGTTGTTGTGGCTGCCTAACCTGTTGTAATTGTTGCCTTAACTGTTGTTGACTCAATAATGCCGTCTGCTGTTGCACCGCTAATCCTGGTGACTGCGGAGGTGGCGGCGGAGTCATTTGCGGCGCCGGCGATTGTAGCTGTCTTGGGGACTGCGGTGGCATCATTACACTGGTTATAGAGGGCCCTCCGCTGCTATTCGGTGTGGTACTTAGTGAAGGCGATTGAGCCTGTGGAGCTGGTGAAGGATTCTGATGAATACGCGGCGATTGTTGCTGCATTTGTAATTGCTGTTGCTGCTGTTGTTGTTGTTGTTGTTGCTGCTGTATTAATTGCTGTTGCAATTGCTGCTGCTGTTGTATAAGTTGCTGTTGCTGATGCTGTATTTGTCGTTGCAGCGCTTGTTGGTGCGGCGATAAAGATTGGCCGTTCTGTATTTGTTGCTGTAACTGCATATGCTGCTGTTGGAGGATCTGTTGTTGTCGTAGAATGTGTTGATGCAACATTTGTGGAGACATTGTAATTGTTTGTTGTTGAGTTGGCTGGGGGTGGGACTGGGGCTGCTGTTGTTGGGATTGAGTTTGAAGTGGTGTTGCGGCTTGAGGACTAGGTTGTAATTGCTGTTGCAGTTGCTGTTGTTGTTGTGGTGTTATTTGCTGACCCTGGTTTGAGGATGGAGACATTTGTATTGGTGTATTGTGCTGAGGTGAGTGCCCCGCAATTGAAAGCTGTGGTTGTGGTGGTGTCGGAGCTTGTGGTATCCTTGGTCCCTGTGGTGTTTGTCTACCACTTTGCGGTTGCGGTGTTCGCGCTGTAGGTTGTGGTGTACCTGTAGGTGTAGGGGTTCTAGAATCGGAAGCAGTCGATGTGGGTGTTCGGAGAGCATTTTGTTGAATTAATTGTTGTTGCATCTGCAAGTTTTGTTGTTGTTGCATTTGATGTTGGTGGTGCTGTTGTCCAGCAGATATTATTGGCGGCTGTGCCAGCTGTTGTTGCTGTGCTAACCCCATATTCGGTATTATCTTTTGCTGCAATATAATTTGTTGCGGTCCTGTTGTAGACGAGGGACCTCCAACTGCTGATGCAGTTGTTGTTTGAATCTGTGTTGTACCCTGCATAAGTTGTTGCTTTTGTTGATGGGACTGCTGTTGCTGTTGCATGGCTAATTGCTGTTGCTGGACTTGTTGTTGATTGATACTGCGGGGTCTCACAAAAACTATTTGTGATTGCTGCTGTTGCGATTGCAGAGATTGCTGCTGGTGCTGCTGTGCTTGTTGCAGTTGCGGCTGTAGTGTGTGCTGCTGTTGTGGCAACTGAGGCTGCAGCCCTTGCTGCTGTTTCTGTTGTTGCATTTCTGCAGTAAGACCAGTAACACCAAATCCTAAAGACGCTGGTGGCAGTTCACTTTTTGGTGTTGTAGGGGTGGAAGTTGAAGGTGATGAGGTAGTTGACGTTGTCGTTGTCGACACCAAAGGAGGCGCCGTTGCTGGCTGCTGTAGTTGCGGTTGTGCTGTTTGTATAGGTTGCGGCGGTGGCGGCAGCGTTAATGATGATACAGTCTTATTGTCTTTGGCAGCGTTAGTAATTTGTACAGCAGCAGCTTGTAATTGAGATTTTATATTCGCTATACTTTGGGCAGCGTCAAGACAATTGATCGAAGACGTGTCGGTAACTTTATCCATTAAGGCATCATCGTCAAATCCCAAAATATTCGATAATGTTTGTTCAACGGACTGAGGCGGTGGGGGAGCTGGTGCGGAACTACAAATTACTACAGCTGATACCGAAGGTGTATCTGTTACAGACGTTGTTGGTGTGGTAACCTGAACTTGAGCAGGAGGTGGAGGTGGGGGAGCAGGAAGAGGAGCTTGAATTTTACTGCTAGATGAAGTCGCTATTGCTGTAGTTGCTGCTGACTGTGGCATTTTGGGTCTTTCCACTACCTTTAACAAACGTGGATGATACATCTCACATGGCAAAAGCTTCTTTTGTTTCAAACAATCTATCACCCAATCGGGTGTTATGATACATATTGCACTCTTAGGCAAAGCACTCGCCTTTGTATAAACAGGACCCCCAGTCATGCCCGACACTAAATGAGAATTATTGCCACTAAAATTTGGTGTTACATGTGCTCCATGATATGTTAACATAGCGTACAAACGTTTACGATCCGTCTGCGAAACATTAACTATGGCGACCGATATATTTTTCATAAGTCGCGTAACACTGGGATCAAAGGCTTTTGTGGAAGCCAAACGTCCCAGTTTAACGCTATGTATAATCCATTGTTCGGTAACTGGTATGACATTATAAAGATCCAAACTCATAACCAATTCTTCTTCCGCATAATTGGGAGCACATATGAGATGAGTAACCATGTCGGAAAGGAATATTTTTGATTGAGCTCCGCCATTTTTAAGTAATCGTTCGATCTGCAAAGGTTTTAGAGAAAAAATATTGTTACTGAATATTTAAAAAAAATAAAAATTGCAACCATATTCGTGCCTTTTTTGGAATAAGTGGCTTGTAGAAAACAATATACCCAGGTAGGAAAGAATACTAGTGCCGAACTAGAATTCCGGTACCACAGAACCAGTTTAGTTCCATACAAAGACATTAGCGAAGGAAATTTACATAGGTTTGGAAGAAAATGTTCACATTTTGATACCATTGAAATAGTGGTGCGTCAGACCAAAAGTTACTTGTTCAAACGGAATTTATTCAGGTCCGATGCAGAGCTTTTGTATACTAGAATATAAAAAAAACCGGTTCTAGTTTTTCGAAACTGTTGCTGAACTGACAGAATTTAACTTTTTGCTGACTAGAACTCATTGCAAAAATGTAAAAAACCAGGTCTAATACAAACGTCGCCAGTTCATTAACTACAATTTTTTAAACTAGCTCGACTGTTTCCTTATGGGACATATGCCAGCCAACACAGTTGGTTTCTTCAGTAAGCATTATAGAGTTACTGCTGATTTCTTTTGGAAGCCTTGTTTGTTTGTTTAAACGAAAAAACATGTCCATTCAACATCCAGCAGCTGAAATCAACGACTATGTAGAACTATAGAATATGCCAACTTCCGTTTTTGTTTATAAAATTTGTATTTACATTTGAAGCACCCTGTTGCCAGTATAACACTTTCTACAACAATTGCCACTGTCAAAACAAGCGCCTTTTCTTTTTTCATTTCTTCTTCTTCTACTTCCACCTCTCGCAAATTTTCACCAATTTCATTTTCCTACCCCTCCTATAAAAGATTTACTTACCTCTTCTTCCAAGTTACCCACTATGAAGTAGCGTATATTTGTAAAAAGATTATCACTTATTTTCAAGTTTTCCATATTTTATATATATTTTTTTCGTTTACATCACACTGTATACAACTTTTATAACGAAACAAAAACAAAACTACACAACGTACAGCACTTTTTCTTTGTTTTTGTGTCAATGAGCGTGCCGTGTGAGTCGCTCTGCCGGACGACTACAATGGGGCAAAATGATTTAAGCAAATAAAATCCACTTTCTCGAAAATATTTCAAATTATTTCATGTAAAAACAACTCAAGGTACATTTTCCCGCACTATGCATATAGGTTTACGAGTTTAAACATAATCAAATTAATGGTTTTCTTAAGTAAAATTAAATTAGTTGAACAAAAAAAGAACGCCACACACAAAAAACTGTGCTACTGGCGTGAAGATGATTGCAGAGTTCGAGGCCGACTGAAATGATTAGGACGATGTTGCTTTTACTGCTTTAAATTTGTCTTCTTTAAAGCGGTGTTCACATCAAATGTACCATTGAAAACTGGTTCCATCGTGAAATTGGAAATACTATCAGAATTATGTGACAGATATAATCGACATACAAAGTCGTCGAAAAATTAGTTTAGCAGAGAATAAAAAAAGGCTTAATATGTGTATTTATCCTAATAACTATCCTAATAAATTCATAATGCGAACTTCGCTTAAGATTTAATGTACATGGTAACTTTTTTAAGCATTGTTCACGATGAGGCATAATAGTGGTCCTCATGGAAACTCGAAAGAGCCTCGTAAACGCATAAACCTCGCAAACTTACGCGGCAAACGTCAAAACAAAGAAATTTCCCATACAAAGCGACTTGCACAAAAGTGGAAAGTCTTCAAGTCAGATTTGCTGCGCAAACGTGGGATGGAGAAAGGTGTAAACTTTTGACATTTCGTTGTCATCTGACTAGGATGGATAAATAAGGTGAAAGCACTAGAACAGTAGAAAAGGTACACATACATAATACATGCAATTGCTTCTGCTACCACCTTATGTATCCATCGTGGTCAGCTGATATGTTTTTGAGCACAACTACGCTGAGCAACTTTACTTGGTGCCTCATGCAACGGTGCGAGGGAAACTTCCGCTGAGCAAAAGTTCTCGGCTTTCACGTTTGCATGAATGCCGCTAATGATGGTTTTTGACACTTGGCCCAATTGTGTTGCAAAATGACAACTGTTTGTGTTGTGTGTGGAGGCAAAAATCTACAATTTGTTTAGTAAATAAAATAAAACAATAATATAAAGGATTGGTGTATGAACCTTAACATGAAGCACTTATTCTACTGAGTTTATAACGCTCTGTTTTCATTCCATTACGCTATTGCAATGACAAATAATACTACGAAATGGGGAAACATTTGCTGTAATGGATGAAAAATGTGAATTACAGCAACACTTTTCTAGCCAGTGTCAACAAATGCTTCGTAGTAGCAACAGGTGTTGTTGTAGTTGTAGGCAGCAACAACAGACATTTTGTTTTTATTCATTTGTTTCAGTTGTCAAACTCTACACAAATTTATACTAATAATAGGCTTGTTTTCGTTAATGTGATTATCGCTTGCTTGCTTTCTGCCTTTTTTGCAAATGTTTATATTCTTCTGCTTAACGATAACTATATCCAACACAAAGCTTGTTTTTTAATTCCTGCTAAACTAAGTTTTCGACGGCTTTGTATGGGGAACCGCGTCAAATCGCTTATTATCGCTTAGTGGTCGAAAAATTAGTTTAGCAGGGAATAAAAAAACATGCTCACAGTTTTCTGATTTTTTTCAGACTGGTAACTTTACGCCTGCTTAGAACTGAAATGGAAGCGGTAACTTCAAGTGCCGCTTAATATCGCTTAGCTCTCCATACAAAATAAGTTAGAATCTAAGCAGGCGGTGTAACCAAAACACACCTAATATAAGAATAAAAAAAGACAAAAACAAAACACATGAGAGTTTGACAAGTGAAACAAAACTGGCATGGGAAAATTAAATCATCTGTTCAAACGACTTTACCTAATAGATAATTCTAGCATGATCAAATATGTGTAACATTTACCACGCGTTTGTGTGAAATATTTGCCTCGTTTCTTTATTCCTGCTGAACTAATTTTTCGGCCACTTTGTATGGGGAGCTAAGCGATATTATGCGATTTTAAGCGGCTCCCACCACCGAGAGTAACAACCTTGTTGCGTTGTGGGGCTTAAGTGTGGTCCAGTCTGCTTAATTGTGGCGCCGGCTACGCGAACTGAAGGTTACTCCGGGGGTAGCTGAGTCTCGTTGTAGGTCTATCTGTCGATCAGGCCCACTTAAATAACGAATGTCAATGAGGCTTCCCCAACATGACGATTCTTAAAATGTTGGTGCCATTATAATATCCAACGTTGAATGGAAAAACACTTTTAAAGTCATGGTGGTTGGAAGCAGTGCCGAGGACCTGGACGGCCGGTTAGTGTTTAAATAAACTGGTCCCTAACAGCAGCATGGCATGGGTCGGTAGTAATGTGTTGCCCGGACCAGCTCACGCCGCCACTGTGTTGGACTATACTACTTTACTGGCTCTTAAACCTGACAACGACACTGCAAATGACACTGGCTTACGATTGACTACCAATATGAAATTTGAGACCGATGCCGTGCGTATCCATTACAGCATAGTGCGACAGCACCGTGAGATTGTGTCAATGATGGTGTCGCAAGGACGGGATCATCTCAATTGTTCTACCTGTGAGGTTGGCGGTACTGCCGATCTCATGGGAAACTGTGGTTCGATGGCAAGATCAGCTATAGCAACTAGTTGCAGGTTGAAAGAAGGCTGATGGATGCAATGTTGGACGATAGTAGGAGTATCGGTCAGATTAGTTTGTGTGGTGTCGACTGGCTGAAGACAGTCAAAGTCGTCGATTGCGTTAATAAGGAGTCTGTGAACTTCCTTAGGAGCACAATCGCTGGTATTGACGAAGCTTGGCCAGGTTCGAGACTGGAGGTTATCTCTCAGTCTTTACTCCCGCTCCGAACCATTGTATCCGTAGCGGATAAAGTGATAAAATTACTTGGCAAGCAGAACCCGGGACTCAATACCCATATCTGCAACCGACACGTATACCCCAGGCGCCGATTTTAGAATCGCAGTGGATTCGGTGTCACTTGAGATGATAAAGTCTCGTGAGGGAAAGGTGCTTTTTGGTCTTGGAACCGTCAGTTTCCGCCCTCCATCTTCTTCGTACGATGATAGACGTAGGCGGCTTAGTGTGGCGCAAATCAATCTGCACCACTGCGAGGCTGCCGACGCTAATCTTCTACTCTCCCTCACGAACCATTAGATTGGCATTCCCCTAGTACAATAGCCCTGGATAGACCGTGAGAATAATGTTAAAGGTCTGTTCAATGTCTATGTGAACATCTTTGCGGTCAGAACATCTGGCAAGGTACGATAGTGTATAGTAGCTAGAGAAGATTTAAAACTTATCCTTTCTTCCAACTTTAGTACGGACGACGTGGCAACGGTGTGCATGGATGTTGAGACTGGATCAAATTTGATACTTGCGTCTGTGTACCTACCGTATGAGGAGTGTGTCCGCCTGATAATGCAGTTCTTGAACTGGTACCATGTTCTCTAATCATTTTCCTTTTCGTTTACACCACCCAATTTGAGATTAAATTGACATTTCAGGTGGCAACTTTGACCTTTTAGAGCAACTTTGAGCTGAGACCAAATTATAGAAGACGGCGGCACAACAGAAGAATTAAATTGGCAGCTCTTGGTTTTGTCAGCTTTGTACAAATTTGAGATGTTTTTGAAATAGCTGAACCTTTAAAATTGGATCAGTCGGAGAAATTAGGCCAGCCGTTCAAATCGGCTTATATTTTAAACCTATGAATCCAGTTATATCGGTGCGACGTGAGCTTCAAAAGATTGTTAGTGGCGGCGATGCGTCATCAAATTTTCAATCGGGTCTCATCTGTCAAGCCCCGTATTCAGTTCTTGCGAAATTTTGGTAAGAAATTTTGGCATTTATCATTAAACGGAATATGTTGTTGCCACATAACTTTGATTTACCTTGCAAATATTTCATTAATAATTCCTTTTCGCACTCCATTTTATTTTTAACTCACGTGGTGTTATTTTTGTTTGTTAAAATATTCGAAATGTCACAATTCCTGTCAGAAACAAACAAGATTAACGCATTTCGAAGGTTTACTCCTTTAACCGGCGGTCATCTCGCATAGTGACGGCGACACTATCGAGTATTTAGCCATGAAAATGCTTCTCAAAAATACCGCTCGGAACCGGTGAAAAAGTGTAGGTCCCAATCAGTGAGAAGCTCTCCCCGATTCCTTCTAGGGATGTAATGGGAAACCATTTATTTTTATTTATAACCCAGAAGATTACTCATACAATTTTAATCTCTAGAAACTGAAGTTTAATTTTTTAACCTAATTTTAAACTGGTGTACATTTTGATGCAACACTGTTAGTTACTAAAAAATGCAACCATAATAAAAGCATACACAGATGGAAACTTTCCAAAACTTTTTTGAAGCTCACGCCGCCGCTGATATAAATAACCCTTATTGGTTTATCGTAAACTGTGAGCCGATTTTATCGACTGTCCCGATTTGACTGACTGATCCAATTCTAAACGTTCAGTCATTTCAAACACATCCCAAATTTGTACAAAATAGCAGCCAACTAAATTTTTCGGCTGTGCCGCCCTCTTTGATAATTTTGTCTCGGCTCAGGGAGTTGCCAACTGAAATGTCAATTTAATCTCGAATTGGGTGGTATAAACGGCAACGATTAGAGAACATGGTTTTCGCCAACCTGTCGTTAAATAATAAATAACATAAACATTATTGGAAAAATATAAACTAAATAAATATGATTTGTAGTGTTATTTATAAATATTTAAAGAAAATAAAAAGAGCGTTTTTTCTTAAATTTGGTGACATTTTCGCAGTGCGCCCTCTACCTTTCATTTCGACATCTGACAAGAAAACAAAGTTGCCTCAACTAGTTTGAAAGTGTAAAGACAAAATCGAAGTTGATGTGGAATTATCGAAGTTGATGTGAACTTGAAGTCGAGCAACTTATCCACAGGTCTAAGGGCCTCTTTATGGTTGCAGCGTATTTTACGCCAGGGAAAGTCACAACAAAATAATTAAATTGTGTTCAAAAATATGTTTCGAGAGTTTAATTTTAAATATTTGCCAAAACTGAACTTGGCCTGGCGGAACCCAATTTTTTTAAATCTGAATTTTGGCGGTCGGACCCATGGTGCCCACAGGTTATTTAAGAACAGCTAGGAACAGACAAGTGTGGGTTATCAAATTAAAGGTATTCGTGTCACGGATTTAACGGTGCCTCTAATGTTTTGGTGCGTGATAAGCGGGTGAATGGAACCAAATTTTTATCATACTTTATTATTATATAAATGCATTCGCACTGGCATCGATTTTCTTGATTTTGGCACTTTTGTTGATTTCAATACGTTTTGACAGTCGAAAAATTGGGTATTTTTTCTTATTTGTATAGGAATCAGGAAAAAATGCTTGATTTGCTTTATGCAACGCTGTTTTATCTCACACTACGAAGGAATAGTACGTTTGTTCACTACCATTTCAGTAACGGCGCATCGAGATGGTGGTACCACTAGAATACCCGACTCTGTTATTTATCGCATTTCTTAGGTATTTATTGTTTCTCAAACATATTTTTTTACTTTTTTGAATTTGATAGTGGAAAAATACCAGATAAAGCAAAATGCCTATTGTTGTCGGCTTGGTGTGTTTGTTGTCGTAGTAATACTACCTCGGTAATGCGCCTTGACTTTCAATCAAATCAGGAAACATCCCAATGCTAACACTTTGGATTTTGTTAGGACATTTAATATGAAATCGGGAAAATATTTTGTAGTGCGAATGAGCTATTAAATAGCTGACTCTACGTTGCCCACTGCATTGGCTGATATCAAACCATGAATTTTTCTCTGTGTACTTCAGCCATGATATCATGACATTTGTTAATTGGAGTTGCCACTTAGTAATGAAATTACTCAAATATGCAACTCTGGGCTTTGTCAAACGTTTATGAAAAATAACCTTTTATTCCTCATCACGTACAGACGTAAAAGTTTTTCTCCTGGAGTTTTACAAGTAAAAAAGTGAAAAGCATCAATAAAATACTGATAAAAAGCAAGTCCACCAAGTACTTGTTGTGGAACAAGTAATAGATTCATGAATTTGTTGTGGCAAATGTGAAATAAGATAAATGCAAAAAATTTTCTATCAAAATCACACACTCATTACTCTGAAGGTCGGTGACGCTTAGCGTAGCACCCCTTCCTGAGAATTTCTGGCATTTTTTTTTGTGAATCTGCCGTTCCCGTGGACATACCTAAGGATATATATATTTTTGGAAACCCCGAAACCAAATATTTGAGATATGTCTGGCAGCGAGGATGGCCAATTACGTAGTCCCGCGGATGTCAATATGTTTAGGTGAGTACACATTAACCCAATACTATGCATTAAACGTATATATTTTTTTTCTATACATACGTATAAATAAATGTATACATATACATGCATATATATGGATGTATATCGTTGCTTAAGAATGAATTGATTGCAGGAAAAGAAAAAACACATTGTGCCTCAATGTGTATTTTTCTCTATTTTTTCGTTGTCGTTGTTATTGTCTTGTGTATATACAGAAAATCTGCAAAATGTAAAAACAAAAACAAATGCCAAAAAAGAAATGCAACAATTTTGTTACGCCTGATTTTTTAATGTAGTATAAAAATTGCTTCTTTTTTCTTCTAAAACTGCGAGAGTAAATATGTAGGAAAACATTAAATTAAATCACAATCATTTGCAAAATTGTTGTTTGGGCAGAAAGAAAACAAAGATTGAATGAAAAGTATATTTAGGTGGTAAGAGCAAAAATAATATGTATGTACATATATACATACACATTAGGGTCCTTTACCAGCAGCAATTTTCAACAGTGGGAATGTGCAGGTTAACGTGGTTGTGGGATGTGCTAAAATATTGTAGCAGACATGTGGGTCGCTAGGAACTCGAGTCCAAATCGGACGAAACTGCTTTAATGACTTCCTTGGATAAAACTTTAAATTGCTAAAGAAGTTCCATTTGCTTACCGAAATGACCGGAAATTTCAAATGTGCAATATATGGGCAGACGATAATATTGGGCCGTTAACCCCAGCAATATGGTCCATATCGCTTCTAAGTTGTCTGTAGTTACTTTTCGAAAATTGTACTTTTAGACCTTGAAGTGGCTGTACAAAAATAAACATTTGTACAATTATGTTGTTTACAGGTAAATTCGAAAGTTTTAAGTATTTACTAAAAGGAATTAAGTCTTAAATTTAAAAATATCTCGTAAGGAATTATTTTGTGTTAAATTTTTGCTTCCAAAACAATTTTGCTCTATAAAGATTATTTTTTAAAGATTACAAACCACTCTGATTCCCAGAATTTAGTTTGTTGTTAAGCTTGATGGTGAATTCTTTGTCTTTGCTATACACCATTCGAAAATATGGTATATACATACCACCCAGTTTTGTCATTTGGATGGTAGAGTATACGTCTGCTTTTGAACGTATACCACTAAGCAACAGATGGGGAGTGAGTTTGTTAAGATATACTCACGCATATTGAGCGCTAAGTGAGTGAATGCTTTTGATTGTAAAACATTTTGAATTGATTAAAACAATACAGCATAATTTTATTTACAGGGGATATTTAACTTTGAATTTACAGCGTGTTCCTTGATCTCGAACGAAAGCCTACGTTAGCGTTATAGTCCAAAGAAATTTGATCTTGTTTCCACAATCTTGTCATTTTAAAGTCGGAAGAAAGGGTAACACTTCTCTATTTCGAATATGCTGTCGTTTATGATCAAAGATAATGTGAAGCGAAAGAAATCTTTTGACTTCCCGTGCGAAAATGTTTAGCTATGGTAGGATCTTAGCAGACCTAGTTAGATCCGAAATTTTTATTTATCTAATAAGGTCAGATTAGATCAGAACTGATAAATAACTGTATAATTTGGTCTAGTAGTATCTGGATATAACGTGATCAATAATCAGGTGTAACGCGAGATATAATTAGTTCTGGGGCGACATACGGTTCTTCTCTAGCTAAATGTCTGTTTATATCTAACGAGATGTGCTACACCTACATCAAGATATAACTATATCTCGCCAGACCTAATATCTGTTGCGGATGTAATGAGACATATTTAGATAGTTATCGATCAGTTCTGACCAAAATTTGATCCCATTAGATATAAATATTTTTAGGATCTAATCCAAACATACCTAAGATCCGAACATATCTACAATTTCAATCGAACTCGTGGTACTATTTCGCTCGAGATAGAGGACTGAAAATAAAGGTAAATACGATATTATCAAGTTTATTTACATATATTTTCAAATATACGATTCACGCAATCTATTTACCATTAATTCTGAAGGATGTCATTCGTAATTGATCGCAATAGATTGAATTTAGGGGATTATGTAGGGGGAGATTTAAGCATTCTCAGTATGTTTTATAAGTTCTGTATTTTATAGAGCATAACAATGGTCCGGCAATACAATTTAAAATAGTTCTTTAGCTTCAATTGAATACTACATGGATTATACAGATAACAACACTACACTGTTAGACACCGCTACTAGATGGAGTTCTTATAATACGCTTCTATCCAATCCAATTGAAATTTTCGATTAAATTGACAAATGCTCCCAGCTAAATGTCTGACTACAAATTTTATAATCGAGAGCTCTGAGAAGATATAGCCTTATAGGGTTCCCTAACAAAGTAATCTTCTGAAAGGAAAACCTGTAGGAAGAAAATAAAATATGAAAAATGTTTTCTCTTTTTTTGGTTACTTCCTTTTAATGAATGCTGGCTTCTTTAGGGTATTGACAATCGAAAGATTTTTAACTAATCAATCTACCTGATAGAAAGGAAAACAATATTGATTTATGTTCTCATTTGCTTATCAATAAACCTACCTATCAGTCAACGTCCAAGTTGTTGCACATTATATATAATACGAATATAAATGCAATTATTAATATTCAATACATATCTACTTAGCCATTTTAACCACATCCAAAATAATGTCGAAATATTTTTTACCTCATCCTCATTTCCTACCAATTGCATATCCTCCCTCATGTTTGCCTTTACCTTTTTGTATAGTAGAAGGGAAATTGAACCACTATTATTGATTTATTTTTTTGTTTTTTCTGTTTTTAATGAAAATTTTTAATATTTTGTAAAAAGAAAAAAAAATCAAAATACCATACCTACAATTGCTATAACATTTACAGTGTAAACATGATTAATTTACTTAAGTTTTTTCATTGTAAATAGGCCAAAAAGTGTGTACTTGTCCAATGACCGATGCGCGCGATGGCCACGTAAAATAATTAAACAAAAACCAAAAAAAAATCCTAAACTATCAATTTTTTATAACTTAAAAAAAGAAAACCACAAATTCACAATACAAATGCCACAAAAAAGCCTAATACTGCACAGAGAATGGCTCAACAAACAAAATCCAAAACTAAATGCAACGACTACTGCTGCAAGTGATGTAAATTGGAAGTTACAATGGTTTTGATGAAGATCAGGCTATAGATAGCCACAAAATCGAATCCATCAATAACAAAAGGGATACCGTACCACCCGCACTTCCTAATGTTTACGGGTAAGCTTCCTGAGAGCTGTTTAAATAAAATTGACTGCGTGAAAAAAAAAAAACGAAATGCGAGTGTGTGTATGTGTGTTACAAGACTACCCATCTACATGTCTGCCACAGATCGACCCCAAAAAGTCATATCCTCGTCATAATAACAAACAACAAAAAAGCTATATTATAGTTTTATTACTACTACTCTGCCCACATGCAATAAACCATCTGTAAAAGCCTTAACTTGTTGGTAATTTACAAATTTTAAGAAAAAAACATAAAAATTGTTCTAATTGTTTTTGTATTATCTCTCTATTCTCAAAAGTAATTATCTCTTTCCATAACAAGTTTTCTATACTTTCTATATTTTAATCGAAAGAAAAATATAAGTCCGTATACTCTTTTCAAACTAAAAACATCTAAAAGGTTTTGGAGTTCTCCACCCAATACTACTACTACTTCTACATACCACAGCTACTACCTACCTGCTACTCTTGCTCCGAAGTTGATTTACTTTTTGTGTTCAGCTGCTGAATTTGGCGCGTATATTTTTGCTTTGGAATTGTATAACGGCTGCATCCCATCTAAACACTTCACGTCACACACAGTGTGTTTGGGTGTGTGCGCGAGTGTAATTGGATTGCTCCAATGAAATATGATTTGGGTCAAGGTAAGTGTTATTGTTCAAAGTAATATCTATGTTAAAGTTTGTTAATATACTATGTTCTTTATCATTTCTTTTTTAAAGGACATCAGCACGTTACCATTGTTTCATTAAGGTAAATAGTAAATTTTTACTGCTAACATACTGTATATAATTTAGTTGAAGTGCAAAACAACGTAACTACTGTCATTTAGTTGAAATGCAAACCAATGAAACTTTTTTTTATAGAATAAACAAAAAAGAAAAACTTCAAATATTCATAACATTGTGATTGTTTCTGGCAAGAATTTTTTAAGACAAGGCCGGAGAGGACGGTTTTGCCCTAATTCGGGGACGAGGAATCGAACTGCATCAATAGTTTATTGAGTTACAATTACGGTTTCAAACAATTATTTTTTATTGTGACTATCAGAGTGGATTTTTTTTGATTTTGGCTCACTTTTGACAGCCACTAACTTCAATTTGGTTGGTGGTACAGGTAAACTTTCTTCAACAAAGTTGTTCCAATCGTTTCGGGCGTCAACTTTAGGGAACACAGCTTACCTCTAAAACCAGGGTTTTGGGCTCTTTGATTCAGATCAGCGGCAAGTACGTAATCTTCCGACTTTCTTTGAGTTTTCCGTCAAATAAGAGAAAACTTTTTAATATTTAACTATATTTACTCATCATCATTTAAAATTATCAAATTTTACTTTTTTGTACACTGAACAGATTTTTTTGGATAAAAACACTGTTGGGTTTTTAACCAAAGAAAAATATAAACTACAAAAAAAATTAATGGTTAATAAAAAGTACTTTCGCCAACTTTTTTATGGGCTATACAGAAGACAGTACAATAACAAAAAGGTGGGCGTGTTGAAAACAGCAAGTCTGAAAAGCGTACATATGTATATTTGGTATGAACCCGTAATTGTAACTCAAAAATCTAATGATCCTCGTACCCGAATTAGGGTAAAACCGTCCTCTCCTGCTCTTGTCTCGTCTTTCGACTTCCACAGTGTAATCATTACAGTAGTAGTATTTTCAAATATTAAGACAGCAAAATAAACTGTTGATGTAAAAAAAAAGAAGACGAACGTGGCTTTGATGAAATGCGTCATTAATAATGATAAACAAAAACCCTTATGTTTTGTTAGTGCGTTGTTTTGCATTTCACTAACGATATGTACAATTTTGTTTAAGAAGGTAGATAAAATGTAGTTTGGTATATATCGTTTAACTTTTTTAACTGCTTTATTTAGTCACCGATTTTTAGATACAGCTAGATAAATATTTATAGGGAAATAAATACAAACTCATGTGGTCGATTTAATTCAAATTTTCGTCCTATTTTTGTTCTGAACTAATTGAAAAAAAATGCAAAATTCTTTTAAGTCTATATATTTCAAGGCTGTAGGAACTGTTTTCTGGTCACACAAACTGCACACAAATCAATATATCGACCACTCTGCGCAGAATGACTGTCACAAAAAGCAAATTTTATACGAAAAGGGGTTTCTTTGTGCTTATATTAATAGTGATTCCTAGCAAGTGGTCATATTGAAACTTTTATGTCTCTGTTACTATTTCAATTAGGATTTCTAAATGTTGTCAGGTTAAATTACAACACATTTGCTTCAAACAGCCAATCTTGTGAAATTGGTCAATTAAGATCATTTCACGCAGAAGGGTCCTCGATATACTTTCAATGAGTGTATCGAGGGCTTACTTTGGCTTTCAATGAAAGCCGGCATAGACGAGAAGTTGTGATTATTGATGCTTTATAGTAGTAGTAAAGTATTGCTTATTTTTCAGCAAATTAAAGTTTACAATAAGTATAATATAAAAGCAAAATCGTAAAACCCAATATGAAGTAACAAACAACTTTGGACTTCTGTCGTCAATCGATTGTTTTATAGCAATTGTCGTTTTAGTAGTGGGTTTTGAAGCAATTCTTGTTAATTTTGGATTTGTTTATCTCTATAGGGTGTGATGATATACCTACATATTTGAGAAGTAAAGGGACGTGATGAGATGACTTGGTGGGCATTGAAATATCTATATTATATAATAAAGTTCATTTCATGAACACTATATAAAAAATATTGTTAATAGAAAATAATGATCTTAAATCAAATTATGATTGGAAAACCTTTGCTATTTATATTTAATGAAAACCATCAAGAAAACACAGTTCAACAGAACAAAACGTCTGTATTATTCATTCATTATGAAATTAAAGTCTTAATAGTTAATGTGTATGTATATAGTAAATTTAGTAGAAGCAGCTCTTATACCTTAACCCGGGAAAAATTATTTAAAAAATCGATTTTATACAAAAGAGTAATTTTGAAGTACAGCTTGTATCTTACATACTGACAAACAACCAAAAATTTATTAATTACACCCATTTCACTGACAAAATTTCAAAAATCTGTTATTGGGTTATAACAATATATTTTATATTACCGAAAAAAAAGAACCCGGATTAAACCTAATGTATGTACATACATATATTGTTTCGTCAGATGGCAGGCAGTCCCCACGGCTCATTTAGTTTACTTTTAATCTCTCTTAGAACTAGTTAAATTAAATATAGAAAGGTTGTTGGACATACAAAAATAGTTTTTTTTTAATATTTACTCACTTTTTGTTGTTTCCAATCTCAAAATTATTGAAACAAATTAAATAAAAAAAAGTAAACAGCTGTCAGATCGAATGATGTGTGTAAACAGGGTAATTCAGAATAATAATTCAAAGTTCAATTTAAAATTAACTCAAAGAGCGAATTAAATAATCGCCGCTGTATTTGGGGAGAACTTTTAAAAAATTTTATATCATATGATGTGAGAATTGGGGTTTTTTGGACATATTCGTCTGGTCACGCAACTGTCCTTATGGGAATAGATAGTGTTGATCAAGGAGGCTATCTTGCAGAGACATGATGCCGATGCGAATATTCCGAGATGGCCCGGCGGTGATCATGATGGATGGGTTTCCTCCATCAATGACTGGGTTATCTGTACTTACTGATATACAAAGTGGATCGAAGGCAGGAATTTACAGCCAAGAACTCCAAATACGTCTATCCCTTTGACTGGATGTAAATTGTAGTGTCTTATGCCGAAATTCTTGCGATCTCGAGAGCTGTAGATGAGATTCACAGGCTGGATCCATTAACCACAAGTGGCATTGTAATATTTATGGACAGCAAGGCAGCTCTCAACGCGATCAACTCAAATCTATTGAAATCGAGAGAGGTCTATGAGTGCATTCAAGCCCTATCCTCACTGACTCCTTACAGAGAAAGACTGCTGGGTTCCTAGCCACAGTGGCATACTGGGAACGATATGGCGGACTCTCTTGCGAAAATAGGTTAAGCAAGTGCGGATCGGCCGTAGTTGCCGCCTACTAAACCCCAATCTCGTACATGTATTGACTGATTGACAAATGAGCCCGATGCGATACCGAATCCTGGTGGTCATGGAGATCTGACCTAAGCTGGATGAGAGTAGAACGAAACATCTGCAAATGGTAAAGGCGGACTTGTGGCTATTCATTAGAGTTGCGACGGGACACTTCTTCCGCTTATGTGAGGACGAGGAAGAGATTGAGACTGGATCATCTCTGCCGTCAATGTCCAGTTCTGTTCTATAGTAGAACGCGGTACCGCGGGGGCCGATATTGGTATGGCTGCATGCCCATGAGGAGGTTGCGTTGGATAAGGCGTCAGGAGGACGGATGATCGCCCATTCTCTTTCTCTGGAACCCTACATAACTCCCCCCCCCCCCATTCCTCCCTCCTTTCCTAAGTTCTGTTCTTCTGCTAAGTTCTTCGGATCTTTAGTGAATGCATGTCCTTAACTTAACCTATATGATATGATCTCGTCCAGGCATTTACGCAGGAGGTGGCGGTCGGAAATGTTGAACTTTAACTATGGACAATGTATTCAATATAGGTATCATATGAAAGGCTGTTTTAAGGGGCGTCCATCGGCATATACAAGATGTCAAAGTGGGTCCTGACACATCCTTTTTTCATGGATATTCTTCAAAATGTAGCATTTTTAAGTTTTGATACGAAGATTTTTCTGATTTAAATGTCAGATTGACATATTTTAATATTTAGGCAGTTTAAGTATGTGGGTGATTGTTCGGAAATTGTTATTTTTCAGATAGCAATTTTTCCAAACCTCGATATGTCTGCAGTACCATTTTTTTTACGTTTCTGAATGTTATCATGGTCCACAAGTATGATCTGAAGATCACTATACTTCAACACCAAAGCAATCGAAGTTATGGAGCATTGATGGTATTCCGATACCACGGTAATGACTGCCTGAACGAAACTTAATTGTAATGACCGCTAATATATATCAATTGAATAAAACGCACTATTTTAATGTTTTAACTAATTTATTTAGTTAACTTCGCCAATAGACTAATACCTTTCACGACCTACACACGACTGACGATTGCCACAAGATATGTCAAATACTTCACTCTCGTTTTGCCAGGTCTTCGGAAAAGCCTACTGTGTTGTCAGGTCTTTGCAACAGCCTACTCCACATTAATCATTCAGTGTCAAGAAACCATTATTTATCAATTTTAGTCAGTATTGGAAACTATATGACACGGTTGTGACAGCCACGGTTGTGACTTTCAGTGTGTAACCTGACCGTGCTCCAGACCGGTTTGGAATTCGACAAGTTCCAAAGACAATGAAGTTCAGGCAATGAAATATTACTTTCATAACCGGGAATCAAGCCTAAATATCGTACGGCATATGTGAATCATAAGAGAACGGTTGTGACGTATTATTTTGTGACTTAGCTTTTCAATTTTTCGAATTGAATTCCCCTTCGTATACATGTGCGTGTGTTGACTTCTGCCGGTGTAAATACTGCCACTACCCCCTCCACTCCAAAATGCCAGCAAGTGGGTCATATTGAAACCCCGGAGATGGCGCCACCACAGTCGAATTCAAATTGTACAAAATTCTGACAAAACTGTTGGACAGACTTCGTGGACCGTTCAATAACCATGGCGTGCATATTCCTCCAATTTTTTTCCGTAGAATTGTAAATCTAAATGTCCCTTAGAACATATATGCAGGTAACTTCTTTCAAGCCACGTCCTTGACGGATATTACTGCTGAAGTCCTGAATTCGATACGGAGGACAGGCCATGGTTGTGACATTTTGAACAGTTTTTTCTCCCTAAAACCGACTTACACGGTTCAGAATGGAATGTGTTTCATGGAAATAATAGAGTAGCTTCGGGAACATGTCGCAATTTAATCACCATTCGACCATTTTAGGGTGGGAAAATTCAAAGGACGAGAAAATTACAATTTCCGAACAATCACCCATGTACCTTTTTCAGTTTATTTTTTTTAAATTCACACTTGTTCTCGTTTTACCAAAAATGCAATACGGTGGGAACATTACGTTCTAAACACAGCAAAATGGGTATCAAATATTTTCGTTTAACAAGGACATACTGCTTTTATTTTGTAATACATTTTCCAAGGTGATCTGGACCAAATTTTAAATATTTAGAATTACTTCAATCTGACATTTAAATCAGAAAACCCTCCGTACTAAAACCTTAAAAATTTATTTTTGCAGAATATTCCTAAAAATAGCATGTCCAGGACATGTTCAAAATTTATAAATCGTACCAATTAAAAAAAAACAAATTGAAAAAAGATCAAAACGTGAAAAATATATCAAATTTATAATATACAAGACAGCATATGACGAAGAAACCTATAGCGATAAGAGGTTTGTGTTACATTGAAAGTCATTAATTTCGAAGGTAATGAATGTTTTTATTCATATTTTATTATGAATAAAAAAAAACTAGTATAGGCTTTAATGTGAAGATTTAATTTTAGGTATTATATTTTTTAATAATTTTTTTATATACTTGAAGATATGTTTAGTAGAAATTTGTAACCACATATGGCCTTATGGGCTCGATTATTGAAATAATTAAATAAATAATTTTTAATATTACGAAATATACAATGAACTTATAAAAACTTTCACTATTTGCATTTCTGAATAAGCCCACATTTTGTTGTACGACATTATTTTATAGAGAAATTTTGAATATACATTTTTCACAGAAATGGTGCAAATGTCAGTAGTGTAGTGAATAATGGTAGTTTAAGACCAGTATTAGTATTTTTTTTTTCAAACAAAGTCAGTTTACATTATGATGGAAACATTATTCATATTCCATTTTTGCGTTAACATCAATGGCTTTTGTTTTTTTTTTAAGTATTTATTACCGATTTTGTTGGTTTTTAGTTTATGTATAAGTTCATCGTTCAAGCTTACAAGGTCATGAATATTTCACTAATGTGAACAATGGTTGGATTTTGTTGGAATAATAGACACACTCACTGGCATGACTAGTCACGAACTCCGTGACAACTTCATCATCAGATACTTAAGTACTGTGTCTGAATTGATACCGTCGGTAGATCATTTGTTCGAAATTTTTTGTACAGAATCAGTTCTAGCATTATTTCAGTGGAAATATTGTATGATATTTTTACGGTCGTAACTAGTATGAACGAATCAGGTAACAGATTCGAATTTTTAGGCACTATTAAAAAATATATGTCTTGGCATTTAGAGCTTTTCTAAAACCGTACCAAATCAATTCGGTCTGGGAATATGCTGGGGCACGAACACTTCTGGGGTTACATATGTATGTGTAAAATACAATTAAACCCAATAAAAGAAACTTTCGCACGAGAGATAGAAAGAGAAGAGAAACCCCGACAACAACTGCAATTTGTAACAATGTGAACAAGACGGGCACTTGCATAGAACGCTAAGGCGCTGATGAGAAGAGTCACAAACTACGAATCGATCGTCCGCCAACGTAAGTTCAAATCCTGGTGCCGCCGACTGTTTAAATTTTTTCTAATTGCGGAAAAATCACCTGATCTGTGTAGCTCGTAAGAAATAGAAAAATATCCTTCTACAAAATGTTTATATCCCGCGGCTTTCCATCTTCTAAATTCTTTAAATCCTCATGACCACGCTTAAAAGATGTAACGCAAGTGTGCTAGAAGCAATGAATATTCTTCAATTTTAGTAGTTTAGTTGAATTTTATTGACCGATTTTTGTTAGTTTTTGAAAATTTGTTGGCGCTGTCATTTAAAGCATGTCGCTATGTCATACAAATCATGTTTTTCATACACCATACATTTTTTCATTGATTATTTTATACAACATATTTCGCCAATGCATCACATCAATACATTTTCTGAAATCTTCTTGTGTACTGAAATTATGATAAAGTAATTTAATGCGCATAGGGAAGAAGTATAATTCAGACACAAAGTATGGAACTCGTCTCAGGCATACTACCGTGTCAACTTCGAAATAGAAAACTATAAATTATTTATTTTATTGAAACTATATAATAATAAAGTATTACATAATTTATATTTAAAGAGCACTGGCAACAAATACCTTCGCTTTAAACTAGAAATTATAAAATGGCTAAGACGTTTCCAGCGTATACATAATAAAGTTAAAAAATGTATCAAAACGCTAAGCGGCTCTATACATTTTCTCATATGAATGAGCACTGTATTATTTCAAAATGTTGTTAACGAATGAATAAGCTGAATAAATACAAATATTTCTACTAAAATAACTCTAAATTCAGTTTAGATTTAAACATTTGTTATCACATTGATATATAGTTTTGCAAATTTGGGACAGTGCTGAAATACATACATTCATAAATATGCATTAGTGTGGATAATAACATAAATGACTCACACTCTATAGTTAGTCAAACTGTCATAAACATCTGCAGGTGGTGATGGTTGATATGTAAAAAGTAACTAAATAAATACAATTTGGCAGTTTATCAAAAGTTGAGTTCTTCTCTCTTGCCTGCACATAATAATGACTTTAACCATCAATTTAGACAACGTGTATATTTGTCAGTGGAATAAGATTTGTATTATAGGTGACAGAGAATGGAATGACAAACAAAATAAAGCACGTGAATATTTTAAATAAGTCCATGGTGGCGCTATTTTAATGGAAAGAGAAATATGCTTCGATGATTTAATATACAAATCATGTTTTCCTTGAAGTTTTGTTATACGGTCTAATTTATTATAACTTAAATTTTTTAATTTTCATTTCAAACCGAACAATATAAATCAAACTCTCGAAACAGCCTAATTTGAGGAGTCCATACAAATAATGTCTTAGCTGAGGGAAGCAGCTATATATGCTTCTTTCCAATGAAAGTATTTCTAATGGCAACACGTACATTAGATTCACAACCTATGAACATAATCCTTGTGACTGAGGTAAGTGCAGGGAATGCAGGTTGTTTTTTTTTTAGCATGAAACTTGATGCGGACGTATTCAGTACGAATTAATTTTCGCATATAACGTCGCCTGAATCTTAATTTACCATATACGCCAAATTGTTAATAATTGATAAGAATCGGGCTTATACGGCAAGAGAAATTCTCTATATCTCTGAAACCAATGAAGATAGAAGAATGAGTATCAGCGTGCCATAAAGTTTGAGTGTTTCTCGTTCCAAATCCAATTCTAACTCAAAAACGCCAAAAATGGCGTATACGGAAAAATCAAGATTCAGACGACGATACTCTTTCCTAACATTTTCCAATAGTATTCTTATAGTGGTTTAACCAAAACAAATTTACTGAATATATTGGAATGCAAAAACCTATTGTTCATATTTAGTTTCGCATCTTGTTAAATAGGAGGAGGACAAATCTTTGTTCAAATGTTTTCAAATTTCAATTGATGTCTTTTAAATTTCAATTGACGTCTCTTAAATTTCAATTGATGTGTTTCAAATTTCAATTGCTGTGTTTACAATTTCTATTGATGTCTTTAAATTTCAATTGATGTTTTTTAAATTTAAATTGATGTTTTTTAAATTTCAATTGATGTAGTTAAAATATCAATTGAATTGATGTATTTTTAATTACATACATATATATTTCAAATTTCGATTGATATTTTTCAAAATTAAATTGATATTTTATAAATTTCAATTGGAAATGGGTGTATTAGCAACGATGTAAATTTGCCATAGAATATAGAAAAGCAGTTTTTAAGGTATTTATATTAACCAAATGTTGATATTCCAACTTATTGATTTGATTTTTAATAATCAAGCTCATTTATTATTATTTACATCAAAATCTGGCTCTAAAGTGCGACAATGGATCCTAAATACTGTGGAATGTTCTTAAAAAACCTAACTACTAAAGATGGAGATGATTTTCCGTCAAAGATTCGTCTTCTGTTCCTATAAACTCACATAAGTGCAGAGTGCTTTTGCTCTCATTCAACACAATGACAATCAGTTTACGCTTATGGTCTGGTGAGAAAACTTTTCACCTACTCTAAGTTACTCATATAAAAGAGGAGATTTTTAAATGAAAAATTGGAAAAATTTCGGGTTGTTGAAGTGCAACCACCGTCGAAAACAACACGATTATTAAAGAACATTGGCAAGCTAATACAAATAGTATCTGAAAAGTGTGTAGATAAACTTAAACTAGTCTAGTTAGTTAGTTAGTTCGAAAAGAGGGGCGTGGTGTTGAGTGTTCAGAAGGAGCACTCTAAACCTTCCCATATCAGTAAAGACATACACTTAAGCCGCTAAGTTCGACCTGTTGTGCGCTCTAAGATTATCCTACTACTTCACTATGTCCCTTATAGGAATTCGGTGCTATTCACGAAATTCCTTAGTTTATTCCAGTCCATACCCACAAGTTTGGTCATGTCCGGTATCGTACTATCCGAAAGATATCTGGATCTAGCTAGTCTAAAATAAACTTATTTCTCCAGGGAGAGCTTCTCGCAACTAGCAGAGAATTGCAGCCACGTTTCCATTCACAAGAACTGCATCTGCGAAAGCCACAAAATTGGTTTTCGTACTAACAAGTCGCTATTTTAAATTAACAAGTCACAATAAATACATAAATAAATAATGTAAAAGGAAAAACGGAAAATTTAACATATATATTATTATAAACTTAAAATCTGTCCTTTATGTTCGCAATGTCACCACTTTTTAATTCCCTAGAGATGAATAGAAGTATCGTTTAATTGTAAAATAAATAAAAACTAATTACATAAATTCGTAAACGACCAACAAATATTACCTATGGAGTTGGTCGGTCCACTCAAGGCAGGACGGCTGGCGTTATTGGGTTAATGTCGGTTGTAACTACAGTATATTTTTTGTTTTAGTGTGATTTGTTGCCTTAGAGAAAAAAGAAGAAAAATAAAAACATCGAGTTTTAAAATAATTAAAAATAATTACTCTCGTGAATCTTGAGTGAGTCGTGAGTGATTGATTAGAGCGAGTCATGTGATCTCCCAGTGTAAGGTGCAGTCGGCCAAAAATCTAAACTAGTTTGACTTTCACAAAGTCGGCCGGAAAGTCGGTTGGTGTAAGGCGAAACAATAACCGACACTAAAGTCGGCCTGACTAATAGTCGGCCGACAAGTCCGCAGGTCTAAAGTGCCCTTAATAGCTCGAAGAATTACGTATCAACTTTAAAAGTGAACTGAAAAATATCCCCGCAATAAATGCCATCGTGTAATAGAGCACTTATTTATTTATTTATTTTTAAATTTGGGGTTGATTTCATGTGACTCAACTGAAAGTTTCTATGGTTCTTTTACAAAGAAATTTTTCTTCAAACATTCTGTAAACGACGGATACACAGATTAAATTCGTTCAATTGGGTCTTAATTAATTAAACAAAATATATAATTTTTTTTATGGGTCGGAGTTCTTATGTTATGAAATTAAAAACCAATTTTGGGGGCTATTTTGTTTCTGGGTATAATTGAGTGGTTTATTTCATTCGTCGTTATTTTGTGAATCCATTTTTTTGTTACACGAAATATATATCAGATTATAATTTGTATTCCCATTATATACATAGTCATTATATACAATTAACAATGATCGCTAACAAAATTTGACGTTATTTTTCATACTACAAAATTGTTCTCATAAAATTTTAGTAAAATTAGATATAAAATGTGTGTTCGTTTCTAAATTTGTAGAAAATTATAGCTTTGAAATTGTATGTCAAGCGCAGCTTTCAATAAATATACATACATATTTAGCTTTTAACCTAAACTATAGGTTATCCATTACCTACCACTTGTAATACTTTCCTTTTTACTTATATGTATATCCCTTTTTGTTCCCTATATAAAATTGTGCTTCGTTGAAAGATTTGTTTTTGATAAATTATCTAATACACTGATTCCTTTCCGTTTTGTTGTTTTTCCCCCAAATCTTTTATGCAGACCTATACAATTCCAAGCAAAAATTGCAGCCACCAAGCATGAAAGTAAATTAGTATTCTGGGTAACTAAATAAAGAAATAAAAACTTAATATTAAAATTTCAATCATATTGGCCATTGTGAAGCTAGATCAAGGACAAAGGCATTTTGCCAAAATCGCATGCGCACGGTTACAATACACACTGTAAGCTACTTGCTACTAATCTCGCAACTGGAAACTGGCAGCCGTACAAGGACACCAGACGACCACGGAATTTTAAAAGAGTATCAAAACAAGGTCGGCAGTTTGTCATGAGGATTTACGCCGAAGCAAAAAGTGTGGTTTTTGAATACTTTTTCTTTTAAAATATTAATTATTTTCATTTTGTTTTCTTTCCTCAACAAAAATTATCCAAATACAACAAAAAATATGTTCCATTTTTATTACTTTTATTCCATAGTGGTGACGAAGACCATGACACCGATTCTTTGGATATAAAACCGCCTCAAGCGCAAGTGACCAGAGAAACGTCAGGTTCGAGGCGCAAGGATAGGTCAAAAGACAAAAAACATTCCAAAGAGCGCAGACACAAAGAACGGGATAGATATTCTGATCTAGGACCTGGCCGAGAAAAAGAAAAAGACTATAGAGATGAAAGGCAAGAACGAAGAAGTGATGTGGACAGAAAGGAAATGAAACGTGTGGCCTACGAACGTGAAGAATACATAGCGGCGAGCAGTGAAAAGCGTTACCACAAGCATTACGACCACATGGGCGTAGGAGGCGGAGAGAACATCTCAAGATCTCGCACAGTCTATCATCACGATGCTGGCGGTGGCGTGGGCAGTGGCGCCAGTTATCACCACGAGCATCAATATCATCAATACCATATGCATCAACAGCAACGCCAACATCAGCAGGAATATTATGAACACCGTAGACAGGAATACCACCACCATCATCACCATCCAACACCCACCGATTATCATCAGCAGCAACAACGACATCATCCAACATACGAGAATGCACGGGCCATGGCGGCAGGTGGGCATAAGCACTACGATCAACGTAAATACTATGAGCCAGCTAAGGATCCTGAGAGCTTGGAGCAGGACTTACGCTCCCGTTTGCTAAGCAAACGCCACAAGTATGTTAAGGATGATGTCATGGAAGTTGAGGAGGTATTTGAGCGACCTGCCGAACGTATATACGAAGAACGAGATCCCAAATCCTCCAAGTCTGAGCGACATAAGGCCCGAAGAAAAGAAAGAGAAAATCTCATAGATTACTATGAAGATGATGCTGAAGTAGAGCATCAGCGTCGTCGAAAAAAACATAAACGTCATAAAGATAAACATAATAAGCGTTATCTAGAGGAGGAAACTGCTGGCGAACCTTCAAAGTCCGATATAGATGCCGAAAAAAATGTTAGCCCTGAAGACGCCGAGTTGGTAGCCAGGCGATCAAAGCTACTAGCGGCTGATCTTGAAAAAGATAAGCGAAAGGAAACGGCGCGAAAAGAATTGGAAGCGCGTCGAGAAATATTAAAAGAACGAAGCGTCACAGTTGTGAATGCTTTGAGCCCCACCGCGGTAGCGGCCAGTGTTACCGCCAGTTTACACATTATCAAACGTAAACATAATGAAAAGGAAGAGAAAAAATCGAAACGGAAACGTTTGAAAAATACCAAAAATATGGAAGAAGATCATGACGATGTAGAGGAAGACGAGGATGAGGAAGATTCGGAAACAGATTCTTCTGATGACTTCCAAGAAAGTGAGGATGAAAATAAAAGCCAATCGGATGAAGAGGAATCCGACCACAGTGCTTACAAAAAGTCAAAATCAAAAAATAAGAAAAATTCTGTGGGGCACTTAAGTGATGGGGAAATTTCGGCACCCGAAAGTCCACTCTCTGTAGAAGTCATAGGAAATTCTCCGACAAATTCTAAACGCAAATCTAAGAAAGCCAGATCTGAAACTATTTCCCTTTCGCCCAGCTCTGTTGATTCCCTTTCGCGCTCTCAGTCTCCAGCAGAATCACATTCACGGTCTAGATCTCGTTCGAAATCATACCGATCTATTACTTCAAGATCTGCTGGTTCGCGGACAAGTTCGCATTCTTCCGGACACAGCCGTTCTAGATCTCGTTCCAGTTCAAGGTCCAGAACACATTCACGAACTTCACGCAGCCACAGCATTTCAAAATCGCGCTCACGTTCCAGTTCCCGCTCACGTTCCGAAGAACGTGACATGAAGGTACATTCTCAAAGAGAGGAAAAAGAGAACAGAGACAAACCGTCGCTAAATGATGGAGATCGTAAGAAACCCGATGGCCAGGGTGAGCTATCGATTATGGATGATAAGGGAAATCCATTACCCAATTACTATCCCGGTATTCAAGGCTGTCGATCGGTAGAAGAGTTCCAATGCCTAAATCGCATAGAAGAGGGTACTTACGGTGTCGTCTATCGAGCCAAAGATAAACGCACCAACGAAATTGTCGCTTTAAAGCGTTTAAAAATGGAAAAGGAGAAGGAAGGTTTCCCCATAACCTCTCTGCGGGAAATCAACACCTTGCTTAAAGGACAACATCCAAACATCGTGACTGTGCGTGAAATTGTAGTGGGCTCAAACATGGATAAAATTTTTATAGTTATGGACTATGTAGAACACGATTTGAAGTCCTTAATGGAAACTATGAAGGCAAAGAAACAATTCTTTCTGCCGGGAGAAATAAAATGTCTCACACAACAACTTTTACGGGCTGTGGGACATTTGCATGACAATTGGATATTGCACCGTGATTTGAAAACATCGAATCTGCTGCTATCGCACAAAGGCATTTTAAAGGTTGGCGACTTCGGCTTAGCACGAGAGTATGGATCGCCCCTAAAGAACTATACATCATTAGTGGTGACCCTATGGTACAGAGCGCCAGAGTTGCTTTTATGTTCGCCGGAGTATTCTACGCCTATTGATATATGGTCGGTGGGCTGTATTTATGCTGAGTTTCTACAAATGGCACCTATATTTCCAGGAAAAACTGAAGTGGATGAATTGAATAAAATATTTAAGGTAGGTAGGCTGTAAACATAAACTTTTAAATCTGTAATTTTATTTTATACAATATTGAATTACTAATCTAAAAATATTAAATTTCTTTCCAGGAATTGGGGACGCCTAATGAAAAAATATGGCCTGGTTACAATGATCTTCCCGCGGTGAAAAATATGCTTAGTCAAAATTCTCAATTTGCCGACTACCCGGTGTCAAGTCTACGCAAACATTTTGCCGACAAAACTAGCGATTTGGGTATAGATTTGCTGCAAGGTCTTTTAACTTATGATCCCAAGCAAAGATTGACGGCAGATGGTGCTTTGAAACATCAGTATTTTAAAGAGCTGCCCGTACCCATTGATCCATCCATGTTCCCCACATGGCCCGCCAAAAGTGAATTGGGTGCAAGGAAAGCTTTGGCTTCATCTCCCAAACCGCCTTCAGGGGGTTCACAATTCAAACAATTAGGGCGTGACGATGCCGCTGGTGCTGGAGCCGGCGGTGGTAGTGGCAGTAAAATTATATCTGGTATAATTACCGGTAATAAAAAATCATCTGCATCTGCCAACACAGGATTCGTTCTAAATGCCGGCATCGAGCAGAGACAACTGGCAATGGGACCGGGCTTTAATTTGAAATTTTAGATAACTTCCCTCCTGTGTTCCTTTGTTTTTATTATAAAGAATCTTTTGAGAATTGAATAGTAAAAGATCCTTTAATTTTTGTTTTGACTAGTTTTTAAGTTTTGTTTATTGGTGTTACAGAAACAAAAAAAAAATAAAACGAAACAGCTCTAAACATATTAAATCAATTTGTAGCTTAATTAATCCATATCTTAAGTTGGAGTTTAATTTAACTTTTTTTTATTTTTGCCCGTATTACCCGACATATCTTTTTTATAATTATTCAACTGAGTCCACACCGTAATTTAATTTTAAATTTCAATTTTTATCTGCAAAGTACTGTTTTCTACTTTTTTGCCCATACATTTTTATTATTTTACTAAAGAACATCATTAGATTGTAAGAATTTAAAATAACACAAAACTGATACAAAAAAACAAATGAGAAATATCTAAAAATATACAACAAAATATATAGTTTTGGAAAAACAAAGATAGTTTGTCAAATATGCATTTATTTATTAAACTTGGAATCACAAACATGGGGTGGGGGCAGGGCAAATTGAACTAACAAGAGCATATAAATTCGGCCCTGTCCTGTAAACAGAATCTAGACAAACACAAAACGTTTCAGAATAATTGGGTTTCTGCAAAACAATTCAGAAGGAAAATTTTAGTTTTGAATTAGAATGCGAGTGCCTTGTGATTTTATAGTTCGAAAAAATAATCATGTTTTAAGAACACCACAATTATAAACTTTATATTCTGAGAGAAAATTCTGATTCATAATGATTATGTATGCACAGAAACGGGACCGATTAACTGAAATCATGAAATGTCTTCGGTTAGTGACTCGTCTAAATACACACCGCAGTGGCTTAACGGGCTAGACGCTGCTGAAGATGATGCTTCACAAACATCGAAACGATCGTCCAGCGAATGTGAGTTCGAATCCCACCCACGGCATTTACATTTTTTTCATGATTGAAGTCGTTTAATCTTAAAACCACGGACCAGAAACCGTTTTATTTGTTTTCATCAAACAAAAGTACAGAAGTAGAAAAATGAAAAGAAAGGGGACGAGCCCTAGTAATAGTTAGGATATTTCGATAGATAAACGTAGGACGAACAGAAGAACCACTCAATTATGCTCCCAATATATATCGCCAAATAATAAGCCATGATCAATACGCACAACCCATCCAAGTTAAGGATCCACATATCGGTACCTGAAATGCCCAAAGGCGTAACCCTCAAAAAATAAAATCTTTTTTTTGTGATTGAATATTATATCCACGCTAAAATATATATGTGCAAAATAGTAAAGATCCTAAGGTAAGCTGTGGAATGGACGCGTTTAAAACTGAAATACTTTGGATTTTATAAGGTTTTTTGCTTCTCCTGTAAAATTTTGAAAATGAGGGTTACGTCTTTGGGCATTTTAGGTTACGATATGAAGGTCAAGGATTACCATTTCAGATTACCAGTAGGGTAGTAAGAAGAAGAAACCCGACGGGGCCATTAGAAAAACCATCCTATGATTACATTCACTTTTGTGGAATGAAAGTGGAAGCTGGCACATGAGCGAATATTTGTTTTTATTATTGTGGAGGAAAATAAAAAATAGTTTAAAAGTATTAAAACCAGAAGCTTGCTTTCTTGAGACTATAATTGCTATTGGTTTCGACGAAACAGCGGCAATTTTTTTGGTTTTGAAGAGTAAGCCGTAAAGTAGATATAAGCAAATAAACATATCTGCAAAGTAACATCAAAACAGTAACATGTGTATATCTTTTAAAATTGAAGAGTATTGGAAATACAAAATTTCTGCAATGGTAAAGTGGCGTTGTATACTCATTAAGCTGTAGAATTATATAAAAGAGACATTTTGTGATGCTAATAATATTGCAGATATATCTATTGTTGTTGAAACAGTTTACTTGATCACTTCATCCCACTTTGTCACTCAAACCGACAAATGAACAACAGATGTTAATCGTAATCGCAGCGATCAGAACCCATCCAGAAATGAAGCAAAGATTATAGAACGAACAAAATTGTCTTATCTTAAAATTTATGGTCATTTATTAACAGAAATTAATTAGTCATTTACAGAATGAAAGATTAACGTATATTACGAAGTTCGTACACCTCCCTGAACATCTTTTAACTGTTTTTCAGATAGGAAAATATGTTGAAAATGTATTTTGTGGGCATAAGAAAAGGTTAAACTCAAAGGTTGTGTAAAACACTTTTTTTTTTATTATTATCTCTTAAAGTTATATGTATACAAAAATTATGGTCGACTTTGGAAAAAAGTAGTACCTATACCCTCTATTGGTTAAAATCTTAAACTACTGTTACCAATTACGTATAAATAAGAATCAAATTTATTGACGGAATGTTATCCTTAAAAATTATGTGGACCACATATAGAAATACATATCTTGCCAGTGAGGTATGTATTCCTTTAATGGACCTGAAATCAATTTGACAAACGGTAGTTTACCTACTAAATCCAAAACTCGGTCGAGTCGTGATCGCGTAAGGGCCTCATAAAAAGGTGATCTCATCATATAGATGCATAGATTTAGGGTACGATGTGATAGAATTCTTTGTTGGTCCTTTGTCATTAGTTGGCGATTTGTATGGTACATCTTAATGCTGGCCATGTCCATTGCCAGCGAGACGACATATTGTTTCCAGGACTTTTCTCCAAACATACCCATGGCTGCCAAGTGTATAAGAGGTTTGGCTATATACAAATATTCAGCCTTAAGCAATATTTGCGGATGTTGTTGTTGCTGCTGGGAAAAAACTTCTTCTTGAAGTTTAAAGGAGCGATATTGCAACGGAGGAGCACCCTCTACCTTTCGCATTACTCTTCCAGATCTTTTTAGTTGAAATGTGAAGCCATGTTCGCCTAAGATATTGTGATGTTGCCCTGCTTTATTTACTTTTTTCGTTATGGATTTTCGATTTAATGCAGGTAATGCGGGTGATGTTATGATACGTTCTGTGGAATGTTTTAAAATAAAAAATCTACCCGCTGCTTTTAAACATTGAAGTAAAGCAACAAACATCCATTTGCCTTTTGTTCCAAATACCCTTTTTGCTGAGATTTCTATGAAAACCTCACAATATTCCAAAGTGGTCAACATGACCTTTAGACGGTAACAAAAACCACCAGAGTCGGGTGACACGATCATTTCCGATGATGAAACAGTACTACTGCATGATGATGCATCGGATTGTGGACGATTTTTTGTCATAATACGATCATTATATAAAACCAATAGGTTCGAAAGGGAATATATAAATTCAGTGACTACTGAGGAATCTGTTATGCGGCCTGTAAAATATAAAACAATAATTAGTTTCTTCCTCCTTCAATTTAGCTGGATTAATTAACTCACCTGCTACGAAATATGACAACCATTTGGCTGTTGTTTCAACGTCGCCTACTGTATCAGGATTCTTGGCTACCCACAATTCATAGGATTTGACAAAATGCTTGAGTTTGTCCATATTCTGCAATTAACGACTACGATTCTATTGTAATTTAGTCCACTATTCAGATTGTGCTCGCTTTACTTTTCTTCTTTTCGTGATAAAAAAGAGAATGAACAGGTAAAAGCACGGAAAATTCCAAAAATTCTATTAAAATATCCAGCTGTTAAATCAACCACATGATTTAATTATACAGGATATATCAGTAGGTGTTGTTGTAAGCAGCAACTACTACCTTTTCGTGTTTCCCATAGAGAGTGGCAACAACACTGGTGGAAAACCACCATGGTAAAATAAGTAAGGTAAACGCACTAGGAATTGTTACAACAAACACAGGCATTTTGTTTTTGTTTGGTGTCCATAATCTGTCAAATTTTCTTCATGTGTGTATCTATTGTAAAAGTAAACAAAAAAGTACACAAACAAAATACATGTGAATTTGACACAAGAGTAACACCTAAGGAAGAAATATGTTGAAATCAGCTGTTCTACCGAGTTTACCTTACTCATTTTACCATGAAAACCACATTTCAATTTGACAGCGTCGTGAAAAGGTTAAATCAGCTGTTCTAATAACACAACCTCCACATTGACTAATGACACAGTGTTGGTAAACGAAATATTAATTCATGGTAGAATTATCCAAGGGGTACCGATTCGCCAGTTGTTCAATTTAGTACTTGGAGAACAGATAGAGAATATGCTTTCAAAGAAGAAATGTTGATAGCTGACTGGAATTCAGCAAAAATGTTCCGCAAATAATCAACTGTTTTTCACTTTTGCAAAAACGATGTACACGTAGACAGTTAAAAATTTCTCTTGACACAAATGCCAACAAACAAAACGAGTGAAACCAGAATTATCTACCAGTTAGAGTCCAAACAGAACCATACACGCCAAAAACGATGTACAAGTAGACAGTCAAAATTTCTCTTCACTCAATTGCCAACAAACAAAACGAGTGAAACCCTGGTACTTCTCTACTCTCTCTCTTCATTGAATATTTCAATACACGAGCAGCTTTTTGATAGTGTTAATGCACATAACTATGCAAATTCCAACCATGTTGAAGTAAAACAAAAACGATGTACAAGTAGACAGTCAAAATTTCTCTTCACTCAAATGCCAACAAACAAAACGAGTGAAACCCTAGTACTTCTCTACTCTCTCTCTCTTACTCTCTTCATTGAATATTTCAATCCACGAGCAGCTTTTTGATAGTGTTATTGTATATAACTATACAAATTCCAACCAAGTTGAAATAAAATTACATAAACTATGCAAAAAGTATGAAATAAGCAAGATATGACGCGAGAGAGAAATGCGTTTGAGTGAACTCCTAGTACTTTTTGGTTCTCTTTTACCAGGGTTGCCAAGTTGCGCACATCTTCTGGTCGTCTAATTGTAAATCGTCTTTGAGTAAAATTACATAAACTATGCAAAAAGTATGAAATAAGCAAGATATGACGCGAGAGCGAAATGCGTTTGAGTGAACTCCTAGCACGTTTTGGTTCTCTTTTACCTGGGTTGCCAAGTTGCGCACATCTTCTGGTCGTCTAATTCTAAATCGTCTTTGACTTTTGTTTTGATATTTTCGGGTTCTTAATTTCGGGTAGTTTTCTGAAATATTATATTAAATAAGTGGTAAAAAGTGATTAAATTAACAAAAAAAAAATAACAAATAAAAATCGGTGGAAGTAAATTAAACACGACACAAATCCCGAAAATCAATATTCAAAAAAAGCGAAGCATGGCGCAAAACAAAAGTGAACAAAACATATTTCCTTTTACTACGCTGTACTCTATGTTTCCCAAGTATTCCACGGAACTCGTTAGTACAAAAAATAACTAGTGCACACTCTTAAAGTATTACTCGGTGGAATTATCTACCAGTTAGAGTCCAAACAGAACCATACACGCCAAAAACGATGTACAAGTAGACAGTCAAAATTTCTCTTCACTCAATTGCCAACAAACAAAACGAGTGAAACCCTAGTACTTCTCTACTCTCTCTCTTACTCTCTTCATTGAATATTTCAATACACGAGCAGCTGTTTGATAGTGTTATTGTATATAACTATACAAATTCCAACCATGTTGAAGTAAAATTACATAAACTATGCAAAAAGTATGAAATAAGCAAGATATGACGCGAGAGAGAAATGCGTTTGTGTGAACTCCTAGTACTTTTTGGTTCTCTTTTACCAGGGTTGCCAAGTTGCGCACATCTTCTGGTCGTCTATTGTACACGCTTCAGACGACGACGAAAAAATCCCTAGAGTCTAAACGAAATGGGATAGAGCGTCTGGCGACTTGAATTGAGTTTTTCTCTCTGCATCGTGTATAGTTGCGGTCCTTTTCTGGAATTTGTTTGAAAGTTTGGAAACATAATATTATTGATGTACAGGATTTAAATTGTTTTTCAGCCCTTAGCAATTTCCCATTCACTTTAATTGTATTGTGTTTAAAAATAAATCGTTTTTAATCCTTTACTTTAATTTTCTTTTGCATTCACATGTACCATCGTATATATGTTGGTATGTTAATTTTTGAGTGGAAAATCATCTTTGATCAACGATCAAACATAATTTAAACTCAGTATTCATTTGTATACCCTCACCCATAGGGATGGGGGTATATATCATTTGATACGTAAAAAATGTAACACATATACGGAGCCATATTAGACCACCTATTAGACCCTTAGTATCTTTCGTTTAGGGACTTTTTAAGATATTTGAGCCATGTCCGTCTGTCTGTCTGGCTGGTCAACACGATAACTGTCGTAAATCTTTATCGATCGCCGCGTAATTTTGTCAGTGACTATTAGTTTTGGATTGAAAATGGGCGTTTTGGCCACGCCCCTTCTGGTACCTCCCATAAAAATCGACACATTTAGCACAAAACCACATTTCTTTCAAACCTTTCGTCTGGTACATGTGATTATCTTCAACTCACACTCCGGTTAATAATTTGTAAAAACCTACTTAACTGGAGGAAAAGGCCGAGATTGTCACGCCCATTCTGGTACATCCCATACAAATGATTAAGTCGGTTCACCCGATTGAAACTTATGTACTGGTTAGGTTAATAGTTAATTGCTGTTTCAATAGCCAAAGTTGGGCATTTAGACTATGATCAAGTGACCATATGATTTTGACAAAAAACAACAATTGTCCAATTTAATTAAATATTAGTGGTCTTCATGAAAGCTCGAAAGAACCTCGTAAACTCGAAAACATCGTAAACTTGCACAGCATACCTCAAAACAAACAAATTTCCCATACAAAGCGACTTGCTCAAAAGTGGAAAGTTTTCGCGGCAAATTTGCTGCGCAAACGTGGGATGGAGAAACGAGTAAACTTTTGACATTTCGTTGTCATCTGACTAGGATGGATAAATTAGGTGATAGCACTAGAACAGTAGAAAAAGTACACATACAAAATACATGCAATTGCTACTGCTACCACCTTATGTATCCATCTTGGTCAGCTGATATGGTTTTGAGCACAACTACGCTGAGCAACTTTACCTAGTGCCTCATGCAACGGTGCGAGGGAAACTTGCGCTGAGCAAAAGTTCTCGGCTTTCACGATTGCATGAATGCCGCTATTTTGTATTTTATCACTTCACTTTTCTTTTGCAAATGGCGTCAGTTTGATGCATTGTAACGATTAGCCGATAAATGTATGAATACCGGTTATTTTTCGTGGCATTTGCCACTGTTGCCACATGGTAGTAAGATTATTTGATAAAGCACTGAAAACCTCTTTTCGTATTTAAAGTCAGATCAAACATAAATCAAAATCAACTTATTACCAATTTAAATAACCAGTCAAAAATTGGACGTTATTAAATGTTAATATTTTGCTAACTTATTTCACTTGTATCTATTCTCTGTGGGATACTACTTACTGGGACATGTTTTCTTCTTTTTTGTATTCGTTTTTTTTTCTGATTATTTCTTTGATCATTTCTGATCACTTTTTTATTTTATGGCTGGGGAGCTTATTTTTAAGTTAACTTTTTGGCTTTGTATTAAATATTTTTCATATTAAATATTTTCCACAAAACAAGTCCAAATAAACCCAACAAATTATTTAGCTTTTTTTTATAACTCCCTTAGTTATCGAGTTATCGGATGTTGAAATTTTGAAAAATTATCGAAATTTTTTTTTACTTTTCTGAAAAAAAATCACAAATTATTTTAAAAAAATCGCGCGATTAAATAAATAATTTGTTGAGTTTGTTTTGACTTGTTTTATACACAAAACCGATAATATCAATAGCTTGACAGGGTACCTTAACCCCATTAGTAGTGTCCAAAATACTGGGTTTTCGGTTTTTTTGGGAAATATACTTTACATAAAAAAACATATTCCACGTTATTTCAAATATCAATAACGTATCAAAAGTGACGCCCCATCGGTTTTAAGCGCCTATTAGACGGTCATACCTGGTATGATACGACGGTATGATGAAAAAAATATGTTTTGCTATTACACTATCATACCAAGCTGACATATATCAGTTTGAAAGAAACACCGAAGTGTGAGGTTGTTTGCGTAATGCATTTTTTTTAACACTATCTATTGTCGCTTCGGCTTCCACTTTTTTTAATTTATTTAAAAGAATTTCGTATGCTTTTTGTTTCTTTTGCTTATTGTGATATATTTCGCTTTTGACATTCCACAATTCTGGGAAATGCTCATAAAGCGAAATAAACTCACGTAAAAACCCGCGATCTAGCCACGCCATCTGTCCACTTTGAATGCTTAACAACAAATGAAATTTCTTATTGTGATTGACACAAGAGCTATTACACGAGTATGATGGTATGACGGTATTCCAAAATATCAAAAAATTTCGATATTCATCATACCTTGTTGACAAACAAGTATTTTTGCCTATTACACGAGTATGATGGTATGATCGCATACCGCTCTATCATACCAGGTATGACCGTCTAATAGGCGCTTTAATCAAATATACAGTTTAAAAAATAGGCTTAAACCTAGAATAGGTCGGCAACTCGCTTCGGCTCCAAACTATTACCATTGGATAGAACTTTTAATTTTAAGTAAACAACATTAAATAAAAAAATCGGGGGCAACGCCTATTTTCGGAGTTGTGGGCCCCCAAAGTTCGGACATACAGGATGATACTACGAGTGTGGTGCCGTGTTATGGGACCGATTTCACAACTTTTTTGTGTAAAACGAGTCGAAATAAACAAAAAAAATTAAATACATTTTTTCGATAACTTTCTTAGTTATCCACATATCGGATTTTTAAAAATATCCAGAAAATATTTTTTTTTTAAAACAATCGAGTGATTTTTCGGACTTTGCCACACATCGACTTCAGGTACAGAGGGAATTTTAACCCCCCTGCCTGAGCCTGAATATAATTTTAACGATTTTCCAAAAGTTCTACCACACGGTACGAGCAACATAGGTCCCTGCCAGGGCTACTTGGCCCGTAACTCCCAAAATAGGGGTTCCCCCCGACTTTTTTATTTTACTTTTTTTACTTAAAATAACGATCCCTACACCCAAAAAAAAAAACAACAAAATTGGACGTGCCGATCTATACTAGGTCTGTTCCAAAAAATATATTAATTTTCGCATTGTGTTACAACAAGAAAAGTATAGTTTCGATAAAAAAAAAAAAAACCGATAAACCAGTATTTTGGACACTCTACCCATTACCCTCTCACATATCCGAAATTTCGGGGACCATAACTCCAAAACTATGCATTTTCCCGGATGTTGATATTTGACTTTTTGGCTTAAAAGAGCGTGTTCTACCCCCATTACAAAATTGTTGTTTTTTTTTTGAGTGTAAGCCGTAAAATAGACCTGTTCATATTTCTTAAGCACTTTCAGTGAGGCTATAATTGTCCTTGTCCAATTCAAAAGCATTTTGACAAGCAGTATGTGTGATCAACTTGATTGCCAAATCTTGGCCGTCTAACTGCAGTGTACGCAAATGGTGTGTTGTAATAGTTGTTTCAGTGCTTTTACCTTCTTAATGCATCTGGCTCACTCAAAAGAAAATTGCAGAATACAATACCGGGAAATTGGCGGAAAAGCAACGAAGCAAACGAAGAAAAACAAACGAACTTCAATACAAACAAACACCGTTGTAGCACCAGAAGGCAGGTGATGGAAGACAACAAGAAGTTTTGAGAGGGGGAATAGATAAGAAAAAATCCTGCAGGAAGTCAATAACACAAAGGACAAAGCAGAACTGTACCAGCTGCCTGGCCTTGGCTAGATCAACGAGTGCGCAAGAAAACGAGCATAAATTACGCAGTATCAGATAAGATATTGAAGAGGAACGACGGATACTTCGAAAGGATACGGGAAGATAAGTATACGCAATAACTTGTCGCAACAGCAAACATGACAACCCCACAAAATACTAGAATAGCATTAGCTGATCGTTTAGAGGCTCTGCGAGTGGCAACAACCCCCACAAATGCCAACAGACCCGATGATCCTGTGCCCGCATCCATCTTTGCCTCATCGCTTGTGGATAATACAACAAATGTGGCTTTAGCCCAAGATTACGAGAGTTTAATACCTTCACCCGATGAGCTGGTCATACGTCAGCGCGGAAGGCGAAGGCCTTTTATGGACTGGACACCCGAACAAGCGGCCGCCTCAGCAAGTGCACCTATACGTAATCCATTTCAAAGAACACCAACTAAAATGCCACTGAATTCGAATACGATCCTTAGGAGTTCACCACGTAAGCGTCTCACTATGGGCAGTACACCACCGGAACCATTAATAATGTCCTTGCACTCGCCCAACAAAATAAATGCCAAACAACAATTGTGGCCCGGGACTCCGATGGCAAAGAAACCTCGTTTAGGGGATGAAGACAGGCCTATGTGTCAAACGAATGAGGATATACCACTGGCTACAGTGTTGCAGGGGTTGTCACAGCAACAGCTCATCGAGCTGATCGTAGATAAATACATCGCGGGCGATGCTAAGGCCGAAGCAAAATTGAGATCGCAATTGCCGACGCCAGACATTGAGTAAGGACACGTTTAATTTATGTTTCATTATATACTATCAATAGTATGAAATTGTATAGGATTATAGGAGTTCCTCTATTTAGGAATTTTTTGCTGTGGTTAAGTGTCTTTCAGAGGACATATTATTAGTACAGGGTGTTATACTTTTCGCTTTTTATTACTTTATTTTTGGCTGAATTGCCAAATACCAAGCGGGTTTAAAAAAAATTGAGTAAAAAATAACACCAAAAATGAAAAAAAAACTATGTCGGTTAGACCCATATGGTTCACGGGATCAAAAAATCGGGTCCAGCTAGGAACATTTAGCAACATGCAAATGTGGATAACACTAATTAAATGTTGCATTTATTTTTCCCGTGAAATATATGTATGTGGGCAAAGGAAAACTCATTTTAGAACATAATATGTGGGTCCTGAGAATCGAAAAACGGGTATTAGTTATAAAACAGAAAATGCGGTAACAGAAAAACGGTAATAAACGGTAGTTTTTGACGTAGAATACGTCTTACCTTACGGTATGAGGAGTCGTCAGGTTTTTATTGTTGTAATCTTTATTTCATTGAATTTGAGGAAACGGCTAGATGAATTTTTTTAAAATTTTTTTTGTAGGTAAATGAAGATGTTATCTTTCGTTTGATATACATTTCATATTGGTTGATATATTTCTAGTATTTTAATTTCTCAAATGAAAATTGTTTAAACACATACACTCAAACATATGTGTGGTGTTTGGTTGAGTGTTTTTGGTAGCTCAACATTGCTTAGGAACATGTATCTAGTAAAAAGTGAAACGAACAGCAAGCTAAGGTTGCTTGGCAACATGTATCTAGTAAAAAGTGAAACAAACAGTAAGCTAACGTAATAAAGCTTTTTTGCGAAAGCTTCAATAAAGCTGTTGTAACATTAATTTTGAATTGTAAAGCGTAAAGCTTTCACACAACGCTCGAATGCTAATGCGAAGACTCGATAAGGTAAACCTTTTTTAATATTAGGGCGGCCCTCTCAACATTCGCAGAACTTATTTCAATAAAAATATTAATTAAAATACATAAATTAAATTAAGTTTAAAAAAATTTAACATAATATTTTTTTTTTTAACGGACTTGAATCAAATGCCTTTGGTAAATATAAAAATTACAGCAGACAGTTGTCCGAGGCTAAGCGAGTTACAGTTAACTAAGCGAGTTACAGAAAATTATTATTTGCAAAAAGCCCGTGACTTGAGATTTTTCGGGTTAATTTTTAGTAAACGAAAAATTGTTTAACATCAGCAGAAAATTCTGTCAATCTTATTGATGACCGTTTAATGGAATTCGGATTGCCACCTTCCGAAGACATTGTCGGGTTTACAACGGACGGAGCGTTGTTAGTCGTAAATATTGGAATACTTATAGCTCCAAAGCAACAATTATGCTTAACGCACTGTATCCATCTCGCCATTTTGGATGTTTTTTTTTATAAAAATATACCTAATGTTGCCATTGTGGAGTCATATTCTTCAAAAGACGACGAAGAATTAGAACCTTTTGTTATACATATGTATGTACATATTCTTAACAGAAACAACAAATTTTAATACAGAAAAATTTCACATCAAAACCATGCTGGAATAGTTCCGAAAAATATGTAAACATTTTCGACAAAGTAAAAAGGAAAGAGTTCGTGTTAATTTTTGATTGCAAATCGAATTGGGATTGCCTGGTAAAAAGACGTTAAAAGACCTAAAATGTGAAAAAATATCTGATAAATAAAATAATTAAAGTTCTAAATCCAATAAATGTAACAGTTGAAGCATTATGCTGATCTGACATAAACATCTGGAAAGCCGATGCTGCTTTGGCATTCATGATGAAAGAGATTTCAGCCATTAACTGGACTTACTCAAAAAATATAACTACAGTTGTCAATCAAAATGCCATCGACTTAAGCGAAAATATTGAAGAGGATAAAAATTAAAATGTTCTATAGTCAAAAAATTTAATAACGCTACTGACAAATATAAAAGTCCTGTAAACTTTGAAAGGAAATATATAATTTTGTTTCAGGTGGAATAAGAAGCGAAAATTTCCAAGATGCATACAATTTTTTGTTGGCTTTTGACTTTTTGTTAATTTGAATGCTTAAAATAAATATGAAGTATATTTTTGTTTTGTTACATAATTATTTAATTTTTTTTTATTACTTATACTTAACCTGAAATATAGATCCAAGAAAAATCGGGTTCCCGGGATTTCATTATTCAAAATCCCGAAGCCCGGCATTTTTATATCTCAGTCCCGTTTGGCATCCCTAATCGATACTTACCTGCGTCTCACAGGTCACAAATATCGAGTTTCAATCTACTATTCAACATTTTCGACTCAGTATATACTAAGCGCGTTGCCGTCGGTGGTGCAATGGTTAGTGTGCGCGGCTCTTGTACATGAGAACGTGGGTTCGATCCCTGCTCAGAGCACCTTACATTTCTTTCGACGACGGTCACCTCGCATAGTGATGGCGACAGTATCGAGTACTTAGCCATGAAAAAGTTTCTCAAAATACCGTTCGGAACCGGTCTAAAACTGTAGGTCCCAATCAGTGAGTGTAAAACTAGGAAGCGCATATCTCACTGATTGTGAGAAGCTCTCCTCAATCCCTTCATGGGATGTTATGGGACACCATTTTTTTTTATATATTAAGCGCAGTGACAAGACAATCTTTATATTAGGAAAATGTTAATGCTAAACGCAAATATGAAACAGTTCAAAGCATAAACAGATCAGTTCAAATATTTTCAAACTTAGAATGTAGAATAAGAATCACTAGAATTGAGATGCCACCAACTAAGCAATTGATCACCACAACTGCATAAAAATATATTTTTTGAGCCTTACTATCCATATCAAATGTTACTTTTACCACCTCCGATTATCCTAAAGTTTGGGATAAAAGGTAGTTTCAGTTGTCAACATGGATTTTCGTAACCTTAACATTTTTGTACATGTACACTCTTTATCCACCTCCTTCCTGCTAAATACCCTTATTTTCAGAAACATGGAGCAGGAACTGTTGCATGCTAAAAGAATGATTTTTAAATCATTACCCACCTCTCGCCTCTGCAAGAAGACTGATAGTACGGCATATACGAGAGCTGCCCTCCATCTCAATGAATTCAAACGTTTACTAACACATCACACCAAACAATTGCATGATTCTGGACACTGGGATGCTTTACTTGATTATGCTTTTATGGCATGGCCTTACGTAAGGGCCACACCAAATTGGGACAATGCCACCCACAACACAGTGCGGAAACAATGTTTTAAACTTTTAACCTGTTCGTGTATGGCAGCCGTAAAATGTGGTGGCCTAAGATTGGGATCCAATCGATTACAGACTTTAGAGCGAAGTTTGCGTGAATGGTCACAAGATTATGAGGATGTTTTGTCATGTGTTAATACACTAAATAAGGCTTTCTCTAAAGGAAGGACGAGCCTTTAAACGTTATCATTCCAGTTTATTTTATAGGATTATGTATGATATTCTAATATATTACAGCTTAGACTTGCTAAAACTATAGGTTTTAGCATACGTTATTTGTATAGGCATAAGTAAAATATCGTTTTATTATCTAATTTGTAAACGTATTTGTATTATTATTGCATTTCGCGGTTTTGCATGTATTTTAAAAATGAGAAGAACATTTACAATATGGAAAAAATTTTCAATTAGAAGGATTTGAAGATCAGTCAAAAGACGAAACATTGTAAACACTACAAAGAAACTGTCATTATTGTTTGTTTTCCATGAAGATGAGCAGTATATTAGTAAATTCAAATTCTAGGTATATTGCACTCGTCAATGTTCGTAAATGCAACAATGCATCATCTTATGCACAAACTTTCTGCAAATTTGCATCATTCGTAATGCACAGTTCAAATCGTTATTTTTTAATTTGTTTAATTTTATTTATTGTTTAATTCAATAAATATTTTATTTTATTTGCTTTAGAGAACTGTCAGATAACAAATTTGGACAATTTTATTTCATTGGGAATGTCATCCCATTCCCATATTTAATTCAACACGAAATTTTACATTTTAGCGTTCTTTATTGCAAACAAAGCGTGTATCAAAAAGGCATCAGTGATGCCAAAAGCTCATCAGATGCAGTGTGATGATGCATTTACGAACAGTGCCTGTTATACGTGAGTATTTGTCTAAGAAAAACAAACGTGTCATATTTTAGCCATATGAAGAACTATTAACAAAAATATTAGTTTGCCATCATTTTGATTATTAGTATTATAAACGTCATCGTTTTTAAATTTATATATACCGATCAATTGCAATACATATTTTTTAAGTTTAAACAAATATAGATCTATTTACCTTTTCCATTTTTTCTAAATTTATTTTCATCTGCCATTTTTCATACCAAAAATAGTGATTTACATTAATTTTGTATTAATTTTCGATTATTTTTTTTTCGTTATATTTTATTTTTTATACTTTACCATATCAAAGCAAACCAATCAAACGAACCCAAGTCATTATTTTCTGTAGTATATTTAGTTTTTGTGGCATTTTTTTATTACATTTTAATTTTTGTAAAAAAAATATGAATACACAGTTTCCCGCAATTTATTTTTCAATATATTTTTTCCTTATATAATAAGACGAAAGCTGAAGTTACTGTTGTTTTATTTTTACGAAGTATCTAAATTTGAATTACTCCGCATTTAATTAAACTCGGTTACGGTTAATAGGTATGGCTTGCCAACACAAAATTACAAAGAAAGTGGAGTTTATTGGCCATAAATTCCTATCTCATTTTGTCGAAAGACTTCTTGAGAATACCTATAATTGTTGCGGTTCGAAGTTAAAGGGCTAACTCGCAAATTGTTCTATATTTTTCAGCATTATTACACTTGATAATTGATTATTTTTTAATTTTTCTTGTCTAAACTAAACTCCAATAATCTGCTATTCAAAACAGACTCCATCCGTTTCTGCAGGGACATCCTTCATTATTATTGAATTCCGCAACCGCCATGTGGAGAAAGTCGGATGCCATCTACATTCTTCCTCAACTATCTCCTATCATTTGTATCATAGATAAAGGAAATAAGTAGATATCGCACAGGCGTTGTCAAGTACTGCCACTAGGTGCTGTGTTGTCGTTTTATAACTTTCATTGACGTTTCTCATAACATTCACTGACGTTTATTCAACAGTGTGGGACATTTTTTCAATACAAAAATAGAATCATTTTCCAGGTTGTGCTATACGAACAACTAATTTAGTTTTTTTCATTACAACGTTTGATCCCAAAAACAATATACCTTGCAAGATGTATTTAGAACAGGTGCTAACAATAATCAAATTCACCACAAACGAACACCAACAATAACAGTAAACAAAAAGACACATAATCAAAATAACAAAATTTGGACTTAAAAGTGGGGAACACAACGACATAAAAAATAAGTTAGTTGTTCGAATAGCACAACCTGAAAATTATCCTTTTTTGTATGTATCAAATTTCCCACAGTGTTGAATAAACGTCAATGAAAGTTACGAGAAACTTCAGTGGGAGTTACAAAACGACAACACAGCACCTAGTGGCAGTACTTGACAACGCCTGTGGGATATCTACTTAATTCCTTTATCTATGATTCTATGATTCTATGATTCATTGACGTTTCTCATAACATTCACTGACGTTTATTCAACAGTCTGGGACATTTTTTCAATACAAAAATAGAATCATTTTCCAGGTTGTGCTATTCAAACAACTAATTTAGTTTTTTTTCATGTCGTTGTGTTCCTCACTTTCAAATTCAAATGCATTTTGGTTATGAGCTTTTTTGGTGTACTGTTATTGTTGGTATTCGTTTGTGTTGACTTGTACAGCATCGGCCCTCTAAACAAAACAAAATGCCTGTTGATGTTGCCTACAACACCGACTGCTATCACCTGTTCTAAATACATATTGCAAGGTATATTTTGTTTGGGATCAAACGTTGTAATTATTGCATTCAGCTCCATCTAATTTAGTTTTTTCATGTCGTTGTGTTCCCCACTTTCTAATTCAAATGTATTTTGGTTATGAGCTTTTTTGGTGTACTGTTATTGTTGGTATTCGTTTGAGTTGACTTGTAAAGCATCGGCCCACTAAACAAAACAATAATGCCCGTTGATGTTGCCTACAACCCCTACTGCTATCACCTGTTCTAAATACATCTCGCAAGGTATATTTTATTTGGGATCAAATGTTATAATTATTGCTTTCAGCTCCATCTTGAAAATATCCCATTGAACAAGAAATTTCCCAAGGCATGTGCGATATCTAGCATAGATAAAGGAAATAAGTAGATATCCCACAGGCGTTGTTAAATACTGCCACTAGGTGCTGTGTTGTCGTTTTGTAACTTTCATTGACGTTTCTCATAACATTCACTGACGTTTATTCAACAGTCTGGGACATTTTTTCAATACAAAAATAGAATCATTTTCCAGGTTGTGCTATTCAAACAACTAATTTAGTTTTTTTTCATGTCGTTGTGTTCCTCACTTTCAAATTCAAATGCATTTTGGTTATGAGCTTTTTTGGTGTACTGTTATTGTTGGTATTCGTTTGTGTTGACTTGTACAGCATCGGCCCTCTAAACAAAACAAAATGCCTGTTGATGTTGCCTGTTCTAAATACATATTGCAAGGTATATTTTGTTTGGGATCAAACGTTGTAATTATTGCATTCAGCTCCATCTAGAAAATATCCCATTGAACAAGAAATTTCCCACGGCATGTGCGATATCTAGTTAATTCCTTTATCTATGATATCTAGTTATTTCCTTTATCTATGATACAAATACATGATAGAAATACAAGGTAGTAGCGTTAACCCATATGATTTTCTTTGTTTACATTTCATCGTACCCAGTAAATGTCAAAGTTGTTAGTGTGAGATTTTATCTATCTGTGTTCACAATTGTACATGGCTGTGTAACATTTTTATCAGCTTATTTTGACAACAACTCGGTACGGAAATTACAAAAATGCTAATGCTACTACCTTGTATTTGTATCATGGCATTGCCCAGAGAACCATTTAGAGTGCTCCAAAAAGACTAAGATCAAGGCTGCTTAAGAAGGTTGTGGTATAAGAACAGCTGATATGTTTTTTTTCATGCCGTGGTGCCAAAGTGGTGCACACTAGCTGTCAAATGCTGTTTACCTTTGTTTCGTGTCAGTTGTTCGTAGTACGTTGATTTGACATAAACTACACACCAAACAAAACCAGAATGATGCTTGTTGTTGCCTTGTTGTAATTTTTGTAGTATTGCTTCTACCTTTTCAAGCTGCCTTGACTAAGATCTTGTCTATCTGACAAAATTCTCCTGGTCCATAACTGGGTAGGACTCCTCCTGCCGACTAGTGCTGGGAGCGTGCAGAACAAATGTTCAGTGGATTATGCATTTTCCTCACCGTTAAAGCTTCTTCAGAAGTCATAAACCCGGTCTTGGGACGTTTGGGCTTGGTTGGAGACAACAGATTTGTCTTGCGCGTATAAGCTCGTCCGGAATGCCCCTGTGCCCTGGCACCAATATGATGTTAATATCGTACTGCTGGGCCATCCCGTTAAGAGATATCCGGCAATCCTGGGCAGATGTTGAGTTCAGGAATACTGATTCCAGGGACTTGACCGCCTGACTGTCACTTCCCTAATAGCAAAAATTTCCCCTACTACACGCTATAATGACCCTACCGTGTAAAAATACACATGTCCCTCCATATCAGGGCCCCTACTATGTAATTCGATTCGAAAATTAAAGCTATTCGAAAGTTCTTTCCGACCCGTATTTGAAATGGTATCATGTACAACTTTCGGATTGAACAAAAAGTGTTACCAATACTTTCGAAAAATGTTTTTTTTTGGTTGGCAACATTTCATGTCAAAATTATATTTGGTTTGTTATTGTTCATAAATAAGTTTTAGAAATATCCTAGATAAAGTAAATTAGGGGTCCTGGGGTTAATTATTTCATTGGAAGGGTAAGGAAAAAAATTACAATTTCTTATTATTCACTAGTTTTAACCATTTCGCCCGTCCCTAGTTCCATACTGGACTATGCCTTTTTGCACCCTATTCATATACATTGAACATTTACAAAATAATGCGACTTCGGCAGCAGTCAACGACATAACCACATTCCCTACATTCAAAATTCATTTAGTGAGTGAAAAGCATTACTGTCGTTATAAGTATATGCAGACTATCTCACGAAGGCTCTAATAAACGAAGGAAGAGGCAGTGGCACAAAGACACTAATACTATGGTTTAGTAATAGGAGATTTTTTGTCGTCTTATTTAGTGCACGAATTCCTTAGAGTCGCTGTTTTCCGAAGTATAGCGATACTTTGGTCATGGGCACGGCAATAAGTTGAAAAATACCATATAACATTGAATAATTAAATTTTTTAAAAGACATTTAGCCATTAAAATAGGTTTTTGCTACAAAAAATCATTCTTTTTCTTATTGTGCATAAAAATTCCTTAATTAATAATAAAAAATTTGTCTATTTTTTATAAAAATCAAATATTTTATATCTTTCCGCTATTTCAAGAGCAACCGAATAAGAATCTCAAAAATCGAGTTCATTTCTGTTCGAAAATCGAGATACATGGTTCAATCTTTCCGTAAATCGAAACTAGAAGCCGACTTTCGGATATCGCTCATTCGAATTCGAGATGCATGGTACCAAAAATTCGGTTCCGTTAAATTTTTCTTTCGAATCGAGTTGCATAGTTAGGCCTCAGGACCTTCTTTGTTCCAGGAATCCCTTTCCGGTATAAGTTTGTTGTATTTCCCATCGAATAGTGGTTCCGATCTCGAGTTGTCGACAAATGCAGGAATGTTGATGGGAAACGTAGACGTAAATATCCACCGGCAACAAATATAACATTACATCCTGGGCATCATTGTAGACGTGATGCATATTGTAGCCATTTTCTGAACCTTAGTGAGCAGTGCATAATAGGTGGGTTTATCAAGCTCCTGCCAATACCCGATATCCGTATAGAGCGTTATTGACTTCACCACCGTTGTATCGATTCAGTGAACAACCCTCGGAGAAGTCCCCATTTACAACCTATATCCCTCTTGGACCTCAAAGTATAGGGCTATCGTGGCATTTTTGACCTTTCTAATATACATATGTATATCTATGTATATAAGCTTTCTGGTAGTTGGCACATTTTGCAAGCTTAATTTCAGAACTATTCAAGGTGATATGTTTCATGATAGATATTTTATACCTTCAGGTAAAAAGGACTACCTCAGTGTTGACAACGTTTACACCTAGTCCATATTCACCCACCCATCTATCCAAGTCCGTAAGCTACCTTAGAGAATGCCCCTTTGGGTATTGGGATACTTGCCCCCTTATAGATACTGTCACGTCGCACAGTGTCATGATTTCTCAACACGGGTGGCCAATAATGAAAGAAGTTGTCGTAGGTCAAAGGGATTTTTCTTACGCAATTTTTAGAAGCAAACACGAGAAAAACAAATTGTGATCCAAATCAGTCAAAGGACACACTGAAAATAAAGTAATGCTATACTTTCTGTAGCTGGGAACCGGATTCTGCCAAAATTGCTGTTTCAAATCACGACACACAACTTCTGAAATTGGGGCTGTAACACGCGTATCATTTTCAAAGAATATGCATATATTGCACGAATACTTTAAAATTCACTATGTGACTTATTGTTTGTAGCATAAATATATCTGCATTTAAATTTCACGGAACTCAAAACAGTTAAATTCATCTGGAAAATATTTTAAATGCTTTCTAATCAAACTGTTTTCCATCGAATCATATATTATTGTGTAAGCAATTCCAACATCGAGGTCAAGCATTTTTGGCCACGCTCACGACACTGTGCGTCGTCTGCATAAGCAATAGTTTTCGTACGTGCATTTTCGAGACTGACAAGTATTCTATTCAGCGCAAGGTTCCATAGAAGTGGAGACAACATTTCTCCTTGAGGTGTGCCTCTGTTGACATACAGGTCGAAGTGATCAATTCGGCCACGTCATTGTCTCCTGGTGAGCTTTTCGTACACAACCTACAAGATCCTTAAGGGACAATAGCGACAATTCGATCGCGGTATGCATATTATTAAATGTTCTTTTATTGTCAAGAAAGGCTACCAACGTATACTACTTACCAGCCAACAATTTATCTAAGTATCCTACTAGTTCATGCATTGCTTTGTCCGTAGAACTGCGCATACTGTGCACCAGATTACAGTAATACATCTATCAGCTGTTCCAAAGTATTCAGTGGGAACGTTGACAGGCTTATAGTGATAAAATATTTAGGAACAGTTTGAAATGCCTTTGCCGCTTTGGGACTAAACACCACTCTTATATCCCTCCACACTGAACCCTGTGCCTGATTCAATATACTATCCGCCTTATTCATAAAAAGTTGTGAGAGGTTTGAGAGACGGGTTTTGAATGATAAACTGTCTCTCAAACCGCCCACAACTTTTTATGAATAAGGTCGTAGGTATATTATTTCAATTCGAGATCATATTATCTATTAGTAATTGCTTTAAGCTGATTGGGATTCTAAGACTGATAATATAGCTATTTCAATGCCCACCAAGTCATATCATCACCTGGACGATGCCCAGTAAGATACTATATCCGATCCATCATCCTAGGTTTTACCTAAAGCCGACTTTTAAATATAAATATTGTAATGTATAAGTATAAAACTGGAAACCTTTTAAAAAATCAACCTCTAGACCATCAATATTTGTTGTTTGTAATGATCACTTTATATTTTTGTTCAATATTTCAATTTCGAATTATTTATACAGTTATTTATTTGGTATCATTTTTGTTTTAAATCCATTTAAGAGATTTTGTATTTGAGATTTCATATTTTTACTTTTGTACAATTCAGTTAATTCTCGCACAGATTTGTATTACATTTTGAAATGACTAAAATACATTTTAGTTATATACGCAATATTATAAGTATTAACTAAATACAGTTTTATTAACATCAATTATATTGATATATTTTTATGGTATTTTCTAATTAAATTTTTGATTAAATACGTTTTGATTTGATATGATATCGAAACTTATGGTACACGCGGATATATATATTTTAAAGAATTTATTGAAAAAGAATCAAAAATAAATAAAAACTAAGCAAAAAAAACTATAATTATATGGACACAGCTGAGGAATATATTATTGTTAATTACGACGACATGTTAAGTAATATGCATAGGTACTATATGGTTATGCCTGCATACAGTTGATGGCAGAGACGTGGGAGCAGCGTGGGACAGCGTTGCCTGGAACACACTTAAGCGTATGAGGGGCTAAAAACCAGCTTCTACAAAGACCTTTCATTTGAGCAAGTGAAAATGTGATGTTTTGTATTTTAAGCATTTTTTAGTTACAACTAGCCCAAAATTTCACTCCTCATGTCATTTCACGCTGTATCCCTGTTACGTTAATATATTTCTAAGCTTCTAATTTGTTCATTAACTTAACAGTTGTACTTGTTTGTAGTCGTTATTTCAATGTATGTATTCGAACGTAGTATTAGCGAATATCTAATTCATATGATTGTATGACTAAATAACACTCATATTAATTTATTGCGCTATGTTAATTATTATAATTTTATAATATTTATTTAAAATAAATTTTATTACTAAGTAAACTCAAGTGCTGGTTGGATTTTCGAAATGCAATCTAACCTCTAATTAATAGATATAGAAGCGTGATAACAAGTACAAAGTAACTGCTGAAGATTGTAGACTTTCGATGAAAACTGGAGGCTGATGATATATGGCGCCCTGAAAATAAAGCAGAGCAAAAACAGTAAAGATTAGTTAAAGATTCTAAAGGTAAGGAGTTTTGATGAGTTAATACAAAATATTTTATTTTATTTATATTAGAATAACATTGTTAGTAGTGTGTTTAAAATTTAAATATGGTTTTTCGTTCGCACTCGGTGTCAAATTAGAGAACTAAAAAAATTGACCGTCGACAACCCATAACGAAGGTAATAAACCAATCTTTCACAGGAATCCATACATCTGAACTTGATACCTTTGAACCTGATACGTTTTCGGCTTTCATCGAGTATTCATCCTTATCAATGGCATGGCCCAACCAGCGTAATCGCATTATGACGCAATTAGATCGCAATTTATCGCGGTCAGGTTAGCGATAATTGAGATTAAATTGACATTTCAGTTGGCCACTACGTGCTTATATGGAGAAACAGTGTGCCGAGACCAAATTATCGAAGATGGCGGGGGTACAACAGAAAATTAAATTGGCGGCTTGTTTGTAAAAAATTTGTAAAAAATTGTTTTGTAAAAAATTGGAATGGTTTTGAAATAGCTGAACATTTAAAATCGAATCGTGTCAAATCGCCCCACATTTTAAACCGATAAGAGCTACTTATACGTCAGCTTCTAAAAAGGAAATTTGGAGGCGGCAAATTTTTGGTAGGCTACGGTCTGCGATGCCTTGTAAAACAGTTGATTTTTTGATTTACAACGTGCCAGCACGACACTCTATTGTGAGCTTCGTAGAGAAATCTATATACATATATGAGGGTGGTTTTAACAACGTTTTATCGGGATCTGTGGCCGTCGGTGGTGCAATGGTAGTGTGCGCGGCATGAGATCCTGGGTTCGAACCCTGCTCTGACCACCTTCAAAAAAAAATTTTCTTTCGGCGGCGGTCACCTCGCATAGTGACGCCGACACTATCGAGTATATAGCCATGAAAAAGCTTCTCAAAATACCGTTCGGAATCGGTGTAAAACTGTAGGTCCCAATCATTGAGTGAAAACTGGAAAGCGCGCAGCTCAATGATTGTGAGAAGTTCTCCCCGGTCCCTTCATGGGATGTAATGGGAAACCATCTATTTTTTTTTATCGGGATCTATAAAATTGGCTCTATCGACACTGTGTTGACCAGGGTATGAACCACATTGGACCACACCAACTTCACTAGAAATATGAATTCACTAGAAAAACTGGAATTTAGCACTGAATAGTAATTTGTTGGAGTAGGAAGATAAGGTTTCAATGTCGGTGCACATACTGAGAGATGTGCTCCGGGGCCTTAGCAAGAGACTTTCTAAGTGTACAATGAAGAATGGCTTGGGAGTAATTGGATGGGATAAATACCATCAACTAGAAGATATTGATGCTTCTACACTGAATGCTGAAGTAGATTTCGTAGTCAAGAGTTGGGTGTAGACCTTGCACGAAAGCTATCATACCATTGTAGTGTTTTCCAGGCAGAAGTCATGGTAATCGGAAAAGTTGCACTCTGGCCAGGACGTAGCGTCATGCCCACTAGGGGTATCAAAAAAATCTGTGCAATCTGTATTCCCGACTTCAAGCATTATCCGTAACTGCTGGGCATCTCTAAATGAGACTGATAAGCAGTTTGATATACACCTTTGGTTACAATGGCACAGGAACCTTTCCGGAGAACGATAGAGCAGAAGAGCTAGCGAGATTAGGGACTACCATACTTGTTCCACTGGAAATGAAGCTGGCAATGGATCACTGTTCGTACGTGGATCTGGTATGGACACTAGAGATACCCCAATGTGCCATATGAATCCCTTACGAATTCGAAACGCACATCCGTTATGGACTCATAACGAATTCGTTTTCGTATGAAATTCCTCTCGAAAACGCGAATCGTTTTTTGTACATTTTCGGATCCGTCTCTAACTCGTAACGGATTTCATATTCGAATCCGTTCCGGATTCGTTTTTTGTAAATAAATAAATTCAATTTTTATTAATTTTTATGGATTCGAAACGGATTCATTCTGATATTTAAAATTGAAATAGGTATGAATTATATTTCCTACATCTAATCCACTGAAGTTGTTCACTTAATATTAATTTTTACAAATAAAAACAATCGTTGTCAGCTAAATTTAAATCGTTTAGCTATTTTTTTAAGTTTTAGTGTTTTATCAACTCAAAAATGAATCTGCCACACATTTTTAATACAAATTTGAAATTTGAATTAGAATTTATGAGAAATACGAGGTATTCGAAATACTTATATTTAAGAGTTTGAATGAAACCCCATCCTATGTTCTTTTCTGACGTCAAAAGTTGGTAATCAGATATAAATTTCATTTGTATTAAAAATCGATCAATATCGGCATTATTTATGCAGAAAATCATTCAATGGAAACATTTTAATGATCCATAAAAAAAGAATAAATCTAAAAAAAATTATTTTGTCTTAAATTGATTTATACTGACCCTGAAGTTTCTAAAATAATATTTCATTAACTTATTTATTCACAAGAAATAAATTCCTAAAAAAAAAGACTTCAAAAGAATTTGTGGTCGATATTTTCATAGTGTTAATTAAACATTAACACTCAACGTTAAAAAATTGTAAATATCAATAAGTTATCGTAATTTTTTATTTATTTATCTAATTTAGTTCAATATAAAAATTTGATTTGTGTAAATAGTAGATATGTATGTATATTTTTTTCGTTATTTTAAATTGAAGAGCACATGCTTCAAATTAACACACATGTATGATTACCTTTTATTTTATGAATTGATTCTTAACATTTTTATAGATGTTTATTTAAGATGTTAATTAGAACTGAGGTGTTAAATCGAGCATTTCATTAAAAAAAAAACTACTGGGAAAAACTATAGCAAAATATAATAGCATACATGAGATTAGTGAAGACAGTGTAGAAGTATTAGTTAGGGGACCCGGTTTGAACATACCCTCAACCTAAGACATTTCTGCACACATTTTAAGATAAATAGATATTTTCCCATTACATCCCATGAAGGGATAGGGGAGAGCTTCTCACAATCTCTGAGCTGTGCGGTTTCCAGTTTTCACTCACAGCTTGGGGTCTACAGTTTTACACCGGTTTTGAACGGTTTTTTGAGAAGCTATGTCATGGCTTATTACTCGATAGCGTAATAGGTGGCCGTTGTCGAAAGAAGTTTAAGGTGGTCAGAGCAGGATTCGAACCCACGTTCTCTCGCACAACAGCCGCGCACACTAACCGTTGCACCACCGACAGCCACAATATATACCATCATTCCAAACAACCGCTAATGAAGATCTGTGGCTAGATCTGAAAAAGCCGTATGGTGTGCCATGAATCATGAGCGCCTCTTGTACATGAGAACCCTGCTGTGATGGCGACGCTATCGAGTATATATCCATGAAAAAGCTTCTCAAATTACCGTTCGGAATCGGTGTAAAACTGTAGGTCCCAAAAAGTTAGAGAAAACGGAATAACTCACAGCTCAGTGACTGTGAGAAGCTCTCCCCTGTCCCTTCATGGGATGTAATGGGAAACCATTTATTTATTTTAAAAACCCGGTATTCAGTTCATGCGAAATATTCTTAAGAAATTGTTTCATCTAGTATCTTCATTGGGAATCTTTTGTTGCAGAGAGTTGCAATATATTTCATAAATAATCCCTTCTCGGATTCAATTTTTTTAACGCATGTGCTGTTATAATCAAAATAATCAAAATGTCAATATTTCGTCCCAAACAATTATCAAATAATTGTTTTCGTACAAAATAACTTTGGAAATATTTATATGGGAAATTTTTGGGTCAATTTTAATTTATTTTTTGGCGATTTTTCGTACACCCTCTGCCCCGCGTAATCGTTCATCCCGGGCAGCCTCAACTCTTCGTACGAGGCTGGCCGTTCCCGATGCACGACCTTCTTTTTGGTTTTAGGACTCTGACTTTTCTGGATTGGAGAGAACACACATTTTATTCTTTTGGCTATCAAAGAACGTCGTTCCCAGTGAGAATATAGCTGTGGATTGAACAATTACCTTCATATAAAACAATACAGTACAATATAAGTTTGTAATTTACTTCATACCATTCCCAAGTAAAGCCCTGTACTCAGTTCTTGCGAAATTTTCGTAAGAAATTTTGTCATTTATCTCTAAACGAAACATATATCTGACCTAGCAAATGTTGCATTAATAATTCATCTTTGCACTCCATTCTATTTTTAACGCATGTGATATTACTTTTGTTTACTAAAATAATCCAAATGTCAAAATTCGGGTTCCAAACAATTATCAAACAATTGTTGTCGTACGGAAATAACTTCGGCGTAACAACCCTGTACTTGATTTTGCCTACGAAATTTTCACAGAGCTGAGTACCAAGCAAATGAAAAGTGACCGAAATTTTCGTTATTTTTTATACACGTACTTCTTATGGCAACGAAAATTTCATAAAAACTGAATACCGGGCTTTAAGGGATAATCCGCTAGTAACTTTTACTGCCTCCCAGTTTAATTCTTAGTTCGTATATTTAGTATTCGTTTAATTATTGAAGTTTTTGTTTTTTTGTGTCAGTTTATATTATATATTTACATTTTGTTTGTTTTTATCTTGTTGTTAATATACGTAGTATTAACAAAAATTCGTTTTCTTAATCAGGCGTTAAATAATATAATTTACAACATTTCTCGCCATTAATTTGAGGGGGCGTTAATACTGCTCACACTGTTGTACTAAATATCATTTTAAAGTCATTCCAATAAAACTTAATATATTTGATCTTCCTCGGATGTTCTCGGTTTTTATGAATGAATGTGAATAAATACGAGTCTAATATATTTTGTGTGGAGTGGATGTGGAAATACTAGGGCCGAGGAGAAACTGTTATGAGGTACTAAAATGTATATAACGTCGAGGCCATTAATCATGTTAGGAATTTAATAAGATGTTGCTTCGTGTTGCTTTAGGATTATAAATTTGTTAAGGGAAATTCGTAAAATATTTAAACAAAGTGGTTTTATAAATGTTTGAAATGAGTTTTATTTTAAGAATATATTTTAATTTAATAAAATATACTACAAATTTTCGAGGATGTGATGGAACTCGATAGATTTAAAGTCGACACGATTTGACATTTTGATTGCATATTTTTAGTGTAATTATTAATATTTAATAATGTTTTGTTTAACATTTATTTGTTTACATTTCATTGAATAAAAAACAACACATGTATGCCCATTACGTAGAAAATAAAAGATAATTTTTTCAAATCGATGTCGATTTAAATCGATCGGTTTCCCATACCTAATGTATTTTTTACTTTTGAGTCGCATAATCTATGATGGCTTCGAATAATGGTTACATATATTATGTTTCCATTCCAATTTTATCCATGCAGTGGCTTAAGTACTTTACAACCTATGACATACACTTCGCGGTAGGGCAAGAGAGAGCCCTACCAACTATTGGTTTTAAATAACAAACAAAAAATCCTTTGTAAATACTTTTCATTCTATCATCATTCATTTTTTACATTCATATTAATAAAAACATTTCAAGAACGATTTTAAAATTCAAAGCATACGTTTAGGCTAAATGCTTTTAGATAACATATTTGTTCAATTTACAAGAATCCAAACCCTTGAAAATTGTTAACCTTTTGATAAATCATTTTGCCAAAAGGCTAAATCGTTTTCTCAAAAGAGAATAATCTCTTTTAATGTCAATACGTCGCCCACTTTTGAATTGCAGGCAGAACATATTATATTTCCAAGACAAAGAAACCCTAAGACATTTGCAAGCATACTTTTGGGCAAGAGGTTTATATGTAATTAGCTGTGTAGTGTAAGGCTGAGTTGAATCATTTTAGACTTTTGGGCCATAATAGAGGTATTAATATAAAAAACGTCTTAGGAATAAGATATTTATTTATTTATTTATTTATTTATTGAAAACATATTTTATAAATAAATTTATAAAATACAAACGGAACAGACGCAGGGTAACCAAGACCATATGCGCGCATAAGTGTAAAAATTATATAATTAATTAAAGTGTTTAATAAAAATGTTTATATTCATACATTGTTTAGCGAAATTCAAAAGAATTTGTAGTAAAATATGATGAAGATTGATTTAGACATTAGATATACCATGCCTGCTCAAAGCTTGTAAAATTTTGTTGAATTGATGGTGAGTCGAACAGTCTAAAAGGATCGGTAAAGGTTCATCGACTCTGGATATGGGGCATTCCGTCAGAACGTGTCGAATATCCATGTTGCAGCCGCAGTTGTCACATTGTACATAATCGGAATTATCGTAGTAGTGCCCCGAATTGAATAGTGCTTTTCCAACTCTTAGGCGGGCTAACAAAATGCATTGATATTTATTATATTTATAGTGGTAATTTGGTCTATTATAGTCTGGATTGTGGGATCTCAGAAAACTTTGAGAATTTGCCCATTCCGCTCGGTGTTCCATTTTCTGTATTGTCCGTTATTAATTATACGATCAAAGCAGGGAATCTCAAATATCATCGGCAAGTTGATGGCTTCCTTGGCTGCATTATCAGCAAATTCATTTCCTACTATACCAATGTGTGAGGGTACCCAAATCAGTTGAATTGGGTGCAATATAGAAGCATTTCTTACAAGCTTGTCATATTTCCCCCTTTTGTTGTGGAGAAAAGCCGTGATTACACTGAGGCTGTCCGTGCATATAATTGTTTTCATTTTCTTCTCAACAGCAAATAATATAGCCGAGTTGATAGCGGCCAATTCAGCAGCAAATATACCAGAAAATTCTGGCAGCAAACCTTGTTTTATTGTAGTATATTGACAGCCTGATGTTTGTTGTACAACTGAATATCCAGTTAAACCATTCTGGTATGACCCATCAGTGTAAAGTACCATGTCTGGTGAATATTTGGAAATTCTATCCACAACCAATGATGGCTTAAGGTATTCTGGATTTGTTGAAGATTTTCTGTATACAGCTAAACTTTTGTCTATATTCACCATATTATTGGAGTTCATACAAGTTTCAGGTCTTCCCGGTAAAGGTATGTTGTAGTTCATCAGAGGAAAAATAATGTTTTGAATAGCACACGGCTTTTTATTCAAAGTCTGTGTATCAAGATAGTGCCAGAATAGCCCATGAATAAGATATATAGGTTAAATATATATCATAACAAAGACAAACATGACCAATTAATGGAGAGCTCTTTCGAATACCAGCTATAAGGACTTGCTACCTCGCCTGAGGTAACGATCTCGTAGTGATGTTGGGTCTTAAGCGTGGGCACTCTGAAAAAGGGTGCCTGCGTCAAATAAATCGCTTTTGACAATGCAGGTTAAGCAATTTATGCAGTTGCACAAGAACTGCTCGACATACGTATATTCCTTTTTTTTGACTTAAAAGGTTCATGAACCAACACTACTGGTCAACTTCGGATGAGCGCAGGGGAGAAAAAACCCAGGTCCTACAGACCCATTGAGACTCCTTGTACAAGGAAGAAAAACTATAACATAAACTGTAGCTGCCATGAGATAAAGCATACATTTAGTTTCGTATTTGTAGTGGGCAAAAAACTGTGACACCTAGTCTTTATGTTCAACTTCTATTTGTTCAACACGGTTCCCGTAGATGTGATAATCTTTAACATTCCTCTACTTTGTGTACATGTCCCGGCAGAAGAAACAGACGATTACATCAAGGACATATTTTATGAGCGCATTAAAGGAACCTACGACCTGGAAATTGTCTTTGAACCAACCATCCGTAAAATCAGTCTTCAGTCAGATACATATCGCCGCGACGAATAACGTGGTTGTCAGTGGCAAGAAACTCCGACATAGAGTCATTCACAAGGCTACTTGGTATCCCCTGATCAACAAAAAAATACCAGATCACCTAGTAATTGATGGAAGGCACTTGTCATGTGTACCCTTTGAGGGTTAATAATCTTCAAGCCCACATTTGATGAGAAGACTAATGCAAACAGCAACAGCTTTAAGACATACTGTGGTGGAATTGTAGATGAAAGGTGGTAGTTTTTATATATTTTAGTTGTTTGTCCTTTTTTATTTTCTTTTTGAACGTTTTTAAGAGCTAGTATGACTTTTTTGCGAGATATTCAGATATATCAGCAAGGATTACACCCATTCGGATAGCGTAGCCGCACTGAACGCCAGCAAACCAGCCAAGCCGACAACCTATTTAACCAGTGACCAGTACACGGTTAACCAGAGCTAAATCCGTACGAAATAAAACACATAGAAAGATGGACATCGGAAAGCTGCAATTACTAGAGATAGCCACAGTCTATGAAGAGAAGCTCATTCAGTTGATGGCGCAGAACGCTTCCTCGACCCATGATTCTGAAGCGGGAGGTAATACATTTCCCACTATGAAAACTGCTGCAGAGACATTGCTTAGTTACGAAAACCCGTTTAAAGCCAAACCAGGAAACGGCAAAAAGTATGGCAAGTGATGAAAATAACATGCATAAGCCAGTTGCAACGGAGCAGTTTAAGGAGAAAAGGTGAGAGACACCCGTTTATTTAAGAAGAAAAATCGATTTTGGAGAAAGCGCGAGAGTGAGCAATATGAAACATACAGAAGGAAGAACGTGGACCGTAAATTTTCCGAAAAGTGTAAAGTCATACCAACGGACATGAATCAGGGCCCCTATTTGTACAAATAAGGGCGGTAATCTACTCGCAGATGTGCAGATATGAAAAGATAACATCTCTTGAGGGGTACAACTGCAATTTTCCTGCTTAAGTACAACAAAGCCGCATATGCTGATTGGCTAAAGTGCATTCATTAGCTTATATGCAATATTTGTTTAGACTTTCGCATGGCCAGCGATTGAAGCTTTAGCATACTGTGTCCTGTATTTACAAAAGGTGACCCGTGTATTTGTACTAACTATCAGGGTATACGTCTTTTATTCATTGCACGTAGGGTCCTCTCGAACATAATATGCGAAAGACTTAATCCATTTGTTGAAGACGTAATCTGACCTTATCAGTGCTGTTTTAGACGTGAGAAATCCACGACCGACCCGATATTCACATTACCACAAATCCTGGAGAAATACCACAGATAGCAAATCGGTATTATAAGGCTGCTTTCGATAATCATTGCAGTCGGAAAACTACGAGAAGTTACTGCAGTATTTTGGGGAACCGAGAAGGAATGAGTAAAAGCTGGGTTTGTCAGTAAATGAGGACGGGACAACAAACAATGGTTTCGACAGGCAGAATGTCCTCCCGATTGGAGGAAAGGGGAACATTGAATGATAGTCATAGTAATTTCGAGGCAGTGCACGAATTCATTTACCTAGGAACAATAACGTTAGCCTAGAAATCAAACGGAGAATTGCGCTTGCAAACAAATGTTACTTTAGACTAAGCAAGCATTTCGGAGATAATACCAACTTTCGAGAAACAAAGATCCAAATCTCTCATACAACCTGTCTTGCTTTATGGCGCTGAATCCTGGACCATATCGCACGCTGACGAATCGTCACTGACAGTTTTCGAGAGCAATATGACATGAGAGAGTTGCTTGTTTTCGTACAATGGGCGAAAATATTTTTGAGCGTTGGATAGTAAATGAGGATATTTGATTATTACGAAACTTCATCTGCCCACTGTGCAAAATCGGTACTACTTGCGTCAATATGGAGAATTTATTTCGATATTGCCTGGCATGTGCTGTCTAAGTTATAAATTTCGTTTCTATATATTGGCGCGATCGGCTATGAATAATACTTTATTAATCACACCATTTTTGAATATGTTAATAGAGTTATGTTAAAGCCATGGCACAGCTATGTTAACTGTAGTGGTTTAGTTCTTCATAGTTCGATTCGGGATCTATGTATGAAATCAACATACGTATGATAAATCTAATTCCGTAATGTGAAATCATACGTATGAGTAATATAAATAAAATGTGTATGTACGTATCTTATACCAAGAAAATTGAGAACAAGCCTTATAAAGTTGATAGAAAAAGGATTAATATATTAATATATTAATAATAACGTTCATAATAGCTTAAAGTATTAATATATTAATATTTTACTGTATTTTTTCTTAAATCTTCTTTTGAACCAATTGATCCCCATACACAATTGTGATTGTAATACATGAGTACTTCTAAACAATAATTCCACTTACATTCTTTGGCTAAAAGCGATGAACAACAGCACTCCTTGACCTCTTCATAAAAGAAACAGGAGCCCACCGAGGCCGTATGAAGTCTCTCACCCACATAACAGATATGTGGTACAAAAGGCAAACCCTCTGAAATAGATAGAAATGGAAAAAAGAAAGTGAACATTATGAATCATAAAAGAATTGTTTTCTTTTTTGTTTTTCAATCAAAAAAAAATTAAATTTAAATTTCATATATCTCGCGTGCGTTATGATATCATTATAATGGGCTTTCAGTAGTATTTGTGGTATAGACATTATATGAAAACCTCAATTGACGTCGAACTTGAATACATGAAAACATTTCATAAATGCCGACAAGCAGTCACGGGCACTTGCCATGAAAGGAAAGATGTATTGGGACCACATTTTCAACAGAATTTATATCAAAATTCTTATAATATTTAAGTCATATTCTAGATTTAACCAGCAACTGTGTAAAATCTGCATCCAAACAGAGATTTGTAATAACATTATAAAATAAATCTACGGCACATATAGTAGATGGTGGATTATAAGTGGTAAATTTGAAAGTCAAGGAAAATTTTGTAGATAGGCAAATCTCCCTGTTTAAAAAAAGTACAGGAAAAAATATTTAAGTACTATTTTTTATTTTTGTATTGTCAAAAATAACAAAAGAAGTATTGCATATATGTATCTCTATACCTATATTTTTTTTAAATTCAAACGAATAAATCACAACAAATAATTTTTGAGACGTCGCACGGAAACAACCTTTGCCCCTAATGCAAATGGTGAATATTCCACTGCACGATCTACGGGTTTTCTATTATCATTGCGTATGATTACAAATAATCTTTTTTAAAGTTAAATTGAACTGAAAAACTTTCCCTATTAATATTAGCTAAAAAAACACTCGATCGTACACGTTGATTTCAATAAATTCGTTTGTGTACTTTAACAATTTCCAGATTTTCATATTCATGCATATACATATTATGTATCTATAAATAATTATTATTGAAGGAAAATTTGAAATGTGTTCTCCTTCGCTCTACACTCGTGCCACTCAGTTTATTATTGTTATAATTTCCAGAGTTCATAAATTTTCATATCAATGTTTATTGTTGTTTTTTGCTGATGCTACTGTTTGCTTTATTGTTGTTTTGATATTCCAAAATGGCAAAATAAAATCAAAAAACAAAAAAGTAATAACAATTTGGTCAGTGCAAATACTTAACGGACCGATATAAAATGATCCCAGTATTTGCATTCAGTAATTTTTATTAAGTCGTCTTTTTATGATCCCTGTTGGTTATTAGGGGATTTAATATAGTGCACAGTGAAGGACATAATAATTAGATACAGTCATGTATGAAAAATTATAGTTTAAGTTTGTGTAGAAAAAGCTGGATAGTATTATAAATGATAATAGAATTCTGTAAATTAAAACTAATGAATTGCACAAATTAATTTTCGTACCAATTTAAGCATTTTAATGTGATGGGCCACATTACGTATGATTAATATTTATTATAATGCTCAAACGTGCGAATGAGTAACACGAATTATGTGATGCATCACGAGTGTTAATAAAATTTTAAATGATAGAAAAATAATGATTTTTAACTATGAATTACAAGGCAAATGCGCTTATTACAAACTTTTCTTTAAAAATATGAAAGAAGTTGAAAATAATATATTGATTTATTTGCAGGAAACATATATATCCTAATAAATCGTGTGATACATTAATGAAGAAATACTGCTAAACTTAAATTGCCTTCTGTACGTAATAATACACTTCATAGTATTCAAGAATTAAAACGTATAAATGTGTAATAATATTTACTACGAATTTCAAGAGTAGGTATTTGCAGCACGAACTACACAATATATAACACGTGTAAACATAAATTAAAATTAATAAAATATAACAATTATATATGGCCTGGAATGTAGAAAAGAACCTAAAATAAATAATTAAATAATTTCCAATTACAGCTGTGCGCCTTTAAGTTTCACACTCAGAGACTGGAACCTACAGCTTTAACCGGTTCCGAACGGTATATTGAGAAGCCTTTTATAGGCTAAGTACTCGATAGGTAAGCGAGGTGACCATCGACGAAAGAACTGTAGGGTGGTCAGAGGAGGGATCAAACCAACATCTGGCCGAGTTTTTGACTTACTAAGTCCCAATTCAAATTCAAAATTCAATTATGTTTGAAAAATGCTTGACACTTCGGGAATATACATATATCGATGGCTTAATATAAAAAGGGCCTAACTCGATTTTTTGTTACTTGACAGGAGAAGGAAAACACTTAATAAAATCCGTAAAATTTTAGATACAACAAAAAGTTTTAATGCAATTTCCAAAAATGTGTTGCCTCTTTTTATTAAAAATGGCATTACAACTTTTTTTGTATCTAAAATTTTACGGATTTTATTAAGTTTTTTCCTTCTCCTGTCAAGTAACAAAAAATCGAGTTAGGCCTTTTTTATATTAAGCCATCGATATGTAGATTTTTTGAAGTGCTTGTTTACTTCTTCGGATTTGGATTTTTGCAGGATTTTGGGGGAAGAATATTTGTTTTACAACAATTATATCAGTATTGTGTAAGAATACAGTAAAACAATAAATTTTCATATAATAATTGGCGTCGAACGATTTCCTTATAAAAGGCCACATTACGCATGATTCATATTGTTTGGGATGTTCCATGGCATGTACCACGAATAACACTGTGCAACAACTTGTTGGGGGCTGAATGATTCGTTTACGGAATGAAAGCCTTAGGTGAGTATATTTGTATTTTGAGCCGAAATAGTAGGCGTGTTTTTGTTACACCGCGATAAGCGATATTAAGCAGCACTTGTTAAAGTTACATAAAGTTACCAGTCTGAAAAAAATCAGATAGACAGTGTGTGAGTAATAATGATATGTGAGTAGTGCAATGGGTAGTGTGCGCACCTCTTGTACATGTGATCCTGGGCTCGATCCCTGCTCTGACCACTTTAAATTTCAGTCACCTCGCATAGTGACGGCGACATTATCAAGTATTTAGCCATGAAAAAGCTTCTCAAAATACCCATCCCATCCCATCTCATTTCTTGCATCCACTACTGTTTGAATAAACTACTCCCATCTTCTGCGATTTAGTAGACATTATGCGGGTTTTCAATTTTGGATTTTGTATGCAACGATTCTCAAACACAAATATATAGAGCATCTGATTTCGTTTATGTTCTTGGACTAAAAATATAAAAATTTCGGTTAAAACTTCGTACGAAGCCTGACTATATAACCAATTACAACAACCACAGAAGCAACATTATGGGAAAAACTAAAAAATATTATTTTCTACACGGTTTCACAAAAATGCTGACACTTTGTGACCAAAAGTGAATGAAAAAAATATTTATACTTAACAACTTTATGACAACATCATAAACAAATCATTACGAGTATTTCGTTTTTATATCGTTTTTATTTTTTTGCATTTTTTTTATTATCAATTGTTAAAATGTGGCATTAAATGTGAAAACTAAAAAATAATCGGCATTCAAGTGATTAAAATAAAAACAACATATGCATGTTAATTATTTAACAACAACTTCAGGGTAGTCTAAGAAACTAAATGTTGACGGGATATGTTGCTGGCATGTTGTCGGTGCTGTTGTCGTTGCTGTCAGCGCTGCTGTCATACATATTCATAACCTTGCAAAACCCTTTTAGTAGAATCCAGTCGGCTTCATTGTCTTATCAGTTTAGTTTTCTTCGTTCTTTGCGAATTCGATTCGAAATGATTTGTATTCAATTCTAATTCCAAATGCCAGCAATAGCATTGAAATGTGTTCTGTTAAGTAAAAGTTGTTTCCTATCATCTAAATCAATATACTTATACAGTGTACATGAGGGAACATATGCATAACAATATACATATAATATATTTTATATAAAACTATGCGCAAATACATTAGTACATTAGGGTGTTTCTTTTGGATTTTTAAAATTTAGCTTTCTACCTCGCGTTAAAGATTTACGGCCTTATTTATAAAAAGTTATTATGAGAGGTTTGAGAGACGATTTATCACACAAAAATCGTGTCTGAAACCTCTCATAACTTTTTATGAATAAGACTGTTAGGATCGAGCTAAATTTTGAAAGTTAAAACTTATGAAGCGTTTATTAGACGATTATTGTATGGAAATTGGTGCGAAATCTTTTAGGTTTAGGTTTTCGAAATTCGAAAAGTTTAACGGTGACAAACATTTAACGAAAACTTGTGAAAGTGGGTACCGAAAATTAAAATTTGAAGTAAAAATTTGTAATCGAAGCGATCGAAGAAACAGAGAGCAACACCCATAGAATAATATATAAAGTGTGGGCATAAGTGTTTCAGTTCCACCATCTTCTCGTCGAAAGTCACTAGACTAGTGGCCATAGAAACCAGGAGGGTTCGACCTCCTAGCTGCAAATTTGGTATAGGATAGGATTTCAAAGACAACTAGCGATTGGCGAATTAAAAAATCTGACTGACTGATTTGATTTTACTGGCACTTATAACGTTTGAAATAATTTTATATGCAATAAATTAGTTTTGATGTGAACAAACACAAGAATTTAGTTTAATTTTTATTTGTATTACGTCCAAATTCTGCCATAAAAAATGTATTAAAACTGTCGTTAGCCCAGTGACTGTCGACGAGAATTTGGTGGAACTGAAACACACATGCACACTCTCTATGTCTTTCTCTATGAGTAAGACATCAATCTGATGTATAGGGTATTCCCTGCATTAGAATGGCGACAAGTTAACCTACTGGGACTCTGGTTTTATTTTATATTATATGACCTCTTTGTTAGAAGAATGTTTTTAATATCTTCAGAGTTAACACATCAGGTATTTATTGTCCAATTTGTTCACAAATTTAAATGGTCGGAACTATAATAGCTATAATATAATAAAATAAACTCACATTGACGCACGATCGTTTCGAAGTTTGTGTCTCGCCGTAGTGTTCTAGGGCAGTGACCGCCATATCCAAATTTTCAATAATTGAAATTTTTGGAAATCGGCTCCCGTTACACCGTCAAACGCGGCACATTTATAGTAACAATGTTCATGATTTAGAATGTCTTGAGTATTCATAGGTTGGTATCGTATCAGAAAACTATTGAAAATTTTTAACTCACTTGACCACTTTCTTATTTAGCCATATCCCCAGGCAATTTAAAACAGCAATGCACAAATTCAACGTTATTACAAGTTCGAGAAGACGCGTAAAATAAGATACAACTTTTCCCATATATTGAAAATAGGCCTGGAGAGGTCCAATGGAGTATTTTAACATCTCCGAAGTCGCCTGGTCCTAGGGTTAATACGAGCAACAATTTATGGAATGGTGCAGTGGTTAGTGTTCGTGACTATTGTACATGAAAACGTGGATTCGAACTCCGATCAGACCGCATTTAATTTCTTTCGACGACGGTGCTCTCGCGTAGTAACGGCGGCATTATCGAGCAATTAGCCATGAACAAATTTCTCAAAAAAACCCCCTTCAGAAAACTGTAAACCATTTAATGCGTGTGCAACTCGAAAGCACAAATTTTTCTGATTTTGAGAAGCTCTCCTCTGATTCTTCATGGGGTGTAATAGGAAAACACTTTTTTTTTGTTTATGGGGTCACCCTAACACATATTCGGCGCCAACAACTATTTTACATTCAAAATCACATTTGATGTACTATTATAATGGACAACTTCTAGTATTAATATAGTCTATAATTTGTGTGTAGGAACTGGATTCAGGCGCTGCATTCAGTTAAATATATATATATTTAAGTACAGCAGTTTGTAATGTGTTACTAAGTCACATTTCTGAAGACAATGGATATAATAAATCTAAATACATTAAAGATAATAAGCATGTTTTTGTTTTTAACAATATCTCTATTAATAGAGATATAGATAGAATGGTCTTGAGCTTGAAACAATAACATAAAATAGTTCTACAGAAAGGACGAATAAATATCGGCCCTAATGATAATAAGCTTGATTTATTTACCTCGCTTAACAATTTTTTCTACCAGCTTGTATGTGAAGCTAAGCGATTTTAAGTGGTCGAAAACTTAGTTTTGCAGGGGATAAAAACAGTTGTAATATAGAAGAAGAAACACATTCCTTAGGGGATGCTGTATCAATTCCTACATTTTGTTAGAGAATAGTCTACATACAAAAAGTTTGGACAAAAGGCTACATATCTCACAAAAATTCTTAGTACCCGAAATAAGATAAAACCATTGAGTTATGACTTTTAAAATATTTTTCAAATAAATTCCACAGTGTAATTAAACTTGCGTATAACTGCAAGCACCAAGAGTTACACGCTGTTAACGTATTCAAATGATATATCGCATTTTAACTACAAAACAGTCATAACTAGGGATGTGCGATTAATCAGTTAATTAAAATTTTAATTAATCGGTATCGTGATTAATCAGTTAATCGAATAATCAAAAAATCTGATTAATAAAAATGATCATTAATCAATTATGGACACGTAGTTACTTACATTCTGTATTTAGGAAAGGGATAGAAAATAATCGAACCACATGGTCCTAAAATATAAGCAATTAAAGAGGATGACGTGATGTGACATAGGGTGGCACTTTCTCTGGAAATGCCCTTATGTTGAATATTGGTAAATCATATTTTATTATTTTTATTCATCATTCAAATAATTTTTGGAAAACATACAAAAACATATTATACAAACAAAAGGAAACATTTGAACATTTTGAGGAAAGAAGAATGTTGAAAAATTCAAACTGAAAAAACCTAAAAACATAAATTGCGCAATTATTCAAATTTTGATTAATCCATTTGTAGATTAATGAATTAATCATGGATATTGATTAACTAAATTAAGTTTAATCGATTAATAGTAAATATGATTAATCAAAATGTATGATTAATAAAAATAATCAATTAATTGCGCATCCCTAGTCATAACTCAAAGTTTTCATATTTTAATTTTGAAAGTTTTAGATTTTAATATTCGAGGTCAGTTTTAGTTTCAATTTATTTATTCAATATTTCGACCCCCATCGAGAATCATCTTGAGGAATGGATAAATTGAGCCAAAACAAAATACAAAAGGTTAAGAAACATGTTATTCTCCTACGCCTTCAGCGTCTATTGATTAAAAACAATAACCAAGGACCGTTTCTACCCTTTGAAAAAAAATGTGTAGTCAGTTCTCTTCCCTTTCGTAGAACAAATCCCGTATATATATATGTATAATATTGAGAATTTGTATACATTTTTTAACTTAACAAACTCGTTTCTTTGCCTCTAGGAAAATTTTGTTAATTTTGAGTTATGACTCTTTTGTAGTTAGGGTGCGACATGTATGAACACTTTAACTGCGTTCATTTTTCTTGTGACTACTGTGCGCATTCTAACAAGTGGTACGTACTACCTCTTTAATATGCAAGACATAAGACATATAATTTTTTTTAATTGTATTTTTTTCTTAAATACAATAAAACATAAAAATATTTTCTATATTTAAGTATGAATAATAATATGTAGGTATGTATAACTATATACAAAAAAATATTTGCACATTTTTTCCCTCAGAGTAATAGAAAAAACTTAAAGTAACTTTATATTCCGCAAGTACACCTAGCACCTGATGACTCAAATTCAGTTGGCAATAAATCTGTTTAGGTTAAAAAGCAATAAAAATCACTTGGCCAACACTTTAAGGGTGTCGTAGAATTTGCCTATACGTTTGAAATTATTTTGACACGCACTTAGTTAAAAGGAATTTAACTATTTTAATTGACTTGTTGGGTTGTTGATTATTTACTTATATTGTATGGAAAGTTAAGATATTTTAGCTGGAATTTGAATTATTTGGCTACGTACGTTTTTCCTTAGAGGGAGTGCATGTTGCCGGCACGTAAATTTCCAGAAATTATATTGTATGATATGATAGTCTTGTGACATATCTCATTCTTCATAGCATACTCTAATACCCGGATTTAAGTTTATCACGCTATTGCCGTGGCAGGAGTGATAACTTGGTCTACTATTGAAACCTATGAGGCAGTTTGTCAACTCCGTGACTTTTGAAAAAAAAACATTTTTTTAGTTCATCGATTTTCTAATTTTGATATTCCTTTCAAATAATACGGTTTCTTAAGGTCCTCAAAATAGGCGTTTGCTTCAGTGATGACCCCTTCATTCGACCCAAATAACTTACCGCCGAACTATATCTTCAGTTTTGGAAATAGAAAATACCAGGGATGGAAAAGTTGGTACAATTGTACCAAACTTCTCAAAATACCATTCGGAACCAGTGTAAAACTGTAGGTCCCAATTAGTGAGTATAAAACTATTAAGAGCACAGCTCATTGGTTGTGAGAAGCTCTCCCCAATTCCTTCATGGGATGTAATGGGAAACCATTTATTTTTTTTTATACTTTAAGAACTAATTTGAAGTAAAAATGAACTAAATTTCAGGAACTTCATAATCAAATACAGTTAATGTTGTAACACTTGACAATGTTTCATTTAGATTTCAGTAAGACTCCAAAGTAAGAATGCTATCAAATTTGTCTTGATTGAATAGACATATTCGGCTTTATTTACAGCATTGGGACGATTCCTGATATTCAATGCATTCATCAACCTGTACTGTGGTCAAATCCTAGGCGGAAATGTTTTTTTATTTAATGTTTTATCAATTTACAAAAATATCAATTTATAAAATACTACATGTGGAACACATGGGTACGAGTGTGGCCCTTTTTGCATACAAGCTCATGCTTAAAACCGAAGCCCTCAGAAATGCGAATGACAGATTATCTGGAGGCGCTAAATGCAGGATAACCAGGCAAGTAATGTCAAGTATGACCTGAATCATACGATAAACTTGATATCCATTCCTAGACAGGATATCTCTAGGCTGTGGCTGTGATCACTGGATACTGTTTAACATGCAAACACACGTCTAGACTAGGATTCTCAGCTCATGATTACTGCAGAAGCTGTAGGGATGAAGAGGAGGACGAGAAGATCGTCGGGCATCTCTTATGTTACTGCCCGGACTTTTGTATGAGTAGGAGATAATATCGTATATAGGATCTTACCACATGTTGGATTTATCAGACATTCAGGGAGTTAAGTTGAATAATTTTAGGAACATGTTCGTCTTGTCGTAAAGAGAAGGTGTACCTCTAATTCGGAAGTTACTGTTAGTCCACTTATCAAAATTTCGTCGTAAATCCATCCAACACTGTAGTGATTATGTGGTGTTAACATAAATTGACACAATGCATGATTGATGTATAGAAGATCAGCAATTAATCTTTACTATTTTCAATGACTACATAAATCTTTACAAAGAAATCGAAATTGAATTCCATTTCCCTATAAAAAATAATTCCATTTCCCTATAAAACATATCAAGTTAATCAATACATACACCATATAAATTGAAATATAATTTTTGGACACGAACCAATTCGCTTGTTTTGGGTGGTTTTCAGTGAAACTAATCCCCTTGGAAAATTGTAAATCTTGTATAGAATTCCAATACCCCTGTTTCTCACACAAAATCAATAATGTGTTCGGTTTCAAGATTTACTCTATAAATCACTCATTTGAAACATTAAGATATACACTCGTACGGATATGTGGCCATTTGAAAAACTTTCTGCATCTTAGACAGAGGGGGGCTGGTTGGTTGCATTGGGTTGGCGCAGTGGCCTCGGTTGCGATATTTATTGAACTTAGTGTCCGTTGGGTTGCAACCAGTTTGTTTGTATACATGGTGGTGTATTTGTTGTGATCTGTTGTAGCCGGAATTTTACAATGTTGTCGGTGGATTTCTCTCAATGGTCACGAATGTTTTAGCCCAAACTGTGAGAAATGTATGGATTTCTTCGTAAGAAAATTTATGATTAATAACGAGCCAAGTGATTTTGAATGCAATTTGTGCGTAAAGATATTAAACAGGTATAATATGGCGGTTCCATGTACGTAAACGGAGATCTACATCTGTTGATTTTTCAATTGTTGTTTAATCATAATGAAAATAAATGGAAAATATAGTAAATATTAACGCCTACGGTGAATATTTATAAATAAATTAAATGAATCATTAATATGAGTCAGAAATCTCTACAAAAATGCTAACATTAGGGTTTTAATTCAATATTAAATATAGGAATGAACCATTTTCGCAAAAAGAAAAGGTTGTGCAAAATAAGGTTTGTTGTAACTAGAAAAATATATCAAGTTGTGTTTCTGGTAGAAACTAAAGTTAAGGGCATTTGTTTCTTATTTATACAAAAATTGGACAATATTATACTATACCATTTCCACTTAAAATTTGAAAAAATCAATTGAAATTAAAAATTTTATTTAAAGTTTAAAATACATCTATTGAAATTAAAAAATTATATTTGAAATTTGAAATACATCAATTGAAATTTAAAAACATATTTAAAAGACACCAATTGATATTAAAAAAGATATGAATTGAAATTTGAAACACATCAATTGAAATTTACAAGACATCAATTGAAATTTGAAAATCTAATACAGAAAATTGGTAGTTGCAACTTCAAAAGCTGAATTTCATTGAAAAAATCATCTTCACAGATAAAGTTTTTTTTAGCTTAATGACTTTGCCAATAAGCATAATATAAAATAAATATCTCATAAATATCTCAAAATAATATGCGCTATTGGTCAGAAAACCCACATGTGCTTTAAGAGACTCCATTGCATCCATAAAAAGTCGGCGTGGGGTGTAGATTTCAGGTTGAATCTGGCGGCTCTCAACTCGCGAGCCGGGTCTCAACTTTGGCTGCCGACTCGGAGCCGATAACCGCCAGATTCAATTTTGGCTCCAGACTCGCGAGTCGCTATCCAGTTTTTGGCTCGAGAATATTGAAACATTCGTAGTTTTTGCTTGTCTCGCAAGCTGAAAGCCGATAGATCAAACTTTGGCTCCCGGTTGGTGAGAGCTTGTCTATACGAACCCTGGATTTTAAGACTTTTTTTTGGCCAGAATTGCATGGAATTGACATCCAGAATTGCATGGAATTGACATGCCATACAGCTGGTCAAACTATTGATATATTGAAGGGGAAGTTCGGTAATCGTGTAATCTCGAGAAATGGTCCGGTCGGCCACCTCACTCCTTGGGTTATGTTATGTCGTTGGTTTTTGGTTGGAGGTCAGAGAAATGCAACATGGGCATAAATATAAATAATCGTTTTATCGAAGATGACACGTAAGCGTCCTAAGTTCCTGAAGACTCCGAACAGGAATACAATAGGTAGATTGACAGCTACCATATCCAGTCACTGGACGATTGGTACACATGCTGCTAACATTGGATTACAATACAGGCGATACTGTCGTAGTTTGCAACGACGAGCTAATGGCGGAAACCCCTGAACTCTACCTCATACAGTGCGCAGCCTTGGCATACATAAGGAGGCCTCCTTTGGAAAACCCCCTTTTTTGACGGAATACCGGAACTGGGAAGTATAGAACTCAATCTGCTTCTAAAATACATTAACAGTACTAATTGGGTACAATCGGGTAACCTTAATTTATTACTGGCACATTCTCTCCTTTCAGGATAAGGTGGCTATTAAAAAAGGCATCACTGCTACTTGAGTGAGCTTCCATGGAAGGAACTCACAGTCACTGTAACCTAACCTAACCATGCCACAAGCCAATGATCCAGCCTATATGCCGAAGAGCGGTGGAAAACTGACTCCAAAGAATCGATCGCTGCAAACGTGCACGCGGTGCTTATATGAACTATGTATATCGAATTACAAACCTAAATTTAACATATTTACTACACCTGGAATAAGTGTCAGTGTTGATATATCATTTATTCTCTATTTGAGTTAGTTATTTCTTTACATACTGATTCGTTAGCATATAATGGTTCAAAAATTGTTTGTGGGTTAACTATACGAAGCGAACTTTGTTGATATGATTGACACTGAGTATAAAAAAATAATTTTCCATTACATCCCTTGAAAGGATTGGAGAGGACCTTCTAAAAATCAATGCCCTGGACGCTTTCAATTTTTATATTAATTTTTCGGAACCTACAGTTTCACACCGATTACAATCATGTATGCATTGGGAAATTATTTTATGGTTTCTAATTCCATAGTGTCGCCATAACTAAACGAGGTGACGGTCGTACAATGAAATAAAAGGTGGTCGGAGTGGGGCTGCATTATCATATACTAGAATAACACCCGTTAATTCCATTTGCCCGTCGTGTAATAACTGCCCTTAATTAACCTCTCGTCTTAGTTTCCTTATCTTCCACAGCTCACCGGACAACTACCACGTCAATATACTAATCATCTGATTAGTTGTAACTAATGCAAGCTAAGCTGATCTGACAAGACATCTGTAACTAGTATCAATATGTCAACATTTACTGCTACTGCTATTACAAATACTCGTACGCCTCTGTTAGTTTAATGCTACGTTAACAGACCTGCAATTAAAACTGCATAAAAAAATCATACAAAACCAAGTCATTCAAAAACAAAAAAAAAAACATCAACGGCATGATAACAAGTAATTAAACAAACAACTACAAAAAACGCATGTTAGCTGGATTATTTCAAGTTCACTTTCTATAAAACAATTGCAGGCAACAAAACGGCTAAACACAAAATTGTTGACTTTTTTGTTACTTTTGCTCGGACGCCTAATAAATTCATGTTCCATCATTATTTTGATACGAAGATAAATGTAAACAGCGACGCCGAACAAAATAAAAAATCCTCCATGAAATTAACAAAAATTAAAATAATTAAATGATTACAAGTGAATTGCACATAAATGGACAATTATTTGTGATGATGTACACGCGAATTCTTCGTAGTACAACAACTACTCATAGTACTTTTAAGTACTTTGACAGTGAGGAAGGGAGCGAGCGAGTTATAAGGGTAATCAGCTCATGAATAATGTTGTCGGTAAATGATTAAACCAAAAGCAAATGAGGTATAAACATACACATATTCGTGTATTTGATAAGCACTAAAAAACTATAAAATTAGGTTAATTTTTTTGCACATGTAAACTAAGACATTTGTTACTACGTTCATAGGTAACATACTTATACATACATTCATATGTCATGTAATGCCACATTTAGGCATTAATGGGAGATTACACATTTTGGATACAAGGAAAATGTCAAGGTATGTGGAAAAATCGTGTGGGTATAGTTTTTGCTGTGAAAACTGCCTTGGCCCCTTTCCGCTTGATATATCACTTATGATCTTGCGAGTACAAATCTGTTGTCCAAATATGCTACAAAAGGAAAGGCAGAACTATTAAATCTGAAGCCTCATGATTGAGTTTATAACAACTTTGTAAGTAAAAGTAAATAAATGAATAGTTTCGTATTACATTTCGTGCAGGATTTAGGGAGAGCTTGTCACAGCCAAAGAGTTGCACTCAGAGAACTAATTGTTTGAAAGAGGTTGTAGCAAACGTAAATTCGTTAACTGAGATTGCGACAACCGAATTGAGGTTGTCACGACTGAATTTAGTTCCCACACCTGAAATTCGGTTGAAGCAACCTTCGTTGCGATAGTTGAAATAGTCAAAGTTTCTATCGAGTGGAATGTCAACAAAGCAAACGAGTGAAGCGTAACGTTTCTCTGCTCTCTTTGATATTCTCTTCATCCAATATTTCAATACACGATAATATTATTGTAAGTATATATCGTTAGCTAAAATGCAAAAAGGCGTAACTAACAACAATATAATTTTACAGGAGAAGCAAAAAACTTTGTAAAATGAAAACTATAAATAGAAAACTATAAACTATTTACAGGAGAAGCAAAAAACTTTGTAAAATGAAAACTATAAATATAAAACTATAAATCAAGTTTTTTCTAATTTCACTTTAAGCACACAGACAGATTTTTGATCGCAGAAGTGTACAATTTTTTCAAGACATGTAGTTTAATGGCATTCATAACAATCAATCAAAAACTCGATTTTGAATTTTTGGTTAGTTACGCCTTTTTGCATTTTAGCTAACGATATGTAACTATACAAATTCCAACCATGTTTAAGTAAAATTACATAAAGTATTTTAAAAAGTATGAAATACTCAAGATATGATGCGAGAGAGAAATGCGTTTGAGTAAATTGTGTCGACTTTTTGGTTCTCTTTTACGAGGTTTGACAAATTACGCAGTGAAATTGATTGTCTATATCTGAACGTCTTTATTTGGCGCCCATTCGGTTGCTGTAACCGAATTTCTCATGGATTTTGTTGGGACAACCGAATTCATTTCCAATTCGATTACCACAACATAATTCTATATATTTCAAAACCAGACGTTTAAAATTCTAAAAGTAAATATTATATTGAAAAAACTTTAAAAAAAACTACAATTGTTGCGGTCGCAATGATATCAAGATTTTTTATGTGGTTATTGGGCAAGGTAAGTAAAAGTACTGTTATTATTGTTTCTCCATTGAAACGTCGTATTTTGCAGAAAATTTCAACATTTATCAGCGTGCAGTACCAGCAGATATCAACAGTTCAGTTTTATAAGGTTGGTCGTTCGAGATGTGTCCCCATCGTCTTTATATAGAAAGGTATAGAACCTAAATCGACAGACACAATATGTCAGAATTGGTACGGTGTCCCTGACGGCCCGGACTTCAAAAAACGGCGGGAAGTGGATATAAAATGAATTTCTTATCCTAAAAATTACCCCATATGAAATATTACCTCGCTTTGTAATAATTTATGAGAATACAGGAAAATAAATCATCCTAATCCCTTCATGGGATGTAATGAGAAACCATTATTTTATGTGACGTCATTCCCGCTTTGGGAATAAACACCACTCGTGTATCCTTCCACCCTTAAGGTATGTATCTGAAGTTTGTAAGCGGGATGTATAACTTTATCAGCTAGGGGATCAATAGATCGGCTTCAACCTGCAGTTCCGCTGGTGATACCATGTCGGAAACGGGGAACTTCAATGGCTTGAAGGCCCCGTTAGTCCATTTATTCCCGGATTTAGTAACAATATGGCAACTTTTGATCTATGTGGAGTCAGTTATAGAGGTGTCCTCATTCAGCGAGATGTCAGGGAAACGGGTTATTCCCAAAAAATGTGGAAAATGGGCCCAAACATTGGAGGTCCATGTTTCGGGAATAAAGTCCAACAGTTTTTGTATTTTTATACCAAATAAAGAAAGAAAATTTGGGCATTGTTCTTAAAGTAAATTTTTTACCATACCTCGTATTTGAGAAGATACAAGAAAGGAAATGACAAACTTTTTGTTGAAAGAAAGAAATCAGTGCAAAGATGACATCACAAATGTCCATTTATGATATGACTTAGTGAATCATTCCTACTACCCAGGATTAAATAAGATAACTTTGTTTTCGAAATCGCGTTTTTTGTTTTTCTTGTTGAAAATTATGCTAAATCCGTCCCTCGGTTATGTGAGTCAATAATTTGTATTGTTTTAAGCCATTCATTTCATGGCAAAGTAACATTTTGTAAAATACTGAAAACGTTTACCAGAGTCTCCCTCTCAAAGTCAAGAGTTAGGGCAGAGGCGCTTGGCTTGCTAATCGTCACTGGTGAGTGGTTGCTATAGGTAGAGAGATTCAATCGTCTGGAAACATTCTTTGTGTCGCAAGGCATTATAATCATTGTTCATTACCTTATTTGATATCTTAAAATGCCGGGTTTTTAATGTTGACTTTTTACAGATTGTGATTTAGTTTTGTAGATTCTTAAATGAATACTATAACACAATCTCAGATGCAAACACACAGACATAAGTAAATATTTACATATAAAACAACTTACATACCAAAACAATTTATAAAAAAAATTTTACTCGAAGAAATGTTTAATCAGGCATGAATGCAATGAAATACAAAAGTGTATAACTAGTAACAACAATACTTATAGGACCATAACGAAATCGTAAGAATACCCTACAGAATCTACTTTTTTAATTCCTGCTAAACTAATTTTTCGACCAATTTATATGGCAGCTAAGCTTTATTAAGCGGCCCCATAAAAAGTCGTCGAAATATTAGTGTAGCGGGAAATAAAAGAAAACGTCAGTAATATTAACCCTATCTAATAGCGCTGCCGAAAAATTATATTATATGGAGTCGGGTGTTCCATGTTAATCAATAAGTGTTTTTTTTTATTTTCAAACTAATTTGTCAACAGCTTTGTTAAGTGGTCGAAAAATTTGTTTAGCAGGGAATAAAAAACAGTCCTAATGTTTATGACAGTACTGTCACTAATAACGTCGAATAATTGACATCTTCGAGGCAGTGTTGTATATCTTCACATGCTTTCATTTTGCTATTTGTAAAATTTGTAGTAATTTTCTTCACACGGCGTTGGATTTGGGCTATAAAAATCAACTCCAACTCCTACTCCGGGAAAATTTAACCGCCAACACCGACTCCACATCTCTGCTTTTCATAACGTTGGCATATTTTAGTTGCTGAAAACTGCAATAAATGCCCCATTTCAATTTTAATTTAATACTGCAATTTTCACAATCGTATTCACAAAAATCTAATAATTCAGCTCTTTGTATCCAACCTGTATGCCAATGTTTGTAGTACCCATCAACTTCACTGTAGGGTATTTGGATTTTGAAAAATTAAAATCGGTTTCCTATCAACGGTTAACAAACAGTCCATAAAAGAGGGGTTTTGTGGTTTGCTCTAATTATTTACACTCCACATATGTACGTAGGTGGTTTTAGGATTGGTTTATTTTATATTACTAAAGTTTTATCGATAATGTGTTGATGAAAATTACAATAAAGAAACCCCCCAGAAGTAAATGATGGTTTTTGAGATTTGTGTAATAAATTTATATGAAATCAAATTGTCTTTAATTTAAGCAAATGTGTGCTTAAGAAACTTTGAAAGGACCCAACAAAATATCAAAATTTTTACCAGTATTGGGATGTTTTAATTTGCATTACAATGGTGTTTAAATGGGTTTTAATGAAAGTTTTTAAGGTTTTTATTGATTCATGTATACTAAGTGTAGGATTACATATGAAACAAAGTTTGCATTTTTATTTGCTCAGATGCAAATGCATGGCTTTGGAATTGATATATATGTAATGAAATATCGTATTGGTTTTGCTATTTTGTTTTGAATTTGTTTAATTGCTGGTAATTTTAACTTCAAAATACTTCAAATGTACAGTTATTTTTACTTTGATTGTAATAACCTCCTATTCATATGCAATTCCATAAACCTGTACATACAAAATACTTGAAAACCAAAATTGCCAGCAATGAAACCAAATTCAAAACAATATGGAAACAGCATTCCGGTATTTTAATATACACATGTAAGTACAAATGCCAATGGTATTTATTTATATATTCTTTTTAATTTGCATTTGCAAACTACGTAATATAATTGCTATATAATTAATTTGTCCCATGTATGATCAATACAAATAATGTCGAAGATCTATTCTATGTACGACTGGAGTCAAGTTTTTCAAATTTATATGTATTTACAATTTATTATTATTTGTTTAAACTAATCGGCGAAAAGTTATCCATCCATCACGTACGTACATGACAATTCCGAAACGCAGTTTTTACTTTTGTGTTTTGCAAAAGTGTTTTCGATATCAATCCCCTTTTAGCAAATTGCCCTTCTTAATTCTTCGTAAGATAACATAAATCTAAAAACTTGTATGTGCATTAATACTGACACCCTTGATACCACCCATAAAGTGGGGTTTAAATTTAAGCCAAATGTGGACTAGATTTTGTCCGACTTTGTTTAAATACTATAACATTAAACAAAATGTAATAAAAGTTTTTAAAACCAGTAGTTTTTTTTTTAAACTTACCTGTACTATGACCAACTTCACACAAACAATGATCATTTATAAATTGTGGTCCTAAACAATATTTCTTAACTTTATCCGTACAACGTACAGCGTTACAGGAACTATCCGATTGTAAACCTGGAAAACAAACAAAAATACCGACAATATTAGATCTGGATCAAAATAAAATCAAATGCTGTTTTATATTAAACCCCCATATTCAGGTCTTATGAAATTTCTGTACAAAACATAGCGCTCAGTTTTCATTCGCTTGCTACTCCGTTCTATGCGAAAATTGCATTAACAAAATCAATTACAGGGTTGTTATGCCAAAGTTATTTCGTACGAAAGCAATTGTTTGGGAGTGGAATATTGGCATTTCGACCATTTTAAATTAGTATACAAGTACATCAAGACGTATTAGTATTATTAATTGTATTTACCATGGAGTATAATTAATTTGTAATAGTATTAAGCCTACATAATATTAACTACCTACATAAAAATCTGCACTAAAATAAAAATGGACATGAAAATTATGAGTTAGTGCGTTGTTCTGATGTAAAAGTTTATCAATTTCCAAATTGGATAAATGTAAAATTTTACATCAATTGTTCTTCAGATTCGGCCATCAATTTAATTTAAATGAGACATAGTTTGATGAGGAATTTTTTGAAAATTTTGTGAATGTTATTCATGGAGTTGATGTAAAGCAAGCATTAGTAAATTGTAATTGTTTGCTCATATTTTATGAAAATTATACGTTATTTCAATGAAAACTGGTCATCAATTTGATGATTTTTTACATTCAATTTATGTAATGCATTTCATTGAATTAAAACTCTGGTGTATTAATTTAATTCAAACTTTTGTTAATCCAACGTATTATATACGTTAAATCAAAGTGTTTTTCTTCAATAGTGGAGAGCATTGAGAATACGTTGTTTTGGAAATTTGAAATTTGTTTAATTCTTGGTAGAAATACAAGGTAGTAGCGTCAACCCAGCTGATTTCCTTTGTTTACATTTCATCGCACCCAGTACATGTTAAAATTGTTTGAGCCAGTTATTTTTCTTTTGATTTTTTCAGCTGTTTTTGACAATAACTCGGTACGGAAATTACATCAGTGCTACTACCTTGTATTTGTACTCGTATCATGGTTTGTATCATAATAAAAAATTTCGTTTAATAATCACAATAAAAATTAAATTCTGTATTTATATGTGGTAAATACAAATATTTGTTTTGTGCGTATTACAGTCTCCAGATTTACTTAGGGGGCCTCAATCAACCCAAAAGGGGTCAAGGGCGTTACAAAATGAGGATAACATGTTGCTCCAACCAGCTCAATATTTAATTTTTCTCCTCCAGTTGGTAACACCAAGCTCTTGCAGGCAATATAGTACCACCTGGTCTATCCAGCGATGTCTTGATCAGCCTATTTTTCGATGTCCTTCGAGTTCGATTCGAATACCTTTCGCACTGGTTCATTTTGATTCATTCAACTGACGTGGCCTAAACAGCGTAAACGCGATATTATGATACACATAACTACGTCGATGTCGGGATTCAGATTATACACCTCGTGGTTCATCCGTCGTCGATACTCGCCGTTTTCTATTATAGGACCATATATTTTTGGTAATATTTTTTCAAATTCATGATCCAGATAGATAGTTATCGACCAAGCTCTTGTTCATGAATGACAAGTCTGTGATTCACTTTCAAATTGAAATTTCCCTTCTTAAGAACAACAAAGCCACTGGTACTGATGGACTACCAGCTGAGCTATTTAAGGCAGGCAACTATGAGTTGCAAAGGTGTATTCATCAACTCATACGCAAAATCTAGCTAGACGAATGAATGCCCGACGAATAGAGTCTTAGCAGACCATGTCCTGTTTTCAAAAAAGGCGACCCGAGTATATGTACAAACTATCGTGGAATAAACCGTTTATCCATCGGATACAAAGTGCTCTCGAGCATAGTGTGAAAGACTAGAACCCCCAAGAAAGATTATAGGGCTGCCTTCGATAGCGCGATACCGGGAAAACTGTACCAAGCTATGTTGGAGCTTGGTATTCCTGATAAGCTGACACGCCTTTGTAGAATGACACTGACTGACACGAAATCCTCAGTAAAGATTGGTAAAGATCCCTCATTGGGCGAGATCTGGGAGAAGTACTCGGAATCGAAAAGAAATCAGTAAATAAGGTTAATGGTTTAGACAAGCAGAACATCCATCCGATTGAAGGAAAAGATTAACATTGATAACTGTCATAATTTAAAGGTATTGGGCGCATTCATTTATCTCGGATCTGTCGTAAATAAAAGCAATAATGTCAACATAGAAAGAAACAGGTGTTATTTCGGGCTAAGCAAGCACTTCAGAGATCCAACTCTAGCAGTGTCTTCTACAGCCTGTCTTGCTTCTTCACTCCATCTAACCTTCTCAATATCTATATCACATACATTAGACCGTTGAGGGAATATAACTCTCATATTTGGGCTGGTGCCCCTAGGTTCACCTTGGAGCTTCTAGACCGTGTACAAAAATGGGTAATGATGCTTATAGAAAACAGCAGGGAAGCCAACTCTGTTGTCTCCTAGGAACATCGTCGAAATGTCAGCTGTGTAAAGTTTTCTATCTATATTTTCATGGGAAGTGTAGTATTACACCGGAAGTTAGAGTATTTAACCGTGTGACAAGGTTGTCCGGGTATTCACATCCATTTGTTGTTACTTGGCCAATAGATCGAACTACGCTCTGCATAGAGAATTCGCTTTTCAGCAGAACAGTCCGTATATTCCAGGCGAGTGTATTCCATAATACCTATGATGTTACCAAGTTTAAGTCAAACATCAACAAACACTACTCGCTGTGTCCTCCTACTCCCACCCATATTTCCTTAGTTCAGTACGGGGGATTACCCTGTATGTTGGTCAAAATACAAAAAGATATCGAGGTACTCCCCAACATGGCTCAAGTAAAAGTAGATATGGTTTATTATGTGAATTACAAAACACTTTTCTCTAAGAACACTCATATACATATACACATACCACAAATTTAGATCAAATTTTGACTCACCTTCATAAAAGCTTTCATTCAATTGTTTTAATGCATTTATGGCATCGTGTCGCGTTACTTGATGTTCAAACAAATACTCCTCATAATTTCCATGTGAAGTTTTGGCCATCAAATCATTTTTATCACAGAGTATACAAGATTGTGGGGCAGCCATCACGCCGGACGACATACTAAGTACACATGCCGCCATTATCAGCCACAAATACCACCACCATCCCCATCCCATTGCTGCAGAACTGCTGTTACAGTTGTGACCATTTCTGACGTGACGACATGATGGCACTGCAACGGAAGAAATGTATCGGACTAAAGCAGGAGGCGTAGATAATGGATTATGCTGTTTGGTTCTGGGAGTACTAATACATTGTTTTATATGATAAAACTCGTCATGTTCATCATCAGAAATGGAATCATCATTGTGTTCCTTTGTAGTGAATGAGTAAATTTGTTGTGAATTTAAAAGTTTGAAGTTTTTATCTTTGTTTTTTGAATTTTGGTTTAGAGTTGCCATATCAATGTCGGGTGTATATGGCACACTTTGATATTTATTTTTAAGTTTTCGTTTTATTTAAACTTTTGCTTTTAGACTATTTTTTTATTTTGTTAAGGTTTTGTTATCACTTTTGCTTTTTATTTAACAGTTTTGTTTTATCGAACATTGACATGTTTGTTGTTGTTGTGGGGGGTTCCACGTCCGTTCTCTGTTTTAATTCCCGGTTTAATTTTTTGGTCTATGATTCACTCATTGGTTCACTCACTGAGTTATGGGACTGGTTTTGTGAAATTCGATACCGTAATGTTGCCGGAAAACTAGAAAATTTATATTTTGTATCATTTTAATTTATGCTATACATGAACAATTCATTGTAATGTGCGCATTTTAAATGTTAGGCATAGCAAAACGAGAATGTGAAAAGGAACTCAGAAACTTTTCAAATCCGGACATTGAACTATAAGCATAGGTTTTCCGTAATCGTTTCTGATTTATAAAGTTAATGTTTAATGTCCAATGAACGTATATTAGGGTAACGTATATTACCCACAGAAACGTACATATATTCCCCACAGCGATGGACAATTAACCATTCCGGTTATATGTATATTAAACATGGATGACCATCGGTAGTGCAAGTTTAACAATCTTGACGCAATATCCGGCAGTAATTTAGCGAAGTCTGAGCGAGTATCAAGACGAAATAAGTAACAAATACTTCGGTCAAATTCTTACAGTTCCAATGGCGGCAATGAATTGGTCGATATCAAAACGAATACATATATTTAAGTAGGGTGAACCGACTTAAACATACCCTCTTAGGGATCCATTGACTTAGGGATCCATTGCCGTCCGACTTCTGTTAAAAAAAAAACGCCTATATTCACCATTATGTTGAACGGACAAATGTGGCACTATTCAATAGCAGATTGGCATTCCGCTAACTCTTATTTAATTACCAACTTAGTTAGGATCCTAAGTGGTTTCGGGGAATTTTTGTGACTACCAACCAATTGTCTGCCCACTATTTATATGGGAGGTACAAAATGGGCATGGTGAAGTTGCTAATTTTTTATTGCACAGAAGCTTTTGCCAAAATCTTGATGAGTATGAAACTTTATTAAGATCGGTTGTGGCCTACTGAAGATATCAAGTCAGCCAACCTGAAATACACCCTATTTTTGTATGGGAGGTACGAACCTGGGCGTGGCACATTAGTAAATTATTAATTACACAGTAGCTTTTCGCAAAATATTACCGAATTTAATTAAAATCGGTTGTGGTTTACGAGAGTTAGAGTGTCGATCAACCGCTCAAAAGAGCTAAGGTGATTAGTTGGAACTGTGAACAAAAGTTCTTTAGTGAGCATGTAAAGGACAACCTGGTAATCGTGATTACTGACAAGGAGGATAAACAACCCGAACTATCTGTTTAAAGGGGCACCTATCTTTCTACTTTTAAAGTTGGAATATCTTTCCGATATGAGAGCGAGATATATTCGATCGAATATTGGTTTCGCCGGTGTGTACTCGATATATGAAGGAATGTTCCGAATACATCGAATACTATTTAATTTAGAGGTTGTCGCAACTGTAACAACTGTATTAGAGGTTGTAACAACCGCAGTATAGGTTACCACAACCTATTAGAGGTTGCCACAACCCATTAGAAGTTGCCACGAACTATTAGAGGTTGCCTCAACCGAATTTCAATTGTGATAGTAATAATAATAATAGTAGTAGTAATGACATCAATTCGGTTGTGAAACTCAAATTCGGTGGCAGCAGTTGAATTTATGGTTGCTACAACCTCTTTCGAACAATTAGTTCTGTGATGTTCGCCCTTAAAGAGTGTATCAATTTTGAGAAGGTACGCATTTTTCTGAATGCAAAAAAGTAACATTTTGGCGGAGGAAGGGCAAAAAGACATGGTTTATTTCAGAATACATATAATGAAATAATTATTTTCCCTTAACATTTGATTTTTTCTGCTATAAAGTTTTACAAAATTGTACTTTTAAAAATTATTACGCGGAATTTGTTTTCAATTTCATTATTGTCTTAACTGTAATACTATTTAATTATCTTTTAGTGATTTTAGTACTATACAATTTAATTATCTTTCAACATAAATCAACAAGCTGGGCAAATTTTTTGTACTAAAGTTAAAATTAAAACTTTTCCACTGGGGTGAGTTTTCACTAGGTTGATTTGTTTTCCCTTTACACCAAAACTTTGTTATGCGTACATCTCTTATTTAAATTTAAACTATTACATATTTGATTTAAAATTTAACATTTTGGACAACATTTAGAATTTGCAAATAACATTTTTTCTCACTTTTTTATAAAACTTTTTTCAAAAATCTTTCGACATTTGTAACATTTTATTTAAAGAACTTTTAACAAAATCACATATCCGTCGTAATCCGCATTAAGAAGTTCCGTGTCTGCTGTCATAGAGTATTGTTGCACTCATCGTGTTATTGCCTTCGTCGTTTTCAAATACGATAACCACGCGCGCGTTCACTTCCGTTTCGTATGAATTATCCGATATTCTGTGTGGTGTTGTAAAGTCCGCGCGAGTTTCTGCCAAATACAATATTCACAAATGTTGTTGGAACTTGCTAATGTTGTAGCTAAGCTAGTTGCCTATTGGGGCCGGCATTCGTATTAACACTTTACTCTCCATAACAAACATTCATTTACGTTTGCTCTCCCCAACTCTCACCATTTAGTTTCTTTGTTTACTTGGAGCACAAGAAAACACAAGGTATTTAACCGCTTTTACATGCATGGGGAAGTATAAGAAGCATTTCTTTGTTATTGTTTTTTAGAAAAATACTCGTTCATTTCTAATCTGTTTGCTCATTTACTCTTAGAGAGGGGCTAAGAATGGGTTTGGGGCAATAGAACATTTCAACATAATAGTAATTTGCATTTTAGTTCACAATTATTTAAGAGAAAGCTGCTGAATTGTTAAATGAAGAGTAATACAAAATGTAATCAGTAATTTGTGAGTACTATTGAAAGAGATTGGAAAATTTGCATTTCAATGGGGAGTGAAATTTACACTAAGCAACCATTCAAAAAAATTGTATGAACAACTTATTATACCCTGAACTATAACCCTGCGTTTAAACGAGAGAAGACAATTGAGAATATGTATTGGTTGTAAAAGAGGAGAAAAATGTTTGTGTAACGCCGTCAGTGTGTCCAAGTAAAAATACGTTTTCCAAATTGTGCAGCTTTTTTCGATTATGCTTGGCTTTTTTTCGAAAATTACAACGAAACTTCACCGACTTGGACGCTTTGATTCATTTACTGTTTCAAGAGACAGTGACGAAGACAATGAGAGAATTGAAGTGTGAGTGTTTAGTAAAAGTATGTGGATGTTTAGCTATTGTATTCTCAAAACTTTCGCGTGTAAACGCCAGGTAAAGATGATAAGGGCAAGTGTAATGTAGGGTGGACATAACCCTATGTTTCCACTGAATATGCTTAACACGTTTAACATGTTTTGAGGCTAAAATCAGCTTTTTTTCATACAAGAATCAATAAGAAACAGGAACCTCTTTCTGAATAAGCTGATTTCTCATACAAGAATTAGCTGATATCGGTCCTAAAATATTTTAAAATTTTTAATCGCTAATTGAAAATGTAACCTACCACTCATGTATATAATATCCAAATTGAATATAAATATTATGTTCCTGAGGGTCATGCCCTACTTGAAGTAAACACTTCATGAACTACACAACTCTAGTGTAACTCATAGAATGAACCGTACTCGTATTATACTCTAGGTGTCTTTGGGCATAATTTGTTTTAGAGATTTTAAACCTTCGAACATTTTAAACCAGGCCTGGTAAACGCACGTTCACATCTCACTCGGTCGCCATGAGCCGTTAAACGAAGATTATAACAACGCACCTACTCGTTGGTCGTCGAATGTAAAAACATAACAAGCGATAAAGGGACCAACAAATAGCACGCGTCCGAGATCGAGCTGCGTGCGCTTATTAATTGCATTTTCGCACACGCGATAAAACGGTGTGAGCAATAAAACATTAAATGCAGTAATGAAATACATCATATATAACGCAATAACGAAACATATTCATCGCAGGAACGGAAGATATTAATAGCAGTAATGAAAAATAGTTATTGTAGCAATGACAAATGTTCGCGACAGCAATAACATATATTCATAACATTGACGAAACGGTTTTAGTTTAAATTTTGCCACATTGATGAAACATTTCCATGTAATGAACACATTTTCGTTAAGGTGATGAAACTGTTCGTTAGCTCACTTTCATTCGTCTGCAATTTACTTTGTCTGCAATTTACTTTGTCTGCAATTTATATGACGCTTTAAATACTTCGCACGAGAAAGTCAATTCACATATTTCATTCAACACAATTAGAAAGCGCAATTTCGACATAAATCCAGCTGGTTTTATTTAAAACGGTGTACGAACTATTTATTATTATGAATTGTGAGAACAATAATGTTAATTTGTACTGTACAAGACTGAATACATCACAATAAGTCTCTACTGAGGAAGAATTTTCCTATACCTCGATTTTTTCGTATTTTAATACAGACTGACTCAAAATGCGCCATATTAGAATACTCAAGCTTTGAACAACGCGCCATCAGCAGCTTTGCAAATCATCTATAAATTAGCGCCATCTATTTCTCGATTCATTGCGAAAGCTCCTTAGCGAATTCATTAACCTTTCGTGTTTAGAGCGTAAACTGTAGCTTATGCTTTAAAACAGCCATGATGTGTTTATCCACATGTGATTAATTGTGATTAATTTGATGACCCATACCTCACTAAAAGTCTGCTTGTTTGTCGAGTTAGACCAGGACTAGAATATGCTTGTGTTGTCTGGTGTCCATATAATTTATGCTACATTGATCGAATTCAGTCGACTCAAAAACAAATTCTTCTTTTCGTGTTACGTGGTCTTGCTTGGAACCTTGATAGTTTGTCACCATATGAAAATCGATTGATACTTATAGACGTAGATATATGTTTAATACAATGTTTATCACAAAACTTACTAGTGGCTTTATCGACTCAAGTTTTATCCTAAGCCGAATTAATTTAATATTCCCCGTAGAACGACAAGATATTTTTATCCAATTAAATTACAAATTTCACGATATGATTATGATTATTATAATCCCTTTCGCCGCGTTTATCTCCTTTAAAATGAAGTATATAACACTATAGCGATAACCGATTCTTTAAATATAACTAACAGATTTGTAATTCGCGCAGAATATTGTAGCTTCGGTTGCCAATAACTCCTATCTTCAACCACTACTGCCTCCAATCACTTCTGCATTCTACTCCTGTCGCAAATTACTCTTGTATGCTACCACTCCTGTCTTCTATCACTTCTGTTCTTTATCGTCGTTCGTTATTTTCTTGTTAGTGAGCATCCTTATTGTGAAGGAGGCAAGATCGGATCGGAGGCCAGTCGGAGGCCAGATCCTGATATTCATGTTCCTGCTCTACATGTGCCTGCTCTTTATGTTCCTGCCGCAACAAATCCAGCTTCTGTTTTGTTTATGCTCCCGTTTTCCTGCTCAAGCTTATGGCCCTCACCTCATGGTTTACTCTATCTTTTGTCCCTGTTCTTGCGTCATATGTTCAAAATTCTCCTGCTCCAGCCACTATATTGTCCAAATCATGTTTTTATTTATTTTTTTTATTTATTATTATTATTTTTTTATATATATGTATATATTAATATTTTTGTTTTGTTTTTATTTTTATTTTTATTTCGGTTTTTCTCTTATGTTTTGTCTGTTATTAATATAATAACAATATTTGTTTCCATATTTTTATTATATTTTTTTCTTCTTTACTAAATTTTATTGTTTTATATACATATATATTTTATTCATATTTTTTTAATTTGACTTTTTGTTATAAAAGTACTTTTTTATAGAAATTGACCTTGAACAGGACAAATTATTAAAGAACATAACATCTTAAAAACCGAATTATAAAACTGAAATGGAATATAAAAAGATAATGAAAAAAAAACATTATTTTATATATTGTATTTTATTTTTTAAACACCTGCAATTTTTTGGTACCCACTTTATCTCTAAAGGTTTTTTATGTTTGTCAAACGCCCCACCATTTCAGATTCAATACTTTTCCAATGTTGAAACTTAATGTTACCAGATTTATCGTAGATGCAAGAAATCGATAATAAAACCCAATCAATTAACTTCGGCCATAGTCACATTCATAGACGTTTACAACTAAGCTTCATAAACATCGCGTCGATCGTCGGGCAATGTAACTTGAAATCCTATTTGTGACTATTTACATTTTTTCTGTCAGCATATAAGAAATATAACGCCTAAGCATAATTATACTTTACTATTTTTAAAGACATAAATACGGTGTAAAGCGGGATTTCTTTCTAAAAAACGGGATTGAGACTCAAAGCGATGAGATGTCGTAAAACCGGATAATACACGCAAAGAAAAAACCCGTTCATCCCAAACGAAATTTCAGATAACTGAAGTTTTTTTTGGACTGTATTTGGGAGAAACGACCTTCTGTTAATCCATACATGTCAGTTTGTTTGGGAGAACCGAAAAATGTTTGCAGCAAACCAGTTATGAAAAATATAGGCTTAAAAAACGTTTGCAAGAAACGAAAAACGGATTTTGCCAACTGTTGTTTCGGTTACAGCAACTGAGTTCTAGTTACTCAAAAATAAAAAACGTTTCCGAGAACTGAGAAACGTTTGCAGTAAACGAGTTATGACAAATTAGAGCTGAAAAACGGTTGCGAGAAACGAAAAACGGTTCCACCAACTGTTGTAATTGAAACCTTTATTTATGGCTTCCCTAAGCTTTTTTTTGTTTAATTTTCCATTTTTTATGATTTTAGTTTGTTTTAAAAACAGTTGGCATTTTTGTCTATTTTTTCACTGTCTACTACACGCCTGTCTCGCCTTGCATTGAAATATCAACTAAAAGCGCAGCAAACTACAACCCATCACTTATCCATCCAAGATATACTCGGGGATCACACACGGCAATTTTACTTCCCCAAGTCTTGAGTTTATAGGAGAGAGGGGAAGGGAAAAGAAGCTCTTCTCCTCTCTCTCCTATAAACTCCAGACTTTCGCAAGTAAAATTGCCGTGTGTGATCCCCGAGATGTTGACAAGGTAGAAGCATTAGAGTGTGTGATCACTTTTGTGTGTATGCTTGAGTGCGTATGCCAAACGAGTGGATAAAACTGGATATACAGTCGACAATCTGTGCTTTCACTAGAAAAATTGCTTATTTCAGTTATCGCAAACGTTATTTAAATTTGCGGCAAATGTAATTTTGTACGCGTTTGATGCAAACGAGAACTCGTTTGCAACAACATGATACACATTTGCGATATATAAGTTTATTTTGGAGAACTACATGAACGGTTGCGATTAATAAATTAATACAAATCAAATAAAGTATTGTTGCGGCAACCGAGTAATAAAGGTTTTTTTTGCATGCACCACACAAGAGTGATGGCGTTAAGTATTAATGCTGCTGATTGAAACTCAGAAAAATTAGGACTCCGAATTATTTTTCATGTCGGTTTAGTGATGGCTAATGAGTCTGTGGATACATTCTTGTAATCCAAGTGCTAAATGTTGTTAAATCTTATGTTCAATTTGCCAGCTTGCCGGCCGAAAATATGACAGATTTGTAATAGTAACAAAAGGTTTTTTATTGCTTTGTCACAGCTGTCCTAATTTTCTATATCGCAATATGTCTCAGTAGAATTTGATTAATATCCTCATAATGAGGAAAGAAATGTGGACATATATAATTTGTATGTGTCTAATTTTAAAATTTTCACAATTAAGAAAGAAATTTACGAATTTAGAAAATATTACAAAAAAGTGTTCAAATGTTTAAACAAAACCCCTATCTTTATAACAAACTACGGACAATCTAATTTAATCTAGCAATTCAATTAAAATGTCCCATACTCTGATTCAATTTTGTGTAGCCTAATAATCAGGTGAAACATAAAAAAATCATCTAATAAAAATAATTTTCTTACGTTTCAATTTCCAGACTCCCTTGAGATTCTACTGTGGGCAATCATATAATTTGTTGTACAACATTTTTCACATAGCTAAAATATAATTTTGACATACTTTTCGTCAGACAAGAAACGAAAAATCGTTTATTTGTTTTTGTTTTCCCTTTTCAAATTTCTTTTGTACTTTTGCCATCTTCATCTTCAGTGGGTATTCTTTATGTACATCCATCCATCCATCTATCTATCCGTCCAACTACTGTGGCTGGCAGTGCAGCATCAAAAGATCATCATAAATTTATGCTGGCTATTCAAAAATGCTAAACACCTTCGACCAAACGTGCGTGCCATTTTCATTAAGTAGTCAAGCAAAAGGGAGGAGTGCGATGCACCACAATGAGTGATGAAGACACCCTAATGTTGTAGAACTATTTCACCTCTACATAGAAAATTTATAATCCCAAAGAAAATCTTCAGTTGAAACCCTTTATTTTAATGCGAGTTCTGTACAAGCAGTAATTTGTTAATTTACATATAAAAATACATGGCTATTAAATCTGCCAGTTGGACAAAATGTACTAGTTGCGCATAGATCTACGATGGGAAAGACTGTGTTATCTATTCGCTGTGGAGGTGAATTTTAATGTGAGTTTTCTGTTCATAAAATATTGCTACATTTGTGTAAGTAATCAAGTAATTTCAATTCACATAAGGTTTAAAAATAATTTCATTACACTTATCTATTACCCTCAACCTAGTTGTATTTTCATTCATTCATTCAACAGGCCTACATGAAACTAAATATTGTCGCGCCCTGGCTCCTGAACCTTTATACGAATCTACGGAAACGGCACTGCGTGCTCTTATGAACTTCTTAGTTAAATCTATTTAAAAGAAAAATGATTTTCCATTACATCCCATGAAGGGATTGGGGATAGCATCTCAAAACCAGTGAGCTGTGCGCTTTCCACTTGTACTCTCACTGAATTGGAGAAATTGCCTCTTGGCTGGGACGAAACGCCATCATCGCATATGGTATCAACGACAATCAAGGTGCTATAAAATCTCTGCAATCTGTATTCCCGACTTCCAAAAAGGAGATGCCAAAGCAGTTTGATAAAAAAAAATGGTTTCCCACTACATCCCATGAAGGAATTGGGGAGAGCTTCTCACAACCAGTGAGCTGTGCGTCTTATAGTTTTATACTCACTGACTGGGACCTACAGTTTTACAACGGTTCCGAACGGTATTTTGAGAAGCTTTTAAATGGCTAAGTACTCGATACTGTCGCCGAGGTGACCGTCGTCGAAAGAAATTTTAAGGAGGTCGGAGCAGGGATCGAACCCAGGATCTCCTGTACAAGAGGCCACAGTTTGATATCTACTCTAAAGCCGCTGACAGAACATATGTTTGGAGGGTTGATATTTCGAAAACTTCCAGATCGCGGTATACCCGAACGCCGCTTAAGTTTGTTTCACTCTTGTTTTTTACTTAACATTTCACGTGCACATTCACAAACATTTTCCCTTGAGTGTAAACTTTGTTTAGAACCCAGTGCCCTACAATTTGACGTACAAAATGTCTGGATAAAAATAAAATTGTTTGTACAAATTTGTTTGTTTATGTTGATGCTACAACTGCCTCTGGTGTTTTTGTTGTTGTTATTTTATTTATTTTCTAATGTTATTTTTAATATGAACTCAAAGTGATGTAAAGTGAAGAAAAATAAAATAAAATGAAGTGAAGTGAGTGAGTGGCAAGTGTGCGTGTGCCTTCGAATTTCACATTTTCGCTCACTTAGCTCGGGTATTTTAGGCGTTCTACAGGTTGTTGAAACTTTTGAAATTTATAATGCTTTAATGTGTTGATAACTAATTAGTTAAGAATAAGGAGCGTCGTATGCCGCTGAAGAAAGCATGTACATATGTATATGTTGTTGCGTGTTTTATTACCTGGGCTCGGTTAAAGGTGAATCATTTGCGAAAGTTAATTGCTCTAGCAAACATTTTTACGAGTACTTCGGTAAATGACCTTTTCATGTCGTAGGAAATGGTGCTGTCCTGGGTATTTGCAAAACGCTTTTCATATGATTCATATTTCTTCGGAACTGTCAATATATAGTTACGAAATATGGTTAAATTTAAGTTGAACAAGATTTGTTTACCAAAGGGGTCTTGCAAATACTATTATTACAATTTAATCGCAAAATAGGCTTGTTTTCTTTAAAAGCTTTGCTGGCTAATAACGAAAATGCCAAACATTGCAGTCATTCTTGCAAATTTTTATTTTCTTCTTCTTATCTATTAATTCACAACAGCGATATCTAAAGTTGTTATGCTGAATTGTTCATACTAAATTGTTTTCAGTTCACGAAATTTTCGTTAATTTTATACACGTACTTTTTATATGAACGAACATTTCATAAGAACTGAATACGGCGCTTAAGATAGAAATGTAATCGGTAATTTCAAGTGACACTTGATATAGCCTAGCTCTTCATATAAAATACGTGACCACCTAAGTATTCGGTGTGATCAAATCACACCTAAAGTTCTGATATTTTCGCCAAATAACTTCGCGACTTTTAACTTAATAAAAGGTCAGTATAATTTTAGGCTGTAACGAACATTACGTACTGGTTGAAGTATTCGCTAATAGGGTCTTGTTTAAAGAATTTTCCAGAGAGTACGATACTACGTTGTTGTAGGCGGGAAGACATAACAAAAAATGGGAATTGGGAAACCGAAATACACATTCATTTATCCTAATTAACTTACATACTCAGTCACAAATTTCCCAGTCTATAAGTAGATGCGTATTAAATAGTATCCTATCTATCATGCGCGTGTTTGAAAGCATCGGCTTTAAGGATGAGCTTGAATGCATAAAGTGGCATATATACACACAAGCTCTGTATATATCCAGTGGCTAAGGTACGGTAATCCCTAAACTAGCCAGCTCATCCGTTCTGAGGTTTCCTGGAATTTCCTATGCCAGGCACTTATATAAGATGGCTATCGAATAACTTGGCCATCTCAATTCTCAGATTCGCAAAAAGGTGAGGTTTTTAATTTCGGAAAAATAAAGACATTCACATGTAGGGCTTGAACTCATATCATTACGAAGTTTGTGCAACTTCATCCTTTAACTCATGTACGTGAGGTCGCGGGATTTGAGAAACTTACTGTGAAATCATTAGGAAACTTTGGGCACAAAATTTGGAAAGTGCAACTTATTGATTGTGAGAACACTCCATAATCACTTCATAGGAGTTAATGGGAAATCGAGGCAGATGGTTATATCTTAATCGATTTAAGTAGTTAAGTCGATCTAAAAAACATTGGTAGAAAATAATTTTCCTGCAAAAAATTGAGTATTTTTTTCTCATGCATTTACAGCAAATTTCAAAAAACTATCGGCCAAAACGAATTTGATTTTCCGAGAATTGTTGCGCCGGACGAAAGGGCATGATATGTTTGTCATAAAAACTGTTGGAACCTATTTGGTCCATATATAATTGAACCACGTTTTTATTCAAATGCTATCTTCTTTAATGTATACAATAAACAAAATTCTGGTCATAGGGCCTGGCCTGTATTCATAAAACGAATTTGAATGAACGAACGAATCGGCCAAAATTAAAACGTAAATAAATGGGATTTCATGGGTCAAATGAGATAATTCTTTTAGAAATTTATTAAAGCAACATGTGAAAAATTAATATCGTAAATAAATAACTCATTTGACCTGAATTGTTAATATTATTTGTGTTTTAATTTTTGCCGATACGTTCGTTCATTCAAATTCGTTTTATGAATACAGGCCAGGCCCTATGACCAGAATTTCGTTTATTGTATACATTAAAGAAGATAGCATTTGAATAAAAACGTGGTTCAATTATATATGGACCACATAGGTTCCAACAGTTTTTATGACAAACATATCATTCCCTTTCGTCCGGCGAAACAATTCTCGGAAAATCACATAAAACTGCGTGCAAATAAAACGTCTTATATGATTTATTTTGAGATAAGATACAACAGCCAAATAAACTATTTTTGATATCTCTCTCAGAGCTCTGCGCGTATCCAAAAATGTGTCACCTTGAGGAAGATGCAATAACTTTTTGCAAATGGCGGCAGCTTTTGATATTTGTGAAGTAAACACCTTTAGAAACCACGTCGACAAGCCATAGAATGCTATACTCCTCAAGAACGTGAAGTACTCGTGGCGATTTTTAAAAGGAATAATTTGTCAGTGATTTTTGCGAAACGTGAATTAGGGCTCAGATTTCCCGGCAGTCCTACGGCAACTGGTCAAACACTAAGGCGTGTTACCAACTGTAATTTCTGTACTGGTACTTGTACCATATCTGACCCATGGTAAGCGTGCGTGAGTTTTGTGCACAAGAAACAGGAATCAATTGCCGCACATACCACCATATATTTCTTTCGGCGACAGCCACCTCGCGTAGTGCGCCATGAAAAGCTTCCCCACACCAGTTCGTAATCGGTGTAAAAGTGTAGATCCTAATCAGTGTGTTTTAGATTGTGAGAAGCTCTCCCCTATCCCTCCACCAGATGTAATGGGAAAATACGTTTTTCCTCGTATCTAATATATACCCACCTATACCCCATCCATACGGTGACAGTTTAAATGTACCACTTTAAACATTATTTCTAAAACCTCTACATATGACCTCATACTTTACTATAGTAAGACGTGACATAGTTATGGCGTTGTCCACTTTGTAGCTATAGAGATAAATATTTAAGTTGATTCAAAGTCTACAATTGTGTACCTCATTTTATGTTAAAACTTTGGCTAACAGTTTTACTTCTTTTTCTTTGGAAAGCGGATGTCGATAAATATTGACATGTTATGATAAAAGCGAATATGTATCGAATGTACATATTCAGTAAACATATGACAAGAAGAAGGAGAAAACATGAAAGCCAAATTATTTAGCAAATATTGGGGAATGTAATCAAAAATATGAAATTTATGCAAACAAATAAACAAACTCACCAACATGACTCACTATAGCGTTATATACAGAGAAGCGGCAAAAACTTAACATATTTAAGAGTATTATATTTTTCTTGAAAATTATTTATAAAATTACTTTGGAACTAGTTTTATTACAAAGGTGCTTCTGAAAGACGTTCTGTAGTGAATACACATATTTCTGAAAACCGATTACACACAAGCCTTTCCCTAAATACCAATCAGCGGAATACCCTGTCATAGGTGGCGTCACAGGTATTTCTTTCTGGCATATTGTGTTATCGACCAGCATAAATATTAGTGTTACGTAGGTGATAGAAGCCTGCACAAAATAGAAAAGAACGTGGGACTATCCGACGAGAGAGTAAAAAGTGCGATCAGCTGATTTGAGTGCAATAGGTTTGAGCAGGGGGGTCTATGCCACAGCTGATCAAACTTAGAGTTGGAAAATTTCATAAGTAAAATCAAGTACAGGGTTGTGATCAAGTATAGGGTTGTGATTCAGTAGAAAGCAATTGTTTGATAATTGTTTCGAGACCGGAAGTTTCACACTTCGATTATATAAACAAACAAAAGTAACTCCACATTGGTTAAAAATAAAACAGAGACCGAAGAGGAACTATTCATGAAATATTTGCAAGGTAAATCGGAGATAGGTGGTAACTCTGTGCAAAAAAAATCCGTTTAAAGATAAGAGACAACATTTTTTCAAAAATTTCGCAAGAAGGATTATAAATATAAACACCATTAAACTGATGACGCAGCGTTACCATATGGGATCACAATTAATTAATTTTTCGAACTCCCATCCGCTTTTATTTCTATTTACACTCATATTCAGCTTATATGAGGTACCATATCCTTACTCCTTCCATTTACGTGCAACCATTTCCAAGAATTACACCAAAATGGAACACATTTTATTAGTAACTATATATGTATATGTGTATGAACGCTATCCTAAGGATAATGACGCACGACTAAGAAGAATTTCCCATTGAAATTGTGAAAGTAAGACGTAAAATTATGTATGACAAAAAACTCATGAAAAAAAGAAGCATGTGATGACATTTTAGAACTTACATTCGTAAATGTACAATTAAATCATTTTGTATATGAGCAACCACAATTAAAGTTCATATTTGTTCATAATAGCTCTGTTTCTTTACTTTTTGTGTAAAGTGCGTGTAAATGAGAGTAAAAGCAAAATTCACTGTCAAATACTCAAAATTACACAAAAGTAAAGAAACGCAAAAAACCACTTTTCTTACACGCAAACAAATGTCAAAACACAAAACATATGCTTGACAACAAATCTTGCATATCATGTTAATTTTCACTGTTCATTTGCACACTTAACATCTTCTTTAAATAAGCACACTCAAAGCAATCACTTTTCAAGTTAATAAAATTGTAAATTCAATAATTTTTTTTCACTTGTGTTATTTTATTCACAAATAATACATATGTTCTTATTTTGACGTTTCAAACAGCTGATTGTTTATCACTTTACACAAACTTACCCGAAGAAAAAGTCTGTGTAAATTTGGGCAAAAGAGAAACGCATTTTGACGTTAAGAGAAAAAAAATCTCTCTCATTTACACAATTTTGGAGTAAAGAAACGCTTTTGTGTAACTTTGTGTAAATTTGTGTAACTTTGTGTAAAATTGTGCAAGTAAAGAAACAGAGCTAATATATTTTCCCATTACATCACGCGAAGAGATAGGAGTAGAGATGCCAGATACTCTGAATTCGTCGGCATTTGCCCGACTTTTAACAATTATCCAGAGAGAGTTTTGAAGAATTTTAGGCAAAATTTTTAATTTTTTAATTTACACTTAATAGTAAACGAAATGAGAAAGAAACTCAAAAATTCAAAGAAATGAAGACAAACGAAGGACCATTCGCATAAATACCACTTAGTATTTTAAAACTTGGTCAACTTTGGTGAACTTATCAAAAAGGTAAACAAATGCCACCCAAAATCCGCGGCGGATTTTCGTAACGATTTTTTCCTACCATAAGGAACCTATGATAAAAAAACACTTCGTCGTCATAGTGTGTTTGGTTCTGTTTGGACTCTGAATTGCAATCTTTGTGGAATGGATGTGTAACCAACCTGCTTCTACACATTAAGCGTGGTTCGGTTACACCGCTTACTTATATAATCGCTTGTTTTGTATCGTTTTCAATCCTTTTTCATATTTTCGAATAAAATCACTTATCGCTAAATAACCTTTTTCTTTGCAAGTTAGCAAGCGATAATCGCTTGCTTGTAACCAAAACACAACTATTAACTACAGCGCTGATGACCGTTTTTGTTTCAAAATATATAAACATTCCAGACACTCCAATATTTCGTAACCGCAATAACCCAATCGCTAAACCGATCTCAATTTTTACCTGTGCGTAGGCTTATATCAAGTAACAATTTAGTATATAAAGTTATTAAAATATCCAAAACACCTTAGAAATCTGCAAAACAGAGACCATTTTTGCGATTGTTCACTTCAATTGAACTAAAATTCAAAGTTGAACTGAAATACGCTCCTTATCTCACAGCTCATACGAACGGTTGAACTGATACAATGAACTAAAATGAACTAGTAAAATAAATGAACGAACTAGTTCATTCTGTAGAGCTGAACTAAAAACAGCGCTCACTTGAATGAAAGAAAATTCCCAGACCCTACTCCGAGTACCAAATTATAAATGGTTTTATCCAATTTAATTTTAATAGATAACTGTGAAATTAAAATAAATTCTTCAAGAATTTACATCTGTATAAAAAAAATCGTATAGAAACATAATATAGTAAATAACAAGTAAAATTCAAAAATTGTATTTTTCCCAAAATTAATTAATTTTATTTTAAATATGTATCCCAGCACCTCTCCATTTAAATCTTTCAAACCCTCATAAAATTGACTTTGTTTTATGTTGTGAGCTCATCGTATAATAAATTGGGAAAATATTTCAATACTTTTTCACAAAATTCACGTTACACATAGTAAAATACCAGAAAAAAAGAAAATCATTATTAATGTTATATTTTCGAAGGCTAAATATTTTGAAGGAAAGCATCAATCAAATTATGAATGGTGATTTATATTTTTTGTAATTAATAATATTTATTTATTGATTTATTAAACTATTTGTGGCTCTTTGTGTTAAGTAAAGTACTGACTTAAGTTTAAGTAGTAATCTCTTTGTAGAAAGACATTAGCACATGAAATCGTTACATTTATGAATATGAAATTTATTTTCCCTTTAAATGTCATGAATAGACAAGAAACATATTCTCACAAAGAATGAGATGTGCGATTTCACGTTTTACGCTCACTACTAGGTTGTTCAAAATCGAAACCGAAAAACTGGTTAACCGGTTTCAATACCAATACCAATACTTTAATAACTTATTTTTCGAATAATCGAAATCCCGGATTTTTCTAGCCCGTTAACTGGTTTCATGTTCTGAATTAAAATTTTCCATTGCCATTAAATATTTCCATTTTTTTCAATTCAAATTAATTAAATTTAATACCATTCAATTCAACTCAGTCCAATTCAATTCAATTTAGTTCAATTCAGTGCAATTCAAATCAATTTAGTTTAATTCAATTCAATTTAATTGAATTCAATTCAATTCAATGCAGTTCAAATCAATTCATTTAATTTAATTTCAATTCAATTCGATCCAATTCAATTCAATTCAATTCAATTTCATTCAATTCAATTCTGTTCAGTGCGATTCAATTCAATTTAGTTCAATGCAATTCAATTTAGTTCAATTCAAATCAATTCAGTTCAATTCAACTCAATTCAATTTAATTAAATTAAATTCAATACAATTCAATTCAATTCAATTCAAATCAATTCAATCCAATTCAGTGCAATTCAATTTAACTCAGTTCAGTTCAATTCAATTCAAGTGAAGTCAACTGAAGTGAATTCAATTCAATTCAATGCAGTTCAATTCAATACAATTTATTTTAATTCAATTCAATTCAATTCAATTCAATTCAATAAAATTCTATTCAATTTAATTCAATTCATTTCAAACCAATTAATTTCATTTAAATTTATTTCATTTCATTTCAATTCAATTCAATTCAATTCTGTTCAGTGCAATTCAGTTCAATTAAATTCAATTAAATTTAAATCACTTCAATCAAATTCAATTCAGTATATTAAACTCTAATCTAATTCAGTTGAATTCTCATTCTTCAAAATGTACTGTAAAAAGCGAAAAGAACCCGTAAATAAAAACGAAAATTAACCGGTTTCACTGGTTTTTTCCAGTATTTTTTCGAATAAACCCAATGGTAGGTGTTTTATAATTATAATATAAGAGTAATTACCAATTTCTGTTCATTTAAGTATTAATTAAATTAAGTACATTTATTATTTTCTTTTATTTGTAAAAATGAACTTTAATTAAAATCATGTTTTTAATTTAATTTATTTCAATGAAATTATTATATATTAAACATGTTAATAACCATTTTAATTTTTATATAGCACTGCTATCACCGTCAACGGAGAACGCTACCGATCGACGATAATCAATTTCTTTTCACCAAAATTGAATGATTTTGATGTGAACGACTTGTAGTTCCAACAAGACGGCGCCAAGTGCTATATAGTTGATGCGTTAATGGGTATTCTCGAAAGGAGATTTTGGAGCTTGGGTTTTTCACGCATAGACGACGTTATGTGGCCACCGAGAACTGGCCACCCCGTTAGACTTTTCCTTGTGGGATTTCCTTAAGTCGCAGATCTATACCAATAAGTGACAAACAACCGGTGCTCTCAAAGTCGACATATTCCGCGCCATCGCTCAATTTAAGCCTGAGCTAGACAACACAGTCATCGATAATTGTACTTCTGGGATCATGCCACCCAGCGAGGTACCGGCGGCCATTTGATCAATGTCATGTTCAACATATGTCATTGAGAGACCTTTCAAATAACACACAAAATCCTATTGAACCCCCTTTAGATAGTGAAAATTTTTTACTGGCAAAGTATGCGGACAGACCTATTTACTGGTTTTTACTTCCGTTTTATTTATGCAAATTGTAGTTTATTCTCTCTACTTACAGTAAAGGAATAGATCGTATATTTTCAATATTTTTAAATTAACAAGGCTGTCGGCACTGCAAAACAACAATTAAGGACAGGTTAAAAACATGGGAAATCAGATATTCACAACAACGTTTCCAAATTTCTCCAAAATAAATTTGAGGTCATCACATTTTTATATCTGGTTTTTATTTTAGAAATATTTTTCCAACTATTTTGAATATCCTGTTTTTTTAATATTCCTCACCGATGTCAATACCAACAATGTTCATACTAATTATATATCCCCAATTTAAAACATTTAGAACAAAATCTTAGGGGTGACAGACAGTTCAAGGCATTTAAAATCGCGCTCACTTTATCTGCTCGGCGAGTGTAAATCTTTATTAATGATTTTTTACAATATGTTCTAAATTTGAATACGCATGAACTTTTTGTTTTACTGGACCGAATTATGCAAACAACAAATATTTAACATTTACGGCACTGAACTTTTGATGACACTGCGAAGATGGGGAATATATTATTATTTTTTAGTGTTTTACGGTGGTGCGTTCATCGTTGCGGCGACACGTATTTGAACAGATGTGACAAATATTTCAATTCGCTTTCACAATATCGACTGTTTGGTCTAGAAACACAAAGCGTAGACCATGTCGTCGCATTCACTTCCTTAGGTATGCAAGCAAGCTGACAAACAATATTTCACTCTCATTTAACTCTCTTTGCGTGTGGTTTGAAGTCCTTCGTCCTTTTGTTGAGAAAGTTCCTTAAAGTCTCTCCAACTGAGTTTGTTTTGGGTTTTGGTTTTTGTTTTCAATATTTACTTTCTCGAATGACAATATACCGTACTACGTAGTAAACAAGAAATTTCTTAGAATTTCTACAAAATATAACCATCATCCCTTATGAGTAAAATACAAAAAAAATAGGGGTTGCGTGACTGTTGTGTTGCCAAGTTGCCAAATCCTTTTCATTTGAATAAGTAGTAGATGGAGCTCTTCAGTGGTTAATAAACTTAGACAAAGCATGGAAGTGAGTGAGAACAGAGTGGGTCTAGTCAACCAGACAACCAACCATAACACCACTATCAAGTTCTAATAAGATTTTAATGTGTGGAAGGTAAAACAAGAGAGAACCACGAGAAGAGAAACAGTAAAATATGCTAATAAGCCAGGTGTTAGGTTTAAATAACAACTGAATGGATTATTAAGTGATTATAAGGTGGACAGATTGTAGCATTTAGATTTGGAATTTTTCTACACCATTTTCAATTGAAATTCAAGAAATATCAATTTAATTTGTTATATTTCAAATTTAAAATACATCAATTGAAATTTAAAATACATCAATTAAAATGTAATTTAATTAAAATTTAAATTTAAAACACATCAATTGAAATATACTTATAAATCACATCAATTGAAATTTAAAAGGCATCAATTGAAATTTAAAAGACATCAATTGAAATTTAAAATTCGTCAGTTGAAATTCAAAAATTATTAACCGATTTTAAATATTAGATTTTTAAAATCAGTTGATGTCTTTTCAATTTCAATTCATGTCTTTTAAAATTAAATTGATGTATTTTAAATTTCAGTTGATGTCTTTTAAATTTCAATTGGTATCATTTGAAAATCAATTAATGTCTTTTAAATTTCAATTGAAATTTATTACATTTCAATTGTTGTATTTCATATTTCAAATATAATTTTTAAATTTCAATCGATGAAAATTTAAAATTTAAAATATCTACACCATTACAAATAAAATCGATTCGGACGAAAATGTATGGGTCACAAAGGATTAAGTTTATCGATTAAAATATTTCTTTAGTCGGTGAGGAATAAGTTCTTCATATCATCTTTATATATATAATTCTACTGCACGTGTGTTTGTGACTGAACTCCTCCTGAACTTCTGGACCGATTTGAATAAATTTTTTTGTATGCGATGGGTGGCGCCCTGGGTGGTTTAGATTTACTATTCGGTCCAATTGGACAAAGGGGCGTGGTACCTCCCATACAAATCGCTTGAAATATTATGCAGGACAACGTCTGCCGGGTCAGCTAGTGTAATTATAAAAAGTCTAATCATACGATGCCGTGTACGACGGTCCTGGCCGGCCATATAATACACTATATCTATCTTCTACATTTATACTATAGAACCAGCCTGGAAGTACCATTTGCATAGAGCCCTTTTTAGTACAGCTATAGTGCGTGGCATTTCAATTTCCTCAATGAAATGAGCCTCGTCGCTCATAATCAATTTTGATAGAAAATTATCCACTTCGTCGATGAGTTCCAAAATATTACGGCTGCATTCTAAATAAGCGCCACAGTAGTTTAATAATAACTGAATTTAGTAGTTATGTGAACATTTTCAAGTCCAATATCATAATGAGGCGCAAGGAAAGCGGCGAAATGTGCAATAGTTGAGCACGTGTTTCGGGCTCCACTATCACATTTTCACGCTCTACTTCGATGATTCAGACGAACAGCCGGTTCGTGGCCTTCTGGGGCTTCGGTTGTCCCGTGTTGTGCCGCTCTCTTCAAATCGGGTCGCCAGATGTCGAATTGTATTGGCCCTGCACGATTGGGAAATTTACGCCGAAATTCACGTTGCGTTAACACCACTGACGAATTATTGTGCGTAAACATTGTCACAATAATCGCGTGATTTATTGTTATTCACTGTATATTTCGCACGTGTCTACTTCACAAAACCAAACTGGCATATGATGCCATTTGCAAAAATGGCGCCACTTTACAATAGGGTGATATTTATTGGCACACCTTGTATATTATCAAATATTTATATTACTAGTTTCTTCTGTTAAAATTCAATATGACACTCAAATTATTCAAATTCAAACATTCAAATCAAATCAACCATGCAACGCTCTGCAATGAAATGGCAAATTATGGATTTATTAAAAAAACTATATATTGTTATTTTTAAATAAACACAAATCATAAAAAAACACAACACACAAATCATAACAGAACTTGAATGTATTTTTAAGAGGCAATATGCTGCAACAATCCTTTTGAAAAATCACCAGCCCACTCAATTCCAAAAGAGAACTTAAATAGCTAAATAAAATTACCTAAGGCAAACATTTTAAAAAATGATCAGGGTTCGAGTTTGTCTTCTCAAATCTTAAATAACTATAATCAGGCATGTGATGGGAGTCGATGTATTTTTTTTTTGCAATATAAAGTAAATTATTTCATTAATTTATTTTTTCCGCTATTAAATAAATAGAGAAATAATCATTTTGTTCATATTGAGACAGATAAATTATCTAGAGGGTAGATACAAATAACTTGAGAAACGACCTAGTTTAGCTTATATGCCTTGTTGAGTACATCACAAATCAGTCATACAAATTTCGGAGACACCTTACCAATTTTAAGTTGTTCTGAAAAAACTGTTTTCGGAGTGGTTCGAGTACTTTTGATCGCTGATTATAGTTTGATTACAGTTTAGCAAACAAGATGAATGGAGTTTTCCAAGCGAATACATTTTTTTATATGTTCGTCAAATATTGGTAATAGTGATTTTTGTCTGAAAATTTTTTGAACAACGCCACAATAATGAAGAAGGTGCTCGACTATTCCCTAAGACTATTTAAATAAACCGGCACACGGTTAAGTTCAATTGCTTTTTATCAAAGCAATTTTTCAGCCAAGCAATCAGCTGTTCAAAATCAGCTGCGTTCTGTTTGTGGAAATAAATTAAAAAGATATTACAATAAAGACAGAAAGTATTACTGTAAACAAATAAAATATTAAATGGATAAATTGGAAACCGTAAGCATATATAATAATATAATAAATTAATATTATGAAAATTTAAACTTTTAACAAATAAATGCCGTCACAGTTTGACTGAGGGTAAGAAATGTGTTTTTGGTGTTTCTTTATCTTCAGACAATTTTGTCTTTTTGTGGGAGCATTTTTGGTTTACTCTAGTTTTACCGAACTTTACCTAAAAAGTAAAGACAGAAACTTAATATCATCCAAAGAGTTATTGTTGCAAAAAACAAGGCTGTCACACTGCTGAGTTCAGGGCATAGAGAAAATTAGAATAGGGTATTTTATACTCTGATCTGACGTTTCATTTCACACTCTTCGTATTTTATACTCTGATCTGACGTTTCATTTCACACTTTTTTGGAGTATTTTTCTCTCGAAGACTCCTACAGATGTTTCGTCTGCTTGCGATAGGACCCAGGATTCTGCGCCATAAAGCAAGACAGGTTGAATGAGAGTCTGGAACAGCTGGACTTTTACGACGGACTCGAAGTTATGACGGTTATCAACGTTCACGCTTTGGTCTAATCGCGTGGAGGCCCTCTTCGTTGAGACCATTAATTTTGTCTTGTCCTCAATTACCGTCAGACCCACTTTTGCTGACTCCTTCTCAATTCTCGAAAACACCGCAGTAACTTCTCTAATTGTGCGCCCAATGATATCTATATCATCAGCATACGCGAGCAGCATGTGATTTTTGCTGCTGATGGTTTTATTCATGTTGACTGCAGCTTTTCTCATAATGATCTCCATTAAGATGTTAAAGAGATCGCACGATAGGGTGTCGCCTTGCCTGAGATCCTTACCAACTTTCACTGCGGATTTGGTGCTCGTCAAGGTCATCCCGCAAAGGCGTATGAGTTTTGCAGGAATACCAAGCTCAGACATTGTTTCATAGAGTTTCTCCCGTATCGGACTATCGAAGGCCGCTTTATAATCGATAAATAGATGATAGGTGTCGATTTGTTTTTCGTGTGTCTTCTCCAGGATTTGGCGTAGCGTGAAAATCTGGTCAGTTGTCGATTTTCCAGGCCTAAAGCCACACTGGTATGGTCCAATCAGGTCAGCGATAATTGGTTTTAGTCTTTCGCATATTATACTTGATAGAACCTTATATGCTATGGATAAACCTTTTTTAAATATGGGTCACCTTTTTAAATATGGGACATAGTACACTGAGACTCCAATCGCCGGGCATGCATTCATCTAACCAAATTTTGCTAATAAGCTGATGCATGCACCTTAGCAGCTCATCGCCGCCAGCATTAAATAGCTCCGCCGGTAATCCATCGGCTCCTGGGGCTTTGTTGTTCTTAAGCCGGGCAATAGCTGTTCTGACCTCGTCTTGGTTAGGAGGGGGGCAATCGACGTCGTCGTCCATATTGTGATCGATTGTCCCATCGTCATCGGATATCTCAGGTACTAGTAGCGCGGAGAAATGCTCTCTCCATATTCCCAACATGCTCTGCACATCTGCGACGAGATTTCCGTCCTTGTCTTTACAGAAGGGGGGGCCCTGAACCATGTCCGTTAGTTCCGTTTTTAACTTTTTGGTAGAATTTTCGGGCTTCGTTCTTCCTTCTGTATGTCTCAATTTTCTCACTCTCGCGCTTTCTCCACTGCCGTTTCTTACGCCTAAAGATACGGTTTACCTCCTTTCTCTTCTCCCTATACCGCTCAGTTGCAGCTCGTGTTGCAAATGACTGAAGCATTACCATACGTGCAGCGTTCTTTTCGTCATTTGCTATGCGACACTCTTCATCGTACCACGGTTTATTGAGGAGCGGTTTTTCGAAACCAAATACGGTTGTTGCGGCAGTTTTTATAGAGTCGGAAATGGGTTTCCACTGCGCATCAGGATCGTCATCGGGAGGGGGTGGGTTCTGTGCCAAAAGTTACGAGAGCTTCCTTGAGTAGGCTGTGGCTACCTCTGGTAATTGCAGCTTTCCGATGTCCAGCTTCCTCTGCGTCTGGTTTCGTATAGAACTTTTCGCTTTTGGTATAGAACTGTGAAATTTGAATGTATTTTGCACTTTTTTGTTGACTTTTTTTAATTATTTGTATACATTTGTGTTGTATTTAACACAACTATTTTACCATACAAACATGAAATGCCATTGGTGTTGTCTTGTTGGACTTTTGTAATAATGCCTCTATCCAATGTTTACTTCAACCATACCTATGAAAATACAAATATTGAAAGAATAAACTACTCTATTCTAATGTTCTCTGTGGTTCAGGGTCAAATTGGCGCGTCAAAATTGGCGCATTGCGAGTTCAGAAAACATAGCAATGATTGTTGAAATTCATACACCACTTGTCACTGTTTGGTGTCGATTTTGGGCTGGTGGCATCATCAGAACATTATTTTTGGAAAATAATGTTAGCTCGCTATTAAAATATAATAATCCAATTTGTGTGTCTAAATTGCAAGATATGGATGTCAAATAATTATCATGTTATTGTTAAGAAACAAAAGTCACCACAACGTGTCACTGTTTGGTGCGGTTTTTAGATGGAAGCATGAAAGGACTATTTTTCTTTAAAAAATCGGCAGTTACAGTTACTGGTGCTCATTACCGCAACTTGATAATCCAGTTATTTGTGCCTAAGTTGAAAGATATGAATCAATAATAAATTGAAAAATTTGCATTAAAAACTTCTGTATTCTGTCAAAATTAATTCTTGCATGAGTCTTGGGACACCCTTTAGTATGTGTTTGACCAGTCCTACAACCTCTACTAGGTCACTTGAAACGTCTTTGATTGATTTTTTTGAGCAGTGTATAATTGTACTAAAACTAATTCATCGAAATACATCGTATGCGATTTCAATAAATAAAAAACTCCGAATCTGAGTTTCGTTGTAACTGATATTTGTGGTAAACTACTCCGTAATTGTTTGCAATGATATATATCACCTCTTAAACTTTTTCTAAGCGAACCCAATCCTCACCCTGCACACAACATGTAGTAGCCACAAACCTTGCGGCTGCCACTGTCTTTGTGGTACACAAATGACATTGTAATTTTTCCATTTCATATCTAATTCCGTCCGTCTGTAGGTCTTTCTTAAAAAACAAATTAAATCCGTTCTCCTGCCTGCACTTTACGAATCAATTCGAGTGATAGAAGATTAGTAGATGCCACATGTGTCTTTAGCACGCAGCAGAAAACCATCATACAACCATAACGATGGATGATGACAAAGTGGCCGTTGGCCCAGTGCCAACTAACAAATGTAGAGGAAGGAACAGCACACGCATATACTGTCGGCCTACAGACAATTGACATATGTGACAACCTGAATGGAAAGCTGCTAATTGTTAAAGGTATTTTAAATTTAATTTCCACATTTTTTATGATCTAAGTATGTTAGGAAATTATCGCAGTATAAATCAAACAGACGAACAATTTCAAGTGAAAGGGTGGCGGACATACACAGAATTTATGACGTTTATTATGAATATGCATTTCAGGGATTTGACATTTGCCATTTGTTATTGAGAACAACAATGTATGATTTTCTTACTAAAAGAAAAGCGATGTCCTTCGAGGGATTTAATATCTTTAAAAGGATCAAATACCACACATTTGTCGTTTAATGAAACTTAAAATAATTTAATGAAACTTTAATGAAACTTAAAATAAATAAACTTAAAATAAATGAAACTTAAAATAAAATGACCTTGAGCTTGAATACAAAATAGAAAATGATAAGCTCTAAAAAACAGAAAAAAAACCTAAATGAATCACGCGTTATATACAGGCTGACATTTGAAACTGCTACACCTGTTGTACGATATGCAAAATGTGTGTGAGTGCAGATGGACATAATAGCAACACACCTCTTTCGAAATAAAGAACTTGCGCCACAAATACCAAAGTAACCGTAGCACTTGTACATATTAGAGACAAAATATACCACTTTTTATAGCATTTAAATATGTACGACATCCATCTATGGGTAAGATGCCTGAATTTGTGACTCCAACAAACTTTGCGCCTGTTTACTGGCTTTAATTCATTGAATGCCAAGCCTTTCATATAATTTTTTTTATCGTTACAAACGTCATCCAAAACAAAAACACAATTTCAATTCTCTATTACAAAGTATCATCATTTGTCCTTGCAGGGCGTGTAAAATATCTATAATATTCATTAAGTTTGTGATATTTTTTGGGTGGGAAAATGCTATTTCATTTAACCAAAAGACTTTTTAAAATATTAAGTAAAGACAGGACGGAAGCTTGTTGATATCAATAAAAATTCAAATTTAATAGTGACAGAGTTATTTGAGAATGAGAGGAAGCAGAGACTTTTACCATCAACATGAGAGAAAACTGTTTAAGTGAAATTGTGTAAATAAAGATGTCATAAAAGAGAAGGCATGCGCAGTAAATGACTATTGAAATGAAAAATTTACTAAGGGTGAGGGATATGTAAGTCGATGCCCTCCACTGAAATGTTTACACTGTTTTAACCCTAGGATAATTGTCCGAGTTTTTCCACGCTCATTTGTAGGTTGGTATTTTAAAGAAAATCTGTTTGCATTTTTGAATTAAGGTTCCCCTGAAATCCTAGATCTAATTATGTGTATCGCAATAGCGCTCATAATACGCCCCGTTTGAAAGGTCCGAACTTCCCTCATAGTTAATAAAAAAATCAACACTGCTCCTCCCAACTACCATCGGTTAATAGACTACTGTAAAATGTTTAGCAAGCTGTTTCATTTAGTTTTTTTTTGACAGCTATAGATTAACATATACGAGATGCCCCAACTCTCTCATCTGACGTGTCTGATTTGTTTATCAAACCTCGGCGACAGAATTATTCTCTTGACGTTAAATTTTGCAACTTTCAAACATTCGACTCCCTTCAGTCAAAAAACCGAGCAACCGTGTAACCACTTCAAACAAGTGTTGGGCGATGTTCAATCGCAATCCGAAGAAGTTTTTGCGCCGCTTTGTGAACGTGGGCGACACATGGATCCATCCACCAGAGGCCATCCACCAAAGAAGGTGGCCAACAAGGTCATGCTGACAGTTTTTTTTAGAATGCATTCGGTGTTATTCACATCGATTGCCTTGAAAGGGGTAAAACAATCACCGACGAATATTATTCACACCTGTTGGACAGATTGGACCTCGATTTAAAACAAAGCCGGCCACATTTAGCGAAGAAACGCACCTGCGTAAAAGTATGTAGTCGCCATGTCAAACATCCATAAATTGGGCTACTTCACCCCCCACACTCTCTGGATTTAGCCACCAGGGACTAATTTCTATTTACAAACCTGAAGAAATGGCTGGGCGGTAAGAGATTTGGGTCGAAGGAATCAGTGAAATAAACGCATATTTTAATGCCTTGAGAACAACTATTATTTGGAAGGAATACAAAAAATTGGAAAAACGATGAACTAAGTGTCATTGTCACAATATCTAATTAGAGCTAAATAACAATTATATTTTTTAAATTCCATTCAAACTGACAGCTAAAACTTTACTTTAAACATTCAATATTTTATTCAAAAGTTACAGAGTTGTCAATCTGTCCTAGCAAATTCACCCAATCGTACTTAGAAAGCCCGTACGGTGTATGCTGTATGAACTGAAATTATGAAGGCTAGCTTAAAATGTAATTAAATTTCAGACATCTCCAATATACATATGTATTTTTACTGGGCCTGGCTAGGCTCTGTAGGGAAGATTTAGTAATATCGAAACGGCCGATTATGTAAGGATTAAAATGATTTTTTTTATAGCTCTTAGTATGAAAACAGTAGGGTGTTTTCAATTTCATTACGATTTAAATGGCATTTATTAAATGTTATTTGTTTACTAAACCAGATGTTTTGCAAAACACCATGTGTTTAAATAGTAAACAAGTTGTTTACTTATATTTTCGCAATATAATACTTTGTTTTGTTCTTTTGTTACATATGTATTTATTTATATTTTTCTTAAATGCAAATTTTATTTAAACTAGATTTTAAACTCAGTTTCTTAGAAATCGTTTCTTCGCATACGTATGTATGTATGTAATACACACCTAACCATAGAGTAATGTCACCTAGAGCAGGCATATTCATCTGACGTTTCATTTCACACTCTTCGTGGTCCGGTCGGTGCGATAGAGAGTTATTTGACGTAAATTGCCTTACACCAGGTGGAAGTACAAAAATTGTTGACTTACATTTGTCGTGACTTCTTAATTAAGAATTGTGAAATTTAAACGTATGTTGGACTTTTTTGTGATCTTTTATAGTGATCGTTGCTGTTTTCTTGTTGGTTGGTTTGAACCATTGCCTCTATCTGGTATTATTAAATCAATACTTTCCAACATGCAACGTCTATGTGCAACCACAGCAAACTTCGTAAATTTACTGAGACGAATCCTTACTCTAGGTATATGAATTAATCTATGCACATAACAAGTATCTGTTTCTAATCAAAAACATATAGACATTTTAAAGTTACGATATTTGTTGACAACTAAAGACTATGTTAGGCTATTAGAGGAATCGTTGGATATGTCAAAATTTGCATTTGATATTAACAATTTACGTTTTAATTCCCATATACACGACTAGTTTTATTCTAACACATCATTACATTTAGAATTTTTTCACTTGCTATCCCTTTTTTCATTAGTTTATTGCCACAATTTTCAATAACAATACTCTCTGTTGATGTGTTTTCGTACTTTTGCTTTCATACGCGGCTTCAAATTTAAGAAAATCGGACGGCGCAACCCACAATGTTCTAGTCACCTATCGCCTTTCCTCTTTTAAACTTTATTCTTTATCAAAATTGCAACCACTTAGTAGATCAGCTGTTTCATCGAACCCAAACTTATGTGATCAGGGTTTCATTTCGAATGGAACAAACATAAACATATAAATTTTTATTACGGGGCATGTTTCAACTGTTTCATATTGGTCAGGGGGGTTCGACGAGACAGCTGATCAACGTGATGAAGATCGTAAGCCAAATCGCACGGAAACCTACACACAAGAGTTGGCCGCAGATCCGACAGAATCGAACAATTCCGCCTCCAAGGACATACAGTTCATGAATGAAATGCAGGGTCTTCTGTAGTCAGGCACGTACGGACGGTGGCCCGGGGGCTATTGACGAATATCCCATGGCAAAAACTTATTTTGTTTAGAATGTGATGTGTAAAAATAAAGTGAAGTGTTCAAATGTGACTTGTATTATCAGACCTGTAGTCCCTGCTGTTGTTGCCTTCAATTACAACAACACATCCTGCTATCACCTGACATAAATCCACCTTGATAGTACCTGAGCTCCATAACCACATGATCTTGTAGCTTATTGGGAGCTGTTTTATATTTTTTGACTAAGTTTTTCAATTATTTAAAGCCAGTTCTCGTCAGTTAATTTGAATATCGAACAGGTGGGATGTTTTTGTTTGTGTATTCTTTTATTTTCTAGCCTTAACATCATTATCGGGAGTTCCAAAGCATTTCTGCCATGCGTCATTAAGCTTTAAGTTTGACATGTATACTTGGCACATCACACGTAAGCATCCACTGTTGCCGGTTCCGTTTTAAGCGACTACTCATGAATAATTTGATTGTTTGGTTTGCTTTTTGTTTCAAAATAATCTAACACCATTTGAATTGAATTAATTTTTTGTTTACTGTAGCTGGAGTTCAATGTTTGTAGCTGGTTTAGGAAAATTTAATATAAACACAATTTAAATGATAGCTTCCATGCTGTACTTGAAATCTAGATTTTGAATAATTGCCTTCGATATAACATATTTTTTTCTTTTGCATACTAACAGCTGTTTTGAGGGAAATCGTTGTTAGGCATAAAAACATTTGAGACATAAAATTATAATTAGGCTAAAAGTGTTTATAGGATTGTTTTTGTTTTACTAAAGCAGCATAGTCATTAAAAAAATTATTTTCGTAAGAATGACCTTAGCCTAGTATTCTTGCTGATGCCATACATTTCACAGAAGTGCGAAAGAGGCAGCACGGTTGAAGTGTCTGGTTGAAAATACACTACCATATGAATAATTAGAGAACCCCAATTACAATTGTGCAAAAAACAAAACCGCAAATATATTATTTTTGGGTGGAAATCAATATAATATGCACAATCATTTCTATATTTTCCTGCAAACATATGTATAATAATGTTGGCCGTGGCCGTCGGTGGTGCAATGGTTAGTTTGCCCGACTCTTGTACATGAGAATGTGGTTTCGATCCCTGCTCTGAACACCTTACATTTCTTTCGACGACGGTTACCTCGCTTAGTGACGGCGAAACTATCGAGTACTTGAAAAATTTCTCAAAATACCATTCGGAACCGGTGTAAAACTGTAAGTCCCAATCAGTGAGTGTAAAACTATAAAGCGCGCAGCGCATTGATTGTGAGAAGCTCTTCCCTATCCCTTCATGGGATGTAATGGGAAACTATTTATATATTTATATATACATATGTATAATAATAATCAGCCCTATTACGAATGTCGTTCTCGTATTTCGACTACGACGGTTTTGTAAAAGATTAAAGACAAAATTGGCGTGTTATCTTTAATCTTTTACAAAACTGTCGTAGCCGAAATACGACAACGACATTCGTAATAAGACGGAATAATGTAATTGGAGCCATATTCACAGCATATACTTATAGTAGTTGATAGTATTAGTTGATAATAAGACAATAGTTTATATGAATTGTTTGATGATAACTACGTTTATGAAAAATAAACAATATAAAAAAGACTGTGGTAATAAATAACTTGGCCGTAGTTGGTCTGCATTTAACTACGCTTTGTAGTTGCAATAAACTGAACAGCTTGGTTATTAAAATTATACTATTTAATAATGTCTTTCTTACAGTAATCCCTATATGATATGAACAGAATACATTTACATAGCATTCTTTGTACACGAATGCGTGGACGTACGTCTAATCCATAATATAACTCATGAGTTTACAACTAGCCAAATAAATGTTAATTTAAGTACTTATTCATACCCTTAAATACTACGTGGACTTCACTTTTACCAAAGCCTTTGTTAAATAAAACTAAAATAAATTAATATCTTTCTTAGAAAAAATTAAGAAAATATTGAAAGAAAAAGTTTCGAACAAATTTCACCTATTTTCCGATTGACCAAAAAATTAACTTTGAGAAATTGTCGTTACCAAAGGGTTTGAAACAAGTTTTCATCTAACATTTTGTTGAAGTCATTGGCATTGGAATTAGCTGTGTTTTTCAAACTAAGTTATTTAGAAAATGCTACCAAAATCAGTGCAATAATTTACATTTTAAATTTTTGATACAAAATACCTACGTAGCGGTTAGACATCCCACACAACTGGGCATGCTTTTTGTCTGTGTTGCTTTGAAGTGGAACAGAAAATCTTTGAAATCGGCTCACAAGTATAGAAGTTACAGACCATGCTAGTTGAAACATCATCAAGGTGGTATACTTTGAGGGTGCCTCTAAATACCACATTCTGATAGCCTCACTTCTTTCTGCCCTACAAATGCCTAGTACATTATAAAACTGAATTCCTGATATTATTACCATTTTTTCGAAATCGTTCCAATTGTGCGTAGTTAATATAATTGTTTTCTAAGCCAACTACGTATTTGCTTTACTCCGCAACTATGGAACTTTATCGGTGTATGGTAATTTATAAAAATATTATAATTATATGTAGACATATATAAAAAAATATTTTCCAGCGCGCAAGAGTATTATTATTTTTGATTTCGGGCTTCGTTTGTGGAGATCTTCACAGTCCAGAGTCGTTGTTTAGCCACCTTACACATTTTGTGCGTTTCAATTCCTGTTCGTTGTATCTACTAACCAGGAGGGGGCAGGGGGTTTCGATGAAACAGTTGATCGCCCTCCTTGTTGCAAATTTGATATATGTATGTATTTGATATATGTATATGCGATAGGCAAATTGGAAAAAATTACTTTAACTTTGATTTTAGTGCCCCTTATGACTTTCAAAATAATTTTATATGCAATAAATAAATTTTGATTTGACGAACACAACAACTTCCTTTATTTATAATCTTGAGCCCCTAAACAAAAACCATCCATAATGTATTATTTTCTTACTATACAAATAATCCTTAATATTAAAAAGTATGTACAAACTAATACAAAAAATAACATATGAGCTTTACATTAAGTCACAAGTTGTTAAAGTCGAAAGGGGCTGAAGAATTGACAATAATTTAAAAAAGAGCTAAAAAATACCCCAGCTCTTTTTTCCAAAAAAGAGCTAACAATGTCCTAAAAGGGATAAACTGGCAAACTCTGCTCTATGCTTCTCCCAACCAGTGTGCTGCGCTAATTCTAATTTGTAAGCAGAACCAACCATTTTACACCGAATCCGAACGGTTATGCATTGAGAAGCAATTGCTAGTACTACACTCGATAGTGGAGCCGTCATTAAGCTGAATGACTTTCACCGCTAGGTGACTCATGCCGAAAGAATATTAGGGAGAGGGGTTTAACCTTCGCTAACCCTTGCACCACCAACGATCACTACACGACTACAAGGAAACTTAAGTGAAGTGCAGCCAATGATCCCAAAATGTAGTAATCTGCCATTTAAATATTAAATTTTTCAAAGACAAGCCCCCAAACTGATCGTCATCATTAATACTACCCTTTCCCCTCTACAAATCTACTCCAATCAACCAAGTTGTATGACTTTTTTTGTTTTTGAATTTTATAGATCAAACAAATCTGCATTTGCTTGCCAAGTAGCAGTAGCAACAGATTATAGATATAATTTGGTTTTCAGATCTTAATTTATGCATTAAATATTGAACATATAAAGCAACAACTGTTACAGAAACGAGAAAAACAAAATACTTGTTTCTTGATCGAATAAAAAAAGCAAAACATATTTAAATTGTATTCTATTCCAGCAAGAATCAGAACTAACAACAGGATTTTCACCTGATACGTGAAATACGATTTAAATTTTATTAACTGGCGCCGCTGCATAGCCAAGCTAAGGCTATATAAAGCATCGCCTATATCAGAAGATTTAAGCTAGTCTTGATAGAGATACCCTTCCGACTAAAAGTGCATTATACAAAGTGTTTGATTTTTTTCTAACGAGTGAATTTCTAGAATATACCACGTGTGATAATGGTATGGATATAAAAATTAAAAATTCTTCAAAACAATATTTAAAATGAGATATTTTACGTAATAATCAAAACTGAATGCTTAACGAATGAAGTTTCTGTATTAAAATCAGTTTGATTTTAAATATAAGTATATTGAAAAAAATTATAAACTGAAATTTGTTAAATTGCACACTTTTAAAATCAAGTATTCTACAGTGCAAAAGTGAAAGTGAATGTTGCCATCAATGATACAATAAATTGCCCTACGGTCTTTCAGGAAAAAAACAATATAGTAATAGTTGATAGAGGTGTTCGCGTGATTGAATTTTCACCCACGACCACGCAGTCTCACGAGGTCAAAAAAATGTCACGCACGACAATTAATATAGAGCAGCACAGGAAGGGGAAGCCTGCAAACTACCTTTCTCTTTTACCGGCCTGCAGAGAAAAAACCCGACAATATTTCTTCCCTATCAGGACTTCTGGTTAACCTACTAATAAAAGGTCTCCTAAAAGGAATGACTGCTTGGAAGCCTACAAAGACGGTCATCTATCATCAGTCTTCTTTCCTGTACAGGCGCATGCTATGTAGCAGCCCTGCAAAAATTCAGTTTTAGAATGACTTAAGTAAAACCAACAAAATATTTACGATTATTTCCGGACATGTTAGAATATTAGAAATCGTTGAATGTCATTTGCGGAGAGCAAATGGAATAGTGTAAACTTGAGAAGAAAGATTTGCACACAAATTTTGACAGCTCTGTTAAATTTCTCTCATTTTTTGATTTTTTTCAAAAAAATGATACGATGAAAAAATGATATTCATGAAATGAACAAAAACAAAAACGGGGGAATAATCACTTTAAAGTACATTTAAATGGAGAATTTAAAGTACATTTAAAAGGAGAATTTTCAACTGTGAAACTGGCCATTAGTCTTTGATCACAATCTTAATTTTCCTCTATTTTATTTTTGTATAAGTGAAATTAAAATAAAAGAAAGCCTAATTTTATAACTGTTGTATCTTTTTGTCACTTTGCAGACATGTGTATTTGCCTTCTCCTGATAGTGTAAATTGAATGCGGGTTTCATTCCATTTCTCTCTCCGAGAGCCGGTTTATTTTCAATTATAGTCGAGAACATGACCTAAATACAGTATTTATGTTTTTTTTTACCAAGTTTAATGCTTAAAATGATTCTTTTCTTGAAATTCAGCAACCTCAGGGAGTGAAAATGTGACCCATTACTCCACTCGTCTACCGCATATTATGATCCTGCGCTGACAAAATGCATACATGTGGAGAGACAGGATTTAATTAACAACAGCATCGCTCTTGCCTCAGCTGGCCTGCTTAAATAAGGGAAGTATGCATGCGCATGTGCATTCTACCTTCCACTCTTATTTATTATGGCGATGATTTGAAAACAAATTCTTCCATACGAATTGTAACCCCCTGAGAAACTGACAAAAATTGGTATCATTGGATTCTCAGTTTTCGAGATATAGACGTATAGACGCTTTTTTCCAAATGTATCATATTGTCGATCACAACTGGGGACCTATTATCCAGGGTAACCCATTACCCATCGCCGTGATAATGGGTAATCGTGATGGGTAATTTCCCATCGCTGTGGGTAACTACCCATTATTTCCCCCATACCATGTGGGCAATGGGTAAACAAACCCTGCTTAAAACACACCTAAATTTGGTTCTCCCCAACTGTTATTTAAAGACTCTAAATCACGAGTAAGAATTCTGTAAAAACTTATAACATTTATAAGGTTTCATTAGATTAATAAGATTTATAAGTTAATTATAGTCATGCAAATAAAATAATATTTAATTAATTTATAATTATTTAATTTCAATTCCCTAGACCTCTTATACAGATAAAGGTGCTAAACCTGAATTTGGCAAATTTTTAAGCTTCGACCACTTGACGTTCTACGTAGGCAATGCTAAACAAGCCGCAAGTTTCTATACAACCCGTATGGGTTTTACCCCCCTGGGCTATCAAGGATTAGAGACTGGAAATAGACGCCATGCCAAACATGCCGTGATACAAAACAAAATTGTTTTTGTTTTTGTATCCAGCTATGACACAGATGATGAAGAGCACGGTTATCATATAATGAAACATGGAGATGGTGTGAAAGATGTTGCCTTCGAAGTGGAAGATATCGAGGCTATTTTTAATTTGGCCAAACAACGTGGAGCTGAAGTTGTTAATGAGTTGTGGGAAGAAAGTGATGAATTCGGTACAGTGAAATTCGCCACCATTAAAACGGTAAGTCAATGCTCCTGTGAGTAACTAAAACATTAAAAATAAAAAAAAATACGATGCATTTACAAATTGTGTAACAGATGAGAAGAAAACTAAAAAAATACTAGTTCCTGTGCAAGTGAAATATGGAAAATGTCTATTGCCCCTAGCTCATGAAATAGTAAAAAAGGAACTGGAACTGGTTCACAAAAAGTAGTGATCTATGTACAAAGCAGGAAATACACATTGGTATTTGCTATGATTGATAAGCACCCAGTTAGCAAGTAGTCGTCAACGATTTCTGTTAGGCATTTTGATTTTGGTCGCTCACGATACTTGTCGCTGAAACTGTCTTCGATCAGGTAGTAGTGACAATTTTCGTTAACTACCAGCTGCATGACACAATATTTGGTAATCGATACTCTCCTTAGGTTGTCAGCCACCAGAAAGAATTTATTTGATTACCAGTTGAACTTGTTAATAATTCCAAATAAAACTTACATTTACATTTATGGAAGCAATTTTTGCTAACTGTACTCTCGATTGCGGCATGGTGGGCTAGCCTAGCCAATCTAATCGTTGTTGACCATATTGGCAAAAATGTTAAAAATTTGTAAAAAAGAAAATATACATAATATATAAGATAATATATAAGAAAATATATATAATATATAACTTCAAATAACTACAAAAATATTTAGTAATGGTTAAAAATTTATTAAAAATAGTTTGTGTAGGTAAAAGGGTCATAAACTGCTAAATCTTCAAAATGCGAGAAAAATCGGTTGTGTTAAAAATAGTGTATGTGTTAAAATAAACGTAACAAGGATAAACAAATACAAAAAAGCGTAAAACTTGAAAATACAAAAAAAAGCATTATTGTAAATAGTGCATTTGGGTAAAAGAGGGTAAAAGTGCCAAGAAAGGGTTACACTTCAAAAAATAAGAATAAAAATTATTTGGAATGTATTAAAAAATGGGTAAAATCTGAAAATGCGGGAAAAAAATTTGGAATGTGTTAAAAATAGTATGTACATGTTGATTAAGAAAAAGGTCAAAACGTAAAACTTCACCATGCGAGAAAAATTATTTGGAATATGTTAAAAAATAGTGTATGTCGATTAAATTGCGAAACTTCAAAAGGCACGAAAATTATTCTGAGATGATTGAAAAAGGGCCCAAAATGATTCCCAATCATTCCGAATGATTTAAGCTGGAGCAGAGGCTTGTTTGTTGCGCATTTTATTTGCAATTACCAACTCAAAATACCTGCAAAGATATCAAGTGTTTCATTTACGAACGTTCTGCGCATCAGATGCGGAGCAGTGATGCATTTCCGAACAGGCCTTTTCTTCGAAAGGGGAGCGAACGCACAGCTCTCTCACAACATTGTATGGAGCGTACATGGTACAATAATATCTTCATGGTAATAGCAGCGCGTATTGTTGTTGTTGTAGGCAGCAACAACAGGCATTTTGTTTTTGTTCTATTCGCTTCAGCTGTCAAACTCTACACAAAAACATACCAACAACAGAAGAATGCAAAAGAGTACAAAAACAAAATACATGTGAGTGTGACAGCCGAAGCGAAGAACCTCATGAAAAAAATGAAAACAGCTGTTCTTACGACTTTACCATGAACATATTATTGTACCATGGGAGCGTGGTCACCAAGGCTGTTTAAGAAGGTTGTGGTATAAGAACAGCTGATTTGTTTTTTTTTTCATGCTGTGGTGCCAAAGTGGTGCACACTAGCTGTCAAATGCTGTTTACCTTTGTTTTGTGTCCGTTGCTCGTAGTACGTTGATATTGACATAAACTACACACCAAACAAAAACAGAATGCTGGTTATTGTTGCCTTGTTGTAATTTTTGTAGTATTGCTTTTAAGTTTTCAAGCTGCCTTGATTACGTTAGAACATTAGACAGAGAAAAGAGGGGAAATAAGAGAAACTTTAGAGAGCCTCAGAATACAGAAAAACAACAATGTGCAATGAATACCAAAGAAGACAAAGACAACAACCAATGCATGCTACAACATAGCGATGTTTAGTTTAGTACTTCATCTGTAATATTTAGCTTAGTATTTCTATCATAGAGTAATCTCAGACTAGAGAGAATATTTCGCTCATCTGACGTTTCCTTTCACACTCTTCGTGATGCGGTCGGTGTGATAGAGAGATGTTTGACGAAAGTGATATACACCGGGTGGAATTACAATAACTTCTTGCTTTAATTTTCATGGCATTTTGGGGAAAAACTGTGAAATTTAAATGTGTTTTAAACTTTTTTATTGACTGTTATTGTTAGCATACATTTGTGTTGTATTTAACACAATAATATTAACACACAAAACGAAATGCCGTTGTTGTTATTTTGTTTGTTGTTTGAACCATTGCCTCTATCTGGTATTAGTAAAGCAATTCTTTTCAACATCAAACGTAAATATCACACCAGGCCAAATGTCATAAATTTGGTGGGAGAACTAGTAGATCTACTATAAGTATTAATCTACGATTTCTATAAAAAAAAATATATGGTTTCCCATTACATGTACGTAAGAAAATATTAACAGTGTACCAGATATAAATAAGAATCAAAATAGCTTTGTTCCTTTACTTTTCGGGTAAAGTTAGGGTAAATGAGAGTAAAAGCAAAATTCACTGTCAAATACTCAAATTTACCCAAAAGTAAAGGAGCGCAAAAAACCACTTTTCTTACCCGAAAACAAATGTCAAAACAGAAAACATATGCTTGACAATAAATCTTGCATATCATGTTAATTTTCACTGTTCATTTGCACACTTCCCATCTTCTTTAAATAAGCACTCTCAAAGCAATCACTTTTCAAGTTAATAAAATTGTAAATTCAATAATTTTTTTTCACTTGCTTTATTTTTTTCACAAATAATACATGTTTTTATGTTGACGTTTCGAACAGCTGATTGTTTGACACTTTGCCCAAACTTACCCGAAGAAAAAGTCTGGGTAAGTTCGGTAAAAAGAGAAACGCATTTTGACGTTAAGAGAAACAAAAAGTCGCTCTCATTTACCCAATTTTTGCGTATGGGAACGCTTTTGGGTAAATTTGGGTTCCCGCGGTAAAGTAATGGAACAAAGCTAATATCTATTGTGTTGTATCGTTGCCAGATTTAATAAAATTCATTACTGAAGAAGTTTGAAAATACCACCGAAACGTTGGATAGAAAAATGGAATATATTGTCTTTCCATTTATTACAATTATATTACGTGACCTTCAAAGCCCAATTAGAGAAAAATTCTAAAAATATCCAACTTTTCTTCACCATTTATACAATATGACCTTAGCAGAAAGGGGACAATTAATTTATACAGGTGTTTGTTTATACAGTCACTAGTTTTAAAATGATTTCAAACTAGATTTTTTGTACATCTGCCCTTGTTCTGGCTGATTTCTAAGCTCCCTAATTAAAATAAATAGTGTGCAGAGCACATTTTCTGTGAACAATAATCGTATAGCCGTGAAGTCGTATCAGAACTGACCTCGTAATGTCTTAACAAACATTTCTTACAGCAAAGTTTATCCCAAACAAAATTTCAAATAATTTTGATTTAGAAAACTTTTCCTACAGAAATGATCACCTTTGTTATTTTTATAGAAAGTTTTATTCCCATTTCTTAATTTTATTCTTTTGCTTCCATTTATATTCTAGTACGGTGACACGACCCACACCTTTGTCGATCGCACCAATTACAAAGGCATCTTTTTGCCCGGTTTCCGGGCGTCGTGCGAAAATTCGTTGTTGCAAAATTTACCACCCGCCAAACTTAATTTCATCGATCATGTAGTTGGCAACCAACCTGATATGCATATGGAATCAGTAGCTGCTTGGTATGAACGTGTTCTTCAATTCCATCGTTTCTGGTCTGTTGATGATTCGCAAATTCACACAGAATACTCTGCCCTTAAATCCATTGTAATGGCCAATTATGAAGAAAATGTAAAAATGCCAATTAATGAACCCGCCAAGGGTAAAAAGAAGTCACAAATCCAAGAATATGTTGAGTACTATGGTGGTGCAGGCGTCCAACATATTGCCTTAAATACCAGTGATATTATAACAGCCATAAGAAATCTTAAAGCGAGAGGCATGGAATTTTTAACAATCCCCTCATCGTACTATGAAATTCTTACGGAGAATTTAAAACATAGCCGCACAAAGGTCAAGGAGGATATGGAAATATTGAAAGAATTAAATATTTTAATTGATTACGATGAGGATGGCTATTTGTTGCAAATATTCACCAAAAATATGCAAGATCGTCCTACACTGTTCCTGGAAGTTATTCAACGTCATAATCATAATGTAATTATTGGATGTAAACATAAAAATTATATGAATTTTAGCAAAATCTTTTTTTACTTACAGGGTTTTGGTGCGGGTAACTTTAAATCCTTGTTCACGGCCATTGAACTGGAACAGGAAAGACGTGGTAACTTGTAGAGATGTTGAAATTTGTTTCGTTACCACCACTATTATTACTTTTATAATAAGCATTTTACAAATGCCTTTTTAGTAAAATACAATATTATTAGTAAGAATGACTTAAAATGTTGGATTTTTTTTTACTATATATCTTATTATTTCGTATTGAATCTCGTTATTCTGCCACTACATGATAACAGTGCAATAAAAAATACTATTCCTAGCAGCAGATTCGGATCAGTCATCTGTTAATAAAATTATTTTAAATAAATATTTAAATACAAACCCTATCACTGCCAACATGTTTTACCGAACCTGTTTCCAAAGGACTAGGATCACCAATTGTATCTTGTGTTTCCATCTGTTTTGAGGTATAACGCTCTTTGTGGCCAATTCCCTCTTCAAATCATCAAAGAACGCCCGTACATCTATCTAGAAATTAAAAGCAATAAACAAATAATTCTGTCGCTTATTTTTGGTTTAAAATGGCTTTCCCGTACCATAGATTGCAATACGGGCACCGCTCCAACAGGTACTTCTAATGTCATCTATGAGCACAATAAAGAATTAATATATGTATGTGGTTGTGACAAACCGTGGTTAATTCGGAATTGCTTAGATTTAGTTACGCTTGTAGTAAATTATTTGCTGCACCATCATATACTATGAACAAACACTTGGCTTAGCATATTATCTTACTTGATTGTAGTTTTGTAGGTAGAACATTGGTATTTTAAGTTAGGGCGTTCCCCCACCTTGCCGCCCATAGTTACGACCGTGGTGAGTTGTCGCTGTAAATGTATAAGTAGTTTCTATAACAGTTATAGTTGATATTTTATTGTAAAAACTCTTATTGTAAAACTATGGGAGTATAATTCGGAATTCGCCATTTGCCAAGAAACATTCGCCAAGAAATTTTCAAAATTTCCCCATGTGTTTCCTGTCTTTAGAACGTGTATCAATTAACACCTCATTCCTAGGATCATTCTCCGGAAATGACAATATAAACGGATTCCAAAAGTCTTCCGGAGTATTGTGGCGCAAATCATCTGGTTGTTTATGACGAGTACATTGATTTATATGCTTAGCAAGTTCACTATCCGATAAACGATCGCCAAAAAAGTTGATATACTAAAATGAAACAATTTAAATATTAAATACATTTTAAGAAAAAATCTAATTCCAATAACCATTATCACCATGTCTGTTTAGAGCTAACTAACAGAGATATGAAACTCTAGCTTTAGGATAACCAGAGATGGTAGTCGTGTTTTGGTTACAAGCAAGCGATTGTCGCTTGCTAAGTTGCAAAGAAAACGGCAATTTAGCGATAAGTCATTTTATTCAAAAATTTGAATAAGGGTTGAAAACGCGAAAAGATGTCAAAAAAAATTTGTTTAAACTTAGCGAAAACAATTCTCGTCGCTAAGTTCTCGCTAAGTGCTTCATACAAAACAAGCGAATATATAAGCAAGCGGTGTAACCAAAACACGCTTGGTGAAAATGGGGGTATAAACTACCTTTTCACAATCGTCACAATTTATATTAAAACGCTCCATAATCGTAAGTTTCTTCGAAGTTTTGGGTTTATCAGGCTCTTCTTTAATTCTATATGGGATAGGCATCGTATCTTCTTCCTCTTCCTCATCTTCCCCTTCATCTAATAAAGGATTTTTTTGTCTATTCTCTGGAAATGATGAAGGGGTGTCCTTTGCTTCATTTGCCCCTTTTCGATGAGGATTTTCAACTATGTATTGTGCATTTGTTTCTCTTTTAATTGATGCTACTGGTTTTATAAAATTCATTTTGTCTTCTTTCGGAGTTTTTTGTTTAGTATCTTTGAGTTTTTGTTGCTTTTCAATGCTAAAAGTAAATAAATTGCACGGTTACAAAATTTAGACTTTATAATTTCAGCAAACTTACTTTTTACTTTCATATCGTTTAAGGTTTTTTAAATTTTCTGTATCATGTTTCATTATATCTGCCAGCAGATCCATGGTATCTATATGGCTAATTTCGTTGCATGTATCATCCACAAATATTACATCTTGTGTGGCTGGTGTTAGTATAACCACACTCGAGCTCTCCGATCGATTGGGGCTATGATCAGCAGGCAAGACCGTACAGTCGATGTTTGATTCATTAACCACCTTATCAAAAGTCAATTGTTTACAGCTTAATTTTGTTGCTGGCGAATCTGATATAGCTGGATTATCTGTTTGCTTGCTAGGAGAGAAGTCAAACACTATATTCTCTATGGGAATGCTGATGGTTTCTTCAGGATTTTGCCTGGTTTCTTCGCTTGCTGGGTTTGTGTTGTTGAGTGCGGTGCTGTGATTGATGCCGCTTCTGTAATCTTAGCGTAAGTTTTGAAGAATTTAGTATGTCTTTTTTGGAAAGCGCAAGTAAATTAATGTAATTACCTTTGAGCCCAAGAACGGCCAGCTCTTGAGTTTTTATGCACCACAGGACTGGCGCCTATGATATCATCGCAAATTTCCGACTATAATGAAAAAAATTAAAGAGACATGTAGATAATAATTATGGTAGGAGGTTTATTAGAATCTTATTACATGAAAATTGGTGTTATTAAACCTTTTACAAATACGAGCCAAAGTGTAAAAACTCTCCTGATACTAATTAAACAGGCCCAGAAGAATTTTACTTTGCATAAATTGTCTCCTGCTTTATCTTATAGCAATGTGTGTTGTCCTATAAATTAACATTAAGAAGTTCATCTTACCTCTAATAAACTTAAGTCTTTGGGGTTATTAAATTGCAATAACGACTGCTTCATTTTGCTTGGATTTATTTTCTTTAAAGATAAGTTTAATTTTTTTTCTGGTTTCTTCGTTTCATTGTTGACTTTGTCTTCTGTCGCCTTCACGTTAGCCGCTGGTTTGATAAACTTGCTGGCCCAGGATGTATCTGAGGAACCAGATCGTTCCTTTATATGCCACTCTGATTTAGACTTCTCCAGCAATTTATTGCGACCGTGCAAACTACGTAATTGATCTCGCTGTTTGTTTCTACGGGGTGATTCCCTACTCCGCGGACTTATTATCATTTCCGAATTAGACGCGTTAGCTGCTGGACTTAAAATAGATGTTTCAAATAATTGTTCGCTATTTAAAGCCATATTTAGATTGGACACCCCAGCGGCTACCTCATCATCATCGGTTAAACTAATATCTGTCATGGCTTCATCTTTAGAAGTATTGTGGTTGTTATTACTAGGAGAAAGCCATGACCCCTCCTCATTGGTCTTGAATCTTTTGGCGGGTTGCTGCGATTTCTGAAGAAGTTCCAACGCCTTCAGAAGTTCCTCATTCCGCTCCTTGAGTTGCAAGAGTTCTAAATCACGTCTTCTTATTGAATTTTTGTAAACTGGGTGGAACAAATTACAAAACAAAACCTATAAAAGCAAACAATTCAGCAAAACTTTAATTAGAGACTTACAATTATAATGCTGTTTAATGGTATCCAAAGCGATTTCGAAGCAATCGTTGGAATCATTTTGTTTCGGTGTTTTACTACAAGCCACACAAACCATTTTCCAATGGTAATTTTTTCATTTAATTAAAGAAAACAATTTTGTAAACGGAAACCGACGACAAAGACTGATAATAAAAACAACAGATGTATGTAAACATTTGATAAGACAATGTTGCCACACCGTTCATTTTATCTGAATTCAGCATGGTACAAACCAAAGACAATCAAGCAGTAGACAACCAATAAAAGTGACAAAGTTGGCAACCCTAGTAAAAGAACCAAAAAGTCGACACAAAGGCGATCAAGAATTATAGGTCATTCAGACTGGCAAATTTTTAAGCGATTTCATCTTAAAACTCGCATTGAAAACTTGGCCGTTCACACTTTGCTTTTTGGCGTTTACGTCGTTTTGCAATTTTTGAATAACAAAAACAACAAATTTCCAAAATGGAAACTGCACACGAAAATTCTAACTTAAAAATAAAAACCTTTTTCGTTCGCAATAATCTCTAGTTTGTCGTGTGCTAGTTAGTTAGTCTGAAAAGAGGGGTGCGATGTTGAGTGTTCAGAAGGAGCACTCTAAACCTTCCCATGTCAGTAAGACATACACTTAAGCCGCTAAGTTCGACCTGTTGTGCGCTCTAAGTTTATCCTACTACTTCACTATATCCCTTATAGGAATTCGGTGCTATTCACGAAATTCCTTAGTTTGTTCCAGTCCATACCCACAAGTTTGGTCATGTCCGGTATCGTACTATCCGAAAGATATCTGGATCTAGCTTGTGTGAAGGCCGGGCAGTGGCATAAGAAGTGCTCCAACGTCTATCGTCCTCCATGCATGCCCTGCACTAACCGTTCGCCACTAGTCCAATACGGTACAGGTGGGCTCGTAATCCCGAATGCCCCGTTAAGACTCCCATCATTTTGCCCATTTCGGATTTTCCCAGGCTTTCATCTAGGCTCACCGTTTGGAGTTGGCTTTCTTTGCCAGGAGGTTCGCTCTCTCGTTGCCGAATACTCCGCTGTGCCCCGGCACCCAGATGATGTTGAGTCTGCCGTGCATAGAGTAATCGTTTATCACCTTCTTACAGTCAAGGACCGTTCTAGATTTGACAGTTTCCGATGATATTGCCTTTATTGCCATTTGGCTATCTGTGAATATATTTGCCTCGGCTGGGATTGTATTATCGCCGAGCCATTTGATACATTCCGAAATCGCCCGAACTTCCGCCTGAAAATTCGTATTATGATCCGGGAGGCGTAGGTGGGATTCGGTTGCTGGATTTTCAATGAAGAATCCTAGACCCGTCTTTTCTCCTAGCTTTGAGCCATCCGAGTAGCAGCAAGTCCCATTTGGCATTGGTGTCAGGGTCCCATTCCGCCAGGCGTCTTTTGTTGGCGTTAGGGTCACGCAGTTCGCCTTAACCCTTATCTCGGGTATTCGGTCAGATTCACTCGTATCTTGCGTGTACCCGAATAAGGCCCCAGTTATCCGTTGGTGTTTTGATGTGAGATCCCTGTTGATCCATTCACCTGTAGCTTGTAGGCGTTTTGCCGCAAGGGCAGCCTCGTATTTGATTCTAATCTCGATTGGCTGGATACATAAAATAGTCTCCATGGCTCTTGTCGAGGTTGTCCTTATTGCACCGCTGATACCAATGCAGCACATTCTCTGAACCCTCTGCAGTATTGCGATGTTACATTTCCTCTCAAATGCCGTCCACCATACTACAGAAGCATATGTTAGAACAGGCCTGATTACGCTTCTGTAGAGCCAGTGTGTCATAGTCGGTTTGAGGCCCCATTTGGACCCTATAGCCTTTCTGCATAGCGACCAGCATCTGTAGGCCTTATTAGCCCTTTCCTCTATGTGGTGCTTCCAATTCAGTTTCCGATCTAAGATTACTCCTAAGTATTTCCTTGTGAATAGACATATTTCCGTTTTGTCCGGGTTTACATTTAAGCCCCTTGGCTGTGCCGCTATACTCAGTGCCCTCTCGGCCCCTCTGCATAATTGGTTTGGGTTCTTTCCCTTAAGAAGTATTATAACGTCATCTGCGTAGGAGATTGGTTTAAGTCCTTCGTCGGTAAGTTTCCTTAGGAGACTGTGTATTGTGAGGACCCATAGGAGTGGTGACATAATCCCTCCCTGTGGAGTTCCACGTTGTACTCTGTCTCTAATATTTACATCATGGGAACCACAGTTTATCCATCTATTCCTTAACATATGGTTGATCCAGTCTTTTAATGCCCGGTCCACCATAAACTGGTCTAAGGATTGGATAAGTGTTTCGGTCCGGACATTATTGAACGCTCCCTCAATATCTATTCATACAGCGAGTGTGTATAGTTTGCCATTGAGATATTGCTCTATGTAGTAGGTTACCTCATGAAGTGCGGTATCCACTGATCTGCCTTTGACATAGGCGTGTTGTCTATACTTCAGCATATCGCTCGGAATTCCACTTTTTACCATGTCGTCCACTATTCTCTCCAGGGTTTTGAGTAGAAACGAGGTGAGGCTAATTGGTCTATAAGCCTTTGCCGTTGCATAGCTTGATTTTCCAGGTTTGGGTATGAATACTACCCTGGCCTACTGCCAGTTGCTCGGTGTGTAGGCGTATTTTAAGCATGCGGTAAAAATTCCTGCCAGATGGGTTGTTATTTGCTCAACCCCATGCTGTAGGATAGCCGGGAAAATACCATCCGGTCCCGCCGCTTTATATGGGGAGAAGCTCTTTATAGCTTTTTCGACCATTTGGTCCGTAATGATTGGCGACTGATGTACTGCATTCTCACCTTGTGACCATTCCTCTGTGGGTTCCGCGTTCCCATTTGGAAAGTGTGTATCCATCAGGTGCCTAAGTGTTTGTTCCATTGTATCCATTCTCTTTCCGTGTCATCTACTAGCGTTTCCGCCTGTACGTGGGTCTTACAGAGGAATTTTTTCATCTTCGACATGTCATTGACGCTATCCACCTGTTCACTAAATAGTCTCCAGGAGTTGAGTCTCGCTTTTCTCAATATTGCATTATATTCACTGAGACTCCTCTTGTAGTCCTCCCAGTATACTGGTGATTTCTTACGCGTTGGCCTTTTGTAAACCCTACGGACGTTCTTCCCTAGATTTCGTATTTCCCCAGTAACCCAGGGTTTTTCTTGGGCCGATTTCCTTTCCCGAAGTTGGCAACTGTCCTCGAAAGACTTTACTAGTGCTTGCGTTGTCTGTGTCACTATGTCGTCTAGTTCGTCCCTGCTAGAGTATTCGAGCTGAGGGTGACCCAGTCGATTCCTAAGTAGGCTTCCGAACTTTGTCCAGTCTGTCTTGGTCCTATTTCGGAAACATATCGGTTTCGGTGGTGACCGTATTATCCTGAATCTAATGTATCTGTGATCCGAGAATGAGTGCTCATTTAAAACCCTCCATTCTTGAATCTCATATATAAGGTGTTCAGAACAGATTGTAATATCTAACACCTCCTCCCTAATTTTGTTGACAAAAGTGGCTTTGTTCCCAATATTCAGTGTGAAAAGGTCGTTGGTATTCAAATATTCTACTAGGGTATGACCCCTACGGTTACAGTTAGTACTACCCCACGACGTGTGGTGAGAGTTAGAGTCACTACCTATTAATACTTCGTTACCTGTCTGTTTGGCCCTCTCTACCAGTCGCTGTAATTCCGACGAAGGTGGTGTCGGCGAATCATATGGCAAGTATACTGATGCCAGGTATATATTCCCATCTCCCTGTTTCAGTACTGTTGCATCCGATGTTTACAACTCTGGGGAGAAGAGAAAACAAAGGTTTTTATGGCATAAGATACATGTTCTCGGACGGGAACCCGTCTTCGTATAGAATAGTTGGTAATTAATATGATTTAATCCAATAACCTTGTCTTTAGTGGTCCAAGGATCTTGTATTAAAGCAATGTGTATTTTACCTTTATTAATTTTATCCAACAGAGCGTGGGTTGCCGTCTCGCTCCGGTGGAGGTTAATCTGGATGACCTCTAACATTGGTCCTCCAGTAACCGGCCTTCTTGGGAGTTGGTGATGCATTCGGCCACTTCCTCCTTCTTGTTTTGCGGTGTCTGCTCCGCCGAGCCTCCAATCGCTTCATCGTGCTTCGCATCCTCCGGCTGTGTTCCTCCGGTCGTCATGCCGATTGGCACTTTGCCAACTTTGATGTAGACAGCTTTGGTTACAAAGAACACCATACCTTTAGTCTTCGCAAGACCAGCCATGGATGCCGGGTCTATTCCGATCACAAGGAGAGTGCCCTTCTGCCCCTCCTCCCTGTGGAAAACGACCCATTTGTCCACGGTTAGTCCTGCGTGTTGCTTGCCAATGACTTTAAGTATGGCGTCCGATGCAAACTTGCTGCCCCATCCTTTTATGTATACGGTAGCCTTCGTCAGCCTTGGGATGTCCTTCTTCCTTACGAGGGCTAGCTTACCACCTTCCCAGGGGGCAGAGATTTCACCCACCAGCTTCTTTAATGTCTCCGCACAGTGTTGTGAGGCCAGCTGTAAAGTGAGTACCTCCCCTTTGAAGCCGCTGCTGATGACTTCTATGGGAGGTCCACTTTCGGCCTTCATTATATAGTCCATTACCTTCGTGTTGACGAGGTCCTCCACGGTTTGGTGCTGGTTATCCGGTATTGAGCCAGTTGGATTTCCGCTGTCAATTACTGCATAGCAGAGATCGTCCAGTAGTTGCCTTGTTGCTACCTTTGCGTAGGATGGCGGTTCTTTGCCTGTGTTCGCATTCAGCTTCCTCTTCCGAGTTGGATAGGGTTCGTGTTTATGCGCCCTTTCCTTCTCGGTTGATTTGGCTGATGTGCTCGCCTTTCCGGTAATCGCATCGGCTTTGCTCCTATTGTCCCTGGAGCTCTGTTGCATACCCTGGGTAATATGGGGAACACTTTTTCCTCTTTGCCATTATTTTGACAGTGTTCTGATCTTCAGGTGATCGGTTTCTCTTCTCTGACTCTGTTGAGGTCGAGGGAGGCACCGACAGGTCCTTAGGAACGTCCTGTTTTTCGGCTTGTTTGGCTGAGCGGTTCCTCTTTGCCATCTTCCTGCGTTGAGCCCCCGAGAGTCGTTTCTTTTGTGTAGATAGCTTCGCTATACTCTCGCTTACTTCAGTGACCATTCTATTTAGCTCGACATTTTTTGGAGTTGCTAAAATTGTAATGTTGTTTTCATTATTATCGCTTTGGGAATCAGAGTTGGAGTCACCACCTGTTATTGAAGGCTGAGGGCTTATGCAGCCCCGCTTGGTTTCGTCCACGTCATCATCCTTGTTTTGGTTGCCATTGGCTTTTCGTGTGCTTGCCACAGACTCTACTACAGGGGTCAAGACACCCCCTGTAGAACCATGAGTATGATGAACCCGACTCTGCGTTTTCATCATCATCGAAACGATCTCATGGTGTTGTTTCACAATGCTATCGTGGATTAGCCTGTGTTCCGTTTTAAATGTCGTATTAGTATCGTTTCGTGTATCAGTTTCATTTGCAGTGTTGTTATCATTGTTTTGTTTTCCTGTTTTTAGTTTTTGCATTAGTTCTTCTTTTTTGTTCATGTTAGTCCCACGAGTATGCCAGTAAATATACTACAGTCCACCCCAGTGACGGCGTGAGTTGGACCGGGCAACAAATTTCATTACTACCGACCCGTGCCCTGGCGTCAGAGGGAGCTGTTAGGAACAAGTTTGTTTAAACACTAACTGGCCATTCTAGGTCCTCGGCAATGCTTCCAACCACCTTGACCTTAAAAGTGTTTTTGCATTCAACGTTGGATATTCTAATGGCGCCAAAATCGCAAGAATCGCCATGTCGGGGGAAGCTTCATTGACATTCGTTATTTAAGTAGGTCTGATCAACAGATTGACCTACAACGATACTCATCTTCCCCCCAGAGTAACCTTTAGTTCGCGCAGCCTCGGCCACAAAAATAGTTGTCAGTTCTTCTTTCACTAGTAAAACAATCACCAGGAACTGATTACCACATGGTTGTATTGCTAATTTGGGAGTTTCTGAGCGTGTTTTTGACAAAAATACGCTGTGAACGTGTTTTCATTTTGCATGGCAAAACCTTTATTTTTAGCGAGTTTTTGACCGAAATAACATTAAACATGTTTTCGGTGTCAGTGTGAATGAGCAGAAAATGTGCGAAATTTTGGCAACCCTGGCAAAAGAGAACCAAATACTGCCCGTAATTCACTCAAAAGGATTTCTCTCTCGCCTTATATCCTGATTATTTCATATTTTGGAGCAAATTTCTTTTAGCAGCAAAATTGGATTTTTTCGTTTTTTTGCCTGGTAAGGCTGGGTGTCGGATACAGCTGAAACTGAAACTGAATTCCATACATTTGTGACTGAAACAGAATTGCAACTGAATTCAGCAGCTGAATCCGATTTTTCAGTCGCTGGTGACTGGAACCGAATTCAGTACATTAGCAACGGAACCATGGTAGAAACATAATGGTAGATGCAGTACGACAACAAATACAACAAGGCAAAAACAACAGGCATTTTGTTTTTGCTCAGTGTCTGTGTTGTGTCAAGTCAGCTGATAGAAAAATTATGAAAATGTGAACAAATTTGCAAAAAGTGTCATTTACAAAATGATTGAGTGTTATTTGATATATTGAAAGTGTTTAAGTGTGAAAATTAAAACGTTTCTATGTAATTTTTGCAGAGAAATAATTCAAAAACAGCAGTTGCTGGTGAACGGGGGTTGCAGACAAACAAATGTAAACAAACTTTGACATAAGAGAAAAACTTACTCACACTCAGTGCAGAAAAAAGTTAAAATCAGCTAGGCTAGTGCTTCTACCATTTCTTTGTACCATGAACGGAACTGAAAAAAAGTACTCTTGACTTAATTTCAGTCGGTGTCCGACTGAAATGTGATTTTTGACATGTCAAATTCGACAGCTGTCGATACTGTCACACCCGTTGTTTCTTTCTTAATTGTGAAAAATTAATTTTATCGCAACAACATGGGAAAAAAAAATAAAATTTACCCTCGAAGAAGAAGAAAAAATCGTAGACTTCGTGAAAAACAACGAAGTTTTGTTCAATGTGCGACACAAAGCATTTCGTGATGCTGAATTGAAGAACCGGCTGTGGCTTGAGATGGCGAATGAACTGTATGTAGATAGTGAGTTTTCTCCCATTTGAACCAACATCCACTGCCACAAATTTATAATTGGAATCGACGATCGCCAAGAGAACGATGGAGTGAAAGTCTTTATAATTAAAGAACGATGAGCCGGCTCTCGGTGGACATTTGGTTCTAATGTGCTTCCCATCTATAGCACCAACACAATTCGGGAAATTCCATTTTGCAAAAAATTTTTTGATATTTTGTTGCAATGATGCAGTAGTTGGAATTGCTTTCTCCAAGAAATTTTTAATAATTACATCAAAACATTTGTCCATAATCCTTCCAATGGTTGAACGGTGCACACGATATTGAAAAGCTAGAGATCGAAATGTGTCACCGGTGGCCAAGTAGCGCAACATGATGCATAGTTTTTGATTTGCATTCATTGGGTTCCGATTCCAAGTCGTGACAGTTCCATCCACATCTTGTTTCAGTACTTTCACAATTTCGGCAAAACGCAACGGACTCACACGAAAATATGCTTTGAACTTGGTATCGTCGTCCATCAGATACCTGTCCACCAAAATGATCATTGCGCCTTCCGAATCACGTCGTTTGTAAATTCTATGTGGACTTTTCCTTTTAGTTTTCAATTTCAAAAGAAGCACAGCAATGCAAACATCGTGTTCGAACATCGCATGGGCATAATTAAACGCATTTAATGAATATTTACTTTGCATTTTCCGTGAAATTTAAATTGCGCGTGTGAATTAATTGAAAAAAACGTAAACAACGCCGAATATGACATTTGCCTTTGATTCAGTTTCAGCTGTTGTTGCAACCCAAGCAACATTCAGTTGCTGTTTCAGAACTGAAAAAGCATTAACCGAAAGTGAAAAAAATTCAGTTTCAGTTTCAGTTTGAGTTTCAGCTGTATGCGACACCCAGCCTGTAGAGCATTAAATTCAGATTTAAAAAAAAAAAAAAAGTTTGCGGAAGTCCATATTTTCCGAAATATAGGTCTCCAAAGCTTGAATGTATAATCGCACATAACTCTGCCATTTATTTTGGATCCTGATGAAATAAATTTCATAAATCGTTAAATTTATATTGCATCGTTAAATTTATATAAATTTATATTGGCAGGGGGGATCAAATTCCCTCTGTAGCTTAAGTCGATGTGTGACAAAATCAGAAAAATCGCGCGAGTTTTTAGAAATAATTTTTTTTATTTTGGTGTGTAAAAACTACAACAGGAATAAAAGACAACAACAACAACGACAAAAGACAACAAAACCAAAAGACAAGAATAACAATTTGATTAAACCAAAAAACATTTTTAAAATGAGCCCTCAATGGGTTAATAAAAGAAAATATATTTATATAGAGTTATAGAGGGCTTTGTAATGATACATAATTCCAGCAGATCCGATGATAAATACCTGAGATACGACCGATTACATGCTCTAGCTTTAAAGGCCTATATCTCAAGAAGTTGGACCTCTCGCAAAAAACAATACTTATTTTTCAACTCAGCGCAAAAGCCTTTACCGTTGGTGAAATTTTGGGGCAGATCTGATTTTGCTGCTAAAATAGTTTTATGCCGAGATATAGTATGGTCTTGAGCTTGTATAATAAAATAATCTTCCGGGTTAACGGAGTTAACCATTCGAAATGTGATAATCTTGGTCTGTGTAAATGTCGCATTAGTCACTCAATACAAATATTGACAAATATATTGAAATCACTCATCCCTACTCGCTAATAAATCCAACGTGTTTTCTCGCTATCTTAATTTTTTGCCATCAGCTGTTTTAACACGAAAAATCATACATTCTGTGTGCCAGTCAACTACTGTATTTTTACCAGGATTTCATCCAATATAAAAAAAAATTTTAATTTGTAAGGAAACGGAGAAATCACCATAGTATCATAATGGCGAACTTACGAGAAGCGACTGATAAGGCCTTAAAAATGTTACGTACTTTGCCACGGGTGCAAATTGGAAACATAAGGCCCAATCCAAATTCGAAGGAAACTGTAGGTTAAATATTTGTCTACTAAAACTATAACTATGAAATTATCCTTCTGTGTGGTACTTAGAAAAAACGCGGTCGTGCTCAACATGGTGGCGATAAACACGGAGCCGGTAACAAAGGTTCGGGACAGCATCAAAATTTTATGCGTTTGGGTTATGAAACAGGCAATACGGCATTCTATATGCGTTTTCCTTATGAACCATACTACAAGGGTCATCATTTGAGAAGACAATACCCCAAAATCTCATTGCTTCAATTGCAAGTGATGTTGGATACAAACCGTATAGATGCGTCGGTACCGATAGATTTGGCCACATTGTGTAATACTGGTTTGGTGACGATAAATCCTGCCTCCATGGAGTCTGGCTTCCAATTAACAGACGAGGGCGCTGATAAATTCAAGTCCAAAATCTGCATTGAAGTTCAGCATGCGAAAGAGCACGTTATTGCTGCCATAGAACGTAACGGAGGTGTTATTCGCACTGCCTATTACGATCCACGCTGCCTGCATGCGTTGAAAAATCCCAAGAAGTTTTTTGAAAAGGGAGAACCCATACCTATGCGTTTGCTGCCACCTCAAGACGCAATTAAGTACTACACATCGGCTGAATACCGTGGGTATTTAGCAGATCCTGAGGAGATAAGCAAACACCGACTAGTATTAGCGCAAAAATATGGCTATGAATTGCCCAAAATAGAAGATGATCCACAGTACGAGATGCTTACTACCATGAAGGACGCACGACAACTGTTTTATGGCCTTGAACCTGGCTGGGTAATCAATTTGCCAGATCAATGCATAATCAAATCGAAGGGTTATGTTAATTCAACTCAGTAAAGTTATAAGAATGTGACGGTGTTTTCTTGTTTTCAGAATAAATGATAAACATTTATAGAAGTTAAATGTAAACAAATTCTATAAGGTTCATTATGTCGCAATGAACGATCTTCCGCCGAAATAAGTAATTTTGTAAAGAGAGTAACGTATAGATTTGTAAAAATCTCGATTATGTTCACTTGTTCTTTTATATTAGTGTAGGTGTCATTCCATCTAATGTAATAGATGTTATTGTGGGAACAATCCCTCTAATTTTATATGCATTTGTCTAGGAAGGGAATCGATCTATATTTTCTCATAAATAAATAAAAAACCGTCATCTGTGTTAGAATATCTCTGTAAAAAGTAGCTTTAATTATACGCGTGTGATTAACACAAGTTTTACTTTGGAGTTAAACAGTCAGTTTTGTTTAAGATAATATACTACAATACGAGATTAATGTCATTTTATGCTTATTACACACTTGTTGTGGTAGGTAGATATTTTATATAAATACTTGTTGATCGGAAAGTTCTTCCATAAATGGTTTAACGATAACACTTGTTATTAAACAAAAGAATAAGCCAAAGAATATGGAAATGGGTAAGGCAGGCAAAGCTTTGCGCCATATAGCTAATAGGACCAATGTCAAACAAAGACCGACTAAAATAGCTACAAAACAGGCAATTGTGGTAGCCCAATCTCCGTAGGAGGAAGCTTTGCCCACCAGGACGGAGTAGAATATGAAATCTCCCAAGCCTAGTTTAATGCCGCCTGAAAAACATAAAATGTAAGACAATAAATAATACACATTTGGTTGGAGTTAAATCACTTACGCTCTTCTTGAGCTTCAGTCATATTGCTGCCCAATGGTTGGCTATTTCCTTGCGTTGTTACCGTGCGATAGTTGGTTGAATCATTTGCACTATTTGAGGTACTGGCCTGTACTTCTATTTGTCGCCGTGCCACACGTTCATCTACATTTGAGGACCATTCCTCAGTAAAACCGGCAGCTTCTAAACAGCACAAAACAAACAAAATCTATGAAAAGTTGTGAATTATATAACTCATATGCGCGCTACTTTGGAAATTTCTTGGAAAAATACAGAACATTAAATTTAAGTGGGAAAGTAAAGACATCTAACCCTTTCTACTTTCAACTAAAGACAATCAATTTAAAGTAAAACAATCAAAGGACAAACTGAAACACCGACGCTAACGTTATTCCACCCACCTCTAAGTACAACACAAGCTTTTTTATACAAAATCAATTAAATTTTGAAGTAAAAATTAAAATTAAATAAAAAAAATAAATACCATTTCCGCGCATTTTAAATGTCACTAGAGGCATACCTTCAGCACTAGCCGCGGTGTTACCTGTACGTGATACAGAAGTCGATGAAGTCGAAGAGGTATGCGGCGAATTGGGAGAATTAGAATCTGAAGAGTTATTACGATCCGGAGGTCCATGCGTACCCATAAACATATACAGAACAGTCGCTACAATGCAAGAAAAGAGATTAAATACACATTGGTAAAAAGCAAAACGATGCCTTACATGAGTAAATGAGGGCAGGAAATATTTGTTCGTTTCTTTCCTGGGCCGTCTCAACCAAAATACGTAAAGGACCTTTGGGCGTTAAAACGGCAATCAAATCTAGGAATACAAGTAGAAAATATTACTGAAGTTATCAGGAAAATTAAAAATACTACGTTTTCTTCAGTTGCGTTTACTTACCCCATATAGAAATCGCTGCTAATACAGCCCACGCAGTCCATTCGGGTAAATATTTGATAAATACCAAAGCCATTAAAGCCGACACAAATATCAAATATGCTTGCTGCAGTTTCAACGGACTTTGCCAATGTATAGCAATCATACCCATAACACCGAAGTTCCACAAAATCAGCAAAGTTGTGGGATAATCCATAGCGATGTTGTAAGCCCTCAATAGTTCTCTATAACGAAACAATTAAATATAATAACACGCCGTACCAAGTTATTGAAGAAACTTACTCCAAATACAAATAACTAAAAATAAACAGTAACATAAACGAAGACAATATCAGCCAGCCATGTATAACACGATAGCAACGCTTTTTATAAAGAACAATTAAAACAATTGTCATTACAACAACCACCGAAAGTAAAATCAACGAATTGGCCAAAGCATTCCAGAGCTTAGTTCCCTTATCTTCCGACTGCTCATGGAAAGGTGTGTATAGTCTAAAGGATTAGCATTTTACAAGTATAATATTATACAATGTAAAGTATTACACTCCGTACTTACAAGTATGTATCCGTATAAGTATAAAATGTAATTGAGTTTATAGTGGCCACTACCACCAACATGCACAAAGAAACGGGAGCGAAAATCTTAATTACATGTTGAGCTCCATATTTTAAACCCTGCTCTTCGTCTACACGCTCTGCTTGCGGAGGTTGTGATCCCGATGGACCTGATTCGGGGTCGTTTCCATCATTAGCTGATGCCTCTCTTGGCCGTCGACTTCGTATTTCTATGTCGGGCACATCCAATATAGCCTATGATCAATAATTGTTAACCAATTAAAATTAAAAATAATTCTTTCCTACTAACCGCATCTGTTTGATCTCTACTTTCTGCTGCTGTTCCACCATAATTATTTAGCTGCTCCAATTTGCGTCTTTGTTGACGTCGCCTATCGGCTCCGCCTGTTAATGAATTGTTACAGCTAATCTGAGGTGCACCGACGTGGCCTTCCATCAGAGGGGTACTTTCGTCGGGCTCCTCTTGTACTAATTGCCTTTGTGTATCCGTTTTGTAAATTTTTCCGTAACAATTAGCAGCAATGCGAAAAAAATATACAAGATCAAAGAAAAGTTATTGAAGTCGGAGGCGTTGACATTCGCCACGATTTTTGTTAACGAAATTAGATTATCTGTTATTGAAATTATGTTATTTGTTGAGGTTTACTTTTTGTATAATCGAAATGAGCTTTTAGTTTTGCGATAACGTAGTTTTATTATTTCTTATAGATAAATAAAACAGTTTTTATTGTATTTTGTTGCACTTTTTCGCTATCAATCAAACCCGTGAATCAACAAAGATGTAAACTCTTCTTCTTGACTCAGCGTAATTCAAAATGAATGATACCCCAAGATTATTGTGTTATATAGATTGGACAAAGACGATCAAGAAGAAGACGACCAGAAGATGTGCGCAATTGGACACAATTCACACAAACACATTTCCATCCCGCGCTATATCTTATTTCATACTTTAGGATTTCATAGACTTAGGGATTTTCTCCTCTGGGGTATGGTCAATACCGGCTTCACGGCTTCGGCATAGTATGTTTGTGTTATAAAGTTTTCTACGTGCCCGTCTACGAACGGTCTTAAGTGGAGTTCAAGTTATCAGATGGATCTGACAGACATATCTGAAGGAGTTATCGATAAAATATCGCCTTTTTGTCCACACAGAAAGATTTATCTGACAGACTTCATTTGAAGCAAGACACCACAGTGTTAACATCAACGGTTTACGGTTCTAACAATTACTTAATTGCCCACAGAAAGTGAGAGAGATGAGGAGTTACTGCTGAGAACATTTGTTGTGCACACAACATACATACATAATTACACAAATTAATTTATAGGAAAAAGTTTGTTTTTTAATTAAATTCACATTAAATTCCAAACATTCTCCTCTAGTTCTCCGCTTTTCTACTCGATTATTCCCTCCGACATTTTATCTCTCGCTCTCTGTTTTATCCATAACCTCAAAGAAATCGTTTGATTTTCAAACTATTTTGAAGGCCATCAGATTTATCTGACGACAGCTGTTCACATTGACAGTTTTTCTTCAGATTCGACAAATCAGTCTGATAATTTGGACTCCACTTTAGGGATTTTCTCCTTTGGGATAGGTCAAAACATCGGCTTTTTGTGTTATAAAGCTTTCATGTTGAAAAATGTATCCAAAACATTTAACGTAAATAACTCCGGCCTTTGACGGGTTCATGCGTAGTATTATACCTTTAACAAAATCTTGAAGTCTTGTCTATTATCGAAGCTTAGGAATCAAATAAGGACACTAGGGATTTTATTGAAAATAGTAAATTTTAAACAAAAATGTGATGGGCCACTAATGGGTTGATTAAACAAAATATATTATACATGGATATATGTAGTTTAAAAAGGCCTTTCTAATGACATCCGTTTTATCCAGATCGGATAATAAATACCTGAGATATGACCGATTATATACTTAAGCTTTAAAAGCCTATATCTGAAGAATTTAGACTGAAAGAGGAAATAAGAAATAACTATTTCAACTAAGCGCAACAAGCTTTTTCGGTGGTGACATTTTGGTGTAGATCAGAGAAATCTGACTAAAACTGCAATTACACCTACCAAGATTATAGCTTTTCCGGGATTATAAATATCAAACTCCATTAGAAAAACACGTCGATAATCCCGATAATCTTGGTAGGTGTAAATGTCGCTTAAAGTAAATGTTTGCCTACAATTGTTAGAGTAATTTTCTGGCTTAACGAGTGTAAACCCATAGAGTAATACTTAAGAGCCTCTATTACTCTCTTTGATGCCTCTTCATGACGCAAAGACCATGACGACGAGGTAGTAGTTTTTAAACTTAGTTCCTGTCTTCTTTGGTCTCTCATTCTATATCATTTCCCTAGTACTTTTTCGGTCAGCTGTGCCATAGAAACCCCCTGGTTAACCTTCGAAGTTCTCTAGCTAACTTTCAACGTATCTGGCAACTCCAAAATATACACCCAAAATTGGGCAACTTTGGTTATATCCAAAAATCCGTGATACGAAGAAAACAATAAAAGAGAATACGGTAAATAGTGTCAATTTCGTACAAAATCGGTATTGCAGCAAAACATCATAATCCGCTGAATACAAAGAAGATTCCTGGAGAAATCTTGGCTTAAAGTAGTTTTACATACATAGATCGTGAACAAAATGACTGTAATTGCCGGTGGTCATGGTGAACCCAACCCCAATAGCAGCTGGTTAGGAGCCCGGGGTATGTGGTTAGCTTACTTATTGGGTGTCCTGGCTGCGCATTTGATATTGTTGTCGGTGCCCTTCATTAGCATACCGATGGCTTGGACCATTACAAATCTGCTGCACAATGGCGTAAGAAACCTGACGACACAATCAAATTATTAAAAAGTTTGATAATAATTATTTTTATCTTCCAGGCTCACTTGTATTTTTTGCACATAATAAAAGGAGCACCTTGGTTTTCTATTGAAAATGATACCGGTCGCAGTTTGACACACTGGGAACAAATCGATGATGGGGAACAATTTACAGCAACACGTAAATTCTTAACCGCTGTACCCATTTTATTGTAAGAAACACTTCTGTTACTCATTTAGCTTTTCTTATATAACACATGTATATTATTTGTTTGCATTTTTAGATTTCTCTTGTGCTGTTTGTACACACGCAATGATACCGATCACTTCATCGCCAATTTCATATCATTAGTAATTGTAACATTACCCAAACTACCGCAATTCCATGGTGTGCGCCTTTTCAATATTAATAAATATTAAAATGGCCTACATCAAAGTTTATGTGTCGCCTGAAGAGTAACGGTATTTCAAAAGTTATATAAAAACATTAATGTTTGTGTTGTTCTAACACTGACTGAATAGTACTCGTAGTAATGCTAATGATGGTCTATTAAAAAAGGGAAACCCAATAACTTAAGCATTTATCTTTCTGCTCTTTATGTTTGGATAATATTCATTTTGTTCATCTGTTTTACCTGCTCCTATATTGTTACTATATTATTAACTCAAAGTTTAATGTATTTTCTTTAATTCTTAACATGTAGTTTTTAGATGGGTTCCTCTACTCTGGGTTTATATAGTATATTTCTCTAATGTAAATAATATTGAATGTTTAATAATTCAAATAAATGTTACATATATTGACAATGCAAAATCATTTTTCAATTGGGACATGTAATATTACACAAAGAAAATCTATATAGAAGTATTTGGGTCTGTCCCGTACTTTTTTAATAGTAAAACTAGTAAAAGAGAGTTTAACCAGAAATAAAAAAAGTCGCTATGAAGAGACTAAGTTTCAATAATGTACGGGAACGAAAAAATAGTAAATGTGGTAAAACTTGTATCAGAAATGTGTCCCCAACATGGACCTCGCCCGAAACGTCCAATAGGAACTCACCCGCACTGCTAGAATTGACCACAGCGGTATTATATTATGTATTTCCGTTTTTGTTTACAATAAAATCAATTCATTTGCCGATATTAAATTATATTTCCAATTTATTTTGACAATTCAATAGAGAATGACAATTTACTACTTTTACTCGGTAAAATTCTTCGAGTAAAAACTAGTAAAAAGTTGTAAAAGAGAACGCCATGTTTTTCTGTTTTGTTACTACTTTTAATATTTTCTTGAGTACGGGAACGCTTTTTCGAGTATAAGTCGCAAAAGTGGTAAAACTAGTACGTTGTAGTACGTATGGGAACAGAGCTAATACGATCGATGTATGATGAAAATATTGATTTGTATAGTAAAATAATTCGGTATGTGCTGAAAATTCGTCGATTTAAATCGAATACGATTTGACATAATAATGATGTCTATTTTTGATAATAATTGATATCAATTAATTTATTCCTATTTTTATGACATTAAATGAAGTATATATAAAATATCAGTTCTCCAATATTAGGAATTATGTCAATAAAATTTATTTATTTATTAATTCATAAATTCATCAAATGTCAACTCGTTTTCGATTTTGACTCGATCGATTTTCATCACATGCCGGAATATTATGTCTTCAGTAAATGAAGAATCGTTTCCATAGTAAAAGTCTACTCCAGTCGATAGCAATCTGCTTCTGTTTTTTTTTTATTGAAAAAGACTAATAATTTTGTTGTCAACAAAAGAAAAATACTTTCACAGAAAATTGGTGCATTCACTATAAATTATTTCTCTTTAACAATTCATTTGCCAGGTAATATACAATTTTTCTCTATAAGGTTAGGTTAGAGTGTCGTGATTCCACATTAGAGTTGGCTGAAAATGGAAAGAGTTGTCGCAGGTCAACGAAATTTTGCACACGTAGTTTTTAGAAGCCAAACAATTAAGTTTGGCAGAATACATTTCTAAGGTGATTTAATTTATTGTGCCAAATTACCGAAATTGGAGCTAGAACATGCGTATCTTTACAATATCATTTTCAAACAAATTCTAAAATATTGCACGAATTCATTTAAACTCACTGTCTGACTTATATTTAATGTCATAAACATACATATCTGTATTCAAATTTCAATAAACTCTAAATATATAAACCTTCCACGTAAAGCGGCCCTATGAAAACTCCGCTGGACTGTTTCAAATATCTAGCAGAAAAAAGAAAACGATAAACAATATTAGGAAAATGCATAATTTTAAAAGAGTAGATTCTCTCTCTGTATATGCTGGGTATACTAATATATCTGAACTTAAAAAACTTACTTCAAAGCATACTCGCCTGGAGTTTACTGCTGTATATGATAGTCCGGATAATGAGTATTTAATGCCATCAAAAAGACTTTACAGACTTAAATTCACCAAACTTATTGCATGTTCTCTGGAGATTTTTTTATATGCTGAAACTCATAAAACTCACATTTCAAGGCACACCCGTTACAGTTTCCTGATAACTATTCTGGACAGAAATAACAGACGACTATTTTGTTACAGATACATAAATCCGCATACCTTCGCGTCTGGATTTAACTTATTCTAAAATTAGTTACTTGTAGCTAAAAACGAAAAAAGCTTGGTTTATACATATGTCCTTATATTTCAAGTTTATAAACTAATTAAAACAAGGATTTTAAATAAACGAGTGTTGCTTCTGATATACCGAAATTTTTCTAACGGTAATTTTATACTGGTAATAGTTATGTCAAAAAAGCATTGTTGCCACATTGAAAATACATTGTTCTAACAAGTAGGTTACATATCTGGACATCGTTTATAAACAAAAATTTTAATTTTATCCCTTAACAACACATTGATCAATAACTTCAACACCGAAATCCCACATCCCTGAAACGATAAAATAAATACTTATATGTATCTAAAAACTATTTTAAACGCTGTCTAATCAAACTGTCTTCCATCAACTCATGTTTAATAGTGTAAGCAATTCCAACTTCGAGTTCAAGCATTTTTGGCCACGGTCACGACACTGCGTTACCCTGAAAAAAACTATCAAAAAGAATATGCTAGCAACATATTGACCGACTTATACCCAATTGGTATGTATTTCGGTATTCCATCAAAAAAGTTCTTTCCAAATGTTGTCCTTATGTCTTCCAAGGCTGGGCACTGTAGGAGCTACAATAATAATGTCTGTATTGTATTCCAATGATAGCAGAATGTGTACCAATCGTCCATGACCAGTTATGACAACTGTCATTTTAGCTATTGTATTTCTGTTCAGAATCAACAGATCTATTCTCCACTGCGGATAGACCCTTAGACGCGGTTAGACGCTTGACAATTCGAAGAGATTTTTGCACTCGAACCTACTACATATATCTCCCATCCATACATACCAACCAACCACACATACATCCACCCACCCCTCACTTCCCAACCATACGCCACACCCATCCATACCTCCCACCCACCCATACATACCTCCCACCCACACATATATGCCTCCCATCCGAACTCACACACATACCTTCCCCAGACCCACACATTCTCCCACCCTTACTTCCCATCCATACCTACCACTCGCTCAACCACCCACATATGTATATATAGCTCCCACCCGCAACACATACCTCTGGATATAGCTCATACTGCTCATGGTTCGTGCTACGCCAATACTCGCCGTCGTGCACTATAGGGCCATAAACTTTTCGGAGTGTTTTTCTCTCGAAGACTCTTAGAGATGTTTCGTCTGGTACAGCTGGAGTTTTGTTACTCGAGAGATGGCTTTATCTCTAAAGTGCTTGCTTAGCCCAAAATAACGTATATTCGCAAGCACAATCGTCCGCTTGATCTCAAGGCTGACGTGGTTAAAACCATTAATTTTGTCTTGTCCTCATTTACTTTCAGGCCCACTTTTGCTGACTCCTTCTCAATTCTCGGAAACACCGCAGTAACTTCTCTCATTGTGTGCCCAATGATATTTATATCATCAGCATACACGAGCAGCATGTGACTTTTGCTGCTGATGGTTTTATTCATGTTGACTGAAGCTTTTCTCCTACTGATCTCCATTACGATGTTAAAGAGATCGAACGATAGGGTATCACCTTGCCTGAGGCCTCACTTAATTTAAAAGGTTCGGTAAGATCCTGACCAATTTTCACTGCGAATTTGATGTTCGTCAAGGTCATCCTGCAAAGGCGTATGAGTTTTGCGAGAATACCAAGCTCAGACATTGCTTCGTAGAGTTTCTCCCGTATCGGGCTATCGAAGGCCGCCTTATAATCGACAAATAGATGATAGGTGTCGATTTGTTTTCTCCAGGATTTAGCGTAGCGTGAAAATCTGGCCAGTTGTCGATTTTCTAGGCCTAAAGCCACACTTGTATGGTCCAATCAGGCCAGCGATAACTGCTTTTAATCTTCACACATTATACTTGATAGAACCTTATATGCTATGGCTAAAAGGCTTATTCCACGGTAGTTGGCACACAGACTCCAATCGCCGCGTATGCATTCATCTAACCCAATTTATCAGCTCATTGTCCCCAGCCTTAAACAGCTCCGCCTGTAATCCATTGGCTCCTGCGGCTTTGTTATTCTTAAGTCGGGCAATCGCTGTTCTGACCTCGACTTGGTTAGGAGGTCGTCGTCCAAATTGTGATCGATTGTCTCCTCGTTATTGGATATCTTAGGTACCAGTAACGCGGAGAAATGATCTCTCCATTTTCTGATCTGCACACCCGCGATGAGATTTTCGTCCTTGTCTTTACAGAAGGGGGCCCTGAACCATGTCCATTAGTTCCGTTTTTGACTTTTTTGTAGAATTTTCGGGCTTCGTTCTTTCTTCTGCAATTTTCTCACTCTCGTTGTTTCTCCACTGTCGTTTCTTACGCCGAAAGATACGGTTGACCACCTTTCTTTTTCCCCTATACCGCTCAGTCGCAACGCGCGTTGCCATTGACTGAAGCATTGTCATATGTGTAACGTTCTTTTCATCATTTGCTATGCGACACTCTTTATCTTACCATGGTTTGTTACGAAGCGGTTTTTCAAAACCATGTATGGTTGTTGCGGCAGTTTTTATAGAGTTGGAAATGGGGTTCCTGTGTGCTTCGGGATTTGATCATCGGGAAGGGGTGGGTTCTGTGCCAAAAGTTGTGAGAGATTCCTTGAGTAGGCTGTGGCTACCTCAGGTAATTGCAGCTTTCCGATGTCTAGCTTTCTCTGCGTCTGGTTTCATACGATTTTCGCTCTACTTAATTTGTGCGAACCTTTGCTTCTACCAGGTAGTGATCAGAATCGATGTTAGCTCCTCTGATTACTCGTACTTCATTCAAATACCACGTGATTAATTTGGTTCTTCGTTCTTTAATCAGGGGATACCCAAGTAGCCTTGTGGATGTATATATGCTGCAGTCGTGTACCACAAACGACCATGTTTTTGCCGCGGCAAAGTCAATCATTCTCATACCGTTGCCGGAACTGTCAGCATGTAGACTGAAATTGTCAATAATTGGATGAAAAACATTTTCCCTGCCTACTGTAGTATTAAAATCTCCAAGTACTACAATCTTAATGTCAAGGCCAGGTTAGCGGCCATACTTTTCCTCTAGGCGCTCATAGAATATGTCTTTGGCATCATCATCGTTCTCTTTTGTCGGGGTATGTACACAAATTAGGAAAATATAAAAATATTTAGCTTTTATGAGGATTGCGGCTATACGTTCACTCACAGGGTTTAATCTAGAGACTAGATGTCGCAGTATTTTGCCAACTACAAATCCGCTCTCAATAGATTTATTTAAAGCCATAGTGAGAGATGTTTTGCATGCCAATAGAATATAACAGAAATACTAACGGTATAATTAACCGTTTCTTTGATATTTTGCTTCAATGTAGGATATCAAAATGCAACAAAAACATACATATACATAAGAATAAATTCGGTTTGGGTTGGACAGCAGGTCAAATCCGCCATAATTTTTGGGTTTCTAAATAGTTGCAACAGTTTCATAGAAAAATCTTTAAAAATGGGTCGCGACAAGCCCTTACCCAAAGAATAAAAGACAAAATTAAATCGTATATGGAATTCGGTTAAAGCCAAAAATTATTGTGTTATTTTTTAATAAATCTGACTAGTTAGGGAAAAACATGAAAGGACGTACACATAAAGTCACTACAGCAGCGGATAGAACAGCCACCATAAAAGGTTTAAGTTTAACTACTGTTAAACGTGTTTTACGAAGTGATATACATTTAAAACGACTACAAATTAAAATAACACCTCTCAACGCCACTCGTAAAGCAAAACGCCTTTAGATTTCCCGTGAATACATGTCCTAGAAAAACGAATGGCAACGTATTGTTTTTTCGGTTGAAAAAGTTTAATTTGGAGGATCCTGACGGCTACAATTATTATTTCCACGATTTGCGAAAAGAAGAACGCTATTTGAGTCGTATGCATATTCATAGATGTACTATCCCAGTGTGTCATATGAACCCGTTACGGCTTCGAGATTGACCCGTTTCATTTAGTCCGAAACGAACATCCGTTACGTGCACGTAACGAATCCGTTTGCGTACGAAATTCCTATCGAAGAAGCGGACCGTTTTTTGTACTTTTCGGGTTAGAGAACGCACATTTGGCTTTTTTTTATTATTCTCATCCGTTTTTGTGCCAGTGATTTTGATAGTGGTCTAAGATCAAACCCCACAAACAATGAGTAAAGTAAATATTTTGTATAAAGTTGCTGTGATCTTCCATTATCTGTTTTGAAAAATTTTAAAAAATTACCGTTGGATTAGTTTTTTCATTCACTTTATTCATATTTTGATAGTCGTCTAAGTCCAAATTTGCAACTACTACTTTGATATTTCTCATCTGATAACTATTCCGGTAAGTTTATTTTCGGCAATAATTTTAAATAAAGTGTTTGTGATAAGCAAATTTCACTCATTGACAGACAGATGTACACAATAACTCCAAATGTATGATGTTCTTAAATAAGATTACGATAGTTATCATCGTCAGGAAAATCTACCTCAGATCATATTATAAATATATACATACTAGAGATGGGCACGAGTCACGTGATTGGCGTGATTCACGCGTGAACGTGAGCGGGCCAAATTTTGCTCACGTGAGTGTGCGTTAACGTGAGTAGTTAAAAAATCTTCGTGCGTGAGCGTGCGTGAGTCCAATCTTTACGTGAATGAGTGTGCGTGAGCACTATTTTCGCGTGAGTCACGCATATTTCTGAATGGTTTATATCATTTAAATTCGATTTTCTTACTACTTTGTTACACAAAGTATTTTTGGAAGGCTTCTAATAACATTTCCCTCTAACAAAGCGTCGTTAATCATCTTCTGTATTTCAACGAACTCTGCTACAAGTTTTTATAAATTTTATAGTGGGACCGTTTGCAAAAAAATGGTAATAATATCAGAACTTCTAAACTATAGGTCCGATTGTTTGAGAATACACTAAGGATTTGTAGGGGAGAAGTCAGGCTTTCAGAATCTGGTATTTAGAGGCACCTTGTTTAAATGTACGTTTCGCTACAGGCAGACAAAACTTTCATGGCATGTGAGTTCCTAACTTGTGGTCTGATTTAAATGATCTTTGGTTTAGAGATTCTACTGAGCCGCACAAACCAAAAACATTTAGAGTCGTGTGTCGTCTCTCTAACCGTTACAAAGATATTTTGAATTATAAGTTTAAAATGTAAACATCCGCACTAACTTTCTTTAGTTTTTTGGTAATAACTTGGTAATTTTGAGCCATAATGTAACTACATTGACAAAACTGCAACCAAACGTAAGTTAAAAACTTTTTTAAATTATTTAAAACTGGTTGGGAACGACAACTTCTCACATTTAAAATATTTTCAAATTTGTTAGGAAAAGTGCCATCATTCTTTTAATAGTTTCTCAAATGTTTTGTAAGAAAGACATAAAATATTGTATTTTTTTAAGTAAGGGCCTTGGCATTCACCCTACAGCCAGCCTTGGCAGAAAATTAATGATTTTTTAACAAAATTTTAAATTTTTGAGTTTGTGAAAAGTCTCGCTTGTTGATTTTCATAATTTTTTACACCAAATTCTAGACTAAAATGAGGTTAACTACAAGGCAGAAAAAATTTTTGATCGTACGGTCAGCAAAGCTGAATTTTTAAAAAAACTTGAATTTTCATAACAGACTTTTTTGGGAGTAAAAATCCCACACTTGCGTCCCTATTTCTCAAGTAATATTAATTTCATTATATTAATCATATACTAGGCTATAATATAAAATTGCGGTATTACGTTACTTAAAATCAAATTTGCACAGAATTAAAAAAAATATATTTTTTATAATTTTTTTTCGTAATTTTTCCATGCATTGCTGTGGAGTGCCTGGAGTCAGAATTTGTGTTGTAAATATTTGCACGGCTCTGACTCCAAGTTTAGAATTTCCACCTATAAAAATCTGTACGGGCTGTATTTCATCTTTGGTGTTGGTACCCTTTCTAACACATTCCTTTTTTTCAAGTTTAAAAAATTTTTAAATTTGAGAGATTGTCGTTACCGACCGATTTGAAAGACTTTAACAATTTGTTCAACCACTACTGTTTGAAGTTTAGTCAATGTAGCATTTTGACTCAAAATTACCAAGTTATTGCCAAAAGACTAAACAATGTCAGTGCAAAAATTGACATGTTAAACTTTTGATTTCAATTATTTATCATTGTAACGGTCAGACTAAGAGTGTTTTTTGTTTGTGCTGCTTAGTAGAATCTCAAAACCAAAAAATCTGGTTACAAGTTTCACTCTCTGTAGCAAACCGTACATTGAAACAGGGTGCATTTAGATACAATATTCTGGAGGCCTGGCTTTTTCCCTATAAATACCTAGTACATTCTAAAATAATCTGACCAATAATTTAGAATGTCTGACATTATTACCACTTTATTTTGCAATTGGTTCCATTGCCCGTCTGGAAGAATAGTAATGATAATAAGAGGCAAACTTCTTTAAGATAAAGCTGATAAAATGTTGTTCCTGTATAAAAGGGCTTAGTTCATTTGCTAAATTTATTAAAAACGACACTTAATTTAACTAAGGCATTTACATTTAAGTGTACGAGTAGTAGTGTCTAATTCCTGCATATGGTCCCAATTAACGTATTCAAGAACTTACTTTTTACGAACACTGTTTTGTATAGTTTTTAATATTGGTTTGAATATAAAGCAAGTGGTTCATGTCAAAACCCTGTTTTATTTTTGTGAGTAATTTTTGCGTGATTGTCGTGACTCACGTGAGTAGGATCAAATTCTGCTCACGTGAGCGTGCGTGAACGTGAGTACCGACAAAATCTTCGTGCGTGATCATGCGTGAGTGGCTGTGTTCCTTTCGTGAGCGTGCGTGAGCGTGAGTCAAAACTTACTCACGTGCCCATCTCTAATACATACATATGTACATCTGGAAACCCCAGATGTGGTGAAAGAGAAATAAAGGCAGAGGAATAGATAAATAAATGAGATGAAAAATAACGCAAAATTTTAAACTGCTTAGGATTCCATTTGATTTCAATAAATCATCCAATTTAAAGTAAATTACAATATGCATGAATTAAAATATAACAGCTAAACCCTACACAAAAAAATAATATATAAAAAATATAAAGTAAAATAAAGTGTAAAAACTTTTTGTGATGATCAGGAACAGAACTGAGCAAAGTTTTGAGATATCTCGTTCATGTACTTTTATAATTTTTGACACACTAAACAAACCCCTGTTGTCATTTGTCTGAATCAATGATTGAATTCAATCAGTTTCCATATCAAGAAATTCGTTACTCTTTCGTATTAAATTGCTTCCCACAACTCTTTGTGTTTTGAAATTCGCATGGTAAAATTGATTAGCATTACATATCACTCATTCCTGACCACACTTTATTCCTTATTGGTTTACATTGGTCTCATAGGGGGTAGATAAATACAAAAAATATCAACAAAACAAAATAAATTAAAAACCACTTAACAAAATTGATAAGAAACAAAACAAACGGCAACAAGTGCATTTTATGAGTGCATTTTGAGGTGCAATGATAGAATGGAAGAAAGAAGAAATGAAGATGATTGTAATTGCAACGTCATTTAGCTAAACAAATGTTTAGAGAAGTGCATTTTATTTAAAGTAGATTAACCAATTGTTTTTGTTTCAGTTCTAATCGAGCATTCAGTTCAGCAACACATAATTGTTGAAAAAAATTCAAAAAGAGAATTTTTTGTGCAAAAAGGTATAATCAAGTGGATATGAAAAGTTTATGCAATAAGTTCATTGTGCTTGAAGTGAAATTTGTAACCAATTTATCCCAACTATGTTAGGACATATTTATAAATTTGTAGTTAAAGTTAAAAAAAATAACAACAATGGAAACGGAAATAAATTCATTAATATTAGTAAACTGATTGAAGGCTATACGTTGCGTGACGTTAGGCCTACACAAAATCGTAAATGTCATTTAAAACGTATTAAGAGTATTCAAACTTTCTCGTATATTAACAGCAACGTACATAAAAGTTAATTTTTAGAAACATTTCATATTTCAATCATGTTTCTATAGAAAATAATTCTTCCTATTTTGTTTTCATAATTATAAAGTTCATTATTACATACATACAGAATTAATGAATCCTAATCGCATCACTTTGGTTTGTTGTTTCAGCTTTCATCATGGTTTCCGTTAAAGTTGAAGATTTTGGTACTATTACCGATCCTACGACCAAACATCCAACAACTGTCCGCCGCATCACTTTATCTAATGATAATAAAATGACCGTACAACTTCTAACACTGGGTGTCAATATAGCTGGTGTACAGATACCCGATAAAAATGGAAAATTAGATGAATTGTCCTTAAGTTTTGACAACATTCAAGGTTACATTGATTCACAGCCAGCCTACATTGGAGCTACTATGGGTCGTGTAGCAAATCGGGTGGCCAACGGTCGTTTCACTTTGAATGGCAAAGAGATACAAGTAACAAAAAATTTCAAAGATAAATATCAGTTACATGGCGGTTTTATTGGTTTCGATAGTGTCATATGGGAGATTGAGAAAACCTTGTCGGATGGGGTGGTTTTGAAGCACGTGTCGCCCGATGGTCATGAAGGTTATCCAGGTGATGTTACCTGTAATATCACATGTACTCTTAACAACAACAATGAATTTCGAATGCAAGTGGAAGCTACCACTAATCAAACAACATGTGTGAATGTAACCAACCACGCCTACTTTAATTTGGCTGGCCATAACTCTGGAAAAGAAGGCCTTTTGCAACATTCAGTGATGATAAACGCCGATAATATTGTCGATACTGACTTAGATCAAATACCAACTGGTAAATTACAGGCAGTCGAAAATAGCATTTTCGATTTGAGAAATCCGACCAAAATGGCTGATCGTTTGCCGCTCTTTCAAGATCGTTCCATCAAGGGATATGACAACTGTTATTGCATTGAATTGGATGGCGATAAGACTACGCGTATAGCACGTGTTGAACATCCAGAAAGTGGTCGTTGGTTGGAGATGTACACCAATCAACCGGGTGTACAATTTTATACATCCAATAATTTGCCGGATGTGGCTAATGGAGCTGCTCCGATGGTGGGAAAAAGCGGTGCTAACTATGTCAAATATGGTGCATTTTGTTTGGAAACTCAAAAATATCCGGACTCTATGAATCATTCCAATTTCCCATCGATTTTCCTAAATCCCGGTGAAAAATACTATCACGATGTTGTTTACAAATTTGGTAATTGAATGTTAAGAATTAAATGTTAATAAAAGTTGCAGAAACTTTATATAATATTGTTTTTCTTCTTTTAAAACGTTCATATGGACAAAAATCATAAATATTTAAAATATACGTACATAGGTGAAATTTATTTCAAGTCTCAATTTTTTCTTTAATTTGATGACTAAACGAAAATAAATAAAAATAAATTAAATAAAATCTTATGTTCATTCAAAATCAGAAAGTTGGAAAATATTGCTTGAAACTTAGAAGAATTTGTTGATTCTTCAGCATTGGGGTGAAATGGATAAAAGACTCACAACACTTGGGAGATAAATCTGATATAGATCCTCTGTACTACTCTTTAAACAGTTTAAAAAACCAGTTTTGCCCTCACAGATTGAGGCCTCCAATTGTACGCCGGTTTCGAACGGTTTTTGTGAAGTTTTTCATGGTTAATTACTCGATAGTGTCGCCGTCACTAATAGAGGTGACCGTCGTTGAAAGAAATGTAAGGTGGCCAGATCAGTGATCGAACTCATGTTCTCATGTACAAGAGTCGAGCACACTAAGCATTGCACCACCGCACAGTGGTTCAGAATATCTTTCCATCGTCCAAAATGTAATATCTTTTTGTAGGCAAGGTATCAAGGATTATTTGGAGATAATAAAGTTAAAAATCGGATCATAGGGTATATTTTAGAAAATATTCCAAATTTTTTATATTTTCGATTTTAAAGAAAACAAAAATTTTGTTTTTTTCTTTCTATATTTTGAAACATATTTTGACGACATTCTTTAAATTATTTTCTACAATTTTTAAAATCTAATTTATCCGATTTCAAAATTCGAAAAAAGCGAATATCTCTAATATGGCAAAAACGAAATAAAAATTTTGTACGCGTTATGAACAATTACGTTAAAATATGTTAAAAGAACATACAAAGAAAAAACCAAAATTGTTGCTTTTTTAAAAATCAAAAAATTAGAAAAGTAGTCGACTTTGGAATATTTTATAAAATACACACAATTATCAAATTTTTTATCATAATATCTCTAAATAATTGTGGACTACTTAGAGATTACCAAAAATCATTTATTTTTTAGATTCGACGCTCCGTTTCCTTTATTCAAAAAATTTTAGTTTTAGCGATTTTAAGAAAAGTGATGCCGTATTAAAGACATCCATTGACTTATTTTTGTAATTGCGATTTCCGTGTTCAAGACTTTTTTTATTTTACCGATTTTCTTATTGGGGATTTTTTGGGAAAAAAAATTGTTCCACACGAATATGACCACTTTATGAAAACCCCATAAAAACCCCCGTCGTGGGTAATGGGTAAAGGCCACCTACCCATTCCCCGTGTGAAATTCCCCATTGTCGTTATTTTCCATACCCCTGGGTAACCCATTACCCACGAAATACGAACCCTGATCTAAATCCATTTTGTGACGTGTTAAACAAGAGTGCGATGCAATAGTGACAAACAAATTTTAAATTGTCCTGAAAATTCTGATAGCTCAAAATTTATTTATTCAAGATTTTACCGAGCCAGTTTTTTTCTGTTTTATTTTCAAATAACCCTGAAGTTCCGATCAAATTCTAAATTCATTCCGCCAATTTTTCAGTCTATTGCCAACATTTTCCAATAAACCTACGTTTTGAATCTAATCCTAAATATATTTCGCAATTATACCAAAGAGATGATTGACATCGATGTACGCTCCTTTGGCAAAGCTTTAGATCCATTCACTAATAAACTTGTATCGATATCGCGTTATATCTTAACCAACTCTAATCAAATGTCTGTGACTATTTTAAACTATGGCGCCACAATACAAAGTATCAAATACCCTGATAAGTATGGCAAGATTGACGATGTCTGCATGGGTTTCGATAGCATCGAAAACTATATACTTAATAAGGGGACATACATGGGGTCCACTTTGGGAAGAGTGGCAAATCGTGTTGCAAAAGGACAATTTGAAATGGACGGTAAAATTATAGGCATCACAAAGAATTTTCAAGATAAATATCAAATTCATGGTGGCTTTATTGGTTTCGATAGCCTGATATGGCAGGTCACACAATATCGCAATGATGGCATTGTCATGCGTCACGTGAATCCAGATGGCCATGAAGGATATCCTGGAAAATTAACAGTGGCCATAACTTTTACTTTAGATGATTCTAATAGATTTCGCATGTTTATTGAAGCATCATCTAACAAAAAGACACCAGTTAATATTACCAATCATACCTTCTTCAATTTAGCTGGTCATGCGTCACGCAAAATTGGTTTGGGTCAACATAATATTATAATAAAGGCCGATAAAATTATAGACGTCGACAATGATCAGTTGCCAAATGGATGTATAATGCCTGTCAAACACACTCCCTATGATTTGCGTAAATATACAAATCTTGGCAAACGTTTAGAGAAATTCGTTAATTTCCCTATAAAGGGCTTTGATCACAACTACTGTCTCAATGGCGGCGCCAGTAATGTTAATTTCGTAGCTAAGGTCATCCATCCCTGTACAGGAAGATTTCTCGAACTATACACCAATCAACCGGGCTTACAATTTTATACGGCCAACAATTTTCCAGATGTTGAGAATGGTGCTGATCCCTTGAAAGGAAAAGAAAATGTTATATATGAAAAATATGGTGGCTTTTGTTTTCAGACGCAACGTTTTCCAGATTCTATGAATCATTCAAATTTTCCCGACGTCTACATTCAACCCAAGGAAAAATATTGTCATGAAACTATATACAAATTTGGTGTTTGTAAATAAATAAAAAAAAAAATTGTGGTTTTTAAAATTAATGGGTCGATTATCGATAGCAACCGAACCTCAGTTGCGTTGCCAGTTGCCGAAAAGTTATTACATTTGACATCTGACAACTACAGTTGTTTGATAGTGGGTATATTGGCAAACCACGAATTTTTGGTTGCTGTCTGGACTTTAAAACAAAATAAAACGTTCAACTGAACGATAATTAGTCAAAGCTGTGGTTCTAAAGGAAATCCTAATTTATAATAATACAGTATTATTTATACATATAAAATAGAACCAAGTAGCGGCAAAATTGTCGCAGCTTGGGCACAGCTCAAAATTAGAGAATAATATAAGAATACGAAAAATATATTTTTTTTGTCGGTATGGGGCCCACAGGGTCCAAACAACGGGATCAGTTAAGAGACGGATAGAAACCGACAATTGTGGGTACTCAAAGGAAAGGTATTTTGATCACAAATTTAATGGTGTCTTTATTTTTTTAACGGTATCTGTGGACCTAGATAACCCCAGTGTACCATATTATAGTGGGTCTTGAGAATTGGAAATCTGCAAACGCTTAGGGTGGTCACTCAAATTAAAGGGAATGATGAATCTACTTTATTGCTAGTCATTTTAAAAACTATCAAGAAAAATTTTCCAGACTTTAAACAAAAACTTACTGACTATAGAAAAATATTTTTTTTTTTTGAAAAAATCATGCGATTTCTATGGAAATGATGTAGAAGGTACTAGGGAAATGAAATGATGTAGAATGAGAGACCAAAGAGGACATTGATCGAAAATACGCATTCCCTTTTATTTCTGTTAGTATTATGCCAAACAAAAAGTAAATTACCAAAGCAACTCGAACTCGATGAAAGGGCCTGTTACCTCGTCGTCATTAAGATAACGACTTTCGAAATTACTACCAAAAATCCATGTACAATGAAAACAAGATATATAACAAATTTTGGCTCCCTTAACGATCTAATAAAAACAAAACACTTTTTTCAAATTTTTGTGTATTTTTAATTAATTTACAAACAACAAGCCGTATTTATGTCAAGATTTTAATGGATAACTTCCCAAAAGTGTATGGTTCTGAAAGAGTTAACGGTCCGAAGGCATTAACAACCCTGTGCCCTACAAATGTCAAACCCTAAATCGATCGATCTGGCAATATTTCAGAAAAGTTCTTCAATTGTAATTTTTCTTGCTTTGCAGCAGACACAAATTAGCATTTTTAGCCTTTTGTGTTTAATAAAATTTAAAGTGCTTTTATTAACTAATAAAGACGATAAAAGGTCATTTAATTTGATTAAAACTAGTCCAGTACCAACAAAATTCAAGCGAAATCAAATCGTTCAGTGTTTTCCAGTTCATTGTAAACGGCCTTCAAAGTGTTGAATTTACCAGGATTATATCTGCAAACGCAGTCGGCAGCAGAATCTTCAAGACTCTCCGCCAGCAAAATGCCAGTAAGTTAAATAAAAATTAAGCAATTTGTTTTAATAACAATGTAAGAGGGAAAATATGTAACAAAATTTGAGGGAAAGGTCAAGATATTATTGTGTTGTCATGTTGGATTATAGATTTTTCTCCAATTTCTTTTTTAACGTACCATTTCCAGGTTCATGAGTTTAACGTAGAAATGACCTGTTCCGGTTGTTCGGGAGCGGTTGAACGAGTTTTGGGGAAATTAGGTGGTAAGTAATAAGCAATATGATAAATGTATAAATAAATGTAATCATTAAACAGACACGTCATTAGATAGTAAAACAAAACCAAATGAGGCCGAAATGCCGGAACTATAAAAATATTAGACCATCGCGAACGATGGAAACCAATAGTGTCCAGATAGGGACGGCTAGGAACATGATATTATGGGTACTGAAATGAACTGTATTTTTCTCACGAATTGAATGATAATATTGATTTTCTCCATATGCGGGACAATATAACCCTTTGATAGATGGAAACTGAACACGGCCTTAAGCCCTCTGTTCAGTTCTTGCGAAAAATGTTGTCAATTATATCTAAAGCTCAGTACGGAACTGAACCTGAATTTCAGTTTGAGAAAATTGTATTTATCTTCCGAATTCCGTCAGAAAGTCCCCAAAAATTTACCATTTCGGTCACAAATGTTACCGAAAGTTGTATGACTGGTTGACAAGAAAACGGAACATTTTATGTGAGGAAATGCGGTATGTTTTGCCCATAGAGTAAATTTATAGTAGAGCCGCTACTTGCCTCATCTGACGTTTCCTTTCACACTCTTCGTGATGCGGACGATGTGATAGAGAGATGTTTGACGAAAAGTGATATACACCAGGTGGAATTACAATAACTTCTTGCTTTAATTTTTCATGCCATTTTGGTAAAAAACTGAAATTTAAATGTGTTTTAGACTTTTTTATTGACTGTTATTGTTAGCATACATTTGTGTTGTATTTAACACATTAATTTTAACACACAAAACGAAATGCCGTTGTTGTTATTTTGTTCGTTGTTTTGAACCATTGCCTCTATCTGGTATTAGTAAAGCAATTCTTTTCAACATCAAACGTATACATCACACGAGGACAAATGTCAGAAATTTGGTGAGTGAAAGATTTTCTCTACCCATATTTACTCTATGGTTTTGCCCATAGAATAACACATACCATAGAAGGTTTTATTCGCTCAATAAATTAAACGTCATAGGTACGATGGAAAGTAAACATTGCATGGTAGAAATATGGGTTCAATAATACCAGATAGTGGCAATAGTATACAGCGATCAACATAGGAACAACAACCGAATTTCGTGTTTTTGTGGCTAGTTGTGTTAAATACAATACAAATGTATACCAACGATAAAAGTCAATAAAAAAGTGCAAAATATATTTAAATTTTTCAGTTCTACACCAAAACGACAGGAAAAAGTTAAGTGAACATATTTTGTAACTCCACCTGGTGTAAGATAATTTTAAATTTAATTGCTCTCATTTCCACAAACCTACGATGAGAGTGTGAAATGAAACGTCAGATGAGATAATAAGTTTAGCTAGGTATGTATTAGTCTATGGTTTTGCCTAGTTGTTGGTCAGAATTCGGTAGGAAATCTAGAAAAAATTTAAAAAAATATATAATTTTTCTGAGTATAATTTTACTGTTTTACTGATTTCTTTATCGCCATTTTCTGACCAAAATATAATTAAATATCCGAAAATAATAACTATATTACCCCCGATTTCTGACCAAATCTGGAAAAATATACGAATGTGATCAGACTTTTCTGCGATTATGTCTATTTTTCCACCGATTTTTGACAAATATTTGAGCGAATTTTATAAGACTTCTTCAAAATAATCGGAAATTTTTTTCTCACTTTTGTCCATACATTGCGAACTAAATATCCGAAAATCTGCAACATTCTCCAAAAATACTCTCGAGTATCATATATTTAATTAAAAATACTTGTATTTAAAATTAAGTATACAACAAAGTATTTATTTTTTGTTAAGTAAAAAAAAAAAAAAAACCTCTTTTTTTGCAAATGTCTTTATTTTTAATGCACGTGGGTTTCCTTCTGGTGGTTAAAATTATCGAAACGTCAAAATTTTGGTCCCAAACAATTTGTTTTCGTACCAAATAACGTTGGCGTAACAACTCTGCAATTGATTTTGCCTACGAAATTTTCGCAGAGCTAGGTAGCAATCAAATGAAAAGAGCGAAAACTGAATACCGGGGCCTGATAAATGTTTGGATCCGAAATTTTGATAATGCGTTAAAAATAAAATAGAGTGCGTAAAGGAATTGTAAATAAAGTATTTGCAAGATAAATCAAAGATAGTGGTAACTCTGCGCAACAAAATTTTCTGATTAGAGATAAACGACATTTATTACGAACATTTCGCAAGAACTGAATACGGGGCTTCAAATGAAAATTTTTGTTACAGAGAGTCGCCACCTATCTCTGATTTACCTTGCAAATATTTCCATTTTATTTTCAATGCATCCCTATAGCTCTGCGCTATCTCTTGATGGGGTATAATGGGAAAATAAGTATGTATAAATGGTCTATTAAAAGTTTCGTTATAAAAGAAATGATGATTGATTTAGTTACGTTTAGAATCGGAGTATAATTGTAGGTCCAACTCAGTGAAGCCCCGTATTCACTTATTGCGAAATTTTCGTAAGAAATTTTGTCATTTATCTCTAAAAGGAGAGAGTTACCACATATCCCTGATTTACCTTGCAAATATATCATTAATAATTCATCTTTGCACTAAAATAATAATAATAGTAAAATATATAACGTAACGAAATGCCTACGAAATTTCCTCAAAGAGCTGAGTACTAAGCAATGGAAAAGTGAGCGATATTTTAGTTATTTTTTATACACGTACTTCTTTCTTATGGCAACGAAAATTTCATAAAAACTGAATACTGGGCTTGAGTCCTATAATGAAATGTGAAATAGGTTTTTTTTTAAAGTTATACTATCTGATAGAAAAATTATTTTCCTAAAATAAAAACAGTTTTTGCTTTATATTTCTTACTATTTAGCAATTTTTATACTCTAGTGACCTAAACTATTTATTTTTTTACTTTGTTATAATACTTATCGTATCTTATCACAATGTATTCCAGTTTAATCATGAATATGTTTAAACAACACGTTCATTACTGTACACCACTTGTTTTTTCACAGATAAGGTAGAAAAAGTCAGCATTGATTTGGATGAGAAAACTGTGTTAGTAACCTCTAACTTATCGGGTGAAGAACTCTTGGATGTTATCAAGAAGACCGGCAAACCGGCACAATATGTTGGAATAAAAGAATGACCAAACGAGCTGTTTTGCAAATTTCGACGTATAGCGAAATTAAAATTGGAGGTTTGAAATGGGAACAATGAAACGATGGTACACAAGCAATTATGGAAATTTACTTTATTTACAAATAAAATAAAATCGTTTTTCATCTTATTTTAATTTAACTCCACTGTACACTATAAGTTAAAGATTCAGGCAAATTATTTTACAAGAATTAAAATCAAGTTTGTTTAAGTAAAAGCAATGCTTATAAGTTAAATGAATGACGAAATAAAAATTTAAAGAGTAAAATCTGGAAACTTTTCACACATAAATCATATAGATCGGTTTTAATTCAAACATGCTTGTAGAAACCAAATGCACTTACATATTTGTGGTTGTATCGTTAAAGAACGAATGGCTTCTGGCATTGTGAACCAAAAACGTGCAGCATCTTAAATTATTACTCCATCTTGGTAGTTTTACTGAGTTTCCTATAAACTTATTTAAATAGAAAGTATTCTTCTAACCTTCAATTAAGTAGTGTGATTTAGCATTGAAAATCTTGCCAAATATATATATATATATACGGTTAATTCTTATGAATACTTTAATAATTACAAATTATACATTGACTAATCTATATTTACATAAATATATGAAATCTATTCACATGTACAGCGGAAAGAGGAGTGCTGAAATAAATATTATAACTCATTAAAACACGGGGAAATATTTGCAAATTATTGAAATATTTTCAACAAAATAGGTCGTTTGGACAAAAAGCTCTCAAATTCAATATTATATAAACACACATTCAAAATGCAATTTTATTCAAATTTTATTCAAACTAGTGTTTAATGGAATAATTATTATGGAATATTAAAAAATAAAAATAAAGATATTTATAAATATCAACATGAAATGTTACCAACCAATATGTTGTTTAATTGTAATACTTAACAAAAATTATTATATTATGTTGTCTTCTTTCTCCTTCACAAAAAGTCCTTCTAGACGTTCAACTCGCTTCTCTAAGTTATGTAGCATTATAATGATTTTAGCCAAATCATATTTTATTTCTCTTTCAGGAGACCTTGATGGCGAACGAACGTCACTTATCTAAAGAATAGCAATATAACAGTAAACTATTCTAAGATTAAAAGTTTGTGTAATTTAGGTAAAACAAATTTAAAAACTCCAGTTTCTGCGATTTTTTTTTGGAAAATTTCGAATTCCTTGGTTGTCTTAAAGTGCACATTAGTTTTATGACACGGTCGAATGTATTTGACACCTTACAGTTCCTCTTTGCTTACGTTTAGTAATCAATAAAAAATGTATCTGCTTTTATTTACATAATTTATAATCCATTGTGTAAATTTATTAATCGATAAATATTATGTTGTTTAAAAAATTAAATATCCATCATCCTTTCCATTCCAGTTAGTAAAAACATTAAGATACGTATAAAAAAAAAAAAGTTAAAATCAATACTACACTAATATATGAAATCATTTAAAAATATTTTGAAGTACTCTGGGAACGATAATTATTAGGAAGTTGGTTGCTGTTTTTATCATTTGGTGACAAACCAAATTCATTTACACTTTGGGTTAAACGCATCAAAGAAGAACTGCATTGGCTGTAGCTGTCCGTTGTTGTAGTGGTTGTGGGCAGTGCATATGAAGCTTTTGTTGGTGTACCACAATCATTTTGTTTAGTATATTCACTATCAAGAACCTGTAAATTTTCATCACGGTGTTTATACGCCAGCGATTGACGGGGGTCGATGAGTATCGATTGATCACTGGAATTTTTTATTGTAGCATGGTGGGGTTCGATGCCACTTTCGTTAAGGCTAAATGTATCTCGATTTAACTTTGCTTCATGTAAGGCAATGTCATAGGTATGCAAATTGGATTTCCAAATGAGGAGCTAGAAGGTAAATCAAATTATTTTCTTAAAACACTATTTGAAAATTTCATCAATGAGACATAAATACTTTTCTACGAATACTCCTAGAAGACATTCTTATTTAAAACGCATCTTAATCAAAAAGTATGGATACTAAAAAGTTCAACCAAATCACAATTTTCATTACGTTGATAATAAGTAGGGAGAAAGGAACCCCTTTTTTTAAAAACATAAACCTAGAATTTTGCTATACGAAAGAAGCATTTCCTTTTCATAGGAAATATGCAGCATTTTCTATTACACACAAACAAGGAAAATATGCAATATTTCGTAGTTACAGATAAACTTTACGTGTTAAAAATATTAAACATTAGGTTGTCTGCGTACTGATAAATTGTTAACACTTTGTACAAATTGTTACTGAATGTTGTCTGTTTACACCGAAAAGTCAGAACGAGAGAGCAGGGGAGAGATTTGTTGGCAGTTCGATGATAGAGAACTTAGAAGGTTTTGGTGGAGAAATTTTCGCCAGTAAGGATTTGCAAGTTCGAACATACTATGTTTTTAAACATAGTTTTTGTGTAAACAAACGAATTATTTTTTAAGAGAAAACAATATTTTGTAATGCTCTGTATTTAATCTTTAGCTATTTCTTTTAAACAGAAAACAGTTTTGGTGAGTTGTAATGTTTTATTAGAACTACGTTTTTGGCTATTCCAATGTTTACATTGCAATTTAGCTGTTTACACACAGAAGTTATAATTTCTTGCAAGTTTTTACTGGATGTCGCCTGTGTGTTTTTCGTGATATTTCCTACTGGAAGAGTAAAATCTCTTAAAAATTGTTAACGGATATTTTTTAGAACAGTACGGAGACAGACCTACATATTTATTGCAAAACTTACTATTCTTTAAAAAATCTGATCTAGTTTTACAATGTGAAATTTCAATGAAAAATTAAATGTGCTATTTGTCATACACACCTGTTTATCATCTCCTGCCGTAGCGAATCTCGAACCGTCATTATTAAAAGCCACCGCTGATACGGGTCCCGTGTGTCCCGTTAACGTATAAACTGGTCTTCCTTCCATTAGATCCAAAATTTTCATTGTCTCATCATCACTACAAGTTAACAAAAACTTTCCATTCGGATGAAAAGCCAAATCGTTAACAATGCCCGAATGGACTTCATACAATTGTATCAATTGGTGGGATATTAAATCGAAAATCTTCACCCGATTGCAAGTCATGGCCACAGCAATCATGTGACTCTCTGGATGCCAAGCCAACTGGCGGCCCATTCCCTTCTCTTCCGTAAAACAACGTACACACTCACCGCTGTTAACATCATACACCCTCAATGATTTATCGTCACCACAAGACGCAATTAATTGGCCGTTTGGACTAAATTTCGCAGCTCTCACCCAATTAGTGTGATGGGCAAAAGATGTAAGGAACTTTCTTTGTGCAACTTTCCACAATTTCAAAGATTTATCGTCGGAGGATGTCACCAACATTGTACCAGAGGGATCAAAATCAACAGATCTTACTGGCTTGCCGTGAGCTAAAAATTCTCCCGAAACCCCTCGGAGTTTCGGTTCCCAAATTTTTACAGTTTTATCTTTAGAACATGAAGCCACGAGATTAGATCGAGGCGACCAGCTGACACCATATACGTTATCATTGTGAGCAGCAAAGCGTATGCATCTGGCAGCTTGTTTCAAATCCCACAGGATAACAGAAGAGTCTGCAGATTGCCGATGTTATGCAAAATTTCTTAAATTGATCAAAAATACAAAACATGTACATACCCAATGAACTGGTGGCCACTTTGTTGCCCTCAGGACTGAAGCACACCTGAGTAATTCCTTGGCGGTGCCCTGTGAAATGTCTTTCCAAACAAGGATCATCAAACATATCAGAGCTTTCCATATCGTTGATATAAATTGTGCTGTATTTTAATATTTCCTTTGTTTCAATTCAAAGCCGTGATACTTTCCCAAATTTGTGCGCTTCTCTACAGCGAATTGAACTGATGTCAACGATTTTGAATTATCTATAAACATTGTGCGAACTGCATTCTTGTCAACCCCATATCTTGGATAGATGTAGATGGCGTTAGCGGTAGATGGAGAATTGACAGAATATTACGCCGCATTTACACAGCCCAAGAGTAGCTCATTTCGATGGTTAACTTTTTCAAAATTACCCACACTCATGGTCCGATCCCAGCCAATGCACAGGGAACATTCTGTCAGGTATTTAATTGGGCATTACTACAAATTAACGTAGGCAATTTAACGTTGTCAAGCCATATGGAAATTTGCTTTGTATATTTGTAGACTTACCCAACGAAGAAAGGGGAATTAATTATAGGTGCATTATGTTCGTTCAAAATTTGCGTTATTGTATTCTTATATTTTGATTTATTAAATTATAAAAGAATTTATTGAATACTCGTTTTTTTATTACAATAAAATTTAAACAAGCAATACTATTATAATAAAGAAGTCTCAGGCTCCCGTAACATAGTAGCGTCTCAGGTTTGATATTGCCGTGAAATCCAAGCACGTTCCTTCCGTTTTCCTGAGTAGAAATTAATTAAAGATTAAATAAAACTATCAAACAGTTTGTTATCAAATTTTTATTCTCCAAGTGGCTAAGAGATGTTTATTTTCCTGTCGCTTATTAAAAACTTTCCGCTGGCTAAGTGCCTGTGACGCCATTTTACCATTGATCGAGTGATTCAGAAGACACAACCAAAATAAATGACACTTTTCTATTTACACAAATTTTACAATAGAATATTGTCCAATGTAAATGTGATCGTTATTAGTAACAAATTTTTACTTACAATTCTTTATAAAATTGAAAATTTGCACTTCTTTTATTGTCAAAATTAATTTTTTTGTACAATTCTGCTCGTACTTTGTGTTATTTATTTATTTAATATAATTTTTGTTATTACAAATGGAAATCCAGTTAATGTAATATGACAAGAAGTTAAACTGAAAGCACTAAAACCATATAATACTATTCCATTGTTTTTTTATTTCCCACTAGACTAATTTTTCAACTATTTTTGTAATTCCATCTGGTGTCAATTTACGTCAAATAACTAACACCGACCGCACCACGAATAGTGAGAAATGAAATGTCAGATGAGAAGAATTACAGCTCTATATGTATGGCGAATATACATAGGTAACCTCCGTATTGTATACTCTTCACTAACAAAACTGATCGCCAACAACATCAGGAATACTGCATCGTTAAATGCTAATGATGGCACGGAGATATCACCAGAACTCTTTAAGACACAATTTAGACTTCCGGATGATGAAGGTATACTCACGTCGCAATCCGAGAAATGATATTTCAAAGGAACCCCCGTCGCAAGAAAAGATCGAGGCGGCACTGGGTAAAATTAAGGACCACAAATTTTTTGGTCCTGATAATATTCCAGCGTAACTGTTTAAATATGGTGCATCAGCGTTAGCAGATGTAATTACACCGGTCATCTAAAGCGGCATTCAAGTATACCGAGATTTCGAAGTTTTAAAAATTTCGTACGAAATGGCATCGAAATGCAGAGATGGTGCATATGTGTATTTTGACAGTACTGGAATCTCAATACATTTTTGTAATTTCACTCAAATGGACTCAATGGACTAGGAGGACTAGGAGAAGTAGGTGACTAGAAGATGTGCGCAATTTGGCAACCCTCATAAAAGAGAACCAAAAAGTGGTCACAGTGGCTAAAAACTGCGAGCCTGTTGCCTTTGCATAAGTCTTCACTCCACTGGCTTTATTTTCACTCAACTCGGACACATTGAGCCTTACAGCAGCTTCCTTCTTCGAATATATAAACATTTGCCCACATATAACATTGTCAAACATACAATTGCATTATTATTAGAAAATATCATTCACAAAATATTGAAATGACTCGATGCACAAATAAAACAATAATAATACAGTACTGGTTTGCTTTTACAGCTGATTCAATTTTCACATTATGTGTACATTTAAATCAGCTGACATTGTCAACTTATGCGAAAACAAAATGGCTACAAATTCTACCGCTTCTACCTTTCCAATATATCCTGACATTAGCGGTTCAAACGACTTTACAATGGAAATATTAAATCTGTATCTTTACGTGCCCAAACTTATCCAAAAGTGTTTCTTTGCTCAAAAGTTGTGTAAATGAGAGAAATTTTGCGTTTCTCTTTTTACTGAAGTTACACACATATTTTTTGGGGTAATTTTGGGGAAGTGCCAACCAATCAGCTGTTCGAAACATGGCGCAATAATAGTGGTATTCATGCAAACAAGAAAACCTAGAACTTTTGCGCAGCGTAAGTTTGTCCCGAAGCGTTTTATGAGGCACCAAATAAAGTTGCTCAGTGTATCTATGCAGCAATTGTCAAAAAAGGCTGATAAAGTAAATTAACAAAGTAGAATTAAAAGTATATGCTTTACCTATTCCATTATTTTATTTTTTTCACATAAATCAAAAACCCTATCTTTTTTCGATACAAAAACATTGACATTGAAATGTCAAAAGTTTTCACGTTTCTTTTTCCAGGTTTGCTCAGCAAATTTGCCTCGAAAACTTTCCACTTCTGTGCAAGTCGCTTTGTATGGGAAAGTTGTTTGTTTTGACATTTGCTGTGCAAGTTTACGATGTTTTCGAGTCTACGAGGTTCTTTCGAGCTTTCATGAAGACCACTAATATCTACATGGTAATAGCAGCACGCATTGTTGTAGTTGTAGGCAGCAAAAATGGGTATTTTGTTATTGTTTTATTCGCTTCAGTTGTCAAACTCTACACAGATGTATACCCACAACACAATAATACAATAAAGTACAAAAACAAAATGCATAAGTTTGACAACTGAAGCGAATAATGCCATGAAAAAAATTAAATCAGCTGTTCATACGTCTTTACCACGTACCAGATTTGTTGTCAAACATATGTTCTGTGTTTTGACATTTGTTTTCGGGTAAAAAAGTGGTGTATGGCCGATCTTGAAGCATTAGAGCAGCTGATTTTGCTTTCTTATGACCCCAATTAAGTGTATTTTGTTTACTTTGTTTGATCGTATGAATTTGTGTTGAATTTGACAGTTAGAGTCATGGAAGAAAAACAAAATTCCTGTTGTTTGTGCCCACAATTACAACAAATCCTACTGCGATAACCTGTACTAGTTCAGCCACGATTGCGTGTCTTTTCTTTTGGGTAATTTTGCGTATTTGAGAGAGAATTTTACTTTTACTCAGTAACCCAAACTTTACCCAAAAGGTAAAGAAACAGGCCTATTATTGTACTGGTATACATCATAGTAGAATTATCTATCAGGTAAAGTTGTTTGAAAAGTTGATTTAAGAGTTCCCGGCATTTTTAGTTTAAGTTGTCAAAGATGTATTTTGATTTTATTTTATTTATTTCATTAACCGAGACCATAAGGCCATATATGGTTACAAATTTCTACTAAACATATCTTCAAGTATATGAAAAATTATTAGAAAATATTATACCTAAATTTAAATCTTCAAATTAAAGCCTATACTAATGACATACTTATTAAAAAAATTTTAAATGCAAAGACTATTAAGGCTGACAAACAAGATTAAAAAAATTATACTGTCAAATTTCAAACTTCAATATAGCTTCAACTGGATAAATAACTACTTTTTGCACACTTGTGTTGTTAGCATAAGGAATGTTTTTTGTTCTCTGCTGAAAACCATTGGAGCTAAGCAATATTAACCGATTTTAAGCGGCTCCCCATATGAAGTCGTCGAAAAATTAGATTAGCGAGAAATAAAAAAGCATGCTTATATTTGTAGAGTTTGACAACTGAAACGAATGGAACAAAAACAAAGAGCCTGTTGTTCCTACCTACAACTACAACAACTCCTGGCGGTATTACCATGTAGATAATAGATCTGTTTTTATATATCGCTGAATTAAATTTTCAACCACTTTGTACGGGGAGCTAAGCGATAGAAATCGATTTTAACCGATCAAAGCCGTCGAAAAATTAGTTTAGCGAGGAATAAAAAACACTAATAATTATACCAGCTAAGCGATAGAAATCGATTTTAACCGATCAAAGCCGTCGAAAAATTAGTTTAGCGAGGAATAAAAAACACAGTAGCGGCATTCATGCAAACGTGAAAGCCGAGAACTTTTGCTCAGCGCAAGTTTCCCTCGCACCGTTGCACCAGGCACCAGGTAAAGTTGCTCAGCGTAGTTGTGCTCAAAACCATATCAGCTGACCAAGATGGATACATAAGGTGGTAGCAGTAGCAATTGCATGTATTATGTATGTGTACTTTTTCTACTGTTCTAGTGCTATCACCTTATTTATCCATCCTAGTCAGATGACAAAGAAATGTCAAAAGTTTACACGTTTCTCCATCCCACGTTTGCGCAGCAAATTTGCCTCGAAAACTTTCCACTTTTGAGCAAGTCGCTTTGTTTGGGAAATTTGTTTGTTTTGGCGTTTGCTGTGCAAGTTTACGATGTTTTCGAGTTTACGAGGTTCTTTCGAGCTTTCATGAAGACCACTACTAATAATTATACCATTTGAATTTGACAATTCGAGTAATATAACCAAAATACCTGTTGTTTTTACCTACAAACAACAACACCTGATCCTATCACCAAGATATGTTGGAAAGGTAGATTTTGTAGCTATTTGTCATATTGTCAATGTCAGCTGATTTAAATGTAAACAAAATGTGAGAATTTAATCAGCTGCAAAAGCAAATCAGTACTGCATTAATGTTTTATTTTTGAATCAAGTCATTTCAATATTTAGTGCAAGATATATTCCAATAATAATGCAATTGTATGTTTCACAATGTAATATGTGGCCAACTGCAAAAACAGTTTATATCATAGAGTAATACGGCATTTACACCGACCAAGATTAGCGCATTTCGAAGGTTAAACCACGCAAACCCAGAAGATTACTCATACAATTTTAATCTGTAAAACTGACATTTAATTTTAAACTGGTGTACAATTTGATGCAACTCTGCGTTTAACCAAAAAAAATTCAACCATAATCGAAACGTACAGAAAAAATCAGCTGATTGACAGTTCGTCGCGACCAACAATTTTTTGTAACTCTCGTCGTCGGCGATGTTATTGGTTCTCATCTGTTTAAAATGTGTGCCGTTTTGACCAACCATTTTTACCAAAATTAAAGGTTCAGTAATTTCGCCTGGCGTAAACCTGGGCGTTATAATACCAGATAGTGGCAATAGTATACAGCGATCAACATAGGAACAACAACCGAATTTCGTGTTTTTATGGCAAACTAGTTGTGTTAAATACAATACAAATGTATACCAACGATAAAGGTCAATAAAAAAGTGCAAAATATATTTAAGTTTTTCAGTTCTACACCAAAACGACAGGAAAAAGTTAAGTGAACATATTTTGTAACTCCACCTGGTGTAAGATAATTTTAAATTTAATTGCTCTCATTTCCACAAACCTACGATGAGAGTGTGAAATGAAACGTCAGATGAGAGAATAAGTTTATCTAGGTATGTATTAGTCTATGGAGGAAACAGTCAGTAGCAGTAATAGCTTTGTTCCTTTACTTTACCGCGGGAAATTTACCCAAAAGCGTTCCCGTACGCAAAAATTGGGTAACTGAGAGCGACTTTTTGTTTCTCTTAACGTCAAAATGCGTTTCTCTTTTTACCGAACTTACCCAGTCTTTTTCTTCGGGTAAGTTTGGGCAAAGTGTCAAACAATCAGCTGTTCGAAACGTCAACATAAAAATATATGTATTATTTGTGAAAAAAATAACGCAAGTGAAAAAAAATTATTGAATTTACAATTTTATTAACTTGAAAAGTGATTGCTTTGAGAAGATGGGAAGTGTGCAAATGAACAGTGAACATATGATATGATATCGACAGAAACAACCAGAAACTCCAACAAATCAGTAGTCAGCAAGTAAAATATAAGTTATTAAAATTACTTTTACTACAATATACAGCTTGATTTAATTATTTATTAAGAAATTTTCTGGAGCACACAAATTTTTCTATCTCGACTTTTTAAGAGTTGCCAGATTCTTGATTCTTATTTTTGATTTTGGCTTAAACCTAGAATAGGTCGGCAACTCGCTTCGGCTCCAAACTATTACCATTAGATAGAACTTTTAATTTTAAGTAAAAAAAATTAAATAAAAAAATCGGGGGCAACGCCTATTTTCGGAGTTGTGGGCACCCAAAGTTCGGACATACAGGATGATACTACGAGTGTGGTGCAGTGTTATGGGACCGATTTCACAACTTTTTTGTGTAAAACGAGCCGAAATAAACAAAAACAAATAAATACATTTTTTCGATAACTGCTTAGTTATCCACGTATCGGATTTTTAAAAATATCCAGAAAATATTTTTTTTCAAGCAATCGAGTGATTTTTCGGATTTTGCCACACATCGACTTCAGGTACAGAGGGAATTTTAACCCCCCTGCCTGAGCCCGGCCGGACGGCCGGGCGACTAATTGCAATATAAATTTAACGATTTTCCAAAAGTTCTACCACGCGGTACGAGCAACATAGGTCCCTGCCAGGGCTACTTGGCCCGTAACTCCCAAAATAGGGGTTCCCCCCGATTTTTTTATTTTACTTTTTTTACTTAAAATAGCGATCCCTACAACCAAAAAAAAAAGCAAAAAAATTGGACGTGCCGATCTATACTAGGTCTGTTCCTTGATTTCTTCACACAGTTTGAAAATAAACTTTTTTACTTTAAACCGAGTCGCTTTCATTCTTTGAATCAAAACAATGTAAACAACAAGAAGTAAACAACCAAATATGTAAACAAAGCAAATCATCTGTTATATCCGCTCACCTATATTAATACATCGTGCCTATCACCTACTATAAATCCATCTTGGTTGTTATCATTTATTAGACGATTTTATTTATAGCGAATTGTCATTTTTGACAATCGTTTCCAGAGGCGAATTTAATTTCTATACGAAGTTGTGGACGGAGCATAGGAGGGATATAAGTGAAAAATAATAATTCCACATAAAATTGGCAGTAGCGAAAGCTAATCCTAGCAAATATGGCCTCGTTGATCTTAACTAGGAATGTCCAGATGGCAAGTATGTAAATCTCTAAGCAGAGTTTTATAACATCCAATTGGGTCTACTAAAATAAAACAAAACAAAAAATTATGTAACGTGCCACAATTTGTAGTATTGGTTAATGGTTGTATTTACTTTGTCCTTTTCTGTATAGAACAACAAGCCAATGGCGTTTTGGGAGTATTGTATTTACGAACTGCGAATTATTCCAGCGACAGTCCACGTACCTTGAAGACCACTAATTTAGGTGCTTTGAAACGCGGTACTGGTGGCCGTAGCAGTTTTAATGGCATTGTTGCAACAGTCTTTGGTTGCACCGGCTTTTTGGGTCGTTATGTGTGCAACAAATTAGGAAAATCGGGTACCCAAATGATTTTGCCCTATCGCGGTGATGACTCGGAAGTAACCCGTTTGAAGGTTTGTGGTGATTTGGGCCAGGTACTGTTCCAATTCTACAATTTGTATGACGAAGATTCTATACGCAAAGCAGTCAAGTACTCGAATGTGGTCATTAACTTGGTGGGTCGCGATTATGAGACCAAGAATTTCAAATTCAACGATGTTAATGTTGAAGGTGCTCGCCGAATTGCACGGTAAATCAAATTAATCAGTAGTTTATTTCTGATATTCTGCCCTTATCCTAAGGATTTATTTCAAAAACATACGATTTTCAAAAGCGAATGCTTGTTATACGAGTATGTAGTTGTCAGTCAGTAGTTGTTTTACCAAAGTAATTTGCAGTAATTATATTTAAGATTTTAATTCATTTTCTTTTAACTTTTTCTAGCGTTTGCCGTGAGATGGGTGTCGATCGTTTGATTCATGTTTCTGCCCTTAATGCTGATCCTAATCCTCCAAACTACGTTATTGACGGAGGAAGCAATTTTTTGCGTAGTAAATATTGGGGAGAACAAGCTGTGCGTGAAGAATTCCCAGAAGCTACAATTATTAGACCTTCGGACATTTACGGATCCGAAGACCGCTTTGTGCGTTATTATGCTAGCATGTGGCGTCGTCAATTACGTTCGATGCCTTTGTGGTATAAAGGTGAACGTACCGTGAAACAACCGGTCTATGTATCGGATGTGGCTCAAGCAATAACCAATTGTGCTAAGGATCCAGATACCGCTGGTCAAGTTTATCAAGCTGTTGGGTATAGTTTAAATTTCCCGTTTTTTGATGTATTGTTTCTTTCATGTCTTTCTGTTTGCAGCCCCAAACGCTATAAGCTAAGCGAATTGGTCGACTGGTTCCATCGCGTTATGCGAAAAGATGAGAAATCTTGGGGCTTTCAACGGCACGACTTGCGTTTCGATCCCACTTTCCTTATAAAAACTAAATTCAGCGAAATGATTTCCCCCAACTCGCCAATTGGCCTTTTGTACATGGAACGCTTAGAGGTTGAGTGCACGACTGACAAAGTCTTGAGCAACGTACCAACTTTGGAAGATTTAGGCGTCCAGTTGACCCACATGGAAAATCAAATACCTTGGGAATTCCGTCCTTACCGTGCTGGTTTATACTATGACGAAGAATTGAATGAATTCGAAGCACCACTTCCACCTAAAACCATTGCTCCACGCGAGGAAAAAAAGCTCTTTGCATAAAACAATCGTAAACCCCACCATAACACTGCGACAGATTCGGCCAGGTTAGAAGATCTACAAACAACAATACAGCATCAACAAAATGATAAACAGAAGCACCAAGCTGTGTGTTGGTGGTGGCCGGATCGTCGTGTAAAAAAGAAAAGTTTACGATTTCGTGAAATATTGTTTCTTATTTTGGTGGTTCGTTCACTGTGGTATGGTGTATTTAGTGAGGAATATTTGAAAGAAATTAAAAATTTAATAACTACTTGAGACGATTTATAGTGATTTGCAGTTAATAATTCAAATTATGCGATAACATAATAAACAAAAATACATAGAAAAAGTAGTGCAACACTCGATAATTTAAAAAGGTTTATTTACATTTGGAAAAAAGGTTTTGCTTTGGGAGAAAGGAGGTAAGAAACAGGGAACCAAACGGATCATATCCGTTAAACTAACATATAGTGCTGTCTTGTGCTACCAATAAATAACAAGATTTAACTTTCCCTGTACCGTGGGATCAACTCTTGTGATAGAGTGCAACTGTAAAAAAAAACAACCCGTAAAAAACAGTTGCTGACTATAAATTCTTTATACATGACCACGCCCCTTTGTCTAATCCCGCCCATATTTGCAGCAGATCTTAGAATATGTACACCTAGCAAACATACCCAATTTTGTTCAAATACCGTTAACAGGAGTAGAAATAATGGATTTTTAATTTGTGATTTGTATGGGAGGTTTTCGTCCTGAAAGCGAGCAAATGCTCTCATGTCAAACTCATGTTCTTAAGACATTTGAAATGTTACTGGACATTAATGTTCGAAGTAATCTGCCACAGAATCTACTATCGAGTTCTCAGCATGCCTATACCAAGGGCAGGTCAACTGAGACGGCTCTCCACCCTATAGTCAGCATAATAGAAAACTCTCTTGAGAATAAGGTCTTCGCTCTGGGGAACTTCCTGTACATCGAGGGAGCCTTCAATAACATTCAACCTTCGGCGATTCTCCAGTCGATACAGAATCTAGGAGTCGACAACTTAGTGACACGCCTAATTGGGAAGCTTCTGGTGGATAGATCCGTCAAAGCTGAATGGGGTGGTATTACAATTGCTAGGAACGTTAACAGGGAGACACCGCAGGGGGAGTTCTGTCTCCACTATTAGGGTTAACTTCTGTCAATGAACTGCTTCTTGAATTGGATAGAGCCGAATGCCAGGTCTTTGCCTATACCGTTGATATTGCTTTCATCTGTACGGGTAGAAAACTCAATTTACTTAGCATTTGTACAACCAGCCTACTTAGTCTGATTTCGAACTGGACCGCTAACAACGAACTATCACTAAACCCACATAAAACCGAGCTTATCTTGTTCTCTCGGAAATATAAAATTACAGTTGACGGAAAAGGTCAAGTATCTGGGAATAGAAAACTGTCTTGGAAACCGAATGTGGAGGAGAGGGTGAAAAAGGCGTCTGTTGCTCATTACTGCTGTAAAGGGGTGATAGGAAAGCGCTGGGGACTGTCTCCTAAGATAGATTGGTGAAGGTCCCTCCAAAAGAAATATATTCTGAATTCCTTGATGAAAATTTAAAGATCAGCATTGATTTACGTTAGTGGGGCAATGGGCACAACGTCAGGCACTACACTTAGTGTTATCCTGAACATCTGTACTCCTGATATTATGGCCGAATCGGCAGCCGCTACATCCCTGGTGAGAATCAGAGATTGTGGCGTCTTGATATCGGGGCATTCCGGACACGCTGAATTACTACACCGGATCAACTCTATTCCCGTAAAAACGGAATACTGTATCCCCTACCTTCTACCAGCGACAAAGTTAATGACTTCTATTCCGAACAGGAATACCTGGGAAAAGTCACTGGACGGGAACACCAGTAGTATCAGATTTTTCACGGATGGATCAAAGTTGGACGAGCAAGTAGGCTATGGGGTCCATTCACCGGACCTAATAGTGTATTTCAGGCGGAAATTACCGCCATACTTGAGGTTGCTGAACTACTGAAAAGTAGTGTCACAACCCTCCGGAGAATATGTACTTTTGTATGTATCTACACACACAGTCAGGCTGCCATAAAATACCTGGAAGGCATGTTTGCTACGTTCCTGAAGGTGAAAGAATGCCACTCATCACTTAGGGTGATCATCTGGGTACCGGGACACAGCGTCTTTCCAGGCAATTACGTACCGGATGCGTTAGTTAGACAGGGTAATACGGCACAGGTTCTTCCGGCAAAAGGTGTTAGTATGCCAATCTCTACCTGCCGTTTGCAGATCAGGCAGTGGACCGATAATATGTTCAAGGACAAGTGGAGACTTACTTCAACTTTTAAAAAAGCCAGGGTCCTCTGGCCACAGGTGGATAGGAAAAGTACACTTACGGGACATTGTCTTGTAGGAAAACATGCCCTAAGATTGGGACATAGAAACTCCACTCTCTGTAGATGCTGCATGGAAGAAGACGAGGAAACGACGAAACACCTTCTCTGAGATTGCCCTGCTCTGGCAGGACTGAGAAGTAGGATATTCGAAACACATTTAGTTAGCACCGTAGTCCTACAGGATATTCCAAATTCAAAATCATTAAAAGGGCAAATTGGCTAGACGACCAGTCAATAGTTGCTATAGAGGAAACAGCAGGTATCACAATGGGCTTCTTTAGCCTAAGTGTGCTAGACAGCGTGCTGTCTTGCAGCATTTTCAACCAACCGTGGGAGGTACCGCGCTCCTTTGTCCAATCACGCCCATAGTTTGATAGTTCATTTTTGTCGTCGCCGGGAAAAGGAAAAGGGATCACGGGAAAAGGGTTAAAAAAACAATCCAAAGTTTTTTCGGCATGCATGCATACATACAGACATCTGAAGTTAATATAAAGGATTTAAAAATGTCATGTAATCCCATTAGAGTAAAAAATACATTTTCGTAAATCGTTTTTTTCTTGTTTTTCAATATTGAAAAAAGTGTTTATTTTATTTTACTGATTTTCAATAAGAAATACATGATCTAACACCAAAGTAACGTTTTGTATAACTCATTTAGTGCATTCATAGTATTATTTTTGGTTTTTTTTCTTCTCTTGTAGTTTGGAAAATTATGCGATAATTTGCAGTATGATAATAATAATACTAAGGACTATATATGAGTGTATATGTTTAAAGTATGGTTTGAGGTCTTATTAAGTACAAACTCTAAAAATTATTTTATAAAATGTATTTTTAAAATTATACCGAAAGCTTAGCAATATAAACAATATAAATTTTAGGGTAATATTACAATATGCCTAACCGTAAAACGTACTGCTAAAATTCGGTCTATTTGACTTCGGGGAAGAAGTTTGTTACATGTTTGTGGCATTTACATATTTCGGCGACGGAAAATCGCTTGGTTAAGTTCAGGACACTCGAGAAATGATTTGTTGTACCATTTGTTTGTTGGATATTAAACATACCTATCCATCTCCTTGTAAAGCACAAACTACCGTAGTATCTGACCTTAAATACATAAAAATTTCATCCAAAGAAGTATTAATGTAGAAGGTTGGTTTTGCTGTACGTATTTCTTAAAAACTTAAAAAGTACTTAACATAAAGTATTAAAAAAACAACTGAAAATAACAAAAAGCAACATAAAACTCTAATCGATTCCAAAATTTCCTTAACAAACCCATTATGTTTTATAAAAACAAATCACTTTTTGTTGTTTATTAATTTTGCGAATTAAATTCTCTTGTGGTTGACTATTCATGTATGCTTGTATATATAGTATATTAAAAAATCGGTTGAAATGCTTAAGTACTAAATGTAAATGTAAAATTAAGGAAGGAAAAGAGCCTCTGTGTTTTTTCGTTTGCTTCTTTAGATTTCGTCATGATGGCGGCAATTGAGAGAACTCAAAAACTTGGCATTGTAATTTAGAAGTGCTAATGCTGTAGTGCTATGAATATCGGTTCGGTTTGTAAAACTGTAGATCCATGTGTCGGGGTAAGCGCGACACTAATAATTTCTTCATTATAATTATAGCTAATGAGGGGACGATGAAGATAAGCTTTAAGTAGGTGCAATAATGATCAAAATGACAGACTTCGAAGGTTTGTCGTATCCACAAACACTATTCACTTGTAGGCAATCTATCACTTTCACAATTCCCTAGAGATATATTTTGTTCATCCTCGATCTTCTCACATTCCTCAGTGGGTGTATTGAGATCGTGCTCGAATTCATCTACATCATTATCTCCACCTATTTCCCTTTCCAATGGTTGCCAACCGTCAAACTGTTCCATGTTGTTGAAATTGTTTGGCATCTCTGTACCAGTGACGTCTCCCAAACGTGCTCTTAAACGCTGTGATATACCTTCCAATTCGGTAAATTTGCGCTTGATAGCTTGGCCTAAATTTAAATGGGTTAAATCTAATGTTTGTTCAAATTGGTCAATCACTGCATCAACGGATGAGGAAGGTGCCGTAGTATCAACATTTCCTCCAGCTGCTGGCTGTGCTAATGACGCCGGTGAAATTGAATTAGTTGCGGGTATATCATCCAAAGGCTGACAACGTATTTCTAATTGACCATTAATGCGCCCATTAAAATCGACAATATTAAAGCGACCGCCAATATGAAGTCCTCTCAGAAATACTGAAAGATCCAAAGCAGCAAATCCCATAATCGCGTCTTCCAGGGGAGTTGGCTGGTTTCGACCTTGAGCCATATCGAAAGCAGATTTCTTCCAGACCTTTAAGATGAATCGTTTCTGGGGCTATAAGATAAAACAATTATTTATTTAATGTTCAAATACGTGTACATAGTTAAAGTGGAAAGTATAGCGATTTTGCATTTATAAACATTTCCGTCCTTTTTCAACCAATAAATAATGTTCGGAATTAAACTACGATTTATGTTAAAAATTATTATTCTAAAGTTGTTCATGCAGAATTTTATCGTTAACTTACGAAAATTGTCGGTAAGCTAAGTACAAAAAAAATAGCAGTAGTAAAGTAATACCGACATTCGAAAAGGAAAGAAACATTTTAATTTTGAGTTAATTCGAGACGGGCAATAAATATAAATTCAATTATATGTTTTCTAAAATAGCCTCCGAATACATTGGTATATTATTAGAAATTTGTGCAAATCAAACATGGACACAGGTAAAAAAAATCTTACACAAATTGACGATCCGTTTGACTTGATGTCAACTTACCAACAGATTTTTATCGCAAAAAAGGTTTTGAATTGCGATACTAATAACTTTTAATAACATTTCTGTAACTTACGTTGTTCAAATAATCCACAGTGGCTGCCAAACGAAAACGTTGCTGCCACTGGGGTTGTGTTGTCTTCTCCGCTATGTTGGTGGCATATACCATGCCCTCATGTGACTTATAAGCTTGATATTGGCCCTCATCCGCCTGGAAAGTAACATAAGTGCTTGGAGGCTCGTTGGGTGGAAAGCGTTTTGATGCGTTGCGCTGTTTACCCGTCTTTTTAGTTTTAGAAGCCGGATTCAAAGGCAACCCCAAAGCTCTTTTGATCTCCAACGTGAATTTGAAAAGTTTAATATTTGAAGGTTGCAGTGGTTTTAAAGCTGTTGAGCACGTTACAGGAATTTCGGTGGCAGATGTATGATAGACTTTAGGCGATGTACCCACAAAACCTTCGGACGTTGTTGCTGCTGCTGATGTTGTTGGAGGTGTCATTAAAACTTTTTGTATCATATCCAATAGATCCGAAGTTTTTTTGATTTTTGAGACGCCCACATTATTGTTGGAACTAGATTGTGACGAAGAAGTTTTTGAATCCGTAGATGTAGTAGCAAGTTTTAATGGTTTTAAATTTTGTAATTCTTTAAGAAGTAAATCTGTAGAACCATCTGTATTAATAGTTACACTTAAACCTCTACAATCTTTAAGATGTTTGATCTGCTCTTCGCTGCCCACAGCCAGTAAACATTTAATTTCGCCTATTTTTACGCCAGTTACACAGTTTGTAATGGGAGTCCATGCATCTATGGAGATTACAGGAAGCTAGAAAGACGATAAGACTACAAAAACCTTGTTCCAAAAAATACTATCTTTGTTTGTTACCTTTCCTTTACACAAATGGTTAGTAATGGCTGCATCACGATAGGCTATATAAAACTGATGCAATGGAATGCGTACCACACCCATTGGATGCATTTCATAATTTAGATTTCCATTTCCATCATCGAAGACAATGCGATGCCACAGTTCCAAATGCAAAAACTGTTTATCAACGCGTTGCAGGAATTTGTCATCATTGATGACAGAAAATTGCTGTTGAATGTAAAAAATACTACTCATATTGTTATAATTTTAAAAATTCCTTTTAACTTACCTCCTGGTAATTGAATTTATTCCACTCGTCTGCCTTTGCTGTCGCCGGTTCGTCCAGCCAAAAACGTCGGCATATTAAAAACCTTTGCTTCTGCAGGGTTGGTGTTTCCTCTAAAAATCGTGTTTCATTTGCATAAATTAATCCCTTTAGCAAACGTATCTTTGTAGTTTCTTCATCAAAATTTGCTGTTTGCACTTTTGTATTGTTATTTTGAGCAGAGGCTGTTTGAGGGAGAAAGAAAAGAACAATACATAAAATATAATGCACACTTTTAGGCTGTTGTGAGTGTAAACAAATTTACGATATTATAAAAACTATATTTTATTAGAAGCCTAAAGGTCGCAAAATTAGAAATAAATTATTAGAAGCTAATAAAATATATTGTATGGGAAATGTTCAAGTAATAATTATAAATCGTTATAAACGCTTACTAGCTTAAGGGTGAAGTAACATTTGCGCAGAGCCGAGATATTTAGTTTAAAACTGCCAGAGACTAATGAATCATCATATTTATTGAAATATATCAAAAATACTATTGGTAGCAAACATTTTAAAAATCTTCCTATATAATGTAGGAGGCAATTAATTAACGCGTGTTGATGGCTTCACTTCTCAAACGATAATAATCTCTTTATTTTAGAAATGTTACTTACAAGCTAGTGGGAAGAGAACAAGCGTCAAGGAAGACCATGGTTGCCATGTAACAATATAAGATAAACACATATTCAGGGTATCCTACTACAACTCGGCCGTCCTGACGCTTAGATCCCCCGATCTCTTTATGAAAATATGGTTACTTGCTAAAGTAAATTTAAATATGGTTAAACTATTTACGTTTTGTAAGCCTAGATTTAATACAGTGTTTGTTTTTTTTTTTTTTTCTTTTTTTTTCTTTTTTTTTTTTTTTTTTTTTTTTTTTTATATATATACAATTTTTTCTTCTTTTTTTTTCATTTTCTTCCTACCCAATGTTTAATATTTGAAGCGCTCCAAACACCTTGATATGGATTACGTGATAACTGAAAGCCTTCGACATCTTTTAGAAGAAATCTGTCATTTTTAAGTATTTTCGATATCATGTAAGGACCTTTGGTTTTCGGTATAAGTTTCCTAGAAGCGCCTACTGTGCAGTCGAAATTTTTTACCATAACATAATCTCCTTTTTTATATTCTGTTGGTCGTTTACGTTTACGGTTATAATAGGTTTCATTATAAGATTGAGATTTTAATAGATTTCGTTCGGCTTCTTTTCTTATTTCTACTAAACTTGGTCTACTAGTATCTGTATTTACCTCATCGACTTTTTCACTGAATTCGTCCATTAACTTTCCTCTTTGCTCTACTCCGAATAATATTCTGCTTGGTAATTGTTTCACACTTCTATTTTGTGTATTATTTAAGGTATATTCTACTTGTTCAACCACAGTGTCCCAATGTTGTCCTTTTTCCGGTTCTGCAAGTTTGGCTATCATTGGTCCCAAGCTTCTGTTCATTCTTTCAACTTGGCCGTTAGCCTGGGGCGAACCAGTTGCTATCTTTACATGGTTTACACTAAAATCGTTTACAAACTTTTCGAACTCAGCCGAAGTAAAACAACTACCCCGATCAGAAACTATACATTTCGGTTTGCTATAAGCCCTAAAGTAGTCTCTTAAACATTTAATTACTTCCCTTGTGCTCGTTGTTCTAGTCGTGTATAACCTGACAAATTTGGTAAAACCATCGATGACCAGAAATATGTACTTTTTAGATCTGTTGGTATCAACCGGACCATAGTGGTCAATGTGAATTAGTTCAAAAGGTCTATTTCCTTTAGGAATACTGTGCAGGAATCCATCCTTTCTTCCCGTTTTAGGGGAAAACGCTACGCAGCGTAAGCAGTTCTGAATGTGTCGAGTACATTTTTCTTTTATGTTGGGAAACCAATATGTTTTAACAATGACATCTATCATTTTATCCCTGCCAACATGCCCTAGTTCATCATGATACTTGTACAGTACATGGTCTTCCATTTCTTCTGGCACATAAAAAAGCAATGCATTTTTCGATTTCCTATACACAACACCATTCCTCATCTCAAACCATTTGTGCTCAGATTTCTCCAAAATTTTCTTTATGTTCCGTAATTTCCCATCCCTAGACTGACAAATGATCAAGTTAGTCTCAAATGTATTAGTTTCCACAACCATAATATTTGTACACCTGCTCAGGGCGTCTACGTGTTGCATACGGCTCCCAGATCTATGAACTAACTCGTAGTCATAATTTTGGAGTTCTAGTGCCCACCTTGCGATTCTAGGATTTAACTCGACCTTGTTTAGTGTGAGCGTCAATGAATTACAATCGGTAATGATTTTAAAATGTTTCCCTTGTAAATACACACGAAATCTTCGTAATGCATAAACGATAGCCAGTGCTTCGAGCTCAAAGCTATGATACTTGGACTCTACTGCAGTTGTTCTTTTTGAAAAATAAAAGACCGGGTGTAGTCTACCATCTTCACTTCTTTGCATTAACACAGCACCGAAACCAATAGAACTCGCATCACAATGTAGTTCCGTTTCAGCCTTATAATCATAAATCGACAATACCGGTGATTCAATAAGTTTCTGTTTAAGATTAATAAAGCATTCTAGTTCTTTCTCCTCAAAACGGAACTCTTTATTTTTCCTTACAAGATCACAAAGAGGTTTCGCTAGCGATGAAAAATCCTTTATAAATCTGCGGAAGTAGGAGCATAGACCCAGAAAACTTTGGACCGCGTGTGGTTTTTCGGGAACCGGAAAATTTTTCACTGCTTCCAGGCCTTTCTCGTCCGCCCTAATTCCCTCTCTGCTTATCACGAAGCCTAAATATTTTACTTTCGACTGCATGAACTCACATTTGTCCAACCGCAATTCAAGTTTGTTCTGTACTAGTCTTTGAAGAACTTCCCTCAGTATAACCAGATGATCCGCTACATTTTCAGTGGCGATCATAATATCGTCCATGTACACAATAACTTTTCTGTCTCTAATCATGTCTGAAAATATTTCATTAACGAACCGTTGAAATACAGACGGCGCGTTTTTCAACCCGAACGGCATCCTTAAGAACTCGTATTGTCCTAACGGAGAAACAAAAGAGGTATACTTAACAGATTCCTCTTCAACAAACACATGAAAAAACCCATTCTTAAGGTCAAGTTTGGTAAATACATTTTTCTTCAACAAACTATCCAGTAAGTCATCGATCAGGGGTAAAGGATAGTTGTCTTTTACTGTAATCTTGTTTAGCATCCTAAAATCCACGCACATTCTTAAATCGCCAGTCTTCTTTTTCACTAACACAATCGGTGATGCGTATTCCGATCTACTTGGCCGTATGATTCCTTTTTCAAGGTATTCATCCAACAACTTTTGAAGTTTTTCTTTTTCCATATACGATAATCTTCGCGGTGAACAGTTAAACGGTTTAGGATTTGTCAAACATAATTTGATTGAGCTTGTAACTACTGATCTATCTGGCCTTACAGCCTTTATATAAAACTCAGTAAACATTTTAACAAACGTACATCTAGTATCGAAGCTAACTTCCTCACCGACATTGAACGAAAAGCTGTCGTCACCTACACAATCAATTTCAAGCATATGCTTTTCGAAGTCATCAGAAGACTGATCATTTTTATCTGAGCTCGGAACCACTACACAGTCTAACGATCGTTTGTCATTTTCATAAAATCTGCCCGTTTTACCTAACAATTTATCTTTTTCGATTGAACGTACCATAACTGTTTTGCCATTTTCATAAAATCTGCCCGTTTTACCTAACAATTTTTCTTTTTCTATTGAACCTACCATAACCGTTTTGCCATTGTCGTTTTCAATTTTGTTTAACGTAACCATTTTCAAGGTGCTTAAATCTAAGTTTAGATTACAGTTACTCATGAAATCTCTGCCAAGGATTACATTGTAGCTCATAGAATTATCCGCTACAACCGTTAAATGAAAAAAAACTTTTTTGGAATTTTTTAAAATATAACATAATGTTTGTCCATATGTCCTAAGTGGACTTTTATTTAAACCAAAATAACATTCATTGATAGGAACTAAACTTATTTCATTTGATAAAAATGATCGTTTCACAAACGAGATAGGACTCCCCGTATCTATGAGGCACTCTGAAATCATTGGCAGAACATTATCGTGGTTTGCAAAAAATATTTTAAAATATCTTACATAATTGTTGTTTAGACTTTTCTTCTCCGGGCACATCGCCACAAAATGGCCAAAATTACCGCACGCATAGCAAGAGCCAGGTTCTCTCTTTGGTTTTCTGCACTCTCTGGCAAAGTGTCCCCTGGCATTACAGTTTAAGCAGCGTAAACTTTTGTCGCTGCCCACTTTTAGTTTGTTGTCAGCGCCTTGTATGTCAGCCGACGTCAAAGTCACTTTGGAAAACGCACGTAACATCTGCATGGGGGTTTTGAAACATTGAATATACGCCTGCGTCCGTAACGTCTCTGACGGAATTCCCTCGATGATTTGTTCCAACAATTCGTCCTGGTCGATGTTAACACCTTGAGATAGCATCGTCTTCTCGTCGAAATAGTTGGCGAAATTCTCATCCGGCTGCCATTTACGTTGTTCAAAAGCTCGCCTCATATCAGTTTTGGACATTTTTTCTCCGAACGCCATAATGATTTGCTCGAACAATTTTTCTGTTGGTTCCAGAATACGTGTTGGATGTGCATGCAGCCACGTTTGCGCAGCACCTTTTAATTTGCTTATAAAAAGCATTCTCAAGCATTGCTCACTTAGCTCACAAACTGTTGCAATATTTCTTAATTGAGCCACCCATGAACGAGCACATGATTCGCCTCTATATTCTGCTGCAACCTCTTTTGCCATAGAAAGTGACATAGCTGACGATTGTTGATTATTGTGTTGTTGCTGCGTTGCCAAATTTTCATATTTGTATTTTGTTGCGGTCTCCTTTGCCATAGGAAGAGATGTAGCTGATGCCTGTCGATTATTACTTTGTTGCTCTGTTGCCACATTTTCTGTAATTTGCATTGCTCTTTTCACATCATCAATCATCTGCAGCTCTGTTTCATTCGTCTCCTTGTCTGCACGTCCACCATCGATATCGCAACCAGCAACAGCAGAACCAGTAGCAGCACCAGCAGCAGCACCACCAACGGCGCCAGCAGCAGCATCATCACCATCGGCGCCAGCAGCAGCATCATCACTATCGGCACCAGCAGCAGCACCCTTAGCGTCAACTGGGCACGTTCCTCTCATTTTCGCGTCTACTTCATTCAGCCGTAGAACAAGTGCGTTCTTTGTGCCAGCCGTCGACTTACCAAGCGCCTCGCACCAACTGCGCAGTTGTTTGGAATTATAATCTTTCACGTCTACTTCGTTGTCCATTTGAATGAGAGAAAAACAGTTGTTTATATTTTTTTTTTTTTAAAATTTATTGTATTCCGACGGCACTTTGTGGTTTATCCCACTTCTGATTTGTAGGAGGCAATTAATTAACGCGTGTTGATGGCTTCACTTCTCAAACGATAATAATCTCTTTATTTTAGAAATGTTACTTACAAGCTAGTGGGAAGAGAACAAGCGTCAAGGAAGACCATGGTTGCCATGTAACAATATAAGATAAACACATATTCAGGGTATCCTACTACAATAAGTAAATAATTTTTAGAGCTTATCAAAAGATATAGTGACAGTCGCAACTGTTGCTGAGAACTAACTTTAAATAAACCAGAGTTGGTGAAATATTCGAAACAAGCAATAAATAATTGAAATAAACCAGTGCTTTCCTGAATTGCACATTATTTATATTGTATTTAATTTTTGTACATAACCGTGCCATTATGCCTTATATGGTTATTCCAACCAAAACAAATCCTTTTATCACTTAGCTTAAATAATAAATACTTTCCCATTTCACATTCCATGAAGGGAATGAGTAAAGCTTCTCGCAATCAGAGGGATGTGCGCTTTTTAGTTTTCCACCCACTGATTGGGATTTACAGTTTTACACCGATTCCGAATGGGTTTTTGATAGTGTCACCAAGCAAGGTGACCGACGTCGAAAGAAATGTAATGTGGGCGGAGTAAGGATCGAAAACACGTACAAGGGCCCCGACACTAAACATTGCCCCACCGACTGCCAGTATGAACTTCTCAGGCTTTAAAATGCATCTTGAATACCAAAATTCCAACTGTTAGCAACCAAAACATATATATACTTATAACATTTTCAATGTTAAGACCTAATAAAACCTATACTTTCACTGTTATTATTCATTTATGAGTCACTTTAAATATAGAAATTGTTTCATTGTTAAGCAGAGTTAGTTGTAATTAAGTTAAGTCTTTACGAGTTTGCTTAGGTACAGTTTCGTCTAATCAAAAATCATTAAAGTGCAAATCAAATATCTTTAACAACTTTATGCTATTTTTCGGACATAAACCCGATTCCACTTACTAGTGCATAAATATATTGCCAATCGAATGATAATTGACTGCTAAGCAAGAACATGTGCTGAATTTGCAGGTAGTTGAATATATTGTATTTCTTTCACTATTTACTTTTAATTTAAACATGCTTACAAAAATGTATCGTAAGTGCCTTTGTAAAACACTTTTTATTATAACGAACCTAAAACACTACAATATTTGACTACTTACACGAAAGAAATACATACAAAAGCCAGATATGAAAAATATTGTTAGATCCAACCTAATAATGGGATATCGTGATAATTTATGAACGAATAAGTTACTAAATAAATTAATAACATACATTTCGTCGAGCGATTTTCTCTATACTTGTCTTTCTGATTCCAAACAATGTTGCACCAACTCCTAGAGTATATATCATAACTGCCAAACCCATTTGATGTACAACAATCTTTGGCTTTTATATTAAGAAATCTTATTTTACAGACTGTTTCTCTATCTTGAACGAAAAGCTAAGCAAACGAAAATCAGTCACTCACTTGCGACTAAAATTTGGTTCCTCTAAGTCGAAATTTTTGTTCGCCTGACTCTATGCTTGTTCCCAACTCACAGCACATTCGAAACAGGGAATCAAAATTTGTACTGAAAAGTTTTGAAAAATTTGATGTTTCATTAGGCTTTCTTTCGAGATAGAGTAACAGGCTGTTAATTTTTATTCTATGAGAAACATACGTCTTCCTATGGTTTTTGTGTTTCGCTTTCAGAAATATAAAATGCTATAGCACCTTTAAGTGCGATGCATTTCCCAGCCACATTTTTTTCTCCATAAGTTTTTGTCTTAAGACTGTTCTTAACCAAATCCATGAAAATGAAAATACTTTGCCCTAAACCGCAAACTGCATTCGTAGATAACATAATATGGTAATGATCATTCAAAAATCTAGTCCATAATAGTGGCAATTATTATTAAATGAAATCTTAGTAAAGTTAATTTAAATGTTTGCAAGAATTTTGCGGTTAATTTGAAAAATTGTGTTGAATGGATTTTACGGATAGTGCTGTGTATGGCAAGGAATATGAAACATATGTGTAATGAAGATTGAATGGAACATTATAAATTAATAAAGGAAACAAAATTGTGTTTGTTTTTTTTATTTTTTTTTTGATTGTTTACTTTGTTTGCAATGCAAAATATATTTATTAGAAAGCATGTCATAATCGTATTCAGGATAATCATTATAAAACTCAGCGATACAATCGTGGCATTGATTGTTACACTGGTCCCCTCAGTTGTCGTCACAGAAATTGAGAAATTTTTATTTTTAGATTGTGTTGCATCCGCATACGAACGAATGAATCTTAGTCATTGTATTTTTGTATGTTTTAGGAACAAGAAATTCTCAGCATATTCACCTTTTTCCGTCGATGTCTTATCAGTAGTAAGACTGTTACTAGCAACACGTTGTGTTGCTTGATTTGGTTGCTGCTGCGACTGAGCATCCGATGTCGGCTTTTTCTTATCAGTGGTTTTGGGAGACTTTTCATCCCCACTATCACAACTAGACTGTTTTGGTAAAAATAATTCACGTTTCATTTGCACAGATGACAACGATTGAATGTTTGTATCACGTTGTAGGATAATTTTGAAGTAGAGACAAGCCAAATGGCTATCACGTCTTTGAATCTCAATGCGCTTACACTGTTCCAGCAGTGAGGCGTTGTATAGATCGGTTAACTCTAAAACCCCCATGCCTAACATTTCATTTAGACATGTACCTGCTTCACGCCACCATACGGTAAGATAAATGCGGCCTAAATTCATTTTGTCGGCATTTCCATTTTCATCCACATTCAATTGTACGATGCGCTCACCTTCCTGACCGAAGCGTGTGCACTGTGTAAGGCTTTGAAACTTTTCCGACTCGAATTGCATAATATGAAACATATCATAACGTGGCACTTCCTTGATGAGTTCATTAGATAATTGACATTCAACGGTGAAAATCGGCCTTATTTCATTTTGCATCAAACGCATACATTTAGTGCCTTCGGGTTGCAATGTCAAAGCCTCCATTTCCAATTTAATACCTTTAATATTCTTAAAAATATTGAATTTTGTAGCGGGCGATAAATCGTCCAAATAAGCAGTAATGTCACTTCTGCTGCTGTTATTATTATTATTGCTGCTCTCCAAATTTAGGTTGACCTCGTTTTCCTCCTCGCAGTTGGAGAGTTTTGAAGCAATTTCAGTTTCACCAGCCAAATAGGCTACCAATTTAGCATCAAGTTTCTTCATGGCTTCAACGATTTCTTCAGATTTAGACTGTGATGTTAAACGTTTGGATTTCTCACCTGGAAAGGAAGAAATATTTTCTAATTTAATTAGCAATTCAAAATTAATTAATAAAACAAATTTAGATTACTTGTAGTTAATACGTTACACATTTTGCGGTCAATTAATTATTAAAAATTTGATGTTACGATAGTTTAACGTTAAGAATAAAAACTTGATTTGGTAAACACTAAGGTTGGACATGAAGCTAATTAACAAAGGATCTACTAAAAAATAGATGTATAGTAAAGGAATGTTTGCATTCCATGCGTGAAATTACATATGTGTATATAATACTAAAAAAAACATTTAATAGGTGTAAATATTTTGCGTATTTTCACTAACTTATTATAATTTTGTAGAACAATAAATTTAGCTAATTAACGACAGTTTCAATGCAAGGTTTATACTTATAAGACAAACAAAACCGATGTTATTAGATTTTTCAGGACTGCACTTGATGTTCTACAAATTTGTCATAAAATAAATTTCCCAAAGGATTCTTTACAGCTTCAAGGATACTTACCCGCTACAAAAAAAGTTAGCGAAATTTTACGTCTGCTCTTTGCAAAGTTCTGACTACAATAGCTTGAAACTTTGATCAATGTTATTTTATAAAAGCTGACATTTTTCAATTTCAGTGACGCGGGCACAACGTAATCTTAAGTTTCAATCTGAAGCAGCGATGCCGTGTGTGTTTCCATCAAGAGTAAGATATACATAGACATTTTTATTCGCTCAATAAATGTAACGTTATAGGCAAGATTGGAAGTAAACGTTGGATGTTAGAATGCATGGATTCAAGAGACAGAGTCATTAATACAAAACATCCTACAAGATCTTGCTCTCAAGTTGATCACACATACTGATTGTCAAAATGCATTTGAATTGACAGCTGTGACGTAGGGCTGTAATCAACTTGAAATAAAATAAAAAAATAAATGGTTTCCCATTACATCCCATGGAGGGACAGGGGAGAGATTCTCACAATCACTGAGCTGTGCGCTTTCCAGTTTTCACTCACTGATTGGGACCTACAGTTTTACACCGATTCCGAACGGTATTTTGAGAAGCTTTTTCATGGCTAAATACTCGATAGTGTCGCCGTCACTATGCGAGGTGACCGCCGCCGAAAGAAATTTTAAGGTGGCCTGAGCAGGGATCGAACCCAGGATCTCATGTACAAGATGCGTGCACACTACCATTGCACCACCGACGGCCACTTGATAGTCAATTTTATTGTCAACATGCTGGCGTCAAGGAGACAACTTAAAAATCAAGCCTCACTATAGTGCTGCAAGAATTAAATAAATATTTATTTCCTCACATAATACACAATTGTCATGTCAGAAGAAATTGATTCATGTACGTTTATTTTTAAATCATTCCGTCCATATGATGACGGTTCTATTCCATAGAACTTCATGCCCTCTGTTAAGGTCTATCTATGAACCGCAACACATCACTATTTTTATTAGTTTCATCCATCGTTCTATTGCGGCACGGTCTTTGTACAACAAAACACGAAAATTTATTTACAAAATCTGTGATCAGTTGTTTAACTAACTTGACGGTCAACTTGTCACACGACTTGAAAGGAAAAATTGATAACAAGTCAATGGTCGAGTTTTAAGATGTGAATGTGATAAAAAATTTAACGTGTAAAGGGGACCTTAGACCTGTAGATAAGTTGCAGCGATGTCAAATTGAGCTTGAATCTGAAATTAAAACATTCACAACAAACATTATAACTTCAATCGAGGCAACCACACCCAGGCTTGTAAACAAATTTAGAAACACAAATTACTCTAAAATTCCTAGAGGTTTAATATGTCTTATTAAGCAACGAAATTATTTTCGTCGTGAATGGCAAAGATATCATTATAACTCAATCATTATAACTACCTAACAACGTTAGTTAAAAACTGGTTCTGGCACTTGGAAAACATGATTAAGTGTATTATTCCAAAAGTCCCAAAAGTAAAGGTAAACGCAAAGGCCACCGCGAACGCCAAACTCAAATTCGTGTTCGTTCACTTACGAAAGCTATTGCTGAAATTTGTGGTTTATAGAGTTGCCCAACTAAAATAAAAAAATTATAGATTATAAAAGGTTATATTGAGTAATGAAAAATATTAAGAAAGTTTGTACTATTTCAATAGATCAATTTTTTAAGAATGTTATTGTTTACAATACTGCAGATACAAACAATATTTAAGGAAATACACATAAAGTGTGTATGTAAAAAAGCTTGGATATTTTGGGTTACATAGTCGAATAAATTTTCCAATCTACATTAAATTAGTTGTCTTTGCAAAAAAAGTGTCATTTGACCGCATTTAAAATATATTGGCTCTTTTGTTTAATAATGCCTTAACATCAACTGATGGTTCATAATTTTATAAATATAATTATAAAAGTTTTGCAACCCATTATTTATTTGAACTCCCATTCGAAATTTTCCTTTCAATTTGTAATTTCTTCAACTAACGACAGGAATTATGGAGTGTTGAATTTGACAGCTGATGTGATGGAAAACGTTGCGCTGCGTTCTATACACTACCCATTACATAACGTAACTCAACGCGGGTATTCACAGAACAGCTGTTCACAAGCTACCAAAACGACAAAACTAACGCGAAGTGACTGATTCACGACTTATAGAATAACACCATAAGTAATCTTGACAATCTATCAAAGTCCTTTTGGAAAATTAGAAAAATTATGAGAAAAAGATTTGAACACATTTCTCAATTAAAATTGGTAGTATGTACACATGTATCGACCGATTACGAAAAGGCATATGCTTTAGGCAATACTTTTTGAAGGTAGCTTGAGATTTTATCAAAGTGAATTCATAAACAATTTTAATAATAGAATATGTTTAACAGATTAATCCAAATACATATCAGTGCAAACTTTAAAAAAATTTTTAAAAAACCTTCAAACAAGAAAAGCCTGTGGCTTAGACATGCTAAGAAATGTTAATGTTTAATGTTTATTGATCCCTAAAATTCATTTTAACAAAAGTTTCTTATAAGATAACTTACATCATCTATCACTACATATTTTCCTACATTTAATAATATTTACAGAACTATATACTTCAAACAAACTTAAGCAGTAGTAACTTACATAAAAAACAATTAAAAACAAAAAATTAAATTCAACTGCCTACTAGAGGCTTCCCCTAAAATGGATTAGTAAAAAGGAGATACATGCTAAGAAATTAATTTCTAAAAAATCTACCTAGCGGTGCTCTCGATAAGCTTACGAATTTACTAAACCATTGCCTAAAGCCAACTACAGACTTGTCATTCATGATCATGAACATCAGCTATCGTTGAAGTTTATTGCCAGTTTACCGCCCTTCTTGATACCAAATAAGAATGTAATCGAAGTTGTTCTCATCACTATCATGTTTACAAAATATTTTGGTAACATTTTTTCAAATTGATCAGTCAGATAAAAGATATCGACCAAACTCGTGCTCATGAATAACAAGTCAGTGTTTCGCTTAAAATTCCAATATTTCCCTAAAGCATGGCATGAAGCAAAGGTTATTCCTATCTTAAGCATGGAAAAAGTAATATTGAAACCTCATGTTATCGACCGATAAGTTTACTTTCTAGCTTAGGTAAGTTATTCGAAAAAGTTTTAAAGGGAACAGATTATAATTTCATCGATGAAAACGATTTGATCCCAAACGAACAATTTGGCTTTCGCCCTCTGCATAATAATACGCACCAAATCAATCGTATTACAAACTTTATTAAAATTTCTCTCAACGAAAAATCCTCAACAGCATTAGTGTTACTTGACGTCGAAAAAGTTTTTGACACTGTTTGCCATAAGGGTCATGTGTACAAACTTATAACTAACAATTTTCCCTCATTTCTTATCAAAATAGTACAAAGTTTTCTTGCTGACCGTACTTTTTATGTTAGCGTAAATGCAGTTTCTTCTGGCGGATTTGACGGTGAGGCGGATTTGACGGTGAGGCGGGTTTTCCACAAGGGTCCATTTATATTCCGTAATATCAAATGATACCAAGTTGTAACTATGACTTTTATGCAGATGACACTGCAATTTTTGTGTCTGGTCTTTCACCTACTTCCATTTGTTAAAATATACAAAGTGTGTTAAGTACTTTAAATTTGTATTTGAATAAATGAAAAAACTAGGTAAATGCTGACAAACCGCAAGCTATATTTTTTAAACGAAAAAGAAGTCCGCGAAATTTACCAAACACTAATTTAGTTACGAATGGGATTGATATCCCATGGAACGAAAACGTTAAATATCTAGGCGTTTTATTAGATCGTTGCTTAACTTTTATGTTCGCTTCAGGAAGCATTTCGTGCAGGTTGTCCAAGAACGGTTGTTGTGCCAGAAAACATCGCTGCTTTGCGTTAGCTGGGACATACCGTGCGATAGAGGCAACATTGGACATTACTTTAATACTGCATAAATATCGCGGTGAATATCGCATAATTTGTCATTCCCTTAAAAACGACTCGTGTCGATTGGTGCAAGGAAATGTAGAAAAAAAAAACAACGACATCTATAAGATTACGGCAGGCGATGAATTATGGATCTATGTAGTATATGAACCTGACTCTAAACAGTAATCGGGACTTCCAAGACGAGCCAAACCCAAAAAAGGTTGTTCGCGCACGAAGCACTGGTCATGTAACAACAGCTCATTTAGAGCACCATAGAACAGGCAATTCTGAATGATACGCAACCATTTTTTTGCCAGAAGTTTTTGGTGAACTATGGAAAACGAACCGCCGAAGAAAAATCATTATCATTATCGCGACAATGCTAGCTACCAGGCATCGGCTCAAACAAACAAGTATTTGGTCAGCAAATCCCGCACATAAAAAAACAAATTACGTGGTCAACGTTTTTTATGCCCGAAGAAGCGTTCAAACCGAATGTTTTGCAGCTACCTCATTCGGAGTGGCAAAAGTGCTTCGAAAATTGGTTCAAACGCAACAAGACTGTATTGATCTTCATGAAGAATTTTCGTCAATTTGCGTCGAACGTGTCTCATTGGCACTAACCCACGACGAAGAGTGAGAAATTAAATGTCTGATGAGGGAATGTATATCTCTATGTATGTTTTCCTCTATGGTTTTCATCTTTATCTGGCTATCAATACTAAGTGCTTTGAAAAGAAAATGAACCTTCTCTGCAAATTATTAATATGTTAGTTTTAACTACTTGTTTTATATTCCAATTGAAAGATTATATGTGAAGCTTAAATCAGGGCTTTGGTTTGAGCCGGTCATTATTATGGTTGTCTAAACATGAATTGAATTATGCAATACCGTACACATATATTTTAACACCACATTGTATGTCAAAATTCTTTTCGGTGTTTTTATTGTACCACAGAACCCCCTTCATTTGTTGTTTATACGAATGATAAAAACGCAAACCCTGCGCAAAAATATAAATCCAAAGTCCGAGCACTGTAAATCTTTGAAGAAGCAAAAATAATAAATTATATAATCGCAAATGAATTCCATGTACATAATAGGTTTAAAACAGAAAATTACGATTAGAAATCGTTTATTGACTTTCTAGGAAAATTAGTTGATGAGTTGCAAAGGAATGTTAAAAACAAATAACGCTGTAGGACGTTAAAATCGAATAACCTTGTGTTGTTAAGCGTGGAGGTAAACCAAGGCCCAACATTAGACACACTCTAAAACACACACTTATGATAAGGAATATGTGATGCAATACGCGATTTAATCTGTTTTCAGACAGATTATTGCCTTTGTTTTTTTATTGTTATATTATTTAGTTTTATAAGCAATTTTTCTACATTTCTATTACAGTATAACAAATTTATATTATTTTCTGATTGTTAATAATAACGCTGCCCTCGATAGTTCGATACGGAAAAAACTGTACAAAGCTATGTCGGATGTATATATATATAATATAAACAGTAGGGTTCGTATTTTGTGGGTAATGTGTTCCCTGTGTAACCCATTATCCATCGATCGTTTACCCATTATCCACGGGGAATGAGAAAAATAATAGGTAGCTGCCCACATCGATGGATAGTTGCCCATTTCGATTACCCATTACGCATGAGTAGTAATCTTCATGAGTAGGTACCCACGACAATCGGGAATTAAACCTCTCTATTACCCATTACACATGGTGAATGGGTAATCGACCTTTAAACATTACTCAAGTCGATGAGGAATGGGTTACCGAGGATAACACATCCGCATTTTTGTTTAACAACGTGAAAAAATTAGAAAAATGGGTATAACTCACAAACGAAGCGTCCAATCTAAAATTTAACCACTTTTTGTAGATGTCCAAGGGTTGTAGATTTCCAAGATAGGTTGTCAAAAAATCGCCAAAATACAAAAAAATCACTTAAATAAAAATGTGTCCATAGCTCGGAAAGGGTGTGTCAAATCGCAAAAATAAACTTATTTTCACTTCATCTAGAAGTTACAACTTAGCGTTATATTCAGAATGGCATAAACATTTTTTGGAAAGCCCGATTAGCCATTCCCCATTTGTTATGAGTAGTCGTGGTGTATAATTCACTATAGTCATGGGTAACTACTAGGGATACGTATAAGGTAATATATACTGGATCCCATTTCCTCCCGCCCCGAAGTCAAAATTGTCTATCCCGTACCTCCCGTCCCGTACCATCCCTATACCGCGCGAATTTTTTTCAGTCTTTTATTCTATATACTTACTTAATTGTAATTAAAACATATTTTATATTTCTTAAAAATATTGTTACGAATTCCCTTAGTCGTCCATTTTAGCGCTGTTTTATTCCCGTTAATAAAACAAGGTTCATTTTTAAATTACGATAAGTACAACAGATTTAGTTCGTTTTATTTTACTTATACAATTTTAAAGACAACACTTTACAATAAGTCTATATCTTACTATTAATTCGCGTTGCTTACTTTCCGGCGTTTAATCACAGTCTGACACATAATGCCAAAAACCTCCACTATTTATACAAACTCACCATACTAAAATGGTGTATTTTTTTTTTTTAGCAAATTCAAGATCCTTCTAGCAATACGACCACTCTTTATCGCTCTCTGGATGTGTGTAGAACACCCTAGATTAGTGGATTAGATATATCTACATATATGTATTCATAATACTGGCGAATTCGTAATTCATACTGATAGGTTTTTGCAATGTATACTTCTAGGTTCAACACTAATCGCACTGTTATTTACAGTAAGCAAAATAAGTAAGCATGCATATTACATTACTGTGACATAAGTAAAGCTTTTAATCGTAGCCATAATTTTATATTTAATATTTCTGATTATAATTTTTGTTTAAAAATAATAGTTTCCCAATCTTCCTTCCAGCAAACGTATATGCCTTTCCTCAAAAATTCTGCTACACAAAGAAAAATATGACAGGGTAAAATCAAATTGAACGATTTTACTAGGAATTCACCATAATATTATTATGGATAACTTTATTATATCTATATCTTAATATTATGTGGATAACTTTTGGTTGTTAGCAAATAATATGATTTCCCCTTAAAATAAAAGGGATTCACATTTTTTCACATTTCCACAATGATTCAAAGAGATTCATATTAAAAATAAGAAGAGTTCTTCTTATTAATATGTGTTACTCGCTAAAAGACAAAGAGATCGTCTCTATGGTTTTAAAGTGACAAACTTTTTGGATGAAAAACATAGAGAAATCTTATTGATTTTCTTCCATTTTAAGTGGTATTTTTTCTCTGTGTACAGGCAGGTAATACACTTTCACTGGTAGCTGACGATGGGCATACATTTAGTACTTGTCCTGCTAGTTTTTGAAGAAGAATAAGATGCGAGCAGTCTTTCCATGAAATATAAAATGAGGATATTAATCGTTGAAGTGTGTTGTATATGGTTATTAATTTCTTGTACTACATCATCCCTTTCTGGACTTAATTTGTCTTATAACTCCGAAAAAGTATCTTAGATTTGAGAAGATTGACACTCGCGTTCGTGCTGAATAACATTAACATTTATCCATTGTTCTAACCATTCCCATATCGTTATCGCGTTTTTTGGAGTCAAGCACCTTAATTGCCTAAATGGAGGGTTTAAAAATAGCGGAACGTTTCTTTAAGATAGTTTATTTTTCAATTTCATTCAGTTCCATTCAATTCAGTTAACTTCAATAAGTCAATTTAATTCAAGTCAATTCAATTCAATGCAATTAAATTAAAATAAAATAAATTAAATTAAATTAAATCCAATCCAACTCAATTCAATTAAAATAGTATCAAAAATCTGGTTTTATTTTCTGAATAATAATGACACTTACCTGCAAATGGAAGACTCAAGAAATTAAATTTAATTTAATTCAATACAATTCAATCCAATTAAATTAAGTTCAGTTCAGTTGAATTCAATTTAATTAAGTTCACTTCAATTCAATTAAAATAGTATAAATCTGGTTATATTTTCAGAATAATAATGATGCTTTTTGCGGGTAAAGGGAAAACTCGAGAAAATTTTATTTTGTATTGATTTGGTATGCAAATCGAAAAAAAAACGAAAAGAAATCGTAGATTGAACCGGAAAAATCTGAAAGAAACCGCAAATAAGATCGAAAGTTAACCGATTTTATTGGGTTTTTCCATTTTTTGAAACCGAAAACCGGTATTCAAAAAATGTTATTGTTTCGAATAAAGCGAAAATCGGTTATACTCTAGTAACTACCCATTATTTCCACCCTTCCCCATGGGTAAAGGGTAATTTAACCAACTGTTAGAAACCAAAAGCGGAACGCAATGGTTAAAAATTCATATCTTTTGGGTTATAAATAAAACATGAAATAATAAAGCGTCATAGTTTTTATATAATCATTTTGTAATTTTAAAAGCAGGATAATCCCGCTAAAAGCAGCGGGACGGTTGGTTAGGTTAGTAATGGGTAAACGATCGTTACCCATTCTCAACGGCAATGCGTATGGTTTACTCATGGGTGGGTAAATACAAACGCTGATAGTCATGTATTCTGTTCAAGACAGTAAAAGAGATAATGAAAAAAAATTAATATTCAAGTAATAATCACGGATGCAGATGATGTACATATCAATAATAGCTTCATCGTATGGAGATTACACTCGACTGGAACAGAACGTAAAGATGGCAATAAAAAAATAAATAAAATAGGATGGTCGAAACTTTTCTGAAAAGTCACAGGATCGAAATGGCTGGAAACTTCCTTGTCTTTGCTATATTAAACCGCTAAGCAAAAGAGTCTGTAAATCGACCGACAAATACGAATTATAGATTTCGATTATTTTTCCAAAAATAGTTAAATCAAATCTTTTATAACTACTACATAACTACTATGGACCAATATTCGAATAGAACAGACATATTGTGTTCCGACTTACTGTTTTATTATCGACCATATTGGTACAAATGATTATTTTTCCGAAGAAATTTATTGGAAACAAAAGTATTAACTAATAGTATGGAAAGGTATCAAAATCTGCTGAAAGAACTGAAACTTATTTCAATTACATATTTTACTCACAAAGTTAGGGATAACTCAATATTAGGGATGTTAGGGAATTAAATGTAAAGTTATGGGGACGTGGCCCTCTCGGTCGGTAGGGGCGGGTAATAGTGGCGGCGATGGGTTCGCTTGATAAAAAAAAAAAACAAAAAGTAAAGCTCAATATGAACGCATTTCAGAAAAAACTAATTGTTTGTCCGCTTCACGTGAAATGCCTTTTATGCTTTTCTAATCATAGTGGCTTTTTAAAAATTTAAATTTTAGTGTTGGATAGCTACTATGTGTCCAAAACCGAAAAATCGGTTAACCGGTTTTTAGCTGTTAACCGTGTGCCACTTTCTAAAAAACCTAATTTTCGAACAGACCGAAAACCGGTTGTTTAAACTCGGTTAACTGGTATTACTTAGTTTGCGTTAAATATCCTTAGGAAGATTAATAATAAATGGTATGATTTTGGGCTTTTAATGAAATTTTGGAAATAAGAAACATGATTTATATTTTCAACTATGATTTTATGCTTTATTAAGTTCTGAATGGCATTGCAATTTTTTTTTTTTTATTTAATACTAGCTGACCCGGCAGACTTCGTCCTGCCTTCAAAAGTATTTGTAACATCAGATGGTAAACAATGATTAATATCTCGACGTGGGCGCCATCTATTTTATCACGGTGCAAAAACACAAAAAACTAAATATTGCGCCATCTGTCGGACGAACTCTTGCGCCATCTGTCGAAACTACACAGAAACACTACTCACGGCCCATAGAGCATGCATATAAAATTTGGTCAAAATCGGTCCAGTAGTTTTTGAGTTTAGCGATCACGAACATACACGTAATTTTTATATATGTAGAGAATTGAAAATGATTTTATGACTTGAGTAAGAATTAATTAAGCTTTTCAAATTTTTTGTTAAATAACAAAATTTAAATTATTTTATAAATAAATGTTTTATTAAACTTAACAAGATTTTCGTATGTACATAAAAATCTCTTTCAAATTTGAACATCATTTTTGAATTTAAATCAGTTTAATGTGAATTTTAATCAAACTGTTAAATTAAAATATTAAACACGAATTCCAAATTGAAATATGATTTACATTTTAAGTTTAAATTAAAGCGTGATTGTCAAATCTAAAAAGAGTTGTAAAATGTTGAGTAGTATATGAAATGTCGCTAAACAAATGTGTTGTAAGTGCTACATGTTTAATTTAATTTAAAACAAAAAAGCGAAAAAACGGTTCCACCGGTTTTGGCCAAAATTTAAAACCAAAAACCGATTTCTTAAAAAACAGATTTTTCAAAAAAAAAACAAAGACGCTCTAATACGAACGAACTCTGATAGTCATGTGTTCTGTTCAACATAGTAAAAGAGATAATGAAAAAAAATAATGTAATAATCACGGATGCAGATGATGTACAGTCAAGAATAGCTTCATCGAATAGAGATTACACTCGACTGCAACAGAACGTAAAAATGGAAACAAAATAATAAATTAAATAGGATGATCAAATTTTACTGAAAAAAAATTTAACTAGCAAAGACACAAACCACATTCATTTATACAACTCTGTTATCTGTTAATGCGGTCAAAATGAGATATATACCAATAGAAGGGATTTTTAAACGATCGGAGAATTATATATACATATAAAATTAAATATTAAACTAATAACATTATATTATTGAGAATTTTTAGCGCCAAACCAAAAATAGCTTTTTAAGAAGGCAATTGTCCTCACATAACAATGTATGCATCTTGGAAACATTTAGAAAGATTATTACAAATCAAGGAATTCTCCCGTGTTCTCACAAATCTCGTTGGAAAGGCCTTTAAAATCATTTGCAGGATATGCAATGAGAATGTGTAAATAGTCCTTCGAAGGATGCAAGTACATATTTGCATTTGGTTTTAGACACCCAAAAATTATTTTCGCCCATTGTGCGAAAACAAGGAATTCTCCTGTGTTCTCACAGGAGTTTTAAACTTAAAATGTAAATCATATTTCAATATGGAATGCGTGTTTAATATTTTAATTCACTAATATTAAGTTTTTGTTGAATCATGCGAAACTTTTTAACGTAATCGAAAATCAAAAAAAAATTAATTTGCAGACTTTCAAAATCCAGCCGAGAGTATTAAAAATACCCATTTAACAATTTCATGTTATAAGTTAGATTTATATATTTTACAATTGCATATCTTTTTGTATGGACGTATCGAGTAGTGATGTACGGTTCTGTGTATTGTAAGAACCGGTTCTGTCAAGTATTTTCTCAAATTTCTTTTTTATTTGAAAGTACAATCCTTCCGGTTAATAATGGAAAATAATTTCATTCAAATGGCTGCCTCGGCTGACCATGCAGTAGCCTACACGATCGGTCCAATTTTTAAGCACATTATCGATTGTGTGCAGCTGTATTTCACCAATGGCTTCACGAATATTGTCCTTTAAAGCGTCAATTGTCTCTGGCTTGTCGGCGTAACACTTATCTTTGGTTTATCGATAAGGTTTATTATCGCTTTGGTTTATCGATGAGAATGCCAGTTTCTTTCACTTTTTTCACAAGATAACGAACATACGGAGCTGACGGTGCTTCTCTTTTTCCAAAATCCGTACGCAATTTTCGCACACATTCTGCAACATTACCATGATTTTCAAAGTAATGTCGCAATATTTCCCAGCGTTGTTCAAGCGTATACACAACAATATTCGTTCAGCGGAAGGATAAAACTAATTATCTATCAAGTGTTACCATTCACGAAATAAGCACTAGTTGAAAAAAAAGTTAGATGGCGGACCCTTTATATCAAGGGCCGACAAACTATTTTTTGTTAGTTTTTGGGTAATAAGACTGAAATATATGTTTGCCTGAGGCTATTTAAAGCTTTCACTGCATTTACACCGAAAGATAAACAAACCGTACGCATATTAAAAAAATTTGTTTATATGTTCTACAAACAGACCGTTAATCTTTCGGTGTAAATACAGATTTATTTAATTATTTTATAAAAAGTTCTCTTACGTCGAAAAAAGTACTTTCGGAAGAATACAAAAATTCCCCTCGAAAATTATCAAATATCATCACTGATAAATACTCCAACAACTCAACCATGGTACAATAATAGCTTTGTTCCTTTACTTTTCGGGTAAAGTTCGGGTAAATGAGAGTAAAAGCAAAATTCACTGTCAAATACTCAAATTTACCCAAAAGTAAAGGAACGCAAAAAACCACTTTTCTTACCCGAAAACAAATGTCAAAACAGAAAACATATGCTTGACAACAAATCTTGCATATCATGTTAATTTTCACTGTTCATTTGCACACTTCCCATCTTCTTTAAATAAGCACTCTCAAAGCAATCACTTTTCAAGTTAATAAAATTGTAAATTCAATAATTTTTTTTCACTTGCGTTATTTTTTCCACAAATAATACATATGTTTTTATGTTGACGTTTCGAACTGTTGATTGTTTGACACTTTGCCCAAACTTACCCGAAGAAAAAGTCTGGGTAAGTTCGCTAAAAAGAGAAACGCATTTTGACGTTAAGAGAAACAAAAAATCGCTCTCATTTACCCAATTTTTGCGTACGGGAACGCTTTTGGGTAAATTTGGGTTCCCGCGGGATCCCGCGGTAAAGTAAAGGAACAAAGCTAATATCTACATGGTAATAGCAGCACGCGTTGTTACTGTTGTAGGCAGCAACAACAGGCATTTTGTTTTTGTTATATTCGCTTCAGTTGTCAAACCCTAAGCAAATACATAGCAACAACACAAGAATGCAAACGAGTACAAAAACAAAATACATGTGAGTTTGACAACTGACGCGAAAAATCACATGAAAAAAATTAAACATCTGTTCAAACGACTTTACCATGTACATATTATTGTACCATGAACTCAACGATTGAATTTCAACAGAGATGTGGAAGGAATCGCTCAGAGTTATAGACTTCTAATAGGAAAACGTAAACAAGTAAAGTTGAGAGAATTAGCCGAACAACTATACCCAGCGGCGCATATGCACATTATGAATGCAGAATTGAATACCTCATGCAGAATTGAATTGAATACCTCTTCAACACTTCGCAGGCAGTATGCTGCATTAAATCGATTACAAACCAGATTACTTTGCCATAAGCATGGCTACTTTGTAGAATGCGACCTTTACATTTTTTAATACTTGCAATCGAAGAAGTGGGTGATTGGCGAACACTCTTCGGGCGTTTATTACAACTAGGCATACGTTTCTAAATTGTAATCAACATTGTATGCAGACTGCCCACATAACGACACACATTTTTAAAAATGTAATCGACATTGTAGACAGATTGCCCACCGGGCGATACACAATTTTAATATGGTAATAGCTGTTGTAATAAGGTTATTTTACTACTTAATGTACCATCGCGAAGTACATTGGATGGTAATGTACATTTAGCAGAGCTCGCAAAATATGCTCAACCAAATTTTTCTGCCCGGTCTGTTCACTTAAAAAACCGAAAAAATGTCGGTCTCGGTTTTCGAGTTGAGCGTAACACACGAATCGGTCTCTTACTGACCGCTCGATACGAACAGAACTGTTCGTCGCTCAGCTATTGAGGGTCAGTAAGTGAGCAAATCAAGTAAAAGGTCCGCTAAAAAGGTCATTATTTTTATTGTTGCGATTGCCATATGTTGTTGGCTTAGATATTTCGTCACAGGCGAAACGTTTTTGGCGAAGCATTAAAGAGGAAGGGAGAATACGATAGGGCACTCATTTGTGTGAATATGCGTATGCATTAATAGCCAGTGTCGCCGCGCAATACAAATTTAGGTAAATCAAACAATTTGTCAACAAAATGTAAATGTAAAATAAAAGGCAATTTATGTGTACAGGCCAAACCAAATTAATCTTCATGTATGTATGTACATATTTTGTTCAATGCTTATGAATGAAATAATAAAAACATTATATATTTATATTTTATTATTTAAATTAGGATTAAGGACAAATTGAATAATACATGACATTCAAAAATAAAAAATTAATTACTATTTTATTTAAATACCACTAATAAAATAATAATAACATTGAGAAAAAAATGGCGCAGTACCAAATTTCATTAGGATCGGTTATGATTTATGAGAGATATCATCTCTATCAAATGGACAGCCGCCTAACTTTTATATGGGAGGTGTCAGAATGGGAGTGGCAAAACCACAAATTCTCCCTAGAAGCGTGGTATTTGACTAAATATTTCATAAAGACAAGAGTTTTCTTGTCAAACAACCAGCCGGCCACACTACTTTTGTATGGGTGGTACCAAAATGGGTGTGGCAAAATCACCCTTGTTTAAGTAGGTGTCTGGTAGAAAGAGATATTCAAAAAAGCCTCGAAAGAGTAGTTCAATGTAGTAATAAATCATATGATAATTGTTTCCTTAGTCAACAGATCTGATTTGAATTAAAAATTTGGTGTGTGACGTTAAAAGGCAGAGATTCATTGTCAAAGTTAAAAGGCAGTGATTCATTGTCAAAAGTCCAACAATTCGCAACTTTGGGGAGATGTATGTAGATGATGAGATTATTTCGTATCTTTCAGAGATAAATAAACTACGATTCTTTAATTTTGACTTGGTATTTTGTAAAGATGTGTATATACAAGTAATTTTAATAAATTTTTGGGGAAACGATTAATATTTTTATTATTTATTCGCGACCTCGAGCTTAATTACTTAAACCTTAGGGGGGATATATCATAAAGGTCGAATATCAACATTTAATTAATACATATTAATATTTTTAGTTAATGTATGATAAGTTATTTTTACTCCTTTGTTTACAAATGTATTGTTGTTACAGATATATAAGTACAAAGTACATGTTTGTTAATTCACTGCTATTATTTTGACCGCAGTTGTATGTACATGACAACATAATAAATTATTTCCGGTGCACGAAATTTGTGAATGTCATTATCATGGTAGAATTATCTATCGGGTAAACGCGCCAGCCCAGCTGATTTGTTATTTTTTCATCTTTTCCGTGGGTAATCTGTCAAATATGGGTTTGTTTCTTTTTGTATGTTAATAAAATTCAAAGATTTTCAATCATTATTCAATTTATAGCATAGACTTTATATTAAGTAAGTCAAACTTATTAATTTTTTCACATTTTGTGAAAATAGTGTCTTTCATTATTCAGCTAATTTTGAAAGCTTAACCACGGAATTTCTAATGCAACTACCTAATATATATGTAATTCTACCATGGTCATTATTAGAAAGTTGCATAAGAATTATCATAGAATATTTGTGTTCCTAATACCGATGTCTATACACATACATATGACCAAAACCATTTAGTAATTTTGCCCTCAAATATACTATAAGAAATGCGAATAAATTAGCGCTGCTCGTCGGTCTTTCTGCCATCAAAGTGCAGGCCAAATTAAACGAATATGACATGTGGCGTTGGGAATTTAAAGTTCTTCTGTTCGACTAAATGACGACACTTGTTTCAATATGCTGCTGTTCAATTTTTTACCTTATTGTATAAAATGTGTACAATAAGGTTTTAGCGACAAAACTTATATACAAAAACGAAGTACATAAGTACATAGAATGTGTGTACATATAAATATGTGAACCTTATCGATATATTTCTAGTAGAGAGTACAATTATACACTGATGATTAATTAATTTGATCGTTTTATTTTTCAAACAAGAATTTTGTATAATACACTAACAATAAAATTGAATAATTAATAAAAAATATGTCTGTTGTCTATGAGAATGTTATACGGTGATTTTTATGATCCCGGCCACGCTTTTTTAATAAATCTTAAACGGTACAATATGTTTTAATAATATTTCATTGCATGAAAGTTTGGTTTATAACAATTATGTATGAAATATAATATCGGCTAAATGGCACCTCTGGCCGCTGCGCAAATATGTGCTTTTTAACCATATTTTGCATAACATTTTGGCATATTACGGGTGTTATTGCTCCAATTTCTTCAATAATGTTGTTCTTTAGCATTTTGTGCCATACGTACGTTACGAGTTGGGCCAGACTTCAAGTTATCTCCCAGTGTATACACAGTTTCAACATTCTTTACAATACGCTGAAAGGTTGGCTTGCTCGGTGTTTAAACCAAAAAAATCTCACAAAATTCTTTGCGTTTTTACAATTGAACAATTATTTAGATAAAAGATAACTTCACACGTTGTTGGTGTGTTAGTTGTTCCATAATAAATTGTTATCGATTGCTCTGCACAACTGTCAACTACAAACTGACAAATGTCAACCATACAGAAGTGGAGGGCAAAAAACATCGGCCTGGAAAATAAAAACCACCTTGCTGATACATATGTACGTATACATATAAGGCCGACTCACCAAAAACAGTTTCTTTGGTCCACCCCCCACCCAAAAAGGTACCTTGGCTTGTTTTATGATGATTCCCAAAAAATTACGTGCCTAGTATTAAGATCCAGTGAGATGGACTGTTTTTAAGAAAGGTTTTTTTTTAGTTTTTCAAAGACTTTTGGAATTTAACTAAAGACAATATGTGCAATATTAGTATCATATGAAGTTTAAAGACGCATCCAACGGTAGTAAAAGCATGCTCAAACATGTGATAAGACCTTTTTCATGAATATTTTGCAAAAAAAAAAAACGATTAGGAGGGACATTTTTCTGAATTAAATGTCAGATTGACATATATTTATCTTTAGTCGATTTAAGTAAACACGTGTTTCAGCTTTGTTTGAACGCACTAGTTCGCGTTTTATCAAAAATTCAATGTTTCTTTTGACAAGAACATCGTTGTTGTATAGATATACTGTTTTTATTTTGTAATACATTTTCCGAGGTGATCTGGACCAAGTTTTGAATATTTAGAATTACTCCAATGTGACATTTAAATCAGAAAAGCCTCCGTACTATAAACTTGAAAATGCGAGTATCACTGAAAAAAGAGGGTGTCCGGACATGTTTTGACACGTTTTATATACCATTAGACGCGCCATTAAAAATCCTTTATATTTCTATTATTGTTTACATTGTCTTGAGCTAAAGTACAAATTTCTTTGAAAAACTAAAAAAATACCATTTTTAAAAATGGTCCAGCTCATTGGACACTTTTCTCCTCACCATGCAATGTGAGTCGGTCTAATGTATATGTATTTAAAGTGGCATAAATCCCACGCAAAAATGGATTCTAATGGAACCGATAACATTAAATATACACTCAGAGAACTAATTGTTTGAAAGGAGGTTGTAGCAACCATAAATTCAGCTGTTACCACCGAATTGAGGTTGCCACAGCCGAATTGAGGTTGTTACGACCGCATTTAGTCCCCACAACCGAAATTCGGTTGAAGTTTCTTATTTTATTCGGTTGTGACAATCTTTAATTATGTTCGTTCAGTCAACCAAATTTTCTAAAATTTCGGTTGGAACAACCGAATTTGAAATTAATTCGGATGCAAGAACCGAAATTGGTACCAAGTTCAGTTGGAGTAACCGAATCTGGCATTAATTCGTTTGTAGTAACCGAATTTGACATCAATTCGGATATAACTATCGAATTTGGTATCACTTCAGTCGCAGTAACCGAAACTAGCTTTAATTCGGTTGCAACGACCGAATTTGGCGTCAATTCCGTTGCTGTAACCGAATTTCTCATGAATTCTGTAGGTACAACTAAATTAATTTTCTATTCGGTTACCACAACATAGTACCATGTATTTAACATATGACGTTTAAAATTCTATAATCAAATATTATGTTAAAATAGAATTAAAAACTTTCAAAATTGTTGTTATTAAGAAAGGTAAGTAAAATATGTTTTGTATTAAAACGTTTTATTTTGCAGAAATTATTGAAGTAGATATCAACAGTTTTCAAGTTTTTCATGGTCGGTCATGTGAGATGTGCAGAAACCGTCTGTATACGGAATGGTTGAGGACCTAAATCAACCGATACATCAGCCGAATGTCAGAATTAGTGCGGTATTCCGTGATGGCCGGGACTTGAAAAAGGTCGGAAGACTCATGTAAAACAAATTGTATGAGTATGTATGTATGAGTTTATTTTCTCGCTTTTTGAATTTTTTATAAGAATACAGGAAGATAAATCATCATTTAATAATAAAAAAACGTTAATAATTAATTTGTGAGACTGTCCAAATTTGGTTGTAACAACCTCTAATTCGGCTGTGACAACGTCTAGTGAGGTTGTGTCAAGCTTTAATGAGGTTCGTGACAACCTCTAATGAGGTTGTGTCAACCTCTAATGAGGTTGTGTCAACCTCTAATGAGGTTGTGTCAACCTCTAATGAGGTTGTGTCAACCTCTAATGAGGTTGTGTCAACCTCTAATGAGGTTGTGTCAATCTCTAATTCGGCTGTGACAACCTCTAATGAGATTGTGCCAACCTCTAATGAGGTTGTGTCAAACTCTAATTTAGTTGAGACAACCTTTTAATTCGGTTACGGCTAATTCGGCTGTCTCAACCGAATTTTTCTGTGAGTGTAAGTAGTACTAATTTGTTAATAGTGAATTAGTTTATAAAAAGTCTTATATTTTCAAAATAGAGAGGAAGTCGGGCGAGAATAAACGAGACATCATTAAAGACATTACAATTACATGCCATGGGAGAAATCAAATCGACAAATCAAAAAGGGCTCTTAGGAAAAACCTAACTATTTACAGTATTGCCCAAAACCTAGGCAACTTTTATAGCAATTTCTGAAAATACAAACAAATTTCTAAAAAGATACCAATAAAAAAATATTTTAAAAAGATATCAATAAAAAAATAAAAGAAGTACCATTTCATTATTGGCAACATACATATTAAACAATATACATATACTCAAATTTTAGCTGCGCAAAACCCTAATTCTATATGAATGTTGGCCAGTTTCACAATTGAAAATTTTCCATTTAATGGGTTGTCATATCAAAATTTTCTGTGAACTTTTAAATTGAGCTTTTAAATGACGAGTGTGAAACTCGCCCATAGAATAACACATACTATAGAAGAACTTATTCTCTCATCTGACGTTTCATTTCACACTCTCTCGGTAGGTCTGTGGAAATGAGAGCAAATTAAATTTAAAATTTACATACACCAGGTGGAGTTACAAAATATGTTCACTTAACTATTTCCTGTCGTTTTGGTGTAGAACTGAAAAATGTAAATGTATTTTGCACTTTTTTGTTGACTTTTAACGTTGGTATTCATTTGTATTGTATTTAACACAACTAGTTTGTCACAAAAACACGAAATTCGGGTGTAGTTCCTTTGTGGATCGCTGTATACTATTGCCACCATCTGGTATTATTGAACCCATATTTTCCACCCTCCACTGTGTAATTTCCATCGTACCTATGACCAGTGTTGTCAGATCTGGCGATTCGTCGCCAAACGTGGCGATATTCAAACATTTTTGGCGACTTAAATTCGAGTTTTGCGACTGGCGATATTTTTGGCGGTTTTTAATGTGCTTGGCGATAATTTTGGCGATATTATACTAGCGATAATTTTTTTAATTTCATTATATTTCATATCTTTTGGAAATTTTTTAAACAAAATGCACGATCTGGTAACTTTATGCAATGCGTTGTTAATTTCATTTCCAAGTGGATGGCATTGTCAAATTATCTAATGCAGAAATTAAAGCCGACCAGGCATGCGCCCGCCGGCGATATTATTCACATATCTGCAGCCGCCGATACTATTACGCATATGTTGTCATTGGGGTTAACCGATCTTATCTTAGACGGCGCGCCACTGCCGCCCTTCTTCAAATGGTTCTGCCGCCGCCAATAATATCAGGTCGATTCCACTATCCGTTCTAGAGCATAAAATAAAACGTCAAATGTGAAATGTTAAGCGACGCTAAATTTACAAAAATTGACGAAAAAGTGAGAAACTAAATTAGTAAAACAAATTAAACTATACAAAAAGGTGAAAATATAAGGATTTTAAATGAACAAACAGCTTAAAATGGATCGACTTCATAAGAAAGAGTGGGAGCAAGAATCGTGGGCAAAGGTAAATATTTGGGGAACTTTTTAACAAACTGGTGAAAAATTGTAATGTTCGACTTTAGGTTGGCTTAGATCCATAGCAAAAGCACCTTTATCTTACCAATCAACAAGCAATGTTTCCAATGCATCGTGGTGTTTTTCATGTAAACTTGCGTTACGATCGCACAAAGTGGATCTTAAAAAACATGCAGGAACAAAAAGGCATACCAACAACATGGCTGTTCTATATAAACAGAACAAAATTGAAAGTTTTGGTAAATATAGACATATAAATTGATTACAAAAAATTGTTTTAATTTTTAATTTTTTTTAGTCATAGCTCCTCAGTCGAAGGAATCAAAAGTTGTTGACGTTAAAATTGCTGTTTTTATTGCTAAACATAGCTCTATAGCAGCCATTGACCATCTCTCAATGCTGCTACGCGATTGTTCAACAAGTGATAGTGCTTTTGAAAAAATTCGTTTGCATAAAACCAAATGTGCATCAATTATTAAAAACGTTGTATCCCCATCAATATTACATCAACTTATAACTGAAGTTGGAAGCTCCAAGTATAGTCTCATCGTGGATGAATCTACCGACATTTCCCAAATAAAGTGGATGAGCGTATGTATAAAATTTTTTAACGCAAATTCTCTAAAAGTAAATACGCACTTTTTGGGACTCTTTTTGGTTGAAGAAGCTACTGCTGAACACCTTTACAATAGTTTGAAGATATTTTTAGAAAAAGTTGGGCTTAAAATTGAAAATATGATCGCCATTGGCACTGATGGTGCTAAAAATTTTTGTGGTAGTAATAGATCATTGTTTACATTTTTAAAAAAAGACAATCCCGATATAATGTTAATTAAATGTACGTGTCACTCTCTTCACCTATGCTGCTCCCAAGCCTCTAGTGAAATCCCCCAAAATTCGGATTACTTAATTAAAGAAGTTTACAATTATTTTAGTAATAGTCCGCTTCGGAGTGTGCTATATAAGCGAGCGTTTGACCTTATAAACACAGGTGTTGACAGCAACAACTTTAGAAAACTCGTTCAAATCTCAGGAACTCGCTGGTTAAGCTACGGCGCTGCTGTCAAACGTGTTTTGGAGCAGTGGGTGGAATTGAAGTACCATTTTTCTTTAATATCAACAATTGAAAAAGATAGAACTGCCAAAAACATTTACAATGAGCTCTGTGATGAAAAAACAGACTGTTTTTGATTTTCATAAACCCAATAATAAATGAAATGAATCATTTAAGTTTGGAATGTCAATCTGACTACATGGACGCGGGAAGTATGTACCAAAAAATGTATACCACACTACTCTTGTTCGCAAAAAAAGTATTTAAGCCAAACATTTTAACTAATACGGAAAACAGTGATGATTTAGTTAATAAACTAAAAACAGAAATTGATTTAGAAAATTCGTTTTTGGATTTTAAATATATTGACTTTGGTACAGAGTTTCAGAATGAATTGGATTCAACAGTTTTGAATACCGTTGACGCGTTGTCCTTAAAAAAAAGTTGCTTTCTTTATTTGAAAAGATTATTAAAAGAAATGCTTAACCGCCTTCCGCAAAATATGAATATTTTTAAAGTTTATGTACAATTTTCTATTTCAAAGTGCTGTAATTCAGTGTCACAAAGTAAGTTTTCTGATGTTCAACAAGTTTTAAAAATGTTCATGGACTCCAACATCTCTCTTGGTATTTATGAAGCACAGTGGGGTAAACTTCCTTTCATAAACTGGAAAAGTTATTTAAATAATAATATACCAAAAAGTCTACATGAGTTCTGGCCTTAAGTGTACGACTACCAAGATGCTGCTGGTACTTTTTACTTCAAAGAATTCGCGGTGGGCGTTCTTAATATGTTGTCTGTTCCCACAAGCAATGCCTGTGTCGAAAGAGTTTTTTCAGTCATGAATTGCATTAAAACTAAATTAAGGAATAAAATGCAATACGAACTTCTTAATTCTTTATTAATACTAAGTACATATATGAATGTGAACAATATATGTTGTAGCACATTTATTCCAACGGAGGATATGTTAAATAGATTTAATTCAAAACAAATGTATCCCAGTAAAGATGAAAATAACAATGGTGAAAGCGAAACAGATGAGTACGAAGTGTTCGATGCTATAGTTGACGTATTTTAATTCTACAAACCGTTATTTAAAAGTTTTCAAGCGAGTAATTTTAACTCGAATTTTTGTAACAAGCTACCTTAAAATTTAATATGTTTTATAAAGACGTTGAAATTAAAAAATATTATAATACTTTTTTACATTTAATTTAAATAATTTTTTTTATAATTAAACAATATGTTTAAAAGAATTTAAATTTTTTTTTATATACTAAAGAATAATACCAAGTACCTAATTATATATAATATAACTTGCATTGAACTTTAAATAAAAACTATGTATTTCTTCTATGATACAATAAAAACCGATGTTATTTAAAAAAAAAAATCAAATAGTACCATACGTTTTCATTTTGACGATATTTGGGGCATTTTGGCGATATCTGATGAGAATTTGGCGATGGAGCTGAAAAAAAATCTGACAACACTGCCTATGACGTTTAATTTATTGAGCGAATAAAAACTTCTATAGTATGTGTTATTCTATGAACTCGCCCTGTTGTGTCTATTATTGAAAAGTTTCATACATTTTTTACTTAACAAATTCAGTTTTTTGTCTTTACTGAAAACTTCCAAATTTTGAGTTGTGGCAATTTTGTATTTAGGGTGGTGCGATATTATAAATCACGTAAAAGATCTGATGTCACAGCGATAAGAGTAGCAAGCCATAAAGATAGCAAATCGCACAATCATGGTAAAGACGACTCTAGCAACAATATTTGTCTCAAATTTTTGGGATTTTGACTATTAATTTTATCACTTTCGACCTGTTAATGTTTTATTTCATAGTCTTAAGGCCTGGGTGGGTGTCAAAACAAAATGAAACCCTAAACGACTGGTCCTATATTTTAAATTCGTGTGACTAATTGCGAGTTTCACACTCGTCATTTAAAAGCTCAATTTAAAAGCTCACAGACATTTTTCATTAAATGACATTTAAATGACAAGTCTCAGGCATTTAAACTACATTTAAGTGGCGAATTTTCAACTGTGACACAATTAATTGTTGTTAAAGTTACTGTATTTAGAAAATACTTTATATTGTTTTCCTAGATCAAGTAATTTATGTTTTTGTTTTACATATATTGAGTTTGGAAAATTGTTGAGAATTTTATCAGTCATAGAGAAAATATTATACGGGCCGCTTCAAAATCAGAAATTCGGTTCTTTGTTTAATTAAACAATTTTTTCCATTAAATTCTTGTGTTCGTTATTTCTGTGTGAACTATTACCCAATTATAACATTAATGACATACTGGTATAATCACAGACAGGTGTAAAAAACACAAATACATACTCGTAATAAAGATTACATAGTTACATACTTGTTTATTTGCAGTCGCAAGCAAACAACCTAAATCGTCACAAACATTGTGCGCAAATTGTATAATGGCGGCAAGGTGAAGGTGAAGAGGGAAAATGGAAAACTATTTTCTGAAGGCCAATGACAAAATACAATTAGTTGAACTGGATGTTTTGGTTTTTCGTTCAATGTATTTCTGAGCATAAGCAAGATAAAAACCGAAAACAGATTTTTAGAGAAATCTCGACTAGAGACGTGGAGGAACATATTAAACTAAATTATCTTGGCAAGTGATTCCCAAAGAGTAAATGTGATTTTTTCCAGTACAGGATATTTATCTGATACGAACACAAAAAGGAATACATACAAATGAATGGTCACAGTCATGTCATTTTATCTACATATTGGCTTGTGTTCGTTCAACAGTTAGTTACGTATCAAAGTTTATGGCTTTAATTCCTCATTTATAATGCGTTTGAATGGGGATTATTGTATGGATTTTTTTATTCAAAATTTCAGAAGTTTAATGAATGCGGGCTTTAATTCTTGTATTTAAATAAAAATAAGTTAAAAACATCTTTATTCTAAATTTTGTTTAAATCAGCATTTTACCCGCTCATTTTGTTACGATTTCTATTCTAGCCAAAACACATATTGCGAATCACTTCTCATGCCAAAACATTGCATTCTGTTAATATGTTTGTGCATAGAGCAACGGACACATACAGTGGCCGACAAAAGTCAACATAGGATACCCAATCTTCCTGCCAGAGGAGTACACATACATACATTATGAAGAATAGTAATGATGCAGTTTTCTTTGAAACCTTTTTTAATAATACTCGTACTTATATACTATCGCAAAAAAATTTTACTTCAATATAATCTTAAAGCAAAAAACCAAAAAGCATTGACAAAAGTCTACTTTCGGCCATACCTTATGATATTATGTGCTGCTGAATGATCAGGGAAGTCCCGTTCGTTAAATTTTACTAATGTGTTATGCATATGAGGCCGTCGGTGGTACAGTAGTAGTGGGCGGCCCTTGTGCATAAGAACGTGTGTCCGATCCCTGCTCGGATCACCTTAAATTTCTTTCGACGTCGGTAGACTACTATTTAGCTATGAAAAAGCTTCTCAAAATATCGTTCGGAACCGGTGTAAAGCTGTAGGTCCCAATCAGTGAGGGTAAAACTAGAACGCGCACAGCTCACCTTCATGTGATGTAACATGAAACCATTTATTTTTCTATGCATTAGGTCCAATAAATTGTATTTAGTTAGAGTTTGGTTAGATTCAAGATATGCTTAATTGTGAAAATGGCTCGTCGAAAAGAAATTTAAACTTTTGTGTGAAACTTAGTTGTGAAATGTAGAAAAGAAAAAAAATCATTTGGTAAAATATGAAAACTGTTACATTTAAGCATAGAATAATACATACTACGTAGATAAACTTATTCTCTCATCTGACGTTTCATTTCACACTCTTCATCGTAGGTTTGTGGAAATGAGAGCAATTAAATTTAAAATTATCTTACATCAGGTGGAGTTACAAAATATGTTCACTTAACTTTTTCCCGTCGTTTTGGTGTAGAACTGAAAAATTTAAATATATTTTGCACTTTTTTGTTGACTTTTATCGTTGGTATACATTTTAATTGTATTTAACACAACTAGTTTGCCACAAAAACACGAAATTCGGTTGTTGTTCCTTTGTTGATCGTTGTATACTATTGCCACTATCTGGTATTATTGAACCCATATTTTCCACCATCCAGTGTTTACTGTCCATCGTACCTATGACGTTTAATTTATTGACCGAATAAAAGCTTCTATGGTATGTATTATTCTATGCATTTAAGGAAATCAACAGCACAGACAATATTTAATAAATTTAAAAACAAATCAAAATACCAGAGATGCCAACTTTAACAGAAGTGGACTAACATATGAAAGTGACTTCCCCAAATTTGGCCCAAGAGTTGGCAATAAAATCAGATACTATAGTGCATTCACGAATAATTCGAAGAACTTTGAATAATGATGATTATTAGCAGGACTCAACGTAAAAACCGCTTATAAGCGAAAAAAAGACGGAAACTTTGCTTAGAATTTGCACAAAAGCATATCCACATAGGCATTGATTTCTTGAAACGAGTATTGTTTGCGGATGGATCTAAATATAATTAATTTGGAAGTGACGGAAGAGCAAAAGTTTGGAGTAAATCTACCACAACAGTTAATCCGAAAGACGTTGCACCTACTGTTTAACATATTGGGGGCAGCGTGATGGTTTGGGCTACCGCCGGCGCATCAGGAGGAGGATTATTACCAATATAAATTTGCTTTTGAACAAATTTTGAAAGCATCTGTTGTTATTTATATATTCGTGATATGTAATTGGATTTTCCACGAAGATAACAATCTAAACACACCGCTTATTATGTGGAAGATGTTCTGATTTATTATGCTCCACGAAAATTGAACACACCACGATTACTAGTGCTCCAATACTGAAAGAGAAGCTTCAAAAATAATGCCAAAATATTACACATGCCGTGATGTGCCAACCAAATAGTAGATTTAATAATTGTTCATGCTTAAATTAAGTTGATTATGTTAGTTTCGAAGCCGTCTGTAGACTTTTGTCAACGCATTTTTTCCGTTTTTTGTGAATAATGTATGTGTATATTGAAGGAAATAAATTTTTCGTGTTATGTTAATAAAAATATATTTTAAACAAAACTTCATCATTACCTTGCTTCATAATCTTTTAGAACTCAAGAGATAGCAGAAATGGGGATCGTATGTCAACTCTCGGTTCAAATTTGGGAGGTCACATTCGGATTTTTGCCCACCCTTTTAAAGTAAAATTGCCATCTCTGGTATTTAAATTATTTGGTCGCCCACTGCAGGATTTATTGTCAACAGTACGCGGATTTTTATCGGTCACTGTATATATAAAGAACAAGGAACGAAGAAGCAAAAGTTTTGTTTATCTACGTAGTATATTTTCACACGTTTATGCAAAATTGTTTATTTTGTTTTCTGGTTTTATAAAAAGTTTAATTATACATTTTGTTAGTTTCTATTTTCTTCGTGGAACGGAAAATTTGTATAAATATATACTTACATATGTATGGCGCAAAAGAGAAACATCAAAACAAAATTGTGTTCAACGGGGGGACAACAGTAGGTACGAAATTACTAATAGTGTAGAAATCTATGTAGATATGTATGGATGTATATACATAACTAGTATGTGGTGTGGTAAATTTGAATTAGTGGGGATATACGATATGTACACGTGTAATAGAAAGACTGGAAACGAAGAATAATTGAAAAGATTAGGGTGACAAATGCCTCAATAAACTTTAATAGATTTCAGTTTTTAAACTATGTAATCAACCAGAATAAGGTTTAGAACTTAACAATGCATATGTATGAGAATAAGACCCTACAAACATTTGGAAAAACATCACCATTATGATGTTACGACAATATCTTCTTTTTATCATCAACCAAGTAATATTTTATTCATATCTGCCATTTGCCAAACTCGATCAAATGTCTGGGTTACGTCAAAAAAAAAACGGTGGAACTGTAAAGTTTCCTCTCAACCGAATCCGTGATGCTATTAATGACTCTGCTGCATTGCTCTGATGTTCCGTGCTTGTGGCGGAAACCAAATTGATCATAAGGTATAATAGTTTCGTTTCCAATATCTTTGTTAATCGGGCGGCAAGCATTATTTCAAACATTTTTGATAAGGTAGATAAAAGGCTAATTGGTCACTAAGATGACACGTCATTGTCAAGGTTATTGGATTTATGAATCACAATTGATTCAGCGCATTTCCACTGAGAAGGAAAACTTTGCAATAGCGTTATAAATGCTCGTCAAAAACAATATACCCATTGTTGGTAGTGATTTCACTGCTATTGGTTCTCTTTTAACTCGCTTCGGCGAAAATGATTGAATACGTAAGTCCATTTGCAAAGGAGATTCTAAGAAATCTATGATTTTGATTTCCTCTGGCAAATCCGTTGTGGGTATTGTCTTGAATATATTTGACAAGTGATCAGAAAACAAATTGCCTATTACCCATCGGTTCCTCTCACTGGACCTGTTGAATCTAACAAAGCCAAATAAATTCCCACTTTCTTATTTCCAGCTTCATGTAAAATTTAAGTTTACACAGGCATCATTAAATTTTGTTTAATATCTTGTGTTTCTGGCATACTTCCATTTTCTTCTTAGTTTTCTTTTCTGTCTTAAAAGTTTCCTATATTCTGTTGAAATAGCTACCACGACACCATTCTTTTCCATTATAAGGGATGTGGATAGATAAGCTGCTTCGTGGGTTAAATTTCATGAACTTGTCACTAGGATGTCGTGGTTTGGACTCATATCCCTGCACAAAAAGTGACTATGTTACTAGGAAAGTTTACAAAGTCACAGATATTCTCTATAAATGCTTTATTGATACATGTCCTCTTACCTTCCCGGGTAAGAGGAGGCAGCCTGTGTGGTGGACACTGGAGTTGTGTGCTCTTCGTAAATCCACTTGGAGACTCTTCAATAAGGCCAAGAAATCGAAAAGGGAATCGAACTGGACTGTGTACAAAAAAAAAACAGTTTTAATCAGTTCAAGAGGGATATTAAAAAGACAAAACGGGCCGCTTTGATCAGATTCTGTGATTCCATATCCGAGGTAAATGACGCTGCACAATTTCGACGCGTGTTGTCCAAGGACCCTAAAGTCCTCGGCGATATTAATCACCTGGTCACTTCCACTCCAGATTGAGAATCCAGTTGGTAGAGAATTATACGGACGAGTGTTTGAGTCAGCCAACGTTGGGCTGGCCAAGTCAGTTATTGAGAGAGCGGGCAGATATGAGGTGCTGCTTATGTCGCTTGTGGCGGAGAATGGACGCTTGAGAGGACGTTTGGAGGTGTATGACGCCGTTGAGGTTGGCAGAGGGACATTGGCTGCACCTAGTGCGCCAATGATGCCTTCCCCGGTAGTTCAGGTGGCGCGTGGTGTACCAGCTGCGCCGGTACCCAAGCCCGTAGAGACGTGGGCAGTGGTAGTGAGAGGCAAAGAGGCCTCTACCTCTAAGGAGGTCGTTGATAAGGTAGTGGAGCAAGTTGCCCCCTCCTTGGGTGTCAGAGTGCACGAAGTGCGTGCAGCGGGTAGCGGTGGTGCCATTATCCGCACCCCGTCGGTGGCTGAGCGGCAGAAAATTGTGTCTGTGAGTGACAAACTTGGGCCCAGAGTAGTTGTACAGCGAGTACATGCCGAGATTTCGACGGATGAATTCATGGGCGACCTGTACAAGATGAATTTTGCGGAGAAGATGTCCCAGAGCGAGTTTGCCAGGAGTGTGAGGCTCGTTAGCGCGCCATGGCGCCCAGATGCGGGTTTTGTTAACGTGATGCTCGAATGTACCCCGCGAGTGGCGGAACAGCTGGATACATCGGGAGTTTACGTGAAGTGGTTCCGCTTTATCGTGCGGCAGCAGGAGGTGATCCAGACGTGCTTCAGGTGCTGTGGATTTGATCACAGGGCAGCCGAGTGCCGTTTTAAGGAGGCAGTGTGACGTAAATGTGGCTTTGCGGGTCACCTGGCCCAGCAATGCTCCAACGCGTTCCGCTGCAGAAATTGTGAGATGAAAGGGTGGGCGTCCGACCACTCTATGATGTCGTTATTGTGCCCCGTATATGCTGGTAGAGTGGCGAGGAGTAACGCACGGCATTAATATGGATAATACGACCATTATCCAATTTAATTGTGGTCGGAGTTATGCGGTGATGTGCGAGTTGGGGCAGATGATGAGGAGGCGTGGTGTGCGGTACGCGTTGCTGCAGGAACTCTTTTATAAGGTTGCCTTAGGCGTGGTGCAGGGTTTACCTGGCGGCATGCGTTTTTTTACAGATGTTGGCGGAAACTCTGCGGTGGTAGTGGATGATGCGGACTCTGACTGTACCGTGGTCAGCTGAACCGAGTACGGCGTGTGTGTCTCTATGGAAGGTGCCCTTGGTCGTCTCTATTTGTCTAGTGTGTATTGTCGTTTCAGCAGCCCATTGGAAACATATCTTGGGTATATGGACTCGGTGCTACTCAGCGCGAGTAGCATTCCGGTAGTCCTTGGACTAGATGCGAACGCATGTTCTCGTATGTGGTTCAGTAAGATGGGCAGGCATGCTTCTGCCCATCAGAACCACATACGAGGAACCATGCTAAGCGAGTGGCTAGCCGGAAGAAATGTTGCGGTGCTGAACCTGCCGGACCGTTTTGCGGAAGAAGCTACAAGTTGCCCTCTGGAGGCTTTCAGAGCAGTCGAAGTCGATGAGATGATAGGGCTGATCGATCGCTGGATGGTGGCGACGAATGATGCTGTGCTCGGCCGCAGCCGTGTGGTTAGGCCTAGTAGCGTCAAGTGGTGGAGCCAAGAGCTTGATGAGATGCGGAGAGGAGTAAGGCGTCTCAGGAAGAGATTCCAGAGGGCAAGGCGCACTAATGCGGAAAACCTGGCGCAGCGCAAATTGGCCTATATTGCTGCCCTGAGCGACTATAAGGACGCTATTTTGAAGGTAAAGGAGGACGATTGGAGGTCCTTCGTGAGGATTAACAGAGACGATCCCTGGGGCAAGGTCTACCGCATTTGCCGTGGTAGAGGCAAGAGAATAGATATATCGTCCCTGCGTGTTGGCGATGAAACCCTGTCGTCGTGGAGGCAGTGTACGGAGGTACTTTTAAACACGTTTTTCCTGAGGGCGGAGCCGACCGATCGTCCTCCCCTGATTGGCAAGTGGCCGATCCACCGGTGATCGAGAGGCATGAGCTTAATAGTAGTGTCTCTCGACTCAAGAGCAGGAGATCTCCCGGTGTCGATGGAATGACCGGTGAAATGCTGAAGGCGATTTGGAGTTGTATTCCCGAAAATGTATCCGCTATTATGGAGAAGTGTTTCCGCGAGGGCTACTTCCCAGATGCTTGGAAGTGCGCAAAAGTGGTCGTTCTACTGAAGAGCCCCGACAGGGTGAGGACTAATCCGCGGTCTTATCGCGGCATTAGCCTTCTCCCCGTACTATGGACGGGGGTGGAGTGGATTTTGGTAGAACGACTCAAAGAAGGTGGAATGCTGCGCACTTCCGAGTACCAGTTTGGGTTTCGCGAGGGGAAGTCAGCCGAGGATGCGTGGATTCATGTGCGGAGCTGCGTGGCGGATTCGTCGTCCAAGTACATGTTGGGCGTGTTTGTCGATTTTCGAGGAGCTTTCGACCATCTGTCCTGGTGTAGCGTTCTCAGCAAGCTACAGGAGCTTGGTTGCCGGGAAATTATGATGTGGAAGAGTTACTTCCGGAGTAGGAAGGCGTGCGTAGTTGGTGCCAGCGACACAGTTTGGGTTGATGCCGCTCGGGGGTGTCCGCAGGGATCCATCTGCGGTCCATATTTATGGAACCTAATGATGGATCCCCCGCTGGGGACTCTTTGTAGCGGATACAAACTGTGCGCGTACGCGGATGACCTCCTTATCCTCATCGAAGGACAGTCTCGTGCTGATCTGGAGAGAAGGGGTGAGGAGGTCATGTGTGTAGTTGGAGAGTGGAGTAGTAGAGTTGGAGTCAGCGTGGCATTTGATAACGGTTGTCACCGTCTCGTCCGCCGGTAATTAGGTGTCAGGGCGCGAGCCTGCCATATGTCACCCAGGTGAAATACTTGGGGATTATGGTGGGTGAGCGCCTTAATTTTATGTTACATTTGCCGTATGTGAGGGACAAGCTCACTGCGGTGATGGGCGTCGTTAGACGCATATTGAGGACTGACTGGGGCCTTAGCAGACGGGCTGTGCGCACCATATATGGTGGATTATTTGTCGCCTGTGCGACCTATGGTGCACCAATATGGTGTGGCACAGCAGGGCCAAGGTGCTTTCCTGCCAGCGTGTCATGTTGTTGGCATGTTTGCCAGTTTGTCGAACCGTTTCGACGGACGTACAACAGGTGCTTCTAGGGGTACCCCCTAGACTTGGAAGTTTTGCGTCGTGCTGCGGCGTATAGATTAAAGAGGGGCTTACCCCTTCTTGGAGACGATTTAGTCTCCACCGCCGATCTGGCGGAAGGAGGGATTTCGCGCATTAAGTCGATTTTGGATGAGCGTGTGGTCTCGCTTTGGGGAAATAGATGGGCAAACAGTGACAAAGGTAGGGTGACGTACGAATTTATACCGGACGTGACTTTTATGCGTGACAGACCGGACTTTTCTTTTGGACTTAGTACAGGGTTTTTACTGACGGGACACGGGTCTCTTAATGCATTTTTGCATAAAAGAGCCCTGTCCGACACTGCGGACTGTGACTGTGGGAGTGGACCGGAGGACTGGAGACATGTACTTACTGACTGTACATACTATGACGACATTAGGGATCTAGACGCCATGGGAGTTACTCAGACAGGGGCGGGTTGGGACTTTAGTGGGGTTTTGTTGGACGATCGGACAGTTGGGGGGTTGAGTAACTTCGCACGTGAAGTGTTTGATAGGAGGAGGAGGAGAGTGTTGTAGTGGTGGTGGTTTTCGTAGTTGTCTATTTTGTTGTATTTAGATGTTGACCGTTTGTGGTTGTCCTTGCGGTTCCCGGCAGCATTAGAGATTTTTTGTTGTTTTTGTTTTTCTTAATTGCTCGGCGCAGTTTTGACGTTTTTGCTGTGGTTGGGACGTTCTTGTCAGCCCAAGATCTTTTTGATTTGTTTTTATTTTTTCTTTTGTTTGTTTGCTTGGCGCTTGTGAGCGTATTCTGAGTGAACTGGCCGCATTTTTTGTAGTGAAAATTGTTGCATGTTTGTGTTGTGGGGTCACCAGTACCCGAACCGTTTGGGGTTCGACTGGTAGTAGTTTCGGCTACGAGGTCTGACCAGAGACTTAATTCTGGTACCACGGGAGTCAGGTGCCCATGGAACTTTTGTTCCATCCTGACTCTGGTGTGGCCCCTCGGGGAGACACGTGGTGGCTGTGGTTTATACCCAAATCGCGGGGAGAGCTTCTGCTCGATGTGGAGTTGTATTGCAACAGGGTGCCGTGACCCATAGATCGGAAGGAGTGTTAGATAGGCTCCGTCCCTAACCAAGGGAAAAAACTATGTCCAAATACACGATTTTAAATTGGTACTCGGATGCTTCGGCATACGGGGGCGCCGGTCGACGCATTGTATTCACCCTGTGTTAAGAGCACTGTGAGATTGAGCCATTGCGGCAGGTACTCACATTAATCTAGTACACAATCTGACTACATGCTGTAGACTTTGGACGATGCCCGGATATCATGATACCAGATAGGAGTGAATGGGTGGGAGGTATACCTTCCTCACTCTCTGATCATCTGATCTTTACAGATGGCTCCAAAATGGAATCGGGCACAAGAGATTTTGATGAGATTGGGTGCGAACTGCAGTGTCTTCCAAGCGGAAATCGTAGCGATTATGCGAGCTGCGACTGAAAGAATGGACTCGTGCTTGTATCCATCGGGTGAATTCGTCATATGCGTTGACAGTAAGCCTGCCGTCAGTGTGATCAGGTCACACATATGTGAATTCAAATTGGTTAGGGATTGCAAACGGATTTTGAACAGTGTAGTGCTCGACAAGCTAAGACTCTGCTGGGTTCCGGGATATAGTGATGTCACAAGGAATGTTGAAGCAAACTGTCTTGCTAGAGCGGGATGCACTTCTGCTGATTTGAGATTGATTGCTTCTGCAAATCCACCGATCTGTTACTTGTATGTCTTGATCGTTAGCCACTGGACGAGGTCAACGCTGCCTGGCTGTTCAGAATGGATTTCAGGATTTCAAAAGATATATGGCCGGCAGTGGACTCGGTGAGGAAGGACTAAGTCGCTGCTACGACTGGGCAAGGCTGACTTGCAGCTTCTCATTGGGGTAATCACGGGTCATTGTGATGCTGGAGGCTTCACTCGCAACTACGTATATGTTTAACTACGCAATCACTGGATTTTATCGGTGTACACACATATGTATATTGCATCTTCATAGAGTAATAATGGCACCTAGAGGTGTCATCAAGATGTATTAATAAAGGTGAGCCCATTTCCCAGTTGATTTACTTTGTTTACATTTTTACGGTTAACATAAGTTGTCAAAAGTTGTTTACTTATTGTTTGCATTGTCTTGATTCAAAGAAATAAAGCGACGCGGATTAAAGTGAAAAAGTCAATCATCCCTGATGAACGTAGAGTACGACGAAACTTTACTTTTAGTATATATTTGCGTTGCATGTACACAAAAATTAAAAAAAAAAACGAAATGCAGAAATTCTGTTTTCTTGTTGGTTGGTTTAAACTAATGCATCCGATATTATTAAAGAAATACTTTTCAACATGAAGCCACACCAAACTTCGTAAGTTTACTGAGATAAGTCGGTAGTCAAGGTATTTGATTACTTTATGAGCGCCTTAGTTATAAAAATTTGATAACGTTTTTTGTATGATAAATGTGAAAATTGATATTTCAATTCAATTGTGTCAAAGTTAGTGTAGTGGTGTCAATTGTGTCAAAGAGAATGAATTGTGGGTTGTATTGTTCCACTTTGTTCTTCAACGACACCGGAATTAATTAATCACGAGCCTAATGATGACCGAGTAGTGGAGGTTTTAAAGTTTTTGTATAATTCAGTATTTCAGAATATCTGACATCAGTATAGGTAGTGTAAGTGTAGGCAAGTGTAATCGCCAAAATAATGTAAACAAAAACAAAGATGTAAACAAACTTTGACAGATTAGGCACGGACGAAATGAAATCACTACTGATATAGCCTGAATGAATAACTCTTGAAAAAGGAGGCCATGGTCCAATAATAGGTTTGTTTCTTTACTTTACCGCGGGATCACGCGGGAACCCAAACGCGTTTCTTTACTCATAAATTGGGCAAATGAGAACGATTTTTAGATTCTTTATATTAACTTCACCTGTCTGTACGAGAGTTGCATTTTATGTTTCGGGATTAGAGAACAAAAACAAATATTAATCATCGAAAATCACTTTATTATTTTTCAAAATATTCCCCATGAAGATTTATACACTTTTGCATGCGTTTGAACCAATTGTCGAAACACTTTTGCCACTCTGATTGAGGTATCTCCAAAAAAATGCAGCAACCGCTTCTTCAGGTGTCGAAAAACGTTTACCTCTCAGTTTGTTTTTTACGTACGGTGCCAAGTCAGGACTATACGGCGGATGACCCATCAAATCGATGTTTTGGGTGCTCAAAAATTCAGTTGTTTCAGCCGATGTGTGAGAGCTCACATTGTCGTGGTGAAGAGTGATCCGTCATCGGCGGTTGGATTTTCTGATTTCTTGGAAGACAACTGGCAAACAAATGGTTGTGTACCACTCAGAATTCACTGTTCTGCGTTGTTCTAGTGGTACGGTTGCGACATGTCCGGTTTTTTCGAAAAAAAGGCTACCATTTGCTTGGAAATTTGTTGGATTTGGCTCATCTTGAAACACACATACAGTTGACTGCCGCTTACTTTCGGGGTCATACGCGTAAAACCAGGATTCATCACCTGTCACGATGTCATAGACGTGTTTCGAAGCACCGCGATCGTATTTTTGGAGCATTTCTTTCGACCAATCGACACGAGCCTTTTTTTGAGCGATTGACAAATTGTGTGGGATCCAACGCGAACAAATTTTTTTGACAGTCAAATGTTTATGCAATATTGAATGTATGATAGGTAACATGACGATCTTGCAAAATCAGTTCGCGCACAGCATCAATGGTTTTCGGAACAACAGCTGATTTTGGACGACCTTCACGAAATTCGTCTTGGAGTGAACTACGATCACGATTGAATTCACCATACCATCGATAAACACTGCTCCTTGATGGAGCTTCATCGCCAAAAATTGAATTAAGTTCATCTATGCACTGTTGCTGATTTAATCCACGTCGAAAGTTGTAAAAAATAATAGCGCGAAAATATTCACGATTTAATTCCATTTTTGGGCAGAGATGAATCTTTTAAGTTACTGTAAACAACACAAATAGCGCTCGTATGTCAAAACGTTCTGAGTACGCATAACCTAAAAAATGTATGCATGTATGTAAGCCGAAAAAACTTTGGATTGACTTTTAACCCTTTTCCCGTGATCCAATCAAGCTGAAACTTCGTAGGCAACCTAATGGCGACGACAAAAACTAACTATCAACATATGAGAAATTCATTATTTCTGCTCCTGTTAACGGTATTTGAACAAAATTGGGTATGTTGGTTAGGTGTACACATTCTAAGATCTGCTGCAAATATGGGCGGGATTGGACAAAGGGGCGTGGTACCTCCCATCCAAATCACAAATTAAAAATCGATTATTTCGACTCCTGTTAACGGTATTTGAACAAAATTGGGTATATTGGTTAGGTGTACATATTCTAAGATCTGCTGCAAATATGGGCGGAATTAGACAAAGGGGCGTGGTCATATATAAAGAATTTATAGTCAGAAACTGTTTTTTACGGGTTGGTTTTTTACAGTTGCACTCTATCACAAGAGTTGATCCCACGGTACACGGAAAGTTAAATCTTGTTATTTATTGGTAGCACAAGACAGCACTATACTTTAGTTTAACGGGTATGATCCGTTTGGTTCGCTGTTTCTTACCTCCTTTCTCCCAAAGCAAAACCTTTCCAAATGCAAATAAACAACCTTTTTAAATTATCGAGTGTTGCACTTCTTTTTCTATGTATTTTTATTTATTATGTTAACGCATAATTTGAATTATTAAATCACCATAAATCGTCTCAAGTAGTTATTAAATTTTCAATTTCTTTCAAATATTCCTCACTAAATACACCATACCACAGTGAACGAACCACCAAAATAAGAAACAATATTTCACGGAATCGTAAACTTTTCTTTTTTACACGACGATCAGGCCACCACCAACACACAGCTTGGTGCTTCTGTTTATCATTTTGTTGATGCTGTATGGTTGTTTGTAGATCTTCTAACTTGGTCGAATCTGTCCCAGTGTTATGGTGGGGTTTACGATTGTTTTATGCAAAGAGCTTTTTTCCTCGCGTGGAGCAATGGTTTTAGGTGGAAGTGGTGCTTCGAATTCATTCAATTTTTCGTCATAGTATAAACCAGCACGATAAGGACAGAATTCCCAAGGTATTTGATTTTACATGTGGGACAACTGGACGCCTAAATCTTCCTAAGATGGTACATTGACAAAGTCGTTCCATGTACAAAAGCCAAAGCGTTCCATGTAAAAAAGGCCAAATGGCGTGTTGGGGGAAATCATTTCGCGGATTTTAGTTTTCATAAGGAAAGTGGGATCGAAACGCAAGACGCAGGAGTTCTTGTTGTAGCCGATGGCAAATTGATGCCAACCACAACATACATTTTCTTTTTGCTTCTCACTTACGTTTTGTCAAATCCAACACATACCAACAATAAATGTAAGAAACACATACAAAAATCAAAATACATGTGAACTTGACAGTTCGAAAACGGTTTGCAATGTAAACAAAGCAAATCAGCTGTGCTTATGCGTTCACCATCTATGAATCCATCTTGGTCTCACAGCTTATTTCGTGTAGTTATTTTACAAATGAAGAATAACGAGACATGTTGCAAAAAAATAAGCTGCATCTCTTACCTTCTAAGAAGTTAATCATATTCTGGCGTTAGTAGTAATTTTTAATCGCGTTTATCAACATGGGACGTCGAACATCATTTGAAATGCGTGAAATAGTTATAAAGCATTTTCAGCACGGGAAATCCCGGAAAAAATCCCAGAAATTGTAGATTTGAGTTCGTCGACGGGTCAGTATATCATAAAACGCGCATACAAGACAAAGGCAGAAATGCGCCATATAGGAACAAATTCACTTTAATTGCGATTCGCCTATTTTTTTCGTTTTTTTGGCCTGATACGGCATTAACCGGTGATAAAAAAAATATAAAAAATTTGGCCGCAAGTCCATATTTTCCGAAATATAGGGCTCCAAATCTTGAATGTATAATCGCGCGTAAGTCAACCATTTATTACCCAATCCTGTTGAAATAAATTTCAGTAGAAAGGTCTTTGGAAACTCTATAAGTGCCTATATAAAGAAATTTGTTTTTAGTTACCCCTTTGGGGACCAATAAAAAAACCGATTTTTTAACCTCACTTGTTTGATACACATGTATGTTTTTTCTAAAAAATGGGTGGGTCCAACACCAGCTTCGCGGCTTCGGCATAGTATTTTGTGGTATTTTTAAGTATTTTGTTTTTATTTTTTATAAAACAGAAAGCGCCGCAGACAAAAAATTATCGCGCGATTTTTTTTGAAAGAATTTTTTATTTTTTAGAGGGAAAAACGCGCCAAATGTTTATCGAAACTTTGAATATCTCCGGTATTTAATGGGTTACAGGCGGGTATTATACCTTAAAAGAAATGTGAAACTCTTGCCTATTATCGGAATCCATCGAAAGAATAAGTATACAGAGCATTTTTTGGGGAAAAAGATGTTTAAAAAAAAGTGAGGTTAAAAAAAAGCTGGCTTTTATGGAAGTGTCCCCACATTGTCCATATGTCGTGGAGAATCTGTGGTATAAACTTGAGTTTGAGATCCGCAAATACTATTTTTAGCGCTACTACCTTAAAATCAGCTTTGCTAACGGAATGGCAAAAAATATCACCTGATTACACAAAAAAATTGTCTTCATCGATGCAATCCCGGCTAAAAGCAGAATTTGAAAAGAAGGTTTACCAAACTAAGTACTAATTTTTATTAAAAAATCAAAATAGTATGCAAAACGATGCTAAATATTTTGAATACACGAAATAAGCTGTAACCAATTAATTGAATTGATCCGGCATGTGATCAAATCGATCGCGTCAAAATCGAATACGATTTGACATTCCAACGAATTTTATTGGCATAATTCCGCTTATTGGGGAACAAATATTTTATATATACATTATTTAAAGGCAGCAAAATAGGAATAAATTTCTTGATATGCATTATTTGCACGAAAGAACATCATTATTATGTCAAATCGTATCCGATTTAAATCGATCGATTTCCATCACATACCCTAATATTTTTATTTACTCAATAAATCTGTATCTGAATATTAACTTTGTGCACAGTGTAATATTTATAAGAGCTGTTTTACTCGCAAAAATCCGTGGAATATTTGGAAAACAGAGAGGGAATGAAAGAAATGTTTAATTTTAATAATTTGCGTGTTCATTGGGATCTACACAAATAATTTTACTCTAACACTTCATTACATTTTGCAGGCAGTGCACACTGGGACGGATTTAAAAAATGACCGGACAAAATTAATAACACGTTGTTTTTGAATTTAGATGTGTCAAACTCATTATTCGGTATGTTTTTGGGGCTGCTGAGACCATTTCTGGCATTGCGTTTTCCATCCGGTGGAGGGGGGACGTATTATAGCGGGGGGTTTGGGGGTTTTTAAATTTAAAAAAAGTTATGGGTATCGTTTCATAGGTTTTTGGATGCCCCGATTTAATTTTTGGAAAACATTTTTCGATCAGGATTTTGATAACTAACCTAACGGAGGGAAAAGCATGTGTAATTTTACCTTTTCCCATAAGATTTTTTTTCTTGACAAGGTTTAACGTATTAAACTTTCCTACTAACTTTATTAGGGATTATAAAATAAATAAAAAGTTTGAGAAGTTTGTTTCGTAACCATACAAGATTTATTAAGGACCTCAAAAAAAAAAATTTTGTTTAAAAAAAATCTATATCATTACGTTCTACATTTTCATCATCGTCGTCTTCGGATCTTTCGAAATTTTAGTTTGAAATTTCGAAATTTTACACAAGTATTTTATATTTAAATATGAAATCAAAAACTGGACCAAAGTTTAAAATAAATTTTCTTCAGCAAATGGTAATGGAAATAACTGAGTTCGGTTAGGGTCTAAAGTGTTCAAAGCGAAAATCGCGCGCCGGTCCTAGTGGGTGCTAATTTTGTTTGGTCCACAAAAGATTACAAAATGTAATATCTTTAGTCAATTACTTTCATTGCAATTGAACTGAATTTTGTAGCTCTTATAACACAAAATAAATAAAAGAAGTTTAAAACATCCAGAAACATAACCTTCATATAACACACATCTACTAAAAATAGCCCAAAATTAACCTGCATGCATGTATTGAAACAATACTCCACTTTGGGCCACTTGCCTGATTAGCAACGTGCATGAAAACTTCAAAACAGTTAATTTTCGACCTCAGTGGTTACTTGGGCACTGTGTAAGGCCGGGGCCACACTGGCGTTTTCTTGTCGCGCGTTTTCAAAAGCTTTCGTAGAAGTATACACAGTCAAATGGGGAAGGCCGTCGGTGGTGCAATGGATAGTGTGCGCGGCTCTTGTACATGAGATCCTGGGTTCGAACCCGGCTCTGACCACCTTCAAATTTTCTTTCGGCGGCGGTCACCTCGCATAGTGACGGCGACACTATCGAGTATCTAGCCATGAAAAAGCTTCTCAAATTACCGTTCGGAATCGGTGTTAAACTGTAGGTCCCAATCAGTGAGTGAAAACTGGAAAGCGCACAGCTCAGTGATTGTGAGAAGTTCTCCCCAGTCCCTTCATGGGATGTAATGGGAAACCATTTATTTTTTTATTTTTTTGTGTGCAGTGTTACGATTAAGTAAAAGCGTGGAGTTACGCTTAACTCCCGAATTAACATAAACAATAACAGGGCGATTAATGCAGCGCCTGAAAGTATACCCTTACTACAAATAATGAAGACGATGCAGATTTGTTAAGATTTCAGAACGGCAATACCAGTGGTTCTAGTAACGAGTAGATATCTCCACATACGACTTAACGAAAAGACCGAGAGACAGGTTCTGGAAACAGGTAGAACCTTCTATAGGACCCAATGCGTGATTTAAACACATCGAACTCGATATTCGTGGTGCGGTCGGTGCGATAGAGTTATTTGACGTAAATTGGCTTACACCAGGTGGAATTACAAAAATTGTTGACTTACATTTTTCATGTCGTTTTGATGAAAAACTGTGAAATTTAAATGTATTTTGGACTTTTTTTGATATATTTCATTGTTAGTATATATTTGTAGCGTATTGTTGGATGGTTTGAGCCATTGCCTCTATCTGGTATTATTAAAGCAATACTTTCCAACACCCAACCGCCCATCTGCAACACACCAAATGTCAACAATTTACTGAAACAGTTGGCGTCTCTATTATTACTCTATGCATGGTAATAGCATAGAGTAATGTCATACTAGAGAGAATATTTCGCTCATCTGACGTTTCCTTTCACACTCTTTGTGATGCGGTCGGTGTGATAGAGAGATGTTTGACGAAAAGTAACATACACCAGGTGGAATCATAGAATAATACATACCATAGAATGTTTTATTCGCTCAATAAATTAAACGTCATAGGTACGATGGAAAGTAAACATTGGATGGTGGAAAATATCTATGTATGTATTATTCTATGGGTGGAATTAGTTAGTCTATCTCATAGAGTAAATTTATAGTAGAGCCGCCATTTGTCTCATCTGGCGTTTCCTTTCACACTCTTCGTGATGCGGTCGGTGTGATAGAGAGATGTTTGACGAAAAGTGATATACACCAGGTGGAATTACAATAACTTCTTGCTTTAATTTTTCATGCCATTTTGGTGAAAAACTGTGAAATTTAAATGTGTTTTAAACTTTTTTATTGACTGTTATTGTTAGCATACATTTGTGTTGTATTTAACACATTAATTTTAACACACAAAACGAAATGCCGTTGTTGTTATTTTGTTCGTTGTTTTGAACCATTGCCTCCATAGACTAATACATACCTAGATAAACTTATTCTCTCATCTGACGTTTCATTTCACACTCTCATCGTAGGTTTGTGGAAATGAGAGCAATTAAATTTAAAATTATCTTACACCAGGTGGAGTTACAAAATATGTTCACTTAACTTTTTCCTGTCGTTTTGGTGTAGAACTGAAAAATTTAAATATATTTTGCACTTTTTTATTGACTTTTATCGTTGGTATACATTTGTATTGTATTTAACACAACTAGTTTGCCACAAAAACACGAAATTCGGTTGTTGTTCCTATGTTGATCGCTGTATACTATTGCCACTATCTGGTATTATTGAACCCATATTTCTACCATCCAATGTTTACTTTCCATCGTACCTATGACGTTTAATTTATTGAGCGAATAAAACCTTCTATGGTATGTTATTCTATGATTGCCTCTATCTGGTATTAGTAAAGCAATTCTTTTCAACATCAAACGTATACATCACACGAGGACAAATGTCAGAAATTTGGTGAGTGAAAGATTTTCTCTACCCATATTTACTCTATGGTCTATCTGGTATTAGTAAACCAATTATTTTCAATATCGAACGTAAATATCACACCAGGCCAAATGTCATAAATTTGGTGAGAGAACTATTAGGTCTACTACCAGTATTAGTCTATGATGCATACAAATAACACAAGAATGCAAGAGTACGAAAACAAAATACATGTGAGTTTGACAACAGTGAAACATCACATAAAAAAGATTAAATCAGCTATTCAAACGACTTTACCATGTATGTATATATTATTATACCATGACCTTGAACATGTATACTGCAGTGTTATTAGTTGGTTCTTCCATGGTAAAATAAGTAAGGTAAACGCAGTAGTAATTGTAATTGAAAAGAAAGAAAAAAGTTCAGTTCCATTGTAAAATTACTAGAAGGTAAACTCGTTGGATCAAATGATTTAATTTTTTTCATAACATTAATCGTTTAAGTTGTCAACCTCATACGCACTTTGTTTTTTTTTCCATTTGGTATTCCTGGGTTATTGGTATACTTACGTGTATAGATTAACAACGTAAGCGATTGAAACAAAATACCTATTCTTTCTGTCAAAATCGCTTGTTTTATATTGTACCATAGTAAAATAGCCAAGTAGTAGCAGTAAACGTTGTTTTAGTTGTAGGCAACCACAGGCGTTTTGTTTTTGTTTCATTCGCTTCACTTGTCAAACTCTACACGAATGTATACCAACAATACCAAAAGGTACAAAAACAAAATGCGTATTAGTTTGACAACTGAAACGACAAATGTCGTGAAAAAAATTAAATCAGCTGTTCTACGCTACTACTTGTTTATTTTACTATGATGCATGGTACAATGATATCTGCATAGTAATAGCAAAAGGCGTTGTTGTAGTTGTAGGCAGTAATGACGGACATTTTGATTTTGTTCCAGTCCCTTCAGTTGTCAAACTCTACACAAATGCATACTAACAACACAAGAATACAAAAAGTACAAAAACAAAATACATATGAGTTTGACAGCTGAAGCGAAAAATGACATGAAAAAAATTAAATCAGTTCAAACGACATTACCATGAAGATATCGTACCATGTGTTAATGTTTACAATCACGGTGTTGAATTTGACATGGGAAGTGCTCAGACAAAATGCCTGTTGTTGTGCGTACAATTACAACAATATCCACTCCGACTATTTTCATAACTTTACTATGCTATCAACCTCGGCGCTGACGTTTTTTCAGAACGTTTCGTAGGCGATGAATAAGCGACAAAAAAAATAAGCAAAACAAAGAAAAGAATATAAATAAACCTTATTTGTACAAATGTTGCATAATGTATAAATCATTGTCATTTTTTAAGCCGGTAAAAACAACTACAACAAATACAGAAAAAAGAAGAAAGTGAGTAAATAAACATGCACGATAAAAAATAATAATGCAGGAAAGCATAAACAAAAGATGAAGAGAATCAGCAATACGAAAATGTTATTAAATAAAATATACATAGAATTATGTGGGAAGGTAAACCAAAGAGAAGACATCATGTACATATTATAGTCAAAAGCAGACCGCAAAAACAAAATGATTACATACCTTGAACTGAAACATGTTCGCCAACTTTTGCTATATGGTTACCCATATGGGGATGATGATGACAATTGTGATGGTGTTGCAGCGGCGACGAGATCAAGTTTTTGTCGTGAAGGACGTTGCTGGTGTGATGTTTGGTTGCCAGGGACGATGCTGAAGGCGCTGCTACCGCGGTCACCGCCGCTGAAGGTGCAAACAGCATTCTAAAACACAACTGAATCTCACCAGACTTTTGGTTAGGACTTGCAGAAGGAAAATTATAATCCCTCAAAAAATCTTGACACCTTCCCTTGATATCCTTTTGGTATAATGTGTAGATTTTTGTTTTATGCTCAAAATTATGACCTTTCCCAATGTTAAACGCAAACTTTTTTAAAAGAACTTGTGGCAGTCGAAATTGAGCTTGTCCCAGGGGCTCCGTGAGACAATGACTATTGTTGCCGCTGCTTGTGACAATAACCTGTATGGGTTTGCAAGAACGCAAGTAGTCTAATAATAGCGCCTGTGTCGTACAAACACGATACCGCAACTTATTATTGGCACTTTTAGTGGAAAGAGGCGACTGCAGCAGAAGACGTCTATATTTTTGTTTTCGTAGTTGATGCAAATTTCTTTTATCTTTCTTTAATTTATAATCCAATATAGGATGTTGTGAATCACAGCTGATGCACAAGTTTGCGGCGTCTTCTTTGCGCTCCCCAAACCAAACAATTTTAACTTGTACACAATCTGTTTTGGGATGATTTAAGACATTAGTAATATACTTTTCTTCAACTACTTGTTTTTGTTGAAATTCTAGTGACGAATTCTTATTTCCAATTTTCAAACTGATATTTTTACAAGTTGTGTCATTAAATTTTTTTCCTAGAACAAAGTTATTTTTTTCGTTTCCTTCATCCGCTATACCACAGCACGAAAATTTTCCGTCATCCGACGACGTTATGAAACTAAGGTGGCTCACTTCGATTTCCAGCAGTCCTTGCAATTCGGGTACCAAGCACTCTTCATCAGTTTGCGGTGGTATGTTATAAACAAAATCGTTCATTATTTGCTAAACATTTCGACCGAACTTTTTTTATCCCAAAAGTTTAAAAAAAAATAAAAATTGTAATTTCCATTTGCACACACGCACACACTGAAAAACACTCGATTTTTTTTTTATTGTATGCCCTTCCAGAACAGTCACATTGGGGCATACACTTTTGTATGTGGTGTTTCAAAGGAGAGCACAAGAAATGTATTAAGCACCGGCGCATAAATATTCGCACACAATAGCGAGAACATCACCAACCAAGAATTCCGGGTTTTTACTTCTCCTCTTCGAGTTTATTTTGGTTTTGTTGACATTTAGCTTTTATGTAAACAATGTTGCCACTTGATTGCATAAGATAAAATTCGATATTACAATTGAATTAAAAGTGTAAACAGCCATGCGCCTTGTTCTTCATTAAGTAACTGTATTTAATTAACAGTAATTATCTACCTATTGTATATATGTAAATACTGCGATTTATTTAGTTCCAGTACCCAGTGTAGTGAATTGGGTAATGTCCAATTAGTAGTAAGAGTCGCCAGATGGTATTTTTATCTTATCTTTTTAGTTTCCGTTTCTCAACCAAATATGTTGCCATATGCTTCATTAAAACACTATTTGCAATGATGCCAACTGTTCCGAAGCAAAAATCGCTGCGATTAAAATATGCAGAAAACGGTATAAACAGCACTACCATGCAAACACCAAAAAAGCGAAAAACTATAAAAAACTATTCGCGTCACTTTTGCCGTATTGGTAGTTTATAAAACGTCACAGCTGTCCCGTGACTGCCAGCGTTGTGTTACGTTATTTAATGGGTAGTTCATAAAACCCTGCGCAACGTTTTCTATAACTTCAGCCGCCAAATTCAACAAATTGAAAAAATGTCGAACGTGAATAGTCAGACGGAAGTGCTATGTATTCCATTGCTTAGTCCCCTTTTCCACTGGCAAATATTTCTTTGCCAAATTTGTTCTTTTCTCTTTTGGTATTTTCGAATGCTTTTCCACTCACAAATTTTTCTTTGCCAAAGTTTGCGAATTATTTTTCTTTTATTTTTTAAATATAATACTGAAATACTGCACCATTGAGATTTTAGGAAAATTCACATTGTTCAGAAAATAATAATGTTATTTGTAATTTTGAATATTCCTCCCTGTGCTGTTTGTGCAAGTTTTAGATTAGGGTTTATTATGCTCCTCTATTGTAGCATAATTTGTGAGTAGTGCATAAATGGCAGTTTTCCTTTATTTTATGTACTTGAAATAAAATAGCTATGCGAAAAATTAATTAATTTAAATTTACTGTTTAAATAACTTAAATTAGCGTCAAATCTTGGAGTAGTACACAAATGGAAGATTTTAATTTATTTTTTGTTCTAAGTATAAATTTAAGTTGTTATTGAAATTTGTAATGCAATATAGATATATTTTCCAAATTACTGTTTAAATAACTTTTAAATTAGCGTCAAATATTGGAGTAGTTCACATATGGGAGTTTTAATTTATTTTTTTCTAAGTATAAGTTCTAAATTGTTATTGTTATAAATATTTTATTATGTAGTAGCTCAATTGTTGTAGCACATTTAACCATAAATGGCATTACTGCTTGGTTATTGAATGAATAAATTAAATTAAATTAAATTAAATGAAAATACAAAAGAACGAAAGAAACGTCAAAACTGTTTACATTTTAAAGAATTTTCCTAAGAAGTGTACAAATAATTTATAATCGGTGTAAAAATGGTAATTTATAAATTTAATTTAATTTGTTTACTTCAAACAATCATTACAACCAACAGGTTTGTAAACAAAAACCAACTGTGTCAGTAAAAACGGATGGGTTAAAAACGATGTCAAATAAATTTGTTTCAGCGAAAAGAACAAAGCATTATATGTGAGAACAGCAAATACTGAACTGACAAAGATTTGCTTCTCTTCCTCCCACCCCTCTCGCCAACAAACTCAAGAATTTGCAAAGAAATATTGCTAGTGGAAAAGGGGACTTTGCAACATTCAACTACTTACACAGAAAGAAAAATCGAGGTAAAATTTGCCTAAAATTATTGTCTGATTTTGCTTAAGTGCCAAGGCAACATAGGGTTTCCAATACCCCTGACACACATGTAGTATAGAAACTATTGTATGAATACTATGGTTTAACATACTACAATATAGTGACACACATGTACATTGTGGTTTCATTTGATCATATGGTCAATTGAATGGAAAAAGAAAACAAGAAACAAAAGAAAAAGAAACCAAGAAGATTGAAAATGCGGTGGACTCCTCTTAATGTTTCGATGTTGTCCCTCCAGATATCAATAATAATATTAATATCTTTTGTCCCGATGACATTTCTTTTCACCTGTTTCGACATTATAATTAAGAACAAATAAATGATTAAAAGCTGATCAAATAACATTTGATTAAGCTATGTTTAAGTGATTTTAGGCTAGTGTTAGAAAGCCTTTTTTTTTATCTATGTTTAGTATATATAAACCAGTTTGTTCAATGGTTTAATGGTGATATAGGTTGACACATTGAATGCTAGTATGGTCTGTAGAGCACATGTGTGTCAGGGATATATATATCACAATTAAGTTTAGGTATTTTTTATGTTTGAAAACCAGCTAAAATTTTAGGTATTTTTACTATTATATTTTGGAAATGTAAATACAACATAAATGTAATTCTATACATAAAACTTCGTCAATTTATCGAAAATTTTAGTGGGTTTAGCTTAATTTATTACCTATAATAACTTGTTTGTTAGGTAAAAATATGGATGAGAATATGCAGAAATTCAAATTCAATTACTCATCAAATTTGAATTAATTTTCCTGTTTCTCAGATGAGATGAGATACACAAAATTACAAAGTAGTGTTTCTTTATTTCAGCACATTGTATATTAAGGGAAGTATTTCAATTGTTGACACAAACTACCATGGAGACACCATCTCCATGAAACGCTGCATTTTAGCAGAGGAAATTAAAATAAATAAAGACATATATATAACATAAATTGGATTTGTGTTCCAAGACAATGATGCAGTTGTACAGCTTCTGCAAACGGGGATATCCTTCCGGAGGAAAAACTGAATGTAGCCGATCCCGTTGGGTATAAAATCGACTTAGGAATAGAAATGGAATGTGTGAAAGCAATTCAGAAATGAAAAACATGTAATCACAATGGGCAAACATTGTCCTTTGGTCCCAATATTTAGCTTTAACTCTGCAAATGTTCTTGATTTTCATTGAAAGATTCACTCCTCATGGAAAGCATACATTCTTTTCGGGAATTACATACATTCTTGGAAATGGGCACAGCGTCCTTCTGCATTATGTATATTGGCTAAAAACATTGATTTATATCAAACATTATTCTATTGTCTGGTCGGACATTTCAGATATATACATATATGTCGTATATAGTTATTCAAAACTTACATTATTCGTAGTCTCGATATATATGAATCAGAAAAAATTGTAATACTTGGGAACGATAAATATTTTTATAAGTCAGCCCTGTGTATGTGTGAATATTTTCAGAATATATTTTCCTTCAGTGACGTTTCGAAGACAAAACAAAATTTACCTATTTTCAAATGTTGAATTTACCTAGGCGGTAAAAGTGAGAATGTTCTAAAAGCTTAGGTAAAAAAATCGTACTTTTATATATTTTTTAGTTTACCTAAGTTAACCAATGTAACTTCTTGATGAATTGTTTCTGTGTACGAGCAACATCCCTATATTTACGAGAATTGAAGATCTGCTGATTATTTGTTTCTTTGTTGTCAACAAACAAATTCATGTTTGGGTCACAAAAACATATATTATAGCATATTAATCAATGTGTCTCCAACATGTAATACTGAATAGCAAACACAACGTGTTTGGACTAGAGTGTCCAAAAACCATATTTTTTTTAAAAACCTGTTTTCTGTAGTTTGCAACAACTAATTTAATATATGTAGATTGGAAATTTTATTCGACATTGTAGCCCAAAATAACCTTGGTTTTTTACATTTCCTTAAATATTGTTGGAATTTCCAGTATTATAAACTATAGCATTATTAAAATCTGTTGACCTATTGAAATAGACTAGCCTTATTCAATATGTAATTGATAGTTGAAAGTATTGCTTTAATAATACCAGATAGCGGCAATGGCACAAACCAACCAAAAATAAATCAGCAACGGATTTTCGTTTTATGCGACAAAATTTTTGTGTAAATACTTTTAAATTTCAGTTTTCCATTAAACCGACATGAAAAATGTAAGTCAACAATTTTTGTAATTCCATTTGGTGTAAGTCAATTTACGTCAAATAACTCTATCAAACCGAATAGTGTTAAAGGAAATGTCAGATGAGAAGAATCGAGGCTCTATATTACATTACTCTATGCTTTTAAAAGTGTGAATGGATTAGTCATAGAATAATACATACCATAGAAGCTTTTATTCGCCCAATAAATTAAACGTCACAACCATAGAATAACACATACCATAGAAGCTTTTATTCGCTCAATAAATTAAACGTACGATGGAAAGTAAACATTGGATGGTGGAAAATATGGGCTCAATAATACCAGATAGTGGCAATAGTCATAGAATAACACATACCATAGAAGCTTTTATTCGCTCAATAAATTAAACGTCATAGGTACGATGGAAAGTAAACATTGGATGGTGGAAAATATGGGTTCAATAATACCAGATAGTGGCAATAGTATACAGCGATCAACAAAGGAACAACAACCGAATTTCGTGTTTTTGTGGCAAATTAGTTGTGTTAAATACAATACAAATGTATACCAACGATAAAAGTCAACAAAAAAGTGCAAAATATATTTAAATTTTTCAGTTCTACACCAAAACGACATGAAAAAGTAAAGTGAACATATTTTGTAACTCCACCTGGTGTAAGTTAATTTTAAATTTAATTGCTCTCATTTCCACAAACCTACGATGAAGAGTGTGAAATGAAACGTCAGATGAGAGAATAAGTTTATCTACGTATGTATTATTCTATGGGATTGGTAAAAACGTGTGTGTATTGAAACTTGAAAGGCAAAAATTGAACGTGTAACCTCCGTGTTACAAAAACAGTGGTTTTTGAAGATCAAACATCACCACAAGTATTGGGAAAACCACCAAGTTGGCATCACTGGTGAATTGTATGTTGAGTGTGGAACACGCTTATGGCTACATTTTCAGTCAGTGGTCATCTTGGTTTCTTAGTTAAATTGTGGTTAAACATGTTGGTCGGTTAACCTGTAGTCTGAACCATACAATTTCAACAATCAAATTGCTGACTGTCAAAAGAGGAATGTTGGGTAATACCAGGGGCTTTCTATGGCACAGCTGATCGAAAAGGTACTAGGGAAATAATGTACAATGAGAGACCAAAGAAGACAGAAACTAAGTTTTAATAGTGTTTATTGATAATGACAGCTAAATAATGTTTTATGTTGTTGGCATTGAACGAAAATTCACATTCCCTTTGATTTATGTCCGTTTTAGGTCCAACGAAAGTGTAAAATACAGCAGCAAATAAAACTATGAAATGGCCTACTACCTCGTCGTCATGAAGAGGCATCGAAGAGAGTAATGGGAACTCTTAAGTATTACTCTATGGTAATACTCGTTGGTTTAAGCAAAAACGGTAAAAGGGTATTTAATGTTTTATGGTTTTTAATTTTGTTGTTTTTATTATGGTGTTGATTGTTGACCTTTTATATTATCTCTGTTCAATTAGTTTGGCTTGAGGTGAATAAAGAAGAGGAAGATTTCCTCAGGGTTCTATATACAAAAATATTTAACATTAATAACATATTGATCACAAAACGATTGCCAATAATTACATGTATTATAAATCACTAAAAAAACAAATTACTAATGCCGTTTTCCGTTTCATAGGTTTATAGGTGGCCCTTAAATCCTATCTGTGGGAGGACAGTCTTTTTTTTTTTAAATCGATCGAACCCATCGCCGCCACTCTTACCCGCCCTACCGACCGAGAGGGCCACGTCCCCATAACGTGAGGACAGCGTACACATTATAGATCGGTCTATAACGGGATAGCAAGGATCATAAGTTCACACGTTACAACCAACTACAGAAATTCTTCACCAGTTGGTATTACACTAACATAAATAAGTATAAAGGCACATCACGAGATATTAACATAACAGACTTCATAATATATAATAATTACGAGCAAAACGAAAACCAAATTATAAATCAGACCAGATAGTAAGGATAAAGTAAATTAAATTTACATATGTATGTTAATGAATATACAGCACTAATGCAATCGGTTCAAATGACAAATTATGCTAGACTTTGTCGTTTCCCAACTACCTGTGAAATCAATAAACTGATATAGCTCATTAAAGTCACGACACATTCTCCTAACTGGATCAAAGGACGCATAATTCGAACGCTGAAACTCGATGTGAATGAGTTTATAGTACCTCGTGGGTCTCAATGGGACATTTATGAAAATCTTAGATAACAGAAATTCAGAACATATACATCCATCAATTATCTTCAAAACTGTAATAGAGTTTATCATGGTACGTCTACTACTAAGAGTCGGCAATTTGATCAATGCTAGTCTACTGCTATACGAAGGAAGATTATGGTTCGGGTTCCATTGAAGATTTCTCAGACAAAAAATGAGAAACTGTTTCTGGACCGATTCAATCATATTAACATACAAATTGTACTGGGGGTCCCAAACAACTGATCCATATTCGAGAATAGGGCGGACTAGTGAAGTAAAAACATTTGTCGTAACGTAGGGATCTGAAAATTCCTTTGCCCAACGTTTAATAAAGTTCAGAACGCCATAAGCCTTGTTTACCATCGTAATTATGTGGGAGTTGAAATTCAATTTTCTTGTCTTCAATTTTGTCTTGTCTTCAATTTTGTCTTGTCTTCAATGTTGTCATCGTGGTGCCAACATATACCTTTTGGCATACGTCAGTCTTATCCCCATTGCATTTTATCTGATACACAATATTAGACATCCTTTTCCGTCGCTTTGGACTTTGTCCGGTTAAATAATCTACTCAGGGTATTGTGTGACTTCAAGGACAACTCATATGACCCTTTGTCATAGATATCTGAATGCTTACGTCAGGGATTTGAAAATTTTCGGTGGGGTTGCGTCTGATTGATCTTGTCCTTTTATTCTCCACATGAAACTCCTTGTCGCTGATCTTCAGAACTCTATTCACGAAATTTGTCGCCGTATTGGTAATAATTCTAGGGTGCTTAGAATTGAAGTTAATTAATCTTCCGGACGCTGTAGTCTTCTGGTACCAATCTAGTTTGAGCAGGTTGCCTTGTGGAATTACGACAGAGTCCAGATATGGTAATCTTTTGTCCTTTTCCTCTGCCATCGTGAATTTTATTCGTCCTTAAGTAGCTATCACTGGTGAAGCTGATGATCCCATAGGCATACCTTTTCGTTGCTCATACAATTTGACATCTCAAATGACATCTCGTCATTTTATGTAAAATTTCAGCAATTCAATAAATAAGTCTTGTGGTATTTGTGTGAATTTTTCAGTATACTCCAATTCTTCTCTATCGTCTTAATGACCAAATGTATCGGTATACTTGGGAAAAGGGACACCACGTCGAATGACACCAATATTTCGTCATCATCTATTCTGATATTCCCAATTCTCGATTTAAAATAAATCGCATCTTTGACATTGAGCCTGTTTTTTAATCCCTTCTAAATTAATTTTTCGACCACTTTGTATGGGGAGCTAAGCAATATTAAGCGGCACACCATACAAAGTCGTCGAAAAATTTGTTTAGCAGGAATTAAAAAAACAAGCTTATTATATCTGGAGTCCTTCGTTAAATAATTAAGTATACTGATCATATACTTACAAAGTCCGTAGCCTAGTGAGTTGATCGCTGAGCATATTGGTCTAAGGGGGTTTATATCTTTATGGATTTTTGTGGCCGTGGGTCGTTATGGTTAGTATGCAATGGTTAGTGTGCGCGCCTCTTGTACATGAGATCCGGGTTCGATCCCTGCTCTGACCACCTTAAATTTCTTTTGGCGGCGGTCACCTCGCATAGTGACGGCGACACTATCGAGCATAGATAAAGGAAATAAGTAGATATCCCACAGGCATTGTCAAGTACTGTCACTAGGTGCTGTGTTGTCGTTTTGTAACTTTCATTGACGTTTCTCATAACATTCACTGACGTTTATTCAACAGTGTGGGACATTTTTTCAGTACAAAAATAGAATCATTTTCCAGGTTGTGCTATTCAAACAATTAATTTAGTTTTTTTCATGTCGTTGTGTTCCCCACTTTCAAATTAAAATTTTGTTATTTTGATTGCATCTTTTTGTTTACTGTTATTGTTGGTGTTCGTTTGTGTTGGATTTGAGAGCAACGGACCACAAAACAAAAACAAAATCCCTGTTGATGTTGCCTACCATACCTATTGTTAGCACCTGTTCTAAATACATCTTGCAAGGTATATTTTGTTTGGGATCAAACGTTGTAATTATAGCATCCAGCTCCATCTAGAAAATATCCCATTGAACAAGAAAATTCCCAAGGCATGTGCGATATCTAGTTAATTCCTTTATCTATGCTATCGAGTATTTAGCCATGAAAAAGCTTCTCAAAATACGTTCGAAATCTGTGTAAAAACTGTAGGTCCAAATCAGCGAGAATAAAACTAGAACGCGCACAGCTCAACGGGTTATTGGATGTTAATATTTTGCATGTAGCTTTGAAGATATTTTTATAAGCTTTCCAATGATGCCATATTGTCGCAGTTCATCAATATATGGTGTACTAGATGTCAAGCTTTAGAGACCTGTAATCCGGGAAATATGGGCGAGAAAATTATAACTTTTTTCTGGATTACAAGTTCTATCCAGTGACGGTAATTTGGAGCCGATACGAAATTTTAGGTACAAGACGTGATTTTAACGTTTCATCATAGAAAGTTGTCAAACATTTAGATTAGTTTAACGATAAAAAACACGCTCATTAGTGTACCATGGGTCAAACGTCTTTGGTCGAACTATATGGCTTTTATTTCTGCAGTGTTGCCATACTACTCCACCACTCTAATTCTAATTAGAATGACATTTCTTCGCGCTAATCTGGCAACCCGGCAAACTTATTGTTATTTTTTTCCTCAACAACTTGAAAAAAAGAAGTGAAGTACTGTTTTATTATTCATCATAAAAAAGGACATTTTTTATTTTTGCAGTAGAGTGTAAACAGTTTGATTAAATATAAAAATATGTACAATGGCTGCTACACGAAATTACTGTCGAATCTGCCTGGAGACAAGATTAACAAATTTCTCATTATATTTACATGTACAACAGAAATATTTACCAAGTGTTATAGAAAACATCTGCGGGTTGGTGGTAAGTGGGTGGGTGGTATTATTGGTATTATTAATAGTAATTGATGATGTTATAGTGGTATGAGGGGGAAAATCAATGCATTAATCAAAATTTCTCTACCTTTTAATCATAGATATCGTCCTATGATGAACCGGAGGCTATGATATGCCGAGAATGCTCGGAAGCTTTGGTAAATGCAGATCATATTATACAAAAATGTCAAGAATCACATAGGTTTCTGAAAAAGCAACAAAGCAAAAAAGATCTGGCTAGAGAGGAAGAGCAGCAGATCAAGATAATAGCTAAGGAGGAGAAGGGGGACGAGTGGCAAGCTCCAGTCACAGTCCAATTTAAACAGGAACAGGAGGAAATTATTAATGATGAAGAAGCAGAAGAAACTTCCCAGTATTCGCACAATTACTTTGTGGAACCGGAATTGTTAGTAGAATCTATATTGGAAAACTCATTGCAAGATAATCCTCTTGTGCAACAAAGTAAAGAATCTAAAAAAAACATAGCAGTTAAAGAAAAGAAACCACGCACACGGAGAACCCGTAAGAAACTGCAAATTACTCCCGAAGGAGAGCATTTGTTAGATTCCGAGCAAAACCCTGCCGCTTTATTGTATCAAAGTCATTTTAAAACCTCCAAACCAAAGAAATCGTTTGTGCGCAGCAGAGAACAATATCTGAAGCGTAAGATTCGCAACTATCCTGTAAAGGAGCCTCTCACTCTCATTGGCGGAGCAGGTGTAGTACGAAAGCGTAAACCTAAATCCTATCACAGAGCCATACCAAATTTCTATTTCCGTTGCGAGCTATGCCATGAGTTTGAATCAAACGTAGCCTCTTATGCTGTTACACATCTCACAACTGTCCATGGCATTGAGAGACCCGCAATATTTCGTTGTTCACAATGTGATGCCAAGCCTTTCATCAAAAATCAATCACTCCAGGAACATATCGCCACAATACACGAACAACAACCGAAGAAACGAGACTTCGTGTGCCAGGAGTGTGGCAAAACATTCATTAAAAATTGCCATTTACAAAAGCACTTGCTGTCTGTACACAAAATGGGTGAAATGCCGTATAAATGCCATATACCCGAATGTGGAAAAGGTTACGTGGATGCCTATGCGCTGCGTATGCACATGAAACAAATACATCGTCTGGACAATGAGGAGGACTTTGTTGCCTTGACCACGATGTATCAGTGTGAGGCTTGTGAAAAGTCCTTTTCGGAAATGAAAGCTTTGAATGTTCACATTAAAACTGCTCATCCGGTCGAGGGCTACAATTGTGTATATTGCGGTTACAATTTCCGTCAGAAGTCACGCTATGACACACATATGAGGAGAGGCAATTGTAAACCGCCATGTTTCGTGTGTCGTTATTGTGAAAAGACATTTGTCAAATTGGTACAGCTGGAGGAACATCAAAGAGAAATGCATTGAAACAAGAGGAAGGAGATGACAGAATTAAAAGAAAACAATGGCTATATTTAAAAAGAGCAAAATTTATATTAAAAAGGGAGAGCAACGTGGAATGGGAAATTTTCTATGAAAAGATACTTACCGATTGTAGAAGTCTAAGGGAAAAAATTCTTGAAGTAATGTTAATTTAAATTTTCGGTAAAGACAATATCTACCGGTACATTTGCAATGACACTATTCCAAAGGCTGGAATGAAACTATGGCCTGTTCGCAAATGCATCGCCGCTCTGCATTAGATGCGCTGCACATTCGCAAGCGAAACATCTAACAACGGACCGCTTGGAAATATATCACTACTCTGCATCTGATGCGCAGCACGTTCGTAAATGCCACATCTAATAACTTTGCAGGTGTTTTGAGTTGGTAATTACAAATAAAATGCGCGATAAACATCTGCAACAGCTGATGCATTTCCGAACAGGCTACCTCTGCTTTGTGGTTACTGATGTTCTAGGCAAATCCTTGTTTTATACACTTTTTAACGTAAATACAGATTTGACAACCCCTTTCCACTTCAAAAAATATGTCGGAAGACAATATGAAACGGTTCTTCAGAGGGGGACAAAAGTGTGTTTGAAGATTATTTGCTTAAAATACGTTGATCCACAAGTAATTGTTAAAGTATTTTTTTTTTTCAGGAAAGACGACGCACTCTACCTGTAAGAATATATCGCACACTATCAGTTAAGGTGCACAACTCAAAATTTAAAAAATTTCAGTAGAGGCAAAAAGCAGGCTTTGTTGTTAAGATAAAAAATTCTAAATAAGACATATTCCTGTGGAATTTTTTTTATGATGGGGAAAAGTAAATAATGCCAAATTTTTACAGTGGATAGATAGATACTGGTGTTGGTTATTATTTTGAATCAAAAAATGAAAATTTCGAGTTGTGCCCTTTTAACTGATAGTGTGCGATATGTTCTTCTAAAACGAGTGACGTCGACATTTCCATAGAATATTGACTTCACTATGCTCATCTGCACTAAACTACTCCTTGGACAATTTGTACACTAGAACTTAAGTTGTTAGAATATTTAAATTATTATTACTAATTTGTTGTGTTTTTTATTTATTTATTTTATAAATGTGTTTTATTATTTAAGTGCAATATTTATATCTCTACATGTAGAACGAATTGTAATAGAACCAAATAAATGTTTTAGAAAAACATAAGCAGTAGAAAAGTTAACAAATGTTTCGCACTTTCCTTCCCTTTTAAACTATATACTGTTTGAAAAATCTTTTTCCCACAGAGTTTCTTAGAAGATCCTATTCTCATTCACTGGCTGTGGGGAGGGTTCATCTACTTTTCTTGTTACTTCTATCGAGTTAATACGTATCATGGTATTCGGTGATCGTTGGAAGTTTATACGCATATATTGCTTCCTACGCTTCTTTTTGAAATTAGTTTTTGTATGTGTTAAAGTCTTCTCTATAATGGTGGCTTTAACGTCAACTAAGCCGGGTTCAAGTATGGGAGTCCCAATTAATGTGAAATCCTTCGCACCCGCTAACAGCACCTTCTCTAAACGTACTTCGTCGCCTGTGGTAGGAGGCCAATAGCCCTCGACGAGTATAATGTCACCGGTGGTTACTTTAAATTGTTTGCCACACAAATGGACAACAGCAAACATTCGACCTTCCTCATTTCTAACCAATTGTTTATTAACTTTGTCCATGATCTGTTGACATTTCGTTTGTTCCTCCTCCGTGGTAATTTGTCTTATAGGTGCTACGTCCTGGATAGCCAATTGAGACTGTTGACAAAAGCGTGGCGTAACACTCAAAGATCTCATAGAATCTGTATTAAATAATATACGATGGGAATTTCTCACAAAACAATTTTATAAAACAGTATTTACTTGTTAAATTATTGATGAGGCACGACTGTCGTGCTATTTGCAGCATATTACGCGTCAGAAACGACATTTTCTTTGATATTATTTACGTAAAAACTGCTAAAAGTTCTGATTTGTCGTCCGGCGAAAAATGCTTGAATGTGGTGAACGGTAGATAACAGCACAACAGCTGATCCAGGGTACAAATCAAGGATATATTAAGTTGGGTGCATGGTAGAAATATAATGGTAGATGCAGTACGACAACAAATACAACAAGCCAAAAACAACAGGAATTTTGTTTTTGCTCAGTATCTGTGTTGTGTCAAGTCAGCTGATAGAAAAATGATGAAAATGTAATCAAATTTGCAAAAAGTGTAATTTAGAAAATGATTGAGTGTTATTTGATATATTGAAAGTGTTTAAGTGTGAAAATTATAAAGTTTCTATGTAATTTTTGCAGAGAAATATTTCAAAAACAGCAGTTGCTGGCGAACGGGGGTTGCTGACAAACAAATGTAAACAAACTTTGACATAAGAGAAAAACTTACTCACACTCAGTCCAGAAAAAAGTTCAAATCAGCTGGGCTAGTGCTTCTACCATTTCTTTGTACCATGGTTGGGTGGTTGTATGGGGCGTTATTGTAATTGAAGGTAACTTAAGCTAAGCTCAGATTATCAGATTTATCTGACGAACAATCTGATCTGACGGAAATATGAGAATGTGAACACCAGTCGTCAGATACATCCCTGTCGTTCTTTTGTGAGCTCAAAATCAAAACTCAAGATCAAGTTGAATTTTTGCTAACTCATTTACACCTCACTTTTAAAGTAATTCATTCATTTGTTTTGTTTTGCATCTAGTTTCTTCTCGTTAATTATTGGAATAACTTTTTGATCACTCAAAACTGATACAGCAAAGAAAAATTTAAAGAAACCATAAGACACTGACAGAGTTACATATATACAAAACTATACTTCACCTTGACAATAAATACATTTATAAATAAACTGATAAGCGAATAAAATACTTTTTAAATTATATCCTTATAACTACAACCTGACTGGTGAAACCTAAATATTATCTAACGGCAGAGGTAGGCCTAATTATTGAGTGGAAAATCATCTATGATCAACGATAAAATATAAATTAAACTCTGAATTAATTTTTTAGGTTAATTGTTGATTGCTGTTTAAACAGTCAAAGTTGGGCATTTAAACTATGATCAAGTGACCATATGATTTTGACAGAAAACACGAAGAAGAACAAACACAAAACATGTTTAATTGTTAATGTGAGCAATTATAATCACCATCCTAGTTTTATTACTTCACTTTTCTCTTGCAAATGGCGTCAGCTTGATGCATTCTAACGATTAGCCGACAAATGTATGAATACCGGTTATTTTCCGCATCATTTGCCATTGTTGCCATATAGGTAGTAAGATTATTTAACAAAGCACTGAAAAACTATTTTAGTATTTAAATTAAGATCAAACATAAATCAAAATCAACTGCCTACCAATTTAAATAACCATTCAAAAATTGGGTCTTACTCTATGTCTTCACGAGACATAGATTTGTTCAGATAAGAACAACGCGTTGGCAGAATAATGGACAAAAAATTGTTCAAGTTCTTCGGTGTGGGGTAAACGTATTTTTGTCCATGTTTTGTTTGCTAATAATTTTCTGTTTGTCAACAGAGGTTGTTTCGTTGTTTAATAACAAAGAAGAAATTTGTATTGTTGTTGTGTATTATTACATATAATAAATTAAATTCTTTTGGGTTACGCATTACACTTTTTATTGAATATGGCGTATATTTGTGATTTTTTAACTTTCGGCCAAATCGCACAAGTTACATTCACTTCACTTGGAATTTTTGACGTCTAAACACTTGCTGCATAGAATAATACATATATAGATTAACTTATTCTCTCATCTGAAGTTTCATTTCACACTCTGATCGTTTGTTTGTAATAACGAGAGCAATTAATTTTAAAATTACCGTACACCAGGTGGAGTTACAAAACATGTTCACTTAACTTTTTCCTGTCGTTTTGGTGTAGAACTGAAAAACTTAAATATAGTTTGCACTTTTTTGTTGACTTTTATCGTTGGTATACATTTGTATTGTATTTAACACAACTCGTTTGCCACAAACACACGGTTGTTGTTCCTTTGTTGATCGTTGTATACTATTGTCACTATCTGGTATTATTGAACCCATATTTTCCACCATCCAATGTTTACTTTCCATCGTACCTATGACGTTTAATTTATTGAGCGAATAAAAGCTTCTATGGTATGTATTATTCTATGACTTGCTGTAAGATGTTAGTATATTTTTATGTATAAATGAACACAAAGAATACACATTTTAATTTAGTCAAGGCATGAGTCGAAAAATGAGGTGAATGTGAAAGTGATTTACATTATCAAGCACTTTGTTTCTTCTTTTTTTAATATGGCGCCCTTTTCGTGTTTCATTTTTATTTTATCTACTGAAAATTAAGCTATCAATCTAAACATGACATTTGTTGTTCAGACATCGTTGTGTGAACAATTGCTCGAACAACAATGTTTGAACAAGAACAACACATGAACAAGAGTTGTCTTGACGAGACAAATTCATGTGCAACAAGATTTTGTTCGTTGCTTGAACAAATCTACCTCTCGTGAAGACCTATAGCGCGTTTACATGCACTATTTTATCGTGATAATGTCCTGAAAAACGTGTTTACATGCATTTTTAGTTTTGACTTTTTGTATTTCGCGACGCATTACCGAATTATACCAGGTGATGGCATGATGATTTGTATATACTAGTATCATAGAATTCTGTCAGTCAGTAATTTTTTTATTTCTTTATTTGTAGTAATAGCTTTTTATGTAATTAAAGATATTTTATGTAGAACTTATTTAGAATTTTGTTAGTATGTAGAAAATAAAGTAGGAAAGCAATTCCAGCTGTCTTTATAACACTACCTCTTATATTAATCATGTTTGTATGTATTGTCATTAATGTACATATCAGTGAAGTATGTTTTCTTTACATTTCCATTTCCGTTTCATGTTCACATAGTATCATACTGAAAGTACGTATACAACTCTGCGGTTGAAATTCTTTGTGACATGATAATTGCATTATCGAGATAAAATTACTCAATATTGGGTACAAAATTGTATGAGAAATCCGTGCGGAGACTAAATTATCGAAGACGGCTATATTGTACGGCTTTTTTTAATTAATACATATTAATACATTATTTATTAATACATCATGGCATTAGGAATAAACTAAAAAACTAAACTAAACTGACACTTAAAGGAAAATCATAAATAAAGAAACTGTACATAGATATTTGTCTTAAATTGCCTTTTAGGCAGATTATTCCAAAGACGTATTGTATTAACAAAAAAGTAAAGGTCAGATATACCTTATGTGTGCCTTATGTGTTAATTGTCTACCGCTGTTAAATTGGGGAAATCGTAAAATATTAAACAAATATTGTGGTTCCTGGGTGTAAATAATCTTGTGCAAAAATATTAATGTCCCTATTTTAAGATACTTTTCGAAAGATACACCAAAGATTTCCTTTACTAAAGTAGATACATGACCTCTCTTCCTAACCCAAAAACGTATCTAATAATACTATTGAACGCAACACCAAATTCAGCCATAGTTTCTCTACTACAATTTCAGAAAATTTCACACAAATACAAAAGTTTTGGAATCAAATATGATTTGGCAAATAGCATTCTTATATTCAGGGCCGTAAACTGTTGGCAAACATAAATATTCCTCAAAACCCTATACGTTTTTCCGAAAGCTGTTCCTACATGATTATTCCATTTTGGTCGATTATTACAAATAGCGCCGAGGTTCTTAGCCGACTTTACAATAATAATGTTCGAGTCTAACAATATTCTATTCAAATTAGTGGGAACACCGAATGTGTTTTTGGTAATTAATATTGTGAAAGACTTGAGAGACGTTTTTTGTAAACCTTTCATAATCTTTTGTGAATGAGGCCGTTAGATTTTTGAGGGTTTAGAATTAAACCATTAGCCTTATGCCTTGTTCACGCTGCTGCCAAATTGAAGTCTTTCGCAATTTGGGCCGAAATTGAGTTGAAATTGCTCAATTTTGCATATATTTTGACAACTACGAAATTGAGATATTTAAATGTATACCAACGATAAAAGTCAACAAAAAAGTGCAAAATATATTTAAATTTTTCAGTTCTACACCAAAACGACAGGAAAAAGTTAAGTGAACATGTTTTGTAACTCCACCTGGTGTACGGTAATTTTAAAATTAATTGCTCTCATTTCCACAAACCTACGATGAGAGTGTGAAATGAAACGTCAGATGAGAGAATAAGTTTATCTATGTATGTATTATTCTATGGTCACTAGAAAAAAGTGTCATAATTAGAAAAAATTACAAAGAGCATCATTACACTATGTGATGTTTTAGATTATGCGTCTTCAGCCTGCGTTAATCGTTAAATTCTCTTTTGAACACCCTTCGTAAATCACGAGCATTACATTATACACTCAAAATATTTCATGACTAGAAATACAAATGTTTCTTTTGTAAATTTTTTTTTGTACAATGAACAACATTTTTGCTTATATTACAAAAATTTTGTATTTGGATGACGCCAACAAATTTTGTTAAAATACAAAATTTGTAGAATATACGAAGTTGATTTTGTAGCAAAGAAAAAATACAACCAACCAAATTTTTGTACATATTACAAAATTTTTGTATTTGGAAGACGCAACAAAATTTTGTTAAAATACAAAATTTGTAAAATATACGAAATTGATTTTGTTGCAAAAGAAAAAATACAATCAACGAAACTTTTGTATATATTACAAAATTTTTGTACTTGGATGACGCAAAAAAATGTTATCAAAATGCAAAATTTGTAAAAATACGAAATTAATTTTGTAGCAAAGAAAAGTTACAACCAATAAAATTTTTGTACATTTTACAAAATTTTTGTACTTTAATATTTCAGGACTGGAAATACAATTTTATTTTGTACAATGAACGAAATTTTTGTACATATTACAAAATCTTTGTATTTGAATGACGCAAGTTCTAGAAGTTTCATTATTCTCTTTGCTTGTTTGTTTTTCCCCTCACGTTCTCTCACAGGTTTACATTTTCTAGCTTTATCTTAAAAAGGGACGCGAAAAAGTCAGTCGAATTAAGAATTGCAACATAGAAGCAAGCAGTTTCGCGAGTGTTAAATTTTAATTGTTATTAAAGGTAATAAATTGTTTAAAAATTAATTGTTATTTATGTGATTTATATTTGCCAAACGAATCGTTTGTCTCAAAACATTTTAAACTTTTACACAACAAAAACTGAAATAGTGTTTACAAATGCACTTTTGCGAATTGTGAACAATATGTTGCACACATGCGTCATTTCTAAAAACATTTCCAAAATCATTTATCAATTGCACTAACTTTATTGACACCAACAACTTCATCAGCTACTGTGCCCTGTGTGGTTGAGCAATCCGGCGAAGCAACAATATAAAATAGTGAATCTGCATCAATTTCCTGAGCGCCACGATTTATGCGTAGCCTCATATCTATTGGAGCTTTAGATATGAGGCTAAGCATCGAGAGTTCAAGGCATATGCTAAAAATATAACCTCTAGAAAAAACATTTGCTTGACTCTGGCAAAACAATTTGAGCTGCAATTCGCGCACTTTTTAGTTAATGCATCGCCAACAAATTATCAAGTACATACTCATCATATAGTTTTATCGAAATTCCCGAATGATATTAAAACATTCTGTCAAAAATACTATCCTAATGTGGAGTCCACATGTTATTCGCAGTGTAGATATGAATCTAAAAAATATCAAAGTGGATTTTACATGACGCAATATTTTGATACATTTATTGAATATGCAAAAATATTAAATTTCCGAAATTTGTATACTTCCAACATTAAATAAAATTTTCTTAATCTGCATGGCAGTAAAAACTAAAAACTATTTGAAGCATTACAAAGCATTTGAAATTGATTTAGATGAAGTAATGAAAAGTGATCCAATTTTTCTATTAATAGATCACGTAGCAGGATCACCAACAAATTTTCCTAAAACTTACCAAGGAAAAATTTTTATTCGACCCAAACAATATTAAAATAAGTATATAAAACAATCCATGGCAAAATGAATATATTTGCTGACACTCCACCTGAATGCAGTGAAATCATATTTCAAACGCCGACCATTGTAAGCAGTACACATATTGACCAAACCTATAGCAATAAAGATGAATTAAAGAAACTTTTAGCAGAATGTAATATGGAAGATTTAGTAAACTTTTTTATGGGTAAGTAAAGAAAATATTAATATGTTATTAAGTATCAAAAATAACTTTTAATTATCTACACTTTCAGAACAACAACTTTACGTAGGTGTCCTTCAACATTTGGATGAACAAATGGCAAAAACTATTCTTTCCAAAACCGATCTTTCTCTTGGAATACAAGTTGAGTTTTATTACCAATGGTCAAAATGGTCTACAACTTCTCAAAGTTGTAGAACAGAGATAACTTATCCGTCCACCTCAAAAGAATCATTTAATAGCTTAAATTTATCCACTATTTTAAATGCCAACCCATATGGCCAAAGCGTTATTCAAGCCTATAAAAAAGAATCATCGTTGAATGAGCGTACCCGAAAGCTTTTGTGTGAATCAATCATTCACTATTGCATAGATAAAGAACATTCTTTGACAATAAAAGACACAGAAAATTTAGCTAAGGATATTGTTCTTGCATTTAAAGGAGAAGAAATGGTAAGTATTGATATAATTAATCTTAATCTGAAACAATCTATTAAAATTCGAAAAACTTCAATTGATATTTTTTTAGGCATATTATTTTGTAAACCGACAAAATGCAGGACCATTAGAAAAACTTTACTACAAGTATAGAAATTTGAAGGCCAGTATATCGATAAAAACTAAAACTAGTGTTGAACAAAGTTTGCAAATGTCTCCGATGGCATCTACAACTTCACCAACTGAAGAAGAGGAGGGCCACATAAGAAATCTAAAACACGAATTACACGCAATGCCCTTTGAAGAAATTTTGAAACATTGGAGTGCATGTTTTGAACTTCGACAAAAACCATATATTGACCTTTGCGACCCGAAGTCTAAAACACAACTCATCATTTTGTGGCCGATGTTTAAAGATCCTATTGGGTATCGTTTAGTAAGTTGTACTTAAGATGATTTTATGCCTGAATTTATGAAGATTAATATAAATAATACATATGTAGATGGATAATGATTTTCCAAAAATTTTTGGAGAGACCAATCAACTTCTAGATCATTTTGACAATTTCTCAGATGCAATGATAAATCATGTGTTTCCAAAATTTGAATCGAAATTCAAAGATGATGAAGACCAGGGGCTTTGGATTTTTGTAAAAGAAAATAATAGTATTGACTACAGTATGTAAATATTAAATATGTACTAGTAATTGTTGGTTTCATTTTTTTAGATAAAAAATTCTTAATTGTTTTTACACTAATACAATCCTTACTTCCAAAATCAAGACTTAAATCGAAATTATCAAAGAAGGGAAATAAATTTTTTAGTAATATGGAGTCAAAACGATCATTCATTTCTTTTGCACCAACTGAAGAAGCCTACAAAGAACAGTTGGAAACAAAAATTAAATGCGAAGGTTCGGTTCCCCCTTTTGTAACTGTCATTGGAGACATATACAAACTAGATGCAGTTTTTGTTGACTTTGATAACATAAAATATAAGGTTTTTGGTGTTTTAAAAGCTATTGATATATGCTTCAAAGCATATCATTTATTTCATATTAAATATCCAGACTGTTGGGTTCATATGTGGGATTTCATTAATATACAATTTTATAAAATAAATAACACTCCTGTCCATCCAACAACACAAATGTTATGTAAAACTATTCAAGAAGGTGAGTACTTCAAACTTTTGTATTAGGTACACGTTGTTAGTATAATAATTTTTATATATATTTCCAGATATCCAAAAATTTGAATGTCTGAGTGCCAGTCCACAAATGTAAAATATATTTCCACATATCCAAAAATTTTAATGTCTGAGTGCAAGTCCACAAATGTAAATGTTTTAAGGTCTGCCTACAAAGGGATGTTTCAGTTCAACTCTACAAATTTATGAATTATGTATTTATGTATATTTGTTTACACACGTTTTTTAATTTTTATTTCATTGGATGGACACATTAGAATGATTCGTAATTTCAAAAGTTTTAATGTTTAAGTTCCAGTCCGAAAAAATAAATATTGTAAGGTCAGCCTACAAATTTATGAATTATATATGTTTAAACACGTTTTGTTTTTATTTCAGTTGAAGAACACATTAGACTGATTTGTTAGTATATAAGATTTTATATATTCTTCCACATATCCAAAAATTGTAATGTTTAAGTTCCAATCCACCAATGAAAATATTTTAAGGCAAGCCTACAAATTTATGTTTTAATTCCAGTCTACAAATTTATGAATTGTATATGTATATTTGTTCACACACGTTTTTTATTTATTATTTAATTTGATGTACACATCAGAGGGATTTCAAATATTTTTATCTTTGGAGGTCTTAACCCGGAATAAAATTTGGCCTTTGGTTAAAATGGACACATTTTGGTTTTTAAATTTTAAGTTTTTTAAGAGTTCTACAATATAAAATAATTTTTGAGTTAGGTTTGACCACTACTAATCAGATATGAATTACATATTACATTTCTAGAAAATCATTCGTCCATTCTTACTTGTACTTTTTGATTGGAATGTATCTAAGTAGTAGTAAACAAACCTTATCAAAAAAATATTTTATACTGTACAATTTTAAAAACTTTAAATTCACCAAATTTAATAACGTCCATATTGACAATCGGAAATTTCGCACCAGCAGCGACATTGAAATTCTTTTTTATTATATTTCCAAACATCAAAAAAAATATTATGAGTCCTTCTAATATAAATAAATATTTAAATATATAAATATGAACTATAAATATATAAATATGAACTATACTATTTAATTAATTATATGAGTTTTTGTATTTTTTTTTAATAAAAAATAAAAATTTCTTGAAATAAACAAAGTTTTTCATAAAAAGAACAAAAATTTATTTAATTTAAAGAAAGGTTTTTACTATCAACTAAATATTTTTTGAATTTACAAAATATCATAGAAACGGAAACAAAAACTTTTGTAAATTGTACAAATTTTTTGTGGTACAAAAATATTTGTAGAAAATATTTTTTGTACAGAAACAAAATTTATGTAAATAGTACAAAAATTTGTGTTTCTACATCGATAAATTTTGTACTATAAACTAAATATTTGGTAATTTGTACAGTATTTTTGGTACAGAAACAACAATTTTATAAATAGTACAAAAATTTTTGTATTATACATCCACAAATTTTGTACTATAAACTAAATATTTTGTAATTTGTATTACATATTTTTTGTACTGAAACAAAAATTTTGTAAATAGTACAAAAAAAAATAATGACAAAAATTACAAAGTACCATGTGTACATATAACAAAATATTTTGTTCCGGCAAAACAACAAATATTTCTGTACAATGTACAACGACTTTTGTTCATTTTACTTATGAAATTTTTTGAGTGTACGTTCTACACATGCATAATCTAAAGGGTGTCTTTGGCTTTCACACGCGTGTTCGGCGCGTGCCTAACGCGTTTTGCGAGTGAGAGGTGTGTTGTTAATAGATCTGTCTGCGTACACATATTTTGCATCATTTTGTGCAAAATGTTGCAAAATGTTGTCTGCGTACTCCAAATCTCTTGCAGCGAGAGAGCGAAAAAGAGAATTTTTTGACATTTGGAAGTTAGAGAACTTGCAAAATGTTGCTGGAGAAATTTCTTCCTGCAAGATTTTGCAACTAGTTTGAACAGCTGTTTTTGTTTACTGTTTGAATGAAATAATTTTTGTGAAATGAAAATAAAAATTGAAATTTAACAATGGCAGAGGTAAGTAGTTAGAATTGTGTTAATTTTTAACGTTTATAATAAATTATAATAAACAAAACATTCTACTTCATGCTAGAACGTGCAAATATACAGTGCGACCGTGCGACACATATGCTAAAATTCTTTTGGTTTGCTATTTCAATTGTTTACACACCGATCAGCTGTTTTCTTGCAAGATTTCACTGGATGCTGTCTGCGTACTTTTTGATATATTTTCAACCGAGAGAGTAAAATTGTCCTTACTCTCCCAAAAAAAGTTACTGAGTATTTGCTACTGTAAAAGTACGCAGACAGACCTAATGGCGGGGTAGACTTTCACGCACGATTCGATAATTTGTGGCGAGCTTTGACGTTTCTCTTTCATATGAAAAGGTGAAGTGAAAAGGTGTAATCGATTGGTACAAATGTTTCTTTTGTAATAAATTAACTGAGAATACACCACTTTTACAACTATTAGGAATGTAAGATAATGAATTCAACACAGAGAATTCCCTTTTTTGATAAATTTAAATAGAATAGACCACTTTTACAAATTTTTACGAATGTAAGAATGAGGGAGATCAGCCGATTAAACGTCAACAACAATCGTGATTTACGTAGGCTTTTTGAAAGAGAATAGCGTGATAATTGCAGCCTGACAAGCATAATCTAAATGGCGAGAATAATGTAAACAATAAAACACAAGGTATATTTGTGTCAGGTGGTTGCGTTAGAACAGCTGACTTAATTTTTTCAAATAGACTGTTTAATTCTGCGTTGAATTTGGTAGTGGTGTGAAACCAAAAAGAAATAAAATGGCTGTTGTAGTTGTCTTGTTGGGGCTAAGTTGTCTTGTTGACTAAACAAATGTAGAAAAGAAGGCAATTGTAATAAATATGAAATGCAAACACATAAACGTATGAAGACAGACATTCTCCATTTTTATGATCCCTAGGCCCCAATAGATAATACAATTACCTCATTGTATTTCTTATACCATTTTAAGTCCGCTTTTTATTTGTTACAAATATTTCGCTTCAGCGAAGTGACATGTTAAAAAATTAATATTAGAATCTGACAGATGGAAGATGTTGCCAGTGTGAACGCTTGTTTCGTTTTTCCAACATCTACCATGCGTTCCCTTTGTATATTTGTGTTAAAAGCCTATTAATTATTTCGGACCGGAATTTTGACATTTCGATTATTTTAACAACAATAAGTACCACCACATGCTTTAAAAATAAAATGGAATTCGTACAGGAATTATAAATGAAATAGCAATAGCTGATGCTCATGTTCATAGAGTATATTACAATGAGTATTTTATTCTCTCCAACGTTTACATGCAATACTTAGAGTAATATACATACTGCCTTATTCATAAAAGGTTGTGAGTGGTTTGAGAGACGGTTTTTGTATGAATAAGGCCGATATTATGAATAAGGCCGATAGATTCTGCAACAGATGTTTTTCTTGGACCCGAAACCAAGAAAAGTCACTGGAAAAGATGTGCACAGAGTCATACAATCTGGGCAACCCATGCAGATTGATAAAAATCTTTATTTTAAAAAATTTGTTATTTAATTGCAACCTCTATCAAAAATTTTATTCTAACACTTCATTACATTTTGCTTTATTTCACATGTTATCCCTTTTTTCCTCGATTTAAGTATCTCATAAGCAATAAGTTGATGAGATTAATAATTTTGGTACAATGAGCAAAGCAACTTACTGAGCGACCCTAATCCACGCGCAACCCGTTGATGTAAAATATATACATGGTAATAGCAGCGCGCAGCAACATGTATTTTGTTTTTGTTCTATTCGCTTCAGTTGTCAAACTCTACACAAATCCATACCAATAGCAAAAGAATGCAAATGAGTCCAAAAATAAAATATATATGAGTTTAACAACTGAAACGAAAAATCACATGAAAAAGTAAAATCAGTTGTTCAAACGAATTGACCATGAAGATGTTATTGTTCCATGATTAAGTCTCAGATGGTCTGTATTTACATTGGCAATTATAATTGCCGCAATTCTTGAGTTTGTAGGAGAGAGAATTAATAGCAATTAATTTTGTTCTTTTCATTCGCAATTTTTAAAGTGAAGTTTTTCATTGGTGAGTTAATGTTAGTTGCCATATTGTTAACGATTATGGCAACCCGTATTCTTATTGGAAAAAGCCACTAGTTGGGGATAAATACCAAAACAACAAAGAGGAACAAACAAAATGGAATTATGTAAAATAATTATTTTAACAAAAATGTGTAAAAAACTGTATAGGCGCAATCAAATTAAGCTATACAAATTAAGCTATATATCGATCTAGACTCAACGTATGTGTACAAATACGCAAAACAGAAGCATATATTTTATACAATCTAACATTTCTCATTTTGACAGTCACTAATTTGAGTGTCAAAATCATATGGTTCTGACTAAAAGTTAACCAACCAACATTGTGGGTTAAATCATAGTTAAACAATGACTGAAAAACACAATTCGATGTTTAACCGGAATTTAACTAAGAAACGAAGATCACCACTGACCGAAAACCTGGCCGTTAGTTATCGCCACTTACGACTTTCCAAATATAACGATGGGTGAAAAAATGCGATACGGCAATAGGTTTGTAACCAGTGCTACCAAATACATGGTAGCAGCAGATGTTGTTGTAGTTGTATGCAGCAACAACAGACATTTTATATTCGTTTCAGTTGTCAAACTCTACACAAATATATACCAACTTACAAGAATACAAAAAAGTATAAAAACTAAATACATATGATTTTGACAAGTGAAACGAAAAATGACATGGACAAAATTTCATCACGTTTAAACGACTATACCTGATAGATAATTCTACCATGTTCAATATGTATAACATTTACCGCGCTTAGTTGTGAACAATTTAATTCCAGTTTTGTTCTCAATCGTATATAAAAATAAAAATCTATCTCCTTCAAATTGACAGATATAAAAGTATACGTAGTCTTCCATTAAATAAAATAATTTTAATGAACTTAAAATGCGTAAGCCATTTTGCAAATTTCTACTTTTGAGTCTCTCCTTGATAACATTTTCATTCGCAAGAAATGATCACAAAATTTATCTAAGAGAACTTTTTGTTGCCATTTCTTGAAATTTAACATGTGGCAACATTGTCATTGCTCAAGTTGGAATTTAAGTGGAAGTTGTCCCATACAAATTAAGCTATAATTAACTTTAGCGGGGTAAAAAAACACCCTTATTGTTTCGCTTCGGGATTGTCGTTCAGTTTACAATAAATGGCCACGATAACCAATGCTCATGCTCATGATTGACAAATGTGTGGTCCGCAGAAATACGGTCATGGTCTGTGTGGACGAAAAATCGATATTTTATCTATAACTCCTTCAGAACTGTGTCAGATTCATCTGATAATTTGAACTCCACTTAATACTACACAACTTTTTTTGTTGTGTACCTGTAACTGTCATCGACGGGTTATCGTTGTGATAACATCACTATAGATCCGTTATAATTTTTTGATACTTGCTCCATTTCTGAATCCCGCTCGCAGCAGACGAAGGAAAGAGACAGCCATAGTAAGGACAGCCATAAAAAAAGCCAAACAAAACTTTTTTCTAGAGACGAACGAGAATAAAAGCACAAAAGCAGAAGAAAAAATTGCAAACTGTAGCTAAAAAACGAGCTGGGAATAAAATTTTGTGAAAAAACCAAACGAAAAAACCAGCTACGTAAATTTGCAAACCACAATAAATTTTACTAAAAAGTGTAAGGAAAGGAACCTCAAAGTAGAATAATTGTTTAAAAAAACAAGATAAGGAATTGCCTGGGTGAAAAATTATACGAAAGTAATAGGTGTGCAAGTGTGAACATTGTCAAACAATAAAATCGTTATAATTTTTCAAGGTACGTAAGTAAACAAATCATAGAGTAATCATTACTCTGAAACAAATACTTCTTCATATGGAGATAATGTGTGTCCAATAAACCCAAACAATCCTTAACCATAATTGGACAAGAATCTTCGTGTTTGTCAGTCTGGTATGTGGAATGATTGTGGGGTCTTGTGACGAAATTACTTATTTGGTATTTTCCGCTGCGCTATTTTTTTCGTGTGTTTTCGGAACCTCATAGCCTAACATCTTCTGGAAGTGGTTGCCCTTGTGACATTTTCCTTTCTAGTGCAGTTATATAGATCTGTGTGCCATCTTATGTATGTTCTACGCCATTTTGAGAGGACACGAGGATAAAACTATCAGCAAAAAAAATAAAATATTTCATAGTGTAGTTATCATTTCGCAGACATTGCACTTTTTTCCCATTAAATAGATTGATTTTTTTCCTTCTCGTGAGTGGTCCATTTTGATTTGTCTACTTCGTGTTCCAACACTTGCGTTTGTTTACATTGAAGTTTTTTTTTTTGTAATATAATTATAACTGTCATAAGCTAATAAGGGTTGCCAAACGTTTTACATAGAGCCGATGTACCCGACGGGATTGTCGCTGAGACTCGATTTTGGCATAAATACGCTTTGGTTATTTTCTGATCTATACCAAAATTTCACCATTCAGAAAAGCTTCTGCGTTGAGTTCAAAAATGTTTTTTTCTCCCGCTCGTTCCAACTTCTTGAGATAGAGGTCTTTACAGCTTGAGTATATAATCGCTCATATCTCAGGTATTTATAATCCGATCTGGTTGAAATGGCTGTCATTACAAAGGTCTCTGGAAACTCTATAAAAGCCTATATAAAGATTTTTTGTTAAGCCATTGGGATCCACTAAAAAAGACTCACCTTTCTTTCTTTTTTTTTAAATAATTTTTTGTCTTCGGCGCTTTCTGTTTTATAAACAAAAACACAAAATTATTTAAAAATAATAATGTTTGGACCCACCACAGAGGAGAAAATCCCGAAGGCCGTCTACGCCGACTGCCTTTATCGCAAAAATTCTATGCCGAAGACGCGAAGGCGGTGTTAAATTAAATAATTTTTTTTGGATAACTGGTTCTGAAAAACTTGTAAAAAATATAGGGTTAATTTTTTATTTTTTTTTTAAATTGAATATATTGAAGGCTTTATAGATGAGTATGATATCGTAAAAAAAGGTTGAAGACTTGCCTATTATGGGAGTCTAGTCAAAATTTATTTTTTCATAAATGGTGTTGGGAAAAAATAATAGAAACTTTTCCTAAAAACGTTTATTTTCTTTGGTTATATGACAAAATGGTTAATAAGATATTTTATGGCTAACATTTAGTAGATGATGCTTTCATATTTATAACGGCTTTATTTCTTCGAGGCATACTGTCTACGAAGTTGAAGCATGTTTCAGGGGATATTGAATTCCAAGTCTCCTGCGCTTTGTTCCACAGTTAGTTCTTATTTTTCGATTTATGCACTCTAATTTTCCTTTTTAGAATGCCCCAGAGATGCTCTATCGGATTTAGATCCGGAGATTGTGATGGCCACTCGATAATCGGGACATTATTCTGCTCAAACCACTCACGTGCTAACCTTGAGGAGTGTTTTGGGCCATTATCTTGCATAAATTCCCACTTAAGGTGCATTTCTTCCTTTGCAAATGGAGGATGTGTACATAGTCCACAGCACATTTTATTCGTAATCCAAAAAATTGGACCAACGCCAAATGAAGAGAAGCACCCCCAAACCATTATCGACCCACCTCCATGCTTCACTGTTTTCTGTATTCTTTATGTTATGGTCGCCGAAAGTACATATGTTCTGCCATCAGAACCGAACAAATTAATTTTTGTTTCGTCCGGACACAGAACATTTTTCCAGTTTTTTCGGTGCATGTGGAGTTTGGCAAACTCAACCCTCTTTCTAATATTTTTTTTGCTCAACATAGACAATTTTCTTGGACTTCTGGCCTTTAGTTCCGGTTACTGAAGTCTATTTCTAATTGTTCGACTTGTGACAATTGCTCCCAACTCATTTTTCAATTCCTTGGATGATAGGAAGGGCTTATTTTTACACGTTCTCACAAGAAGCTGGACAAATCGTTGACTAGTTTTTCGTTTTCTCCCTCTCTTCTCCATTTTTTTGGAATATTAATTACGTTAAATACTTTCGTTTTCGAACATTTCATTATATTTGATATTTCCATTAACGACTTCTCTTCACATCTTAATTTTTTCATCACTTTTTTTTCTACTCCGTTGGTAGGAACTCCGCGACCCATTTTGCACAACTGATCAAGCAAATGCAAAAAATAAAACTATGAATTGTATACAGTAATAGATTTTACAGTTATTCCTACTCTGTCTTCATTAATTTTGCATGAAAGAAGAAGATAAAATGCTTTAGAAACATTTTTTGCGGACATGTTCCTATAATTTTTTCCAAGTGGATGTATGAATATTTGTTTTGAATGGAAAATTGTATATAAAGGCTTACACTTATGTATGCCATTAAAGTCTTCTAAAACTAATCATCCACATTGCAATTGAACGTTTCAAACAATCTTTGTACATTGTTGATATTCTTTGCATACGTTTTCCTACGTTTCCTACTCGAATATGTATATTGGGCCCGTTCCTATTATTTTTTCCAACACTGTATGCAGCAGGATCTATGGGTCCTGATTTGTAACATTGTTCGGTCAAGTTAACTGATCTTGTAACCATATTATAGTGTGTCTTGAGAATTGGAACACGGAAAGCACTAATTGTGGGACTCAAACTAAAGGAAATGATGAAAGTACTTCATTGCTTCCCCTTTTGTACGTTTCATGTGACAGAAATTTGTAAGGTGAACACTGTTTATCAGATAAGTAGTTTGGTTTCCAGAGCCAAGGTCCTTATTTCGTGGGAAATGGGTTGCCCTATGTACATATATCTCGAAAACGGAGCGTCCAACCCAAAAAATTTCTACTTTTTGCAGGCTTTACATAATGATCCTATTCGTACGGAAGATTTTTTTTATAAAATCGCCAAAATAAGAAAATCGCTAAAATAAAAAATTGCTATTATTCGGAAACGATGCGTCCAATTCCAAAAATAATAAATTTGTTGCCTTCATAAAAAAAATGGTTTCCCATTACATCCCATGAAGGGATCTCACAACCAGTGATCTGTGCGCTTTCTAGATTTACACTCACTGATTAGGGCCTACAATTTTACACCGATTCCAAACGGTATTTTAAGAAGCTTTTTCATGGGTAAGTACTCGATAGTAGTGTCGCCATCACAAAGCGAGGTGACGATATATTTACCGATAGCTGTAAAAATCTATTTTTCTGTTGAGAGTTTTTCAAACCAACATACACATTTTTTCATTAATTCGGACATTTTGCCAGATAATGTTGACGAAGTTAAAACAAAAAAGTATACACATATGTGTGTACTTTATCCTTAGTATATATGTACATACATACCTAAGTCTCAAACTATGTATATTTATTTCTGTTTTATTTATAATCATAATTAGATCACTAGCACTAAATATATTTCTAAATAATATGATATGGTGTGCTAATTTTATTTAATATGCATTGATGATGACGTCGTTGTTGAAATGACAAATCAAGACAAAAAAGCATTTGTAGCAGTGGAGTCAATTCATCTGAAACTAGTGCTCGGCTCTCGTAGAGTAGACCTTGTGGTTAAACGGTATTCCGTTGCGTAAACATTTTACATTATTACATTTCATCTTATGCGGATTTCTTCACATTTTATGGAAAGTACAAATTGTTTAGAATGGAGGAAAATAACTTAATTATTAAAATTACTTTATGTTAAACAGCAAATGCTAGTTTTTTCGATGAGCAAAGTTTTAAATGATTACAAATTTGGGTCTTCTATCCAATACTGCACAGCAGGATTCGAGTATAAAGAGTAGTAGACAAGTAACAAACCACATTAAGTGAAAATTGCAAATATATTATGGGCGTGGTGGAAAATTGGCTCCAAAGAATCAATCATATGACCAAAATAGAATTCCGTAATTAAATTTCATATGCAGACAACGCCTGGAATAAAGTTTAGTCGGATATCTCAATTATTCTGTGTTTTATTTAAATACAAAATTGTTATGCCCCTATTGAAAAACCCGATATGTATTGAATTATAAAAGAAAACTTACCTAAAAGGGAGCGATGTGAGATTTGTCAGCTGTGCTGCTACTAGTTGTGATTGAACTCGCTTTGTACATACATAGTTATTTACCGCATAGTCCTACTATTACGCTTCTGCTGATATAAGTTTTCACTCCATTTATGTTTATTCTAGTAATCCATACAATTCTGTGTTGTGCAACGTCTCACTTGGTGATAAGATGAGTTCTACAGAAGAAGCCAGTAGCCAACCTACAACACCCCAAGATGGTCCCGACGACCAGGTAATTCTTATTTGTATTTATTTGGCTGGTTAATGCTATTTTTTGGATTTTTTGTGTGTTTTTAGTCTAACCAACGGGAATTGGAGAAAATCGAAGAAGAGAAATTGAAATCAAAGTATCCTGTGGGTTTACGAGGCCCTGGTGGTCACACTGCATTCTTGCAAAAGAGATTACAAAAAGGAGTAAGTCGGGAAATAATAGCGTTACAAAATGGTAAAATTATTTAAATTATTATTTTTTTACTCTATTTTAGCAAAAGTATTTCGATTCTGGTGATTATCAAATGGCTAAACAGAAGGGTGGTGGCGTCAAACAGGTCTTTGCCAATAAAGTACCCACGGGTGAAGCCATCCCCACACCTGAGTCAGTGCCTGCGCGTAAAACCTCAATTATACAGCCTTGTAATAAATTCCCAGCGACGAGTTAAGTTAATGCAACTAGACTACTTCTGCACTTATGCCTCCTCCTAATACTTTGTTTTTGTCTCTTAAACTTATACTTATAACTACTAAAAATTATTCTAAAAATTTATTTTTTTTTTGAAGGATTTTCTTGCCCTTTTTCCAAATCCCAAAACATTCAATACATTGTGTTTGGAAAATAAAAAGGTCAAAAGCATATGAAAAGCTTCAAAAATACTAATGAAAAAATGTAAAAATGTGTGAAGACTTCTCGTTTTAATTATTCTATAATACGTACTATTTGTTCATTGTAATAATGATTTCCCTTTCCCCCCTTTAAATTATATATTATCAACTCCACTCCATCTGTGTTGTGTTGGTTAGGAGATTATATTGGGGAATGGGAGGCGAAATAAAGCCTTAAAATTTAGTTTATAAGTTTTTATTTAATTTCCGCCTACTCATTTTACCATTAATTTTTGTCTTTGTAAAATCGTGAAGTTGTCAAAAGTAATTACACAGTTACAACAAACGCAAAACGAATTGAAGAACTATATACAAATAAAATACGGAAATAAATAAAATTTAACGCATATTTATGTAAAAATAACTAAAATTAAATGTATTTAGTTCATTACAAGCAAACGAGTATGTGGCTAAGGCCCAAGTTTTGACTGTTTATTTAAGTTGGAAATCAGTTGATTTATATGACTTGAAATACGAAGAGAGATATTCAGTGCTTTGTCAAATATTCTTACAACCTATGTAGCAGTGGCAAAAATAACCGGTATTCATACATTTAGCCGGTAATCGTTACAATGCATTAAGCAAAAGAAAAGTGAAGTGATAAAATACAAAATATTTAATTAAATTGGCAAGTATTACAGCAGAAATTAAGTTCTAACTGCACTACGAATTAAATGATAAGTTTTTAATTAAAAAAGCTTGATCATAGTTTAAATGCCCAACTTTGGCTGCTTAAACTGCAATCAACTATTAACCTAAAAAATGAATTCAGAGTTTAAATTATGTTTGATCGTTGGTCAGAGATGATTTTCCACTCCAAACTTTGGCCTAAATCGAGAAAATTCGCAAAACACGCTGATTTTTTTTAAATTGGTTCTTGAAGCGTTTGCAACTCTAAAAAATGTTAAGAATTGTACCAAAACCATACATTTTGTAGACGTCATCATATATTTATAATTACTTATTGTCAGAATCGGATTTACCCCTATTATGTATGTATGTATGACTTAGTAGGATTGTGGCAACTGGCGTATTCGAATTCACATTTCATTGGTATTGATACTGTGGAACACTCGTCGTGGGGGTTGTTTTTAATAAAGAGTGCATATTTTTACAATCGAGGGTCACCTTGTCCTAAAGCAGCTCACCTGATGAAATGAACATACTTCAAACAATTTTTTATCGGCATCGTATGCTTATTTAATACACCCCAGTGCTAGTTTTCGCTTGTGAAATGAAAATGAAGAACTTTCATGCACTAGGTGTGCCAATTTCCACTTTCGCTTTAAATTTGACGAAAACTTCGGAAATTGTATTTTACATGAAAGTCATCATAGGTAACTTTCACTTTTGTGGAATGAAAGGGAAAAGTGAAACGAAATGAAAGTGAAAGCTGGCACATATGTAGGTGTGCTCAACTTATTTTAATATATCCAATCAAACCGGAACCAGCCAAGCATTGACGGTGGCCAAAGGGTGTATGACCTAGAGTTTCTATACATCTCGTAAAAATGTACACAAAACCAAAAATTCACATCTCACTAGGTGGATAACACAAATTTTTTTTTGATAAGTTTATGGATGACGGTCAGTCAATACCAATTGTATGATATTAGTGAAATCAATGATATATTAGTGAAATGAACAAAAATTTAGCTATCTCTGATTGCATTTTTATATTTTATTTTTGAATATTAAACGACGTCTTTACAGTTTTATTTATATCACGTGTGACAAACGGCACTGATTGAACAGCAAAACAGCAAATATTGATGAACAGCTCTCAAATTTCCAAGTAGAATTATTCATATCGCTCTCCCCTAGTGAAGTAAGAAAGAGTTAAACAGAGATACCCTAGGATGTTAAAAAATCAGCTGTTTCAACATAGCATCAAAGAGTATATTGGCCATGTGATGGCAATCGCATTTCGCATTACATTTGCGATTACGATTTAAAATCGCATATGTGTGATGTCGTTGGCGATCGCCAAAAGTCTAGCGACTTCAAATCGCAAGCGCACACCGAGGTGAACTGATTAACATGTTTTAATTTTTGATTAAAATTCGTAAAGTTTATGAAAAATTTGCTCATTTGATTTCTCATACACAGCTGATTTAATATAACATAGCTGATTTAATAGATTTGACGATGCTAGATGTTTGAATTTGTCTATATAATATCGCCTTTATTTATTTTATTTTCTTTCCGCATTTCCAAATGGCATGTGATTCGCAAATCGCGATATTCTCACCACCTCCCCGTGTGACCTGTAGAATCTGTAACTCATCAAAAATGTAATGTTCACATCTCAATAGGTGGAGAACGCAACCATACCTATAAAGTTTATATTATTGAATCTCTATCTCTGTTCTATAATCTATTGCAAAAGAAAGCAAAAATTGCTCAAGCAAACATTCCGTCTGAACATGAAAGCAAGCTCAAAAGGGATTTGCCAAAAACTTGAGCAAGTAAAATTGCCGTGTCTGGCCCCAGACTTACATTATCATGGTACAATAATATCTACATGGTAATAGCAACATGTGTTGTTGTAGTTGTAGGCAGCAGGTATTTTGTTTTTGTTTTTTACAAAAGACTGCAAAAACAAAATATATGTGAGTTTGACAACTGAAGCGAAAAATCACATGACAAAAATTAAGTCAGTTGTTCAAACGACTTTACCATGTAATATTATTGTACCATATACTCTATGATCAAAACAAAATCCATAGACGAATATAGTATAGACACATTTATTCTCTCAACAAATAAAACGCCATTGGTAGGGAAAGGGAACAACGACCGCATTTCGTGTTTTGTGGCAAAATAGTTGTGTTAAATACAATACAAATGTATACCAAAGATAAAAGTCAACAAAAAAGTGAAAAATACATTTAAATTTCACATTTCTATACGAAAACGATATAAAAAAAGTTAAGTAAACTGTTGCCGCCGTAACGAACCACAGTTCTTATTCCCTTTTAAACTACTTTTTTTCTACTCTAATTCTCACTCTCTTTTACCATCTCATACCCTTTCATTTTTTGTAATCTGATATACACACATCCATATGTATAAATAATGTACGCTCTAACACATTCACGCAATACTAACAGTTAACTCAACGATAAATTCCTTACTTACTCTTAGCAGCAAAAATAACTTTAAGCATCAACAAGAAAAAATGTAACAAGCAGAAGAGTTCTAACTACCGCGTGATAAAGAAGCAAAAAACAAATAATTTTAAAGCGACATACATTCGACATACATTCATACATACATGTACATACCTAAATAACTTTTAATAAAAACCTTTGTATGTGAGCTAAAAATATTGTTTTAAATTTCTTTAACGTTTACGATCGAATTTTATTGGGACAAATCTCAACAATCTTTAAAATTATTTTAAATTAATCTTGCGTATTAAAACATTATTTTTCGTGACTTTCACACGTTAAAAGTAGTAAACGGGCGAAATCATAATAATGCCGGTTGACAGTAATTGCCAATATTGCGAGGCTTTGGACGATGAAAGGATGGTCCAATGTGACAAATGCAACGACTGGTTCCATTTTGTCTGCGTAGGAGTGGACAGCCAAGTGACTGATATTAGCTGGAGCTGCAATTCATGTAAGAGTTGCGAAAGCGCGGGTGCGGACGATAAGCAACCAGCGGCTACGTCATCGCCTCATGCTGCAGCCCAAGATGTACGTTCTGGCGAAAAGGTTTCGACGCTAAGGCTGATGACAGATCGGCAACAATTGGTAAACGACAACACGCAAAAAACATTTAGTTCTAATGAACAAAACCCTCTACCAAAAATATCGACTGCACCAAGCCACGAAAAGGTTTTGCCGATGTCGAGTTCAAAAGAAGGATGTTACACTACCGCGGGGGCTGCACAGGTATTTCCCTCATCAAATTATTTGTTAACCAATGCACAAATTTCAGCAAATAACCCTGAATGGCCGCTTGGTGCATCGAGTCAAACCTACGTAAATGCGGGTGTTATGCAACCACCAAATTTCGCAACAACGTTGAACGGTGTGCTACCAACAACAACAGTGCACGAACAAATAATTCCGACGACGATACAAAATGGCGGAAATTCGGCAGCAAATAAAAAATTGCAACTCGAACGGTTGGAGGAAGAAATGAAAATGCAACAACGTTACCTGGAGCAAAAATACAAAATCCTTTCTGAAGGAGGCAGTGAGTGTCCAACGGTTATGAGCAGTATGCTAAATAGTGGACCGACGTCATCGCAACTAGCAGCTCGACAAGCTATACCCAGAACTTTACCAACGTTTAGTGGCGACGCCGAAGACTGGCCCTTATTCATCAGCAGCTACGAGAACAGCACCGCAGTAGCAGGGTTTTCTGATGCGGAGAATCTCTCACGACTGCAAGTTTGCCTGAAAGGAAAAGCTCGCGACATTGTAAAGCATAAATTATATATGCCATCGATGGTGCCAGAAATCATTAAAACGCTACGGATGTGCTTCGGTCGACCTGAACACATTTTAGAGCGCGCTATAAAACGAGCTCGTGGTCTGCCGATGATTAAAGACAAATTAGAGTCGATAATTGAATTTGCTCTTTGCGTACGAGACATCTGTGCCACGATGGAAAGCTGTAGCATGTTTTCTCATTTGTAGAACCCATTTCTGGTGAAAGAACTTGTGGACAAGCTGCCAAATACCCATAAGCTGAGCTGGGCCATGTATCCTAAAGACGAGCGTATACCAATAGTAAAGCTTTTCAGTGATTGGCTATATCAAATTGCAGAAGCGGCGAGCACCGTGGTGACAGTTCATTCAGGCAAGAGCAGTGGATCAGTTAACGCTCACTTTACTGGAGACATTGATGACGAAAAGGCATCACAAACAGGTCACAGCACCAGTGAATGTAAAATCTGTGGTGAACGGGACCATAAAGTAAGCCAATGCGGAGTTTTCAAAAGTGCAACGCTGGATGACAAATGGAGGTTTGTCCGCGAGAAGAACATATGCCGACAGTGCTTGGGTATACATCGTCGTCAGTGCTTCCTCAAGAAAATATGTGGTATAAATGGCTGCTCATCAAAACACCACAAGCTTCTTCATAAGTATAAGCCAGAAGAACAAACAAAAAGGAGCTTAGCTGACACCAGTGAATCTAAGAAGAAGAGCGAAAAATCACAAGAGACTGATAAGCAAACCGAGCGGGTAAATACTCATTGCATGGACTCAGGCGCAAGGCAAACAATTTTCAGAGTCGTGCCAATAAACGTTCATTCTGCAAACAAGGTCTTAAAGACTTTTGCCTTTCTGGACGAAGGCTCTAGCGTAACACTGATCAACCAAAGTCTATTCAACAATCTGGGGCTGGCAGGCGAACGAGATCCATTATGCTTACGGTGGACCAACAACACGACACGAGTTGATCATGACTCTGAAAGGGCTACAATAAACATTTCAAACAGTGACTGCAGCAAGAAATTCGAACTGAAAAATGTACATACTATTTGTAACCTTGATCTGCCAATGCAAAGTATGGATTTTACGGAACTGGCAAAGACATATCCACATTTAACAGGGCTCCGAATTGAATCTTACAAGCATGTGAAGCCTAAGGTGCTCATCGGTCTTAACAACTGGTCACTCGCTGTTCCACTTAGGACGAAGGAAGGCGCATCAGATGAACCCATCGCTACGAAAACCAGACTGGGCTGGGCCATACAAGGAAGCGGCCTTGAAAATAAGCGTGAAGGTTTTGTTAACATCCACGCCTGTGAATGCCAAAAGAGGGATGAGCAATTACACGAGATGGTAAAGGAGGCCTTTAGTATTGAACCATCGAAGCCAACGTGCCTTGTGTCCAAAGATGACGAACGTGCTCTAGAAATTTTAAACCAAACGTGCACTAAAGTTAACGGCCGTTATGAGGTGGGGCTGACTTGGCGTGATAGTAAATTACAGCTGCCTGATAGCTACCCCAACGCATACCAGCGAATGACGTGCCTACAAAAAAGGTTTACAAAAGACCCGTCGCTCAAACAAAAAATTCAAGAACAAATCGACAATTTAGTCTCCAAAGGGTATGCTAGAAAGCTTCGCGAGGACGAAATTACGAAGCCAACGGCAAAAATTTGGTACCTACCCATTTTTATCGTCACAAATTCTAACAAACCCAATAAGCTACGTTTGGTATGGGACGCTGCATCAAAGGCAAAAGGGGCATCATTGAACGACTTTCTGTTAAGCGGTCCTGATCTTCTCAATTCACTGACGGATGTGTTAATGGCGTTCAGAATCGGCGAAATAGCCATATGCGCTGACATAGAAGAGATGTTCCACCGAATTAATGTCAGGCAAGCCGACATCAACGCACAACGCTTTCTTTGGCTAGACAACGGCAGCGGTAAAAACGAACCAAGCGTTTACGTGATGCGTGCGTTATCATTTGGGCTGAGTTGTGCACCTTGCATCGCACACTACATACGCAACCAAAATGCAGACGAATGTGAGCAGCAGTTTCCAAGAGCCGTGGATGCTATACGGTACCATCACTACGTCGACGACTTCATCGACAGCGAGGTAGACGAGAAGGCAGCGCTAGAGTTGGCCACACAAGTGAAGAAAATCCATGCAAGCGCCGGCTTCAACTTAAAAGGATGGGTATCTAACTCACAACAAGTTCTACGGGAGCTCGAAGGCGATGAAACGACCACCATAGATGGAACGAAAGAGTGGGGCCCAGTCACTAAAGTACTAGGTATGTTTTGGGACCCCTCTAATGACAAGTTCAAGTATATTTTCAGATTTGCCAGACTGCGCCGTGACGTGCTAAGGGAGGAGGTAGTACCGACTAAAAGAGAAACGCTACAAGTATTGATGTCGATATTTGACCCTCTCGGCTTCGTTTCATGCTACACCATAAGCTTGAAAATATTAATTCAAGAAATCTGGGGCTCTGGAATTTGCTGGGACGACCTCCTCAGTGACTCTCTCTATAACAAGTGGTGTCAATGGAAATCGTATCTACCCCTCTTAGCTGCTACAGAAATCCCTAGATGCTACTCCCCTGACTTTCCACACACACAGAACATCCAGCTTCATACTTTCGTTGACGCCGGGGAAAACGCGTATGCCGCTGTCAGTTATCTACGTGTGGAAACGGCTGAAAACGTCTCTATCGCAATAGTTGCCGCGAAATCGAAAGTGGCACCTGTGAAACCAGTCTCAATACCAAGGCTTGAACTACAGGCGGCTATTATCGGAGTAAGGCTAGCGAACCAGATACTGCAAGTCCGGCGAATACGTACGTCTTCACAGTTTTGGTGGACAGACTCAAAAACAGTGTTAAGGTGGCTGAGCATGGATCCAAAAGGCTTCAAACAGCATGTAATGCACAGAGTGGGCGAGATTTTAGAATTCACTAATATCAACCAGTGGCGATACGTACCAACAAAATTAAATCCTGCTGATTTCGCCACAAAAACTACGTCTAAAATAAAGCCGCAGACCTGGTTTACAGGACCTGAATTTTTAAAGTCGCAACCTAATGACTGGCCGCAGAACGAAGTCGAATCAAAAGAAGTAGATGACACGGAAATCAAACACAACGTATTTGTTATGGTGAAGACCTGTAGACCCAACTTTGAAAATTTTTCATCTTGGAGACGTTTGTATAACGCTATTGCGAGACTTATACTCCGTGTAAAAAAACAAAAATCTAATTTTAAATCTTCCCCTTCACCTAGCCATGTGACGACAGAGATGCGGGAACAAGCACGCCAATACCTGTTTAAATGTGCTCAGCATGAAACGTATGGCCAGGAAATTCACTGCCTTCAAAACCACAAACGCATTGAATCCACAAGCAAGCTGGTCACCATGAACATCTATTTAGATAAAACCGGGCTACTGCGAAGCAAAGGAAGAGCCGAACATCTTAATAATCATGGAGACATAATTGTGCTCCCCCATGACCATCACGTAACGTTTTTATTAGTACGCTCTTATCATGAAATATTTCACCACCACATGCATGAAACAGTCATCAATACAATAAGGGGCCAATATCACATATCACGACTTCGAGTGCTTTACGGAAAAGTACGCCGGATGTGTCAATGGTGCAAGAATAATTCCGCAACTCCAGAAGTTCCCCAAATGGCACCTTTGCCCGCTGCAAGGCTTGCTGCGTTCGAAAGACCCTTTACATATGTGGGCCTTGACTACTTTGGACCTCTATATGTATCGGTGGGCAGACGTCGCGAAAAAAGGTGGGGTGCAATCTTTACCTGCTTGACGGTTCGCGCCATACACTTGGAGTTAGCGCACAGTCTAGATACTAGCTCGTGTGTACTAGCTATTCGAAATTTCATCACTCGTCGCGGCACACCGAAAGAAATCTATAGCGATAACGGCACCAATTTCAAAGGAGCTCAGAAAATTGTATGCGACTCATCAACCCAAAAGGCGTTCGACTCTATTAAATGGAAGTTCAATCCCCCTGCCGCACCCCATATGGGCGGTGCATGGGAGAGGCTCGTTCGCTCAGTCAAGACAGCGCTCCAAGCTATATGCCCAACCATGCAGTTCAACGACGAGAGTCTGCGCAACGCGTTGAATGAGATTGAATTCATGATAAACTCGCGCCCACTCACTTTCGTCTCTTTGGAGACAATTGACGATGAGGCTATCACACCGAACCATCTTCTGCTTGGGTCATCCGATCTTCGACAGCGATGGAACCAATCACAAAAGTTTGCCGACCGATTCTGGCGCAGATGGCTGCAGGAATATATACCGATCATATCGAGACGCAGTAAATGGTTTGTCAAACGACCGCCAATCAAAGCTGGAGACGTCGTCATCATTGTGGACGATGAACTGCCACGGAATTGTTGGCCCAAAGGCATCGTCACTGACGCTATTCTCGGAAAAGATGGTCAAGTCCGAAGTGTCATCATAAAAACAGCGAAAAACGTCCTTCATCGCCCAGTGGCAAAGGTGGCAGTACTTGACGTCGGCTCTAATGACAGTAAATATACACACATTCATATGTATAAATAATGTACGCTCTAACACATTCACGCAATACTAACAGTTAACTCAACGATAAATTCCTTACTTACTCTTAGCAGCAAAAATAACTTTAAGCATCAACAAGAAAAAATGTAACAAGCAGAAGAGTTCTAACTACCGCGTGATAAAGAAGCAAAAAACAAATAATTTTAAAGCGACATACATTCGACATACATTCATACATACATGTACATACCTAAATAACTTTTAATAAAAACCTTTGTATGTGAGCTAAAAATATTGTTTTAAATTTCTTTAACGTTTACGATCGAGTTTTGTTGGGACAAATCTCAACATAAACTGTTCTTGTACCTCCACCTGCTGTAAGTTAATTTTTGTCGAAATTCTCTCATTTCTACAAACCTACGACGAAGACATAGAATAACACATACCATAGAAGGTTTTATTCGCTCAATAAATTAAACGTCATAGGTACGATGAAAAGTAAACATTGGATGGTAGAAATATGGGTTTAATAATACCAGATAGTGGACATAGTATACAGCGATCAACATAGGAACAACAACCGAACTTCGTGTTTTTGTGGCAAACTAGTTGTGTTAAATACAATACAAATATATACCAACGATAAAAGGCAACAAAAAAGTGCAAAATATATTTACATTTTTCAGTTGTACACCAAAACGACAGGAAAAAGTTAAGTGAACATATTTTGTAACTCCACCTGGTGTAAGGTAATTTTAAATTTAATTGCTCTCATTTCCACAAACCTACGATGAGAGTGAAACGTCAGATGAGAGAATAAGAGTATCTAGGTATGTGTTATTCTATGGACGAAGAGTGTGAAATGAAACGTCAGATGAGAGAATTAATGTGTCTATACTAAAATCGTCTATGACAAAATCAAACAAAAAAAAGTCAAGCCATTAGTCAATAAGAGCAGGTAGTGTTACTAGATCAGCTGGCGTACTGTTATTCACATCGTTTACATAACAGCTAGTTGCATTCCCTTCCCACATTACATTTATTACCACATTTTTTTGAACCATCTATGAACTGGTTTTCAATGAAAGCCTACATAGGAAAGAAATTTTGTGAATATTGATGGTTGTAGCCATGGTAAAATGAGTAAGGTAAACTAGTTAGAACAGCTGATTTCAACAAATTTCTTGCTTAGGTGTTTCTCTTATGTCAAATTCACATGCATTTTGTTTGTGTACTTTTTTGTTTACTTTTACAGTAGATACACACATGAAGAAAATTTGACAGATTATGGACACCAAACGAAAACAAAATGCCTGTATATGTTGTAACAATTCCTAGTGCGTTTACCTTACTTATTTTACCATGGTTGTGGCAAAGACTTGTTGTGGCTGTTTCCGCACAACTAGGAGTTGAAACAATTTTCTAATTCACTAAGATGAGTTTTGTTTATATCCCTATAAAATCTTGACATTAAATACTTGTAGAAATAGGTCTGTCTGCGTACTTTTCCAGTAGCAAATACTCAGTAAGTTTTTTTGGGAGAGTAAAAACAATTTTACTCTCTCGGTTGAAAATATATCAAAAAGTACGCAGACAGCATCCAGTGAAATCTTGCAAGAAAACAGCTGATCGGTGTGTAAACAATTGAAATAGCAAAGCAAACGAATTTTAGCATATGTGTCGCACTGTATATTTGAACGCATGGTAAAATGAGTAAGGTAAACTCGTTAGAACAGCTGATTACAACTTATTTATTGCTTAGGTGTTCCTCTTATGTCAAATTCACATGCATTTTGTTTGTGTACTTTTACAGTAGATACACACATGAAGAAAATTTGTTTGTTGTAACAATTCCTAGTGCGTTTACCTTACTTATTTTACCATGTTTGCACGTTTCTAGCATGAAGTAAAATGTTTTGTTTATTATAAACCATCATTTCCCTAACGGGAATTTTTATTCGGTCTGTTTTCTAAAACTTACAAATTTATTCAAGCTCAAGACCTTTTTAAATAATATAAAGCTTATTAGCTTTATATTACTTTCAAAAAAGTCGAGCATAAAAATGTTCCATTGATACCAAGGCTGTCTGTATAGCTATTTCGGATCTTGCCAAGATCTTCATCAGCAGACGTTTTTGGTGAATTCCTCAAAAATATATATCCAGAAACACTCATCATATTAATGAGAATTCCTTTATATACTCGTTTGAAGAATACCAAGCACTACCATTGGAACACTTTCATGCACAACTCTTTTTATCATGCCGAAAAACCATTGGTTTTAAACAGACATGATTTGTTTTTGTTATGTCATTACAAAAACAACAAAACAGAGGGTTGCCATCAACAATATTATTGTTTCAAGCTCGCGGTGCTCTTCGTCAACTTTCATCATTTCCCTTACGGGAATTTTTATTCGGTCTCGACTTTTTTGAAAGTAATATAAAGCTAATAAGCTTTATATTATTTAACAAGGTCTTGAGCTTGAATAAATTTGTAAGATTTATTATAAACGTTAAAAATCAATTTTTATTTTCATTTCACAAAAATTATTTCATTCAAACAGTAAACAAAAACAGCTGTTCAAACTAGTTGCAAAATCTTGCAAGAAGAAATTTCTCCAGCAACATTTTGCAAGTTCTCTAACTTCCAACTGTCAAAAAATTCTCTTTTACGCTCTCTCGCTGCAAGAGATTTGGAGTACGCAGACAACATTTTGCAAGATTTTGCAACATTTTGCACAAAATGATGCAAAATATGTGTACGCAGACAGACCTAATGCTGAGCTGATATGGCTTGGTGTGCATTGAAATAGCTATACATATTACCAAGCATCACTATTACAATCAATTTCTCAATATTTCTTGAATAATTTGATCTTGAACCGCAACAAAAAACATTTGAATTCATAAACTCATGAAACAAAAAAGTCTATTGCCCACAATTACAAGAACAGCTGCCGTTATTACCTGTGTTGTTATATCATGAAAGCAGCGTTGCCAATCTTGTGTTCGGCACAAAAACAAACGAAACCAAGGGGGTACGAAATTAGTCACATTGCTTCGAGTTTCAAAAGAAAAAATACACAAATTCTAAATAAAAATTGAAATACATTTAAAAGTTAAAATAATACCAATTTCTATAAACTCTCGATTCACAAATAAATACAATAAGAAGCAATGGTAAGTAAAACGTAATGTACATCCCGGAGGTTGACAAGATATAGCAGACTCCCAACAATGTGGGTGCCCTTTATTTCCATATATGGCTATTTGTGTGGCTATGGAAAGGCAGTCAAAACAAGTGGGGGAGGGGGTGTAGAGAGTAATTGTAAAACTATAAATAAACAATAAAAAATATAGAAAAGTTTAAAAATTTAACAAATTTGTACATATTTTTCAGGAACCTAATTACAATGAAGATACAGAATGGAATGATGCCTTGCGTTCGAAAGGCATTATTGGACCCAAACAAAAAGAGGCCGAAATCACTGAAGATCAAATTCAGGCCATGATTGATGAAACCATTGCCAAACGCACCGATTTAGCCGAAGGCCGTAGCAAGCATGTGGAAGATATGAACTTGGATGAATTAGATGAGCTAGAAGATTCGGAGGACGAAGAAGTTTTAGAACGTTATCGTCAGCAGCGTATTGCTGAAATGAGGTCATTTGCCGAAAAGGCCAAATTCGGTACAGTGAGAGAAATTGCTGGCACAGATTATGTGGATGAGGTTACTAAGGCTGGCGAGGGTATTTGGGTTGTCCTGCATTTGTATGCCAATGGTGTTCCTCTGTGCGCCTTGATACATCATCATATGCAGACGCTGGCAATGCGTTATCCACAAACAAAATTCCTGCGTTCTATTGCCACCACCTGCATACCAAATTTTCCCGAGAAGAATTGTCCCACACTTTTTGTATATTTTGAGGGTCAAATGAAGAATCAATATATTGGACCCATTGAATTGAGAGGTGATAAGTTGACACAAGATGAATTGGAATTCATGTTGGGTCAAGCAGGAGCTGTTCCTACCGAAATTAAAGAAGATCCTAGGCCAAAGATTAAGGACAAATTGATGGCAGATTTGGAAAATGATGTTGACTTTTATTAAACCGAATGCTGCTAAAAACTGCCGTTAAAAATGTTACAAACTATTTCTTGATACTAGATACATACATATTTATTTTACATTAAAATTTTGTAATAGCAAATAATTTTTAAATAAAAAATTCATGATCAAATTATTTGACCATTTAAACTGAAATATAGCAAACGAGTTGTCTTAAGCGATGTCTATTGTATATTTGCAAAATGTAGCATTTGTAGCAAATATGTATAAGTTTTTGACCACCATTTTTCTATAAAAATATTGTTTGACAACAAATTTTTTGTCGAGCTAATCAGACGTAATCATCGACCACTTTCATGCATGCTAGCAATTCGCTTAATGTTGTAAAACATTTCCTGCCTTTTAGTTTGTAAAAAGTAGTTTCATATAATATTCAAATTGACCAATGTACCTTATTATTCTCTGTATTACTTATGTTTTCCTGCTATTCCAGTTTTATTCGTTGCTGCTTTAAATTTCACCCGGAATATATTGGGATCCAGGACATTATAGGGATGTTCAGGACCAGGATTTATCAATCTGGAGCGTCTCGTTTCATTTTCCTCCAATAGATGAGGTGCCAACAATAAAAACAATTGTTCAGTCCATGATGGTAAACCACACGAAGCAAAACATAACTCCCAGTAAGGTAAACCCAAATGGGCAATGGCCATACGTAAGTATTCACTAAAGCTATCTGCTAGAAATACCCATTTCAAATTACTCAGTTCTAGCAAATATATCTTGGGGTTATTACAACCTGTCGTGTCGTATAATAGACATACTTTAGCTGCTTCGTTGACAGTGTTTATTTCGAAAATCTTTGTTTTAGCACCCAACACAGGAGTGGCGTTGCCCCATTGATCTTTGGAAGAGTTTACAGATGTCGACGATGGTTGTGGATAATGTGGTGGCTGAGTGTTAAGTGAATGCATTCCCAAAGTAGTAGATGATAAATTCGAAGACATCGAAGTATTAGATGGTGTGGCTAAAGAAGTATCCGCGTTGCTGTTTTGGAAAATCGGTTCAACATTCTCGCGTAACAATGAGATTTGTAGCAAATGCGGAAAGTGAATATAACCCACGCGACGAATGTCATTAGCTGGAATAAAAAGAGAATACTTTTCTTATAGAATAGTTGTTTACATAATTTCTCATAAAATTATGGGAAAACTTTTCTTTAAAAAATTTGTTATGCAATATTTCTTGTAGAAAAGTTGTTAGCAAACTTAAAGAAAACTTTTGCCATATTAATATTGTTAAGCTACTTTTCTTATGGGCAACTTGTCTTATACAAAAATAGTTAGGCGACGTTTCTTATAGAAAAGTTCTTAGTTAACACATTCAAAATATTAATTTGAAAAATATTAATATTAAAATATTAATTTGATTTCTTTTCTTACGCGCATACTGATAACTCCATTGCAATAAAAACCCATCGGTGGACAAGTAAAACTTTTTCATATCTTCCGGCAAATAAACACCATGTCTCTGTTCCCAAGTCACCAGTTGGGATTTTTCGCAAGGCTGTCGTTTCTCCACTGTAACATTGCAAACTCGTGGGACATTGGCTAGTGAGTAGGTAGGATAATCATTATTGTAGATAATAGTATGTAATATATGTACATATGAATATGCATACATATATTTACATATGTATATAAATAGAACGGATATAGAATGAAGACTTACTTAATGTATTACTTAAGCCCAGTAATAGATTTTCGAAGAAAGCGTCTTCTGGAGAAAGTTTTTTGGACATTTTCTGGAATTTAATGCACTTGCTCTACAAAACGTTATTGTAACAGAAATGTTGTTGATAACAAAATAAATAATGGAAAAAAGTTTAAGAAAACTATGACAACCCACTGAAATGAGTTGTTTAGCTAAGACAAGAACCAACAAGTTTGGCAACGCGACTACTTCCGTATACTATACATAGAGTAATGCCGTAAAGAGTAGCCAACTCTCTTGTAAATTGATAACATTTGGAGTGTTGCAGATGGGCGGTTGGATGTAGGAAATTATTGCTTTAATAATACCAGATAAAGGCAATGACTCAAACCAAACAACAATAAATCAGCAACGGCATTTCGTTTTGTGCGTTAAAATTGTTGTGTACGAACACCACAAATATAAAGTATTTGTGGTTCTTGTGCATAAGAACGTGGGTTAGGTCAAGCTTCTCAAAATACCGTTCGTAACCGGTGTAAAATTATAGGTTCCAATCAGTAAGTGTAAAACTAGAACGCGCACAGCTCACTGGTTTGTGAGAAGCTCTCCCTAATGCCTTCATGGGATGTAACGGGAAACCATTTATTTATTTTTAACAATAAAATATAATAAAAAGATCCAAAATACGTTTAAATTTCACAGTGTTTCATCAAAACGACATGAAAAATGTATGTCAACATTTTTGTAATTCCACCTGGTGTAAGTCAATTTACGTCAAATAACTCTCTATCGCACCGACCGCACCACGAATAGTATGAAAGGAAATGTTAGATAAGAAGAATGACAGCTATATATGACATTACTCTATGATATTAATAGACTAATAAGTGTGCAACAGATGTTTTTACCCGAAAACCCGTGAAAGCCACTGGAATAGATGGAGTTCTTATAGAGTTTGACCTTTAGATGACAATATATGCATCAAACATAAAAAAGCGACAGTCAGTTCGCTTTTCAGAAAGGAAAAAATATTAACAAGCTGCTCGGTAACTTCTCAACACATATAAACAAATGGCTTAGTCAGCAAATGCATTGCTTAGTATTATTTGTTGACTTTAGCAAAGCATTCGACACTTTATCGCACTCAAAACTCACACAAATGTTGGAAAACATCGGAATAAGGGGCGAAACTTTGATGTGGTTCAAAAACTATTTACAGTGCAGAACATACAGCGTGAAAGTAGATAATACCTTAAGTAATAAAATACCAACGGAATGTGGAGTACCGCAAGGCTCAAAACTCGGGCCCATTCTATACATCATTTACGCAAATGATATGCTACGCGTTTTGCGTGGTAGCAAAACCTTTGCCTATGCAGACGACACTGCTATTGTAGTTGCTGATAAAAACATTGAATATGCGGAAAAAATCATGCAAAATCAATTTGATATTGCAACGAAATGGTGCCATGACAATGGTCTCGTCATAAATGCATCTAAAACAAAAATTATGCATATAAAACCATCACACTTCAACAATTACACTGCTGCAATTAAATTTCACAATACTGATTGTCTACATAAATCTTACAATTCGACAGATACATGCTCAACATTCATCGAACAGGTAACAACCTATAAATATCTTGGTGTCCTTGTTGATAACAACTTTAAATGGAACGCACACGTTGAAGACCTCCAAAAGAAGCTTAGAAAGTCAGCGTACGCACTATACCATTTAAGCAACTGTGCAACTTATAGCGTGCTAAGACAGGCATATTTCTCTCTCTCTGAATCCTACCTCAGGCACGGAATTGCAGGATGGGGCAGTGCATCCCACTGCAAGGCATTACAAATGACTCAAAATAGAGTTCTAAAAATTCTTTTAAAAAACAAACGATTCTCAGCAAACTACGTCAACAACTTCACACAGAACAACAACCAAATAACAACAGAAAGCAACAATAATATCATTACTAATAATCATCCCAACACAAACAATAATTGTAATAACGCAACTTACAGCAACCAAGGCACATTGGAAAACGATCAAACATATATCAGCAATGAAAACACCACTATTAACAATAACAACTCGATTACAAACAACACTCTAACCAGCAATATCAGTCAAAGCAACAATAACATGAGAGAACAATACACCAACGAGAACAACAGCGCCGCTAAGGAACTGAACATCCCTAATGTAAAAAGTATTTACTACTCAACCCTAGCCAAGGAATTCTACAACGATTCACGATTTCTCATTCCTATAGACCATGATCACAACACAAGGCGTCGTGCAGCAGGGAGATTCCGAGAAGGACGCTTTCACAACGAATATGGTCGCAAAACACTGGACGTTACTCTACCAAAAATATTCAACAATTTACCAATAAACATAATTAACGTTAAAGACACACAAAGAAGGAATATAATGATTAAAAATCACTTTTTAAACTTGCAATGAACTAATTAGTAATTAAAAAGTAAAAATACTGGAAATTAAAACACTTGAATACACACATAAGTACAATTTACTATTGAGATTGTTAATAAATTGAAGAAAATTATTGTATAATCTCCCGCAGACAAGCCAAAAGGCTTCGTGGGTTTTCACATCAAAACATTTTTGTAAATTAATTAATGATCAATAAAATCTTAAAAAAAAAAAAAAAAAAGACATTATCATTAATTAAACGTAATTAAAAATGCATTGTCATAAATCAAACGTAAATTAATATCATTTAATTGTATTTAAAACATGGTTTAATTCCAGTCAGTTATCGCTTATTCTATCATCATATTCTATTTTCTACTAGTACTCCAACTACCAAGTCGAATAGATGCTTCATCGAAACACCCGGTCATTTAGAGAAAAATACGAAGACTGTGCAAAACAGAGAAAAATACCAAGAGTGTGCAACATATTTTTTGCCGGAAACCTTTGAAAGTCACTTGAATAGTTGGAGTTCGCATAGAGTTCGACTTTTAGATGGCAAAACAAACATCACACGTAATTTAAAACGTATTATCATCAATCAAATATTATTTAAATGTATTAAGGCATGGTTTACTTTCAATCACTTACCATTTATTGTTTCTTTACACTCAATTTTCTATTGGTACTCCAACTAACAAGTCGAATAGTTGTTTCATCGAAATCCCCTGTCATTAGTTTTGTTCCTGTACATGAAAATTTTTGCAATTTCGAAACAATTTTTGAAAATAAAAAAATAGCAAGTACGGGAAGAAAATATTGATGTAAAAATACAACTGCCACAACTTTGTTGTGGTTTCATCAGGCTGAAATTTAATCGATTTTAAATCAAACCATACCATACCGATATGTTAGAATTTCACCATTACAACAGCGGTTATCAGACACACAGAATAAGTAAAGAAATAAGTTTACACATTTATTTACACTCTAGAACTTAATAAAATACAACTTGACATTAGTAATTTTTTAAAAATAAATACATATCTTAAAACATAAACTACAACCTCCTTGTACTGTATAATTAAACGCAAAGTTGTGAGCAATAATGAAATATATAATATTATAGTGATTGCAAATTTCTTGTTGCATTCATTACTAATGTTTACTTTTGGCATTTATAACATCTTCCGAATCAGCTTCTTCCTCGTGTCAGGAGACTTCCCATACAGTTGATTCCATTGAACGGCGCGGTCGAGCAGCCACTTCAACATGAGCATCAAGGCCATCACTTAAACGTGAGAAACGTCTAGCCCAACTGCGACGCGAGGCAAAGGGTGCTCCATCTGTGCCAGAAAAAGGCATATTACTGTGAATACTTTGACGACTACTTGCTTCACGAAAAAGACTTATAAGATCTTGACTTTCACCCTGAGCTCGTTTCATGCCATGTTGATATTTGGCCTCTTTGGCTAGAAGTTGCTCACGTTGCATTTGGGTTTTAACTTCGGCGGGTATGTCGGGTATAATGAATTGCATAATGCCGGTGATGACAAAGACAACGTGCTGTGAAAATCAGGAGGAAAGACAGAAATTGTAAACTATATGGAACGGTTATAATAAAAAATTACCTCAAATACCACCACAAAAGCCAGACGAGCGGCAAACACATGCCAATAATGCGGACTCAAACCATAAGGTTCGTTATCATGAGGACCATTTCTACAAAAGCAAATACGTACAACAGTTACACAAGGAAGTTTAAATAGTTTGGCCAAACCCTACCTATAACCTCTGTAGGCGCATGTATCAGGATCCTTTTCTGTCTTTGCACCCCATTCCTCTTTATAATCGGATGTATTAAACACCGACAGCGAATGTTCTATGTACCCCACCAGCGTGTTCGATTCTGAATAGACAAATTTATAAACCATCCGTGGTATGAAGTCACTGGTATAGGCTATCACAAAAGCATTTGATACCACAGCCGTATACGTGATGATCCTTAAAATGCCATACCATGCTCCAATGTCTTCGACACGTTCGCCTAAAGGACGACGAGCCTGAGTAACCATTTTGTAAGCATCCAATCGTATTTCGGCAACATTGTTCAGCAAAGCAAAGAGGGGGGCTAAAGGAAAGGCAGCCACAAAGAGTGTAACGAAGCCATACTGGAGGACTTGAAAGTACAAAGTTATGGATTAATTAATAAATCTATGTAAATACGCGGCACTGAGGGCAAAATCAGCGACAGCACTTTTGCCCGTAATCAAAAAACTAACCTCCGTATTAACCTAACCTAATCCAGAATTGGGTCATAAGAGGTTACTATCTACTGTATAGCTCTAACATGAACATGTACGATTTAGCCAAATTCAACCCTGATTGTTGTTAGTGAAACGACAACTGTTCGTCAAAAGTAAACATTTATTCGTTCGCTTCATAGCTACTCGTTGTACTCAGTTTAGTTGAAGTGCTATGAATTGAAAATCGTTAGTCAGATGATTGACGGGTGGTTACGTTTCCTTACGAATACGGGGGTAAATTAATAGATTTCGTTAAAATTCGTAAATTTGATTTGAATTCACCGTAAAAAATTCGAGACTGCAGTCAATTCTAGAACTAACGGCTAGTTAGTGAGTGCTATACCATGCTATGTATGGGAAAATGTGTATGTTCCCGTTAAGTTCAGTGCCAAACTAGATATCTAAATGGTACGGGGATATGAAATGTGGTTTTAAGACGGGAGACAGAGTTTCTCTTAGGGTCATGCTACTCCATGCAAAGAGTCACTAACAGAATAGAATTTGCGAGAAATAAAACGGCTGTGACAGATACAGGACCAGCTTCAATCTGCCTCTTCTAGTAAGAGCACAATGATACCATTGTAAAATACCCAATTCTGACAAGAAATATTTGAATGGAGGTGATAATGATAGAACCGGTTTGTTATGTCGAGAAATTCAGAAGACTCTCAGGTCAAAAATACGAACAGGAAAAACAATTATTTATCGCATTTTGGAAAAGTCGAACGATAAAAATATCTGAAATTTTACATTTCCAATCAAAATTTTTTCAAGATTTATGTACATACATAAATTTTTCAAGATTATACTTATACTTACTCATCTCCAAATACTCATCAAACAACGCCAATCTCCCCGGATCTTGCATATGATAATCTTGTTCCCATGCCATATGCAAATGGCTTTCATCCTTGGTGGCCTGCTTGTGTTTTCTCTGGCGCCACCAGTTATAGAATTTTGGAAACAAATACTCCATGAAATTATTCCAGCACTGTTTGCCCACCATTATTATAGCCAACTGGATACACAACTCCGATAGGCAACCAGCCGGATCGCAAATATCATTTTTCAAACGAAAAAATTCGCTGCGACGGGCTTGATCATCACCAGGATAATCAAAGAAGCGTCCCTTAAAGAAGGCTATATATATTAGAGATGAATAGAAATTCATGAATTCAAAGAAGAATATCTTGAATGTATAGGAATCTTCATATTCAGTGTGGGTGCGAGGATTTTCTAGATTTGTTAGACGTATAGCCAAACGATGATAGATCTGTAACGGAGTTTAGAAATTACAATTAACGCCTATCGTATGCTAAAATCGTGTTGGAGAAAACTTGCTCTAGTTAATATCATAATAACCACCAAGTTAATAAGAGCCGCTGTCACTGTGGTAAATAGTTTGGCATGTTCTTTTACGAAAAATCCACCACCGCCATAGATGATCGCCACTACGGAAATGCGATAGATAATAGTACCCAAGACAGCTGAGAGAACAATGCATATCTGTAAATGGAACCGGAACAGAGATGCATAAACTAGACATTTATTAATTTGTTGGCTGGGCCAACTTACCATGAACAATACAGCACTACCTGTTATCACAAAACGTATTGCTCTAGTCCATTGCGACATATACGGCTCTTTTTCGCGTGTCACCGGATTCATGCGATAACTGGTAGCGTTGGTCTCAAACTCCGGACGATTCTCTTCATCTGACTCAATATTGTGTAAGTCCCACTCCCAAACTATCACAGACTGTTTGCGCTTCCACAATTCTAAAAACGTAGTAGCTGCAAACGAAAAAACAATAGAACTGGTAAGGGGAACCTTTAAAATCGGCCTCCAACCCTGTGAACTTACCCCAAAAGGACATAAAAATTGCAAAAAATACTGTTGAGGGATTGTCAAAAAGATAGGTGATCCTTGAGAATAAACAAGACTCATGTAAATGCTGGTAACTGCACGCCTTATCGCATAGAGGACATAGGGTAATGTTTCCAGTACCCCATTCATTGCATATTTCCTTGCTGGGTGTATTGTCCTCCGATTCCAGAGTAGCCAAACCATATATAAAACATAAAGTTCCAACTACAGCCGGATATACTAACATTTCCGTGTAGAAACCCAACCAACAAAAGTACAAAGCGATTTTGTCACCAAAGTACTTTCGCACAAGACAGAGTGGCTGCTTCTTATACCACTGCGAAGGATGTGCCCAGGTTAAGTACAACACGCGACGATCTAATGCCACCCCACTAGAGTGAGGGCGGTCATAACGACCTTCATGCAAGGGGAAACAACCCAGATAGGTTTTGTCGTTCAACAGTCGTCGTATACCACAACGATCACTGTCATCGAATGGTGTTCGCAAAAGGACCTGCATGACCATCAGAGATCTTTGGGCACTAGTGAATGAGGTGGCACGATCTTTGACAATGAATCTAAAAATATGGGAAATATAAATATCAGAGAAGGATATGATGGAATGTGTGGTATGTATTTCGAACTTACTGTTCTTCGGCATTCCCATTGGCCGTTGCTGCCTTAAAGGTTGTCTCACCTTCTAAGACACTGTTATCCAACTGAATCTTCTGGGTTAATTTGTACCATAGCTCCTTCCAATATTGTATATTGCGGGCCATTATGTTTTCTTCGTCCTATAAATACGACCACATGAGAGAGAAAGAAAGTTTAGGTATACAAACGCATTACTGAAGGAGATAAGTGGACTGATTGTTCCCAACAGCCAAATTGCTACTTAAAACTTCGGAACCGGCGTAAAACTGCAAGTCCTAATCAGTGACTGTACTCTCTCACTGGTCGTGAGAAGCTCTTCCCAGTCCCTTCACGGGATGTAGTAGGAGACAAGTATGTTTTCTTGATCTTTGTGCTAAGTGGACGAAGTGGTGAGTGGGTTCAACTTAGAGAGCTGTATGAATGCAACCAAAGCGGCGAGTGAGTGATTCAAATGAATTGATGAGTGCGATACATGCAATTTAAACGAAGACTGAATAAACACAATATGTGCAATGCACTCATATGTCTTACTGAATACAATAGTATACACAGTAAAGATCTGCATGCGCACGAAAAAAACATTAACATAGCAGAACCGTTTTATTTCAATACGTTTAGTGCATAATCCACAAGCAAACACGAACTACCTAGATCGAAATACATTCGCGGAGGGAATACCAGTACCAAGTATGAAGAGAATCAAAATGATGCGATACTTTCACTATACATCTCTACAGTTGTTTGATGTGTTTGAACACGAAGATGTGATGAAAATAATCGATTATTTTGCACGTGACTGTATGACAACGGTACACCAGTAACCATGACAAAATAAGTAAAGTAGAAGCAGTAGGAAATGCAGGCATTTTGTTTTTATATCAAGGGCCGACCTTGTCAAACTCATCTGATCGAAATTGGCAAGATTTATTTATTTATTTCAGGTTATAGCAGGAGGCATTGTTGTAATTGTCGGCAATAACCACAAGAACAAGAAAAAAATTAAATCAGCTGTTCTAATACTTCCACCTTTACTAGATACATCTTGGAAATTTCTATAAAAAAGGTTTGACATGGTCGGACCACAACGACAAGAAAATATTTAAATTAGCTGGTCTAAAGTTTCCCATCTGTAATAGATACAGTTTGCCAGGAACAAAGAGCAAAACGAATATAATTGGACTTGAACATGCCAAGCATTGTAGAATAATCAGGTAATCACAGTAGACATTGTTGTAATTGTGGGCAACGTAAGGCATTTGGTTTTGGATCTCCTTATGTCAAATTCAACAGATACACATGTATACCAACAATAAATGTAATCAAGCAAAGCACAAAATCAAAACCTTTGCATGTGACAGAAGCAACCAACTAACAACAAGAAAACATTTAAATAAGACGTTCTACTGAGATTACCATTGCATTACACCACGATGTCACTCGTGTTCGTTCACTTACGATCAAACAGTACATGTTCATGGTTTGTTATGTTTGGTTTGTTATATTCCTGACTATAAAACTACAAAACGTTTGGAACGAGAGTAGCTTGTTGCACTCAGTATATTGTAATACGATATTTTATTCTTGAAATGAATGTGTTGCGCATTGAAATTGAATAGAGAGTTAGGAATTTATGCTTTTATTACAAGAATGTTGTTACTGAACAAAACGTACGCTAAGTACACTGTTTACACTAAATATTCTTTTGTTATTCTTTATACTCTATTGAAATTGAACACCGAACTCTACTTTAATACTTTAACTTACATTCTTTAATTCTGTTTAAATGTGCAAAACATGCATAAATTGTTTCCTTAAGGCCGTGTTATAATATCAGTGTAAATAGAACCATTCGCAGATAGAGATATAGAATGCAACTCTCTTCCATTTGAAAGAAGTCGTAGGATCTTACTGCTTTCGCTTTGCACTATCAGTTTTGGAGAATGCAAAAACATCTGTTTGCACAATTGCAAACAAAAGCGTTTGAAAAAAGTCGTCGAAGTGAAAGCTTTTATTACCAGGTTCTTTGTTTTTTTTTCGTTTCTTTTATAAATCTATCAAATTTATTTCTACAAATCGTTCTCACTATTCTATCCGCTCTCATCAATGAACATTTTGACAAGCCTAACACGATTTATCTAATAGTATAGTATCTACTTTAATAGTGTACCCCGTATCCATTGTGTATTGTATATAAATATTCGTGTGTCTAACTGTATGTACGGTTGCTTTGTAAAGGTTAGCTGAGAAATGCTAACAAGAAATTCACCACTGTGCGGAGTGATAAAATATTCACTCATATCGGCAACTCATGTACCACCCCCGCAGTATGTAGCGGATCAAAAGATAAAAGTAATAAGTACTGGAAGGCATCCAATGCTGGATCCTTTCTTTAATGTAATTCTTGTTTTCTTTTTGTTACTTACCCATGATGCCTTCACTGATATCGTTATAAATCTCTTTACCGGCAGTTTCAAATTCATAACTTCCGCCAGGCGTGTCTCCAAACGCCAGGGTAAATGTATCTTCAGAAAATAGGTGCACTCATTAAACGATTGTGTTTTATCCTCTAGTTCGACTTCGAGTCCTTCCTTTATCAAATTCTCCATAAAGTTTTTGCGATAATCTCTCTTCCGAGACTCGACTTCGGTCATAACACCCAAATCTTCTTCCTCCCATGCCAAAACCATATCAACCTTGCGTCGTCCATCCCGAAACATTAGGGATTCCGAATCAAGACCCTCACGATCTTGTTTGCTAATTCGACGTTGATTTTCGTCCTCCATGGAATTGCGTTTACTTTCTTTACGACTATTATAGTAGCTGCCATTGAGACTGGACTCTAGGGAATTGTCTTTCGAGTTCAGCTGAGTGTTTTCATAAGGTACCAATTGTTTGTAGGCAAATTGTTCCTCCAAACCAGACGCTTGTGACTTTACTATTGGGATTTCTTCCATTTCGTTTGTCATAATATTATCTACATTGGGTGTGGTTACCTCACTGTCTGGGGTGGGAGGTGCCGACAATTGTAGGCCTAATGTCTTATGCATAGCCGTACCGGGGAGATTTTCTATACTTTCAATTTTTGGTCCAAACGCTAGCGTTGGACTGGGTTCAGCTGAATCCGTTTCCAAATGCGTGGGCAGTGGTATAGCTATGCTATGGGATTTGTAGTGGTTGGCACTGTAGCCGGGACGCCATTTGTCGTTGTATTGAGAGTTGCCACTGTTAATACGGTTACCGCTGGTGCTTTGGTAATAGGGCAACATAACCATTTCCGTTTCCGGTGATTGTTGTGAATAAGGGTTTTTGGGTGGTGAATGTTTATCTAAATGTTGAGCTTCATTTTCATTTATTAATAGAGCATAAATATTTTCCGTAGAATTTCGATTTGGATTTATATTAAATGGATGCAATGGGTTGTTGTCGAAAAGATTTAGGTCCTACAAGAAAAAAATTTAAAAAAATATATATATTTTTTTAGTTTTTTGATTTGATATGACTATGATTTTCTTCACAATTTGCTTTCAGGTGTTTTTCGATTAACAATTTGTTTTAGAAGAATTATAAAATTTGTTGATTTGTTTGTTGTTGTACTATCGTATTCGGAGTTGAATTAGTAGCCTGATTGGTTTTGCGATCACTGATGCGTCTCTGAAACTCTTCGAACTAGCGGACGTATTCCTTTGTCCTTTGAAGGCAGATGAGCCAACACTACTGGCCAACGTCGGATCAAAAGTAAAGAATCTCTTCAACATATTAATTGAGATCATCGTAAGAAATGCTGCAGTCAATGCGAATAAATCGATCAGCAGCATAAGTCACATGCTGATTTAGACATCATTGGGCGAAATCGACGGGAAGTTACTGCAGTATTTTCGAGAATTGAGAAGGAATCAGTAAAAGTGGGTATGGCAGTGAACGAGGACAATACAAAATTAATGGTTTCGACAAGCAGAACCTCCACCCAATTTGATGAACCGATATAGGTAGTGGTAACCGTTTCGAGGTAGTGGACAGATTTATTTACCTCGGATCTGCCGTGAACAGAAGCAAAAACTAAAAAACTAAAAACTAAACAAGCACTTCAGAAATCAGACCCTCTCTTGAGAAACGAAGATCCAACTGTATCAGACCCTCATACAACCCGACTTACTTTATGGCGCAGAATCCTGGGTCATATCGCATGCTGAACATTACTGAGAGTATTCGATTGAAAAATGTTGAGAAAAATATATGGTCATGTAATAGAAAACGGCGAGTATCGAGGACGGATCAACCCCGAGCTGTATAATCTGTATCCCGACATCGACGTAGATATGCGTATCAAAATAGCGCGTTTAAGCTGGCTCGGCCATGTCAGTAGAATGGGTCAGAATGAACCAGTGCGAAAGGTATTCGAAGACGTATTCGAAGGACATCGAGAAATAGGACGACCAAGACTTCGCTAGAAAGATCAGGTGGAATATTACCTGCGAGAGTTTGGTAGTACCAACTGGAGGAGACAAGATGAAGATTCTCATTTTGTAAAGTCATTTACCTCTCTGGGTTGTTTGTGCAACCTAAGTAAGTAAGTACATATACATATGTGTATACAAAATCCAATATGCAATTAACGTATGCGAATTAGTATCGATCGAAGATTGCCAAGAACCAGCATATACATATAATTCCAAGACAATATCTTTTTTAAGGAATTTTCCTGAAAAAATATTTTGGCTTGCCCAAAGTTTCTTTTAAAGAAAACTGTTCTAATATTTAGAAATTTGAATAACAGTTTAAAATTCTCTTAAAAAATTATATTTTAAGATTTTTGTAAACATAAAATTTTAGTTAAATTGCGATAATACGATATTCTATTTAAAACTTACCCCTCCTGTAAATAAACGTCCTGCCACGATACCACTGTCCTGGCTTAATCTTCTTGCATGCACTTTTGTACTTGAAATCGAATCTCGCGCCATGCGTTCACTTTTGGCCGGACTCGACACAATTTCTCGTTTGCCCACCGAATGTGGCGGATGATTGCGCAAAGCTGGCACCGAAAGAAATCCTAAAATAGACAACATATTTACAATGTGCGTTTAAATGCTTATTTATTTATAGAAAAAGAAGAAAAAATATCCACAAACTTACGAGGAAACTGCTGGGAACTAGTGGTGGCGGTGTTGGTGTACTGGTACTGCAAGAAATTGTTCACGTCCTCCTCTTCATCCCGATCATTGACTATTAAGTCCTCATGTGAATTTGACTCGGTAATGGGGGCGGTGCTGATCTCCTCTTCCACACTATCAACACGAATGGCATAGGGCTTGTGTTGGGTGTGCGATAATGAGAAATCACGGCTCTGTGCGTGTCTGTTGATATTCATATTTCGTTCACTCATATTGTTGTAATAAAATCAGTGTTACATACACACACACGCGCGTACTTCGGGTTTATACACGCATAGACATAAATGTTGTTGCTGTTTCCGTTTTAAGCCTCCGTTTCTCCTTAGTTTATTTAAAGTCCCCTCTTAACATTTGGCATTTTAGGGTTTATTACAGTTTACAATTGGACAACTTCACAAAATCTAAAAAAAACAATTGTTTATTAAATTTTAGCTTTTGTTACACTTCAGTTAACTTTACAACATTTTGTGAAAAGAGTCGAATATCGATTGATTAATACTACCGGGCAAATTGGAAACAACAGATGTTTTAGGTTACACCATTAAAATTGTACACCGCGTCATTTGTGATGAATTTCTAATATGACTTTAATACCATTAACTGATGGTTCTATATATTAATTTATATTAAGGTCACTAGCTGATTTTTCGAATAGGGAATAATCGTGAAAAGTAGCAATGAGCTGTATTTCCAAATTGTTTAAGCTTATTGTTGTACAAAGAATTGATTTAAAGGATTATAGTATTAAATGATCGTCGTGACCGTTGACGGTGTGCCAATGATTCTGATCCACTTTGACCGAATGAAATTTTTTGGCGACTGTCACCGCGTTCAGTGATTGCTGCACTATCGAACAATTAGCCATGGAAATGGAATTTATGTAAAACTCTGGGTCCCGACTCGCCTACTTATCGAACGTGGCTTAGCGAAAATTGTAGATGCCGACCAGAGAGTACTGCATTATTACCCCAGCAAAGTATTTGGTTTGGTTTTTTTAGAACTGACAGTTCTAAAATTCAGACCGAATAAATAAATATCACCCTACCGAATGCTAACGTAGAGCACGAAGAAGCTGCAGACAATTTTATTGTCTGTATGATATATTTCATTAAAAATAAATAACTACGTATTGCTGTTAAGAACTTCTGATTCATTTATCATTAACCAAGTAATATCAACTACGCTATAGTCACGAATGTTTCACCTAGAACGTGGTTGAAATATTGGTTACTATCACATATTGAATTTTTTTTGGGAGTTTCTATGCTGATTTTCGTATTTACTCGGCCAGACCACATCGTGTAGCGGCAGTTCCGGGGGACAATCGTGTTTCCTAGTATAATTAGTATACTAATGCCTATGTTGATGTCAGATTTAAATGAAATTTTAGAATTTTGAATTCAATTGCATAATGTTCAATTGTGGTAAATGTTGTTTTGAATTTCGAATAAAACACGCTTCAAAACAAAGCGTTTGTCTTGCTGGAGTGATGTGAAACCCAAATTGCAATGTATTTTGTTGTTGTTACATTAAGAGAATACATTACCATTTGGGTACGAAAGAATTCCCGCACGACAGCCGCACTGGATTCGGGAGTTTTTAACTGTGATAAGTATAGTAACAGTACGGCACATTGATTGCGACAAGCTCTTACCCTACACCTACATGGGATTTCGTGGAAACTGAAATTATCTAAGTATGTATCATGAAATAATAATTTCCAGTGACGTACGACAAGTAAATATTTTAAAATGCCCCAAATTAAAAGCGATTGCTTAAAAAAATTGTATAATGAATATACAGTTCGCTTTTGGTTGCTTATTAAAATGATTGTTAGTTATATTCAATTATCGATTTCAAATCAAACACATTATGACGTACAACTGCCGACTAAAACCTAAAGCTATTTGATGGCCAAGTAAATAGCAGGAGGAGCTTGTGGCCCTGGCATTTCTGGGTCATACTATAATTTATAAGAACTTTGACCTACTATTTGGAAACTTTTACATATCGTAAAACAAAACGACAATTAAACTATTAATAAGTCGAAGTGCAAAGGTAAAGAAAAGTAATTTGTTTCTGCTTACGATTTATTTAACTTGACTAATTTGTTGTGTGTTTTTGTTTATCGTGAAATGAGAACATGAAATTAATAATTTTCAATCACTTTAATCCTAAGATGAACGACTGACCAATTTTGGCACATTTTTAGGCCCATTTGTACTTTGTTCTCCGAAAATAAAATCTGTACGCATTCTCGACCCAGCTGCATTAATAAAATCCGGTAGTTACGTAGCTAAAGAAATACGTATGTAGTTGATTTCCAAAAAAATTGAATTAGCTACGTTAATAAATTGTAACTTGAAGTTTAGATATCATTAACTTTTCGGTTAAGTTAAATTGAAATACCCATTGTTTGCTACCGGAATTTTGATATTTTGATTATTTTAACAAACAAAAGTAACATAACATGGGTTGAAATTAAAATGAAGTACAAAGAGAAAATGCACATGAAATATTTACAAGGTAAATCAGAGACAGGGCTTAAATATCTGCAACAAAAATATCCGTAAGAAGCTAAATGAGAAAATTTCCTAATAACTGAATACGGGGCTTGATAAAGCCAATAGCGCTTAATACTATTGTCATTTAGTTTGACTTGCTAATGTCCTTATGGTTATCTAAAATAAGGCATCAGACGTGTTTTTGGAACTGTAATGGAAGATAAGCTAATGTTATTGAAAATCAATCAATGTTATTGCAAATCAATCAATATCATTAATACCTCTAAACGATTGCTTTTGATTCGCTCTCCTTTTTGTTTTCTTGATTTTATTTACATTTTATGGGAGCATTACAATTTAATATTCAACCATATTGAATGTTTTATAGTCTACACACTCCCGTTCCCCTTAAACGACAATTAATGGCAGCTTAACAGGAGTTTTGAAGGCAACACTGACAACAAGGACAAATATAAGGACTAAACTCATTGTAATGAAGTTCATTTACGGTATACTATAATAAATTCCTTTTGTTTTCTGATTTGCTTTATATTTACTTAAACGAATACAGTTGTTGCGTTCATATCAAATTTACACCATTTCCATAACATAACCCTAAACTTATGTTCCCATTACAACCCATGAAGAGATGTGGGAGAGTTTCTCGCAGTGAGTGGGGTGTGCGTTTTATATTTTCAGACTCAGTGATCATAACCTAAATTTTTACAAAAGTTCCGAACCTACAGACTTCAGATAAAATGATTTAAGATAAAATGCCGAAAGATATTAAAGGCAGTCAGGGCCGCTATAGAACCCACGTTATCGTGGGTAAAAATTGCGCACCGATGAAAATTACCACATGTTAAATTTCAAGAAATGGCAACAAAAATTTATCTTAGATAAATTTTGTTATCAGATTTTGCGAATGAAAATATTATCAAGGAGAGACTCTAAGGCAAAATTTTGCAAAATGGCTTATACATGGTCAGTTCATTTAAATTATTTTATTTAATGGAAGACTACGTATACTTTTATATCTCTAAATTTGAAGGATAGATTTTTATTTCCGACTGAAAACAAAATTGGAATTAAATTAGGTCTGTTTGAGAACGTGATAATTTGTACAATTTATCACATTTCTTACTTGATAGTGTTCGTTTACTCGATAAAATCAACAACGAGAGAGCCAGAGAGTGAATATTTTTGACAGTTGAATGATAGAGAACTTCCAAGTTTTTACTGGAGAAATTTTTGCCAGTAAGAATTATCAAGTACGAACACATGTTTTTAAACAGCTGTTTTATTTAAATAAACAAAACTTTGAAAACAAAGAAGAAATTTAACAATGGCAGAGGTAAGTAAGAAAATACATTTGTTGGAACATTTTAATAGAATTTGTTAATAAACTAGATTCCCAACAAAGTGCAGTGTGTTCAAGGAGTAAATGAGTTGAAACAGCAGCAACCTGAAACACATCCAGGTATCTCACATTCAACAAGTTACTCTGAACATAGGGAAAACAATGAAACGAAAAGCAAAAAAGAAAACATGAATCAGCTGTTTACAAACAAATGTTGATTACTTGATAATTTTTACTGGATGTCGTTCGTTTACTTTTTGCGATATTTTTTACTTAGAGAGTAAAATCAGCCTTACTCTCCCAGTAAAAGTTACTTGATATTTTTTACTGGAAAAGTTCTCAAACAGACCTATTGTTCACAACAACGAGCTGTAAATGTTATACGTATTGATCATGGTGTAATTATCTATCAGGTATAGTCGTTTAAACATGTGATTATAGTTTTTCAATGTCATTTTTCGTTTCACTTGCTAAAATCATGTATTTTGTTTTCATACTTTTTTGTATTCTTGGATTGTTGGTATATATTTGTGTAGAGTTTGACAACTGAAACAAACGAACGAAATTAAAATGACTGTTGTTGCTGCTTTCAACTACAACAACATTTGCTACTACCATTATACAAACCATGTATACAAACGTGTTGCCGTATCGCATTTTTTTTTCACCCATTACAGCAAATGTTGCCACATTACGTAGTATTAAGTGTGGGTCGTTTTATTTGGAAAGCCGTAAGTGGCGATAGCTTAATGGAATAAAAAAACAGCCTTATTGAGCCTGTTTTTTTATTCCCTGGTAAACTAATTTTTCAACCACTTTGTATGGGTAGCTAAGCGATATTAAGCGATTTTAAGCAGCTCCCCATACAAAGTCGTCGAAAAATTAGTTTAGCAGGGAATAAAAAAACAGGCTCAATGTCTTTTCTCGAGACGATTGTTGCCACCCAGAAGAATGGCACCCAGAAATCGAAACTGAATTTAGAGGTTTTCACAATCACATAAGATATCATCTTAACCGAACTAGTTGTTGTCACAACCGCATTAGAGGTTATCACAACCGCATTAGAGGTTGTCACAACCGCATTAGAGGCTTCTCTTTTTGGTAACCCAAGCATTCATTTGAATAAATCTAAATAGTAACCCGCAAAATAAAAAAATAAGACAATTACTCACTCAGAAAAAAATGTATAACGTTTGTTTTTGTAGCACGATTCGCGCGCCATCCTGTACCACTGAGTAATTATTTAAAGAGATAAACGTTGGCTGATCTGACGTTTATTTCCACACTCTTCGTGGTGCGGTTGGTGTGATAGAGAGATGTTTGACGAAAAGTAACATACACCAGGTGGAATTGCAATAACTTCTGACTTTAATTTTTCAGATCGTTTTGGTGCAAAACTGTGAAATTTAAATGTGTTTTAAACTTTTTTATTGACTGTTATTAGCAGGGGCGGAACAAAGCGTCGCCTTTTTTCTTAATAAAAATCTCTTTTGTAATTTTAAAAATTGAATAATACGTAATGTAATAAATTAAATCTCCTTTTAATTTTGATTAAGATTTACAAAACAAAAAACATATCTTTTAAATAATCAAGAAGTAAATCACAAGTCATTTCGCGCTTACTAATGTACATTATGAATGTACATTTTTACGGCGGACTTTTTCAACAGCAAATCTATCGATGATTTTGTTCAGATCAATTTTTTGCAAAGTTTCCTCTTCAATACACATTATAGCCAAAGCATCGAGTCTTTTCTCAGTCATCGTCGAACGCAAATAAGATTTGATACGTTTCAAGTACGAAAATGATCGTTCCGCGATATCGATCATCGGATACACCTGGTGCAATTTTTCTTCGCGCAACATTTGCCTAGAGAAAGAGGATTGGTTGGTTTTATTTTTGGATCGAGAGTTGCGAAGTGAGACTTCAGATGTAGCAGTTCTGGGACGAGCGTATCCTCTAGATCTTCAGAATAATGTGCACGCAAATGTTCACCAGCTTCTTCCAGTTCCAACAGGGACATTTTTTCAAAATCGATTATGGCCTTGAATTTTTCGTTGATCGCAACGTACGCCTCCCTCCTCTTCGTCAATTCCGCACTCAGCTTGTCAATAATCACGAGGTAGGTGCTGATCCTAAAATTCTCACGACTCGAGAATTCCACTTCGTTGGTCCTAGTTTCATCGTGTTGCAATTTCCTTCTTTTCTTCCTTCGTAGGTCCGTTTTGTATGAATCGACCGATGACAATTTCTTCGCCTTTTCTTCAAAATAGTCCAATTCACCCCTGAGTGATGATATAACTTGGATGAGAGAGTCGTAAATTCCTACCACGGAACTCAAGTCAATGTCGACACTTTGCAAAATTTTGTTGGACTTATTTAAGCGCTCTAAAATAAATCCCCAGAATACCGTCATGAACGCGGTTTCAAGTATGTCCAAACTATTTATTAGTCCTTGCGCCTCCGATCGCGTTATTCGTTTTTGCGTGGGATCTTCTGCAATGGTATGGAGTGCTTCGAAAACCTGCTCTCAATCATGCATTAGAGCTCGACAAGCGTCATCTCGTGCGGACCATCTAGTAGCAGACAGACTTTTCGATGTTTGGGATGTATCATTCTTACGCAGCGAATTCATTAAGACTTCCCACCTAGACGTCGACACGCTGAAAAATGCGTACACATTTTGGAGGAGTAAGAAATAGTTGCAAGCTCCGCAACAGCACTCCACAGCGTTCGTTCCGACGAGATTTAAGGAGTGAGCCGAACAAGGGATCCACTCGATTAAATGATTCAATTCCTGCATGCGCGTTTGTAGACCGGTGTAAGCTCCAGACATGTTTGGAGCATTGTCATATGACTGTCCTCGGCAGTTTCTCACGTCCAAATCATTTAATTCGAGAAATCTATTTAAAGCTTCAAACAGTTTGAAACATGATTGAAAAATCTTGTAAAATTTTGCCGCTCTATTTTTTTGCCGCCGTAGGCACAGGCCTACTTTGCCTATGCGTAAATCCGGCCCTGGTTATTAGTCGTGTTTTGGTTACAAGCAAGCGATTATCGCTTGCTAAGTTGCAAAGAAAACGATTATTTTGCGATACGTGATTTTATTCGAAAATATGAAAAGGGGTTGACAACGGTAAAAGATGTCAAAAAAAATTTTTTTCTTAAACTTAGAGAAAATGATTTTCGCCGCTAAGTTCTCGCTAAGTGCTTCATACAAAACAAGCGATTATATTAGAAAGCGGTGTAACCAAAACACACTTACTGTTAGCATACATTCGTGTTGTATTGAACACAACAATGTTAACACACAAAACGAAATTCCGTTGTTGTTATTTTGTTGGCTGTTTTGAACCATTGCCTCTATCTAGTATTAGTAAAGCAATTCTTTTCAAAATCCAACGTTCATATCACACCAGGCCAAATGTAAGACATTTGCTGAGCGAAAGACAGGCTCTGGTTATAAGAATTACTGTATGCCCTCTACTATGACTACCGAGTAATTTTATATTCAATACTTTCACAGCTTTTATGCGGACAATAAATCTCTACTTCTTGGACAAACATAGAGTAGATGATTAGAACCCTGTACAAAAGATTCACCAACAGTAAAAGTGACGTTTAGGGAATGTTTTTTTTAATTTACTTTTGAACGTTTTTAATTTGAGCCTTTGACTGAGCCTTTTAGTCGTGGAGAGATGGTTTAAATCTCTCGCTTGTTAGCATTTTCTATCGTTTGCTACGTTTATAAAAAAATGGTTTTCCGTTACATCCCATCAAGGTATCCAATCTCAGTTTTCCACTCACTGATTGGGACCTACAGTTTTACACCGCCTCCGAACGGTATTTTTGAGAAGCTTTTCATGGCTAAATACACGATAGTGTCACCGTCACTAGGCAAGGTGACCGTCGTCGAAAACAAAATGTAAGGTGGTCAGAGCAGGGATCGAACCCACGTTCTCATGCACAAGAGCCGCGCGCACAACCATTACACTACCGACGGCCACTTGCTACGTGCAAGTAACACGTACTTCCTTGACATATAGCAATATGATATGACAACATAAGCTCTCCTATAAACGTACAAATATAAAACGTTTCTGAATTTTTAATATGTCAACTTTTTGTAGAGGTTAGCTTTTCCTAGATACGGTTTTCCATGGTAATGGTGTCTCTTTTAACTACCCGGTTTTGATTCTTTTATCAAATTCCCTCAGTAGTCTGTGCATAGAGTAATACATACGTAGAGAAAATCTTTCACTCACCAAATTTCTGACATTTGTCCTCGTGTGATGTATACGTTTGATGTTGAAAAGAATTGCTTTACTAATACCAGATAGAGGCAATGGTTCAAAACAACGAACAAAATAACAACAACGGCATTTCGTTTTGTGTGTTAAATTAATGTGTTAAATACAACACAAATGTATGCTAACAATAACAGTCAATAAAAAAGTTTAAAACACATTTAAATTTCACAGTTTTTCACCAAAATGGCATGAAAAATTAAAGCAAGAAGTTATTGTAATTCCACCTGGTGTATATCACTTTTCGTCAAACATCTCTCTATCACACCGACCGCATCACGAAGAGTGTGAAATGAAACGTCAGATGAGAGAATAAGTTTATCTAGGTATGTATTAGTCTATGAGTCTGTGACCCTATTTCCTTTATTAGTATTTGTATGTGTGCATGTGTTTGTGTGTTTGCACACATTTGTTTGTGTTTACTTGAACTTTGTTTCTTCCCCGATCATTCTCCCACAAGTGAAGGTCATTAATAGCTACGTGTCAGGCAATAAACTTGTTGCTTAATAGCCAATGGTTAATATTCCCACAAATTATTAAGTTAGACAAACACATGGCGGCGAACATCGCGAACATGGTTTGTCACTTAATGATAGGATTTTTGTTCTTTTTGTTGTCAACACATGTGAATGCCACTATGAATAAATGGCCAAATACTTTAATTTCCTTCACAAATCCGCATGCATTTCATTGGCCATTGTGTAGGACCGTATCCAGTAAATACTGAGGTATTCGCATTTGTTGCATGATTACATTTTCAAAAATAATAATGATGATGATGTTGGCGATGAATTAAATATAAACCAAGTGTTTATTTTTAATATGTTATAAAAAAGATATGCCATAAATATCACTTGTATCAACTGAGTCCTTACAGAGTGGAAATTTATGACACGCCATTGTCATTATTGTAATATTTGTACTACGGCCGAACTTACGTACATACATATGCACGAGAATGCATGTATATAAGATACGTAAGATATTTATACGTACTTATGTATATAAAGGGTTTTTCAACAGAGACGCTACAAAAGTAAATCGATAGGGACAGCAAACGACGCCATATTTTTTGCCGCTCTTTTGACATTTCTCTTCAGTAAGGTTTGCCATTTCATCATGGAAAGATATAGGAGCCAAAAACGAGTCGAAATTATTAAAATTTACTACCGAAATTTGGAGTCAGTGGCCTCAACTTTAAGAGCGCTACGTTCGGATTTTCATCGGAAAATCATCTTCAGCGATGAGGCTCATTTCTGGCTGAATGGCTTCGTCAATAAGCAAGTCATTGGTCAGACAGCAATCCATATGTAATCCATGAGTCATCATTGCATCCCGAAAAAATTACGGTTTGGTGCGGTTTATGGGCCGGCGGCGTCATTGGGCCGTACTTCTTCCGTGATGATCAAGACCGGCACATTACTGTGAATGCGAATCGCTACGGTTCAATTATAACCGAATATTTTTGGCCCCAATTGGATCATATGGACTTGGAGGACATGTGGTTCCAACAGGACGGTGCCACAAGCCACACAGCGAATGTCACAATCAATTTATTGGAAACCAAGTTTGGTGAACGTGTTATCTCACGAAATGGCCCAGTCGATTGGCCGCCTCGGTCGTGCGATTTGACGCCGTTAGATTATTTCCTGTGGGGCTACGTCAAGTTTATGGTCTATGCCAACAAGCCAGCGACGATTGATGAACTTCGTACGAATATCGAACGTGAAATTGCAGCAGTATCGGCCGATTTATGCTTGAAAACCGTCGACAATTGGGTTCAGCGTCTGGACTTCTGCAAGCGTGCCCGTGGTGGCCATGCAAAAGAAATCGAGTTCCATATATAATGGCATCGAACGTACTTTAACAGGAATAAAGAATTTCATTGGTATCTAAAACCGGTTTTGTTTTATTTAAAAAAACTTTTGTAGCGCTCTTATTGAAAAACCCGATACTTATACATACATACATATATGAATGGCCATACCTGCGGTTACACTTGATAAAAATCAATAAGGCCTGGTTGGTCGTAGTTGTTGATGGTGGTCTATATAGCCTTCCTTAGCAATTAAATTAATTGTGTTTTAGTCAAAATGCGAGGGGTTAAAAAGAAATAGATCAACATCTTATAAATAATATAAAACACATTTTTTTCTCATTACATCCCAAGAAGGGGCAGGGGAGAGCTTCTCATAATCAGTGAGTTGTGTGCTTTCTTTTTTACACTCACTGCTTGGGACCTACAGTTGTGTAAATAAATATAAAGTGGTTTGAGCAGGGATCTAAACCACGTTCATTATCATTATCAACATCTTATTTACCAAAACCTAATTACCAAACCGAAAAAGTGCTCTGTAGTAATTAAGTAGGGTTTAAAGCACTAACCGGCAAAGGTAGTGTTCCCGTATACATTTTTAAAAGTCTGTAAATTTTCGACAAAAAAACAGTTTCTTCTGAAAAAAAATGTAAGAAGATATGTTCGTTTGGATTTCAAATTCCTTTGTTTTCAAATTGGAGACACGAACCCTGCTCTTTTCCATCACATTTGCAAACTTTAAACAGAAATTTATGAACCACGACTTCCATAATACTTGTTTCACCTACAAATTAACGTTGTTTCCGAGTTTTAATATCTAATAAACTCGATTATAGCTTTAATATTTTATAAACTCGATTCAAGCTTAAGTTAACTTCATCTCTTATGGCGCATAAGTTTAGAGGTAAATTTGGCTGCATTGGCGAGAATTCCATATTGTTGTTAATTACCAGTTTCTGTTAAATATTTATCAATTGTTTCAGTAGGATTAAAGAAATCCGAAAGAAATGTACAAACGAAGTTCTTGAAATGAATTGGAAATCGCAACATTACCGTATTAAAAATGTAGGAGAAGTGGACATGTTTTTTGTTCTGTTGAGCTTATGTTAAATAATTTTGTATTTAAACCCAGTTACAATTGCTTTGCTTTCCTATCAAATAAACGAAAATTAACGTTCTTGTAGAAAACGCTAAACGTGTTTTCTACTTCCCGCTAAATAAATTTTTCGATGAATTTGTATGGGTAGTGCTTGAAAAATTAGTTAGCAGGGAATACAAAAACAGGCCTATTATAACATTACATAACAGATTCACGAAGAATATTGGATGTCAGTTCGGAAGCTGTCACTCTTATTTAAGCCAATTAAAGTGTTGTAATTCCTTTTAAGCTAAAACATCAATTTTTGGTTACTGAAAAAAAAATTAAATAGTTACGGGCACGATTCGAACACACATTTGCTGATCGATCGTTTCCATGTTTATAAATCATCATCTTCGACTGCATCTATTTTTGACAAATAATTTCGTTCCATTTTACCAACCCATCCTTGCACATATGCATCTAAACTAAAGGAATAAAAATTTAAAATTTCTAAAATCAGTTTTATGAGAACGATATCTGAAAAACTGTTTAGCGCCTCACAAAACTGTGAAAACAGATAAATCTGTTCATATGGCAATACTGGGCAAAGGATATTCACCATGGTATATGTAAATATACGGTAGTAGCGTTAGCCCAGCTGATTTTCTTTGTTTACATTTAATCGTACTGAGTAAATGTCAAAGTTGTTTGTTTGATTTAGTTTTCTTTTGATTTCATCTATCTATGTTCACAATTGTATATGTACATATGAGAATACTTTTGAATGGAAATTTGAGAGCTCTTCATAAATATTTTTGTTCAAACAGTGCTGTTTGTTATTGTTAATTTCATTTAATAATCAAAAATGAATTATAAAATAGTAAAGATATCTAATTTTTCTGTGAATCTAAAAATCATCTAATTTCACGAATATTTTATAACAAAAGGCATTGACTGACCGGCATCTACAAACCTGTAAAAAAATGGGGTCTCCACCTAGTGACATGTGCATTTCTGTTTTTGTTTACCGTTTTCAATAGGGTTCTAGATACCCTAGGTCATATACTCTTTGCAATAGGTCGGTACGAAAATTCCAACAATGTTAATGCTACCGTATGTAAAGAAAATAATAGAAAAAGCGCGACCGTTGCCAACTTTTTTCACTAGGCACTGTTCTTTACTACTGTCACTTTCACTGAAGTTTCCCATATTACGGCATTTACACCAAACAAGATTACCACATTTCGAAGATTAACTCCGTTAACCCGCACTAACCCATTACCCATTAAATTTACTCATACAATTTTAATCTGTAGAAACTGAAGCTTAATTTTTAACCTCATTTTAAACTGGTGTAAATTTTGATGCAACACTGTTAGTTACTAAAAAATGTAACCGTAATAAAAACATACACAAAACCTCAACTGTTTGACAGACAGAAGCCACCAAAACTTTTTTGAAGCTCACTCCGCCCCCTATATAAATTACTCAAATTAGTTTAAACTGTGAGCCGATTTTATCGACTGGCCCGATTTGACCCACTGATCCAATTTTAAAGGTTCAGTTATTTCAAAAACATCCCAAATTTGTACAAAACTGACCAAACCAATAGCCGCCAACTTAATTTTCCTGTTATGCCGCCGTCTTCGGTAATTTGGTCTTGGCGCAGAGTTTGTCAAAGCACGGAGTTGCCACCTGAAATGTAAATATAATCTCAAATTGGGTGGTGTAAACGGCAAAGATTAGAGAACAAGGTTATCGCTAACCTGGCCGCGATAAACGGCGGTGTAAATGCGTTATAATTCTCACTGACGTTTATTCAAAACTGTGGGAAACTTTTGTGGAAAATAATTAAACAAGGGAAAATGTGACAAGCTTTAAATATTTTTTTTTGTAAATGTAAGTATAAAAAGTTATATAAGTTAAGAGGAGAAAACTCGTAAGCACGGACAAAGTCTGAACATACAGAAACGCTCTTTTGATCGAAAAACTTCCACCGCATATCTTTGTAATTCGATGTCGATCAGAAATTCGGGTTGAAGTTGCGTTTTGTACTCTTGTTATGAAACAATATTTTCGTTGGAAAGGGGTTTACTTTCGATATGAAATGCAAATTTTAAAATTTAAATGTCATATTCTTTTTTAGTTTTTTTTTGGGAACAAAAATATCCCATATATTGCTTTCAACCACACCTAGAAAATTAGCCATTGCACTAAAAATTTCCAAAAACTTGTGCTTCCTCTATTGTTTTCCTATATCTATGAATGCCACCATATAGATAAAGGAAATAACTAGATATCGCACAAGTCTTGGGAAATTTCTTGTTCAATGCGAAATTTTCTGGATGGAGCTGAAAGCAATAATTATAATGTTGGATACCAAACAAATACTTGGCAAGATTTATTTAGAACAGGTTATATCAGTAGGTGTTGTAGGCAACATCAACAGGCATTTTGTTATTGTTTGAGGGCCAATGGTCTCAAATTCAAAACAAACGAATACCAACAATAACAGTAAGCAAAAAGCACGTAATCACAATACATTTGAATTTGAAAGTGGTGAACAAAACGACTGGAAACAAATTTAATTAATTGGAAAATTATACCTACAGTGTTGAATAAACGTCAATGAATGTTATAAGAAACTTGAATGAGAGTTACAAATCGACAAGACAGCACCTAGTGACAGTACTTGACAACGCCTGTGCGATGTCTCGTTATTTCCTTTATCTAGGAATGCTACTACCCATGGTATAATTATCTATTAGGTAGTCGCATTGCAATTCCGTGGTTAAGCTGTCAAAATTAGCTGAATAATAAAAAACACTATGTACACAAAATGTGATCAATTTTATAAGCTTGTCTTACTTGAAACAAAGTTTATCCTATTAAATTGCATTTTGATTGAAATTCTTTGAATTTTATTAACAAAAAGAAACAATATCAAGTTTGACAGCTCCCTGGGTAAAAGATGAAAACAAAACACACAAATCAGCTGGGCTGACGAGTTTACCCGATAGATAATTTTACCATGCTACTACCTATGGCTGAACTAGCAGTGGTTGACGCAGTAGGATTTGTTGTAATTGTGGGCACCAACAACAGCCAATTATTTTTTCATGACGCTAACCGTTAAATTCAACACAAATAGTACGAACAAACGAAGTAAACCAAAAAGTACAATAACAAAATACATTCGAATATATATGTATACATACAAATGCATTCTACTGTTTTGGTCATAAGAAAGCAAAATCAGCTGTTCTAATGCTGCAACCTCTACTAGTTCAGCCATGCTACTACCGTATATTTGTACCATGTCATTCACCATGGTTGAACTAGTAGAAACAGTAATAGTCTAAAATGAACTTTAACAGGGAAAACCCCCAAAATACATTTAACATTTTGTAATATCTGCCAAATCTACACGGGAATTCTGTTATATTTTAACGACATAAATCGGTCGTAAAATTATCCAAATTCAAAAATTTCAATACAAAAATTTCGAATTTTGTCAATTTAACTACCGATTTTTATCGTTTTTTAGTATTATCCTCATCTTAAAGTCAATATTGAAATTTCTGATAGTTCTGACAATAACAATAAACTTCTGTGTAAGGTCAATCATTTTAATATTTAATCAATAATAAATGGGATTAATTACGTAGATTAACACGTGGAATCAATTGTTTTTCTCCATAAAAATTCCCAGCAAATTACTTAATTTGTTTAAGATCCGATAGTATTGTATTGTATACTGAACTAAGAGATAGCGAAATGTGATACGGATTAATTAACTCTTGAACGGTTAAAGGCAAATGAGTTCAATTATTGATATATCAAAAAATAAAACAGAAAACAAATGCACATTAACAATTTCTGAATATGTTGCCTATCACAGGGGAGTCATTAATATGTTTTGGTCATTTTAGAGAGCTTGTTTACAGAACTATTGATAGTTATGAGTGTATCAAAAGTGGCCCAATTCGTGTGGAAGATTTTTTCAAAATCGTCAAAATAAGTAAATCGCTAAAATAAAAATATGGCTATAGCTCGATAACGGTGCTTCCAATCACAAATATAATACATTTTTTACCTCCACAGGAGACTTTAACCAACAGATGTATTTAATACGGAATCACTTTCTTCCAGTTATTTATTTATTTATTTACACAATTTATTATCATAATAAATTATGTGGATAAATATATGTATGTTTTTGATTCTGCAGTTTTCAATAAACAAAACAAAACTTTGGTCACAAAAACATACTACTGTATTATTCCCTGTTAAATAGCAAACGCAATGTGTTTGGACACAAGTATACTATAATTGCTTCAAGCTACAAACACGTTATATTTGCTTCCAAACAACAAAAAACAAATTTTCCTTATATCTCATGAAAATCAGGTAATAAGTGAAAAAACCCGAATTTATTAAGGATCAATTGAAATTCTCTAATTTGGTTTCTTCGCATGGTTCCCTTACCACTGTGTGGTGTAAGGTAAGCAAACTACCATTGCCAAATCTTACCATACTTGACACTTACCATTTTGCTACGTAATACTTTCTTCATACTACATACATACATATGTACATATATTAACTTCTGAACTTTACCCCACTTCATTAGAAAATAAGCGGTATGTACCACAAAAAGATCAACATCTTCACCACACCAGTTTACCACCTCACTTTTAACCCTGATCATGGTGAACAATCACTCAGTGCGTGGTTTTAATTGATACGTTTAACAAGTGTCCGGGTGCTTCTCATACTTAAATCGCTAAAATTTCGGAAGTTAATGGTTGAAATGATTTAAATGTGTTACTAAAGTAAAGTTTAAAGTGTGATCTTTAGATTTATTCAATTATTTACAAGAAAATCTATAAATTTATGAGTAGAAAAAGCATTTGTTTGCATAAATGTGTCATTTAATGTTTGTTATTTTGCTATTTTGCGTGAGTGTCGCTCTTTATCCCTCCCACATTCTCTTTGTTGTAACGGTGCGCACAAGTGTTAGTATAATGTAAAAAGGAAAACAGAATGCAAATCAAATAATTACGAGAAATTGAATGATAAATGTGGTAAAAGATGAGAAGTTAAGTGTTGTGAAATGTGTGAAGGCCATTATTAATTTTGGGTGAAAGCCATTACATGATAATAAAATGAGAACTTCAGAGCAAAATTAAGGTACGTATGTATTTCGAATGTCATTGAGGCACTAACTGATATTACTAATAGATGTAGACAAAAATTTAATGTTTTTGATTTTTGCTGATTATTAGCAATATTTGTCATAACGTTACAGGGTGTAGTTATGGGATTTACATACACGTTTTATATCAACTAAAATAGTCTTTTGATGGTATTAACTCCATCAATAATTTCACTATGGTTCAAATAAAATTATAGGATGCACTAATATAATAGCATTCCAGTTGTGTAGTTTGTGTGTTTGAATTGACTTTCGAAACAATTAGAAACAGAGTTAGAAACAGATTTCTTATACGATTTCTTATATAAGTTAGAAACAGATTTCTTATACGACATCGCTTTTTTTTTGTAAAATTTTGTTTTCTTTACTCTTTTATACATAATTTATTTTAATGTATTTTTATCAAAATCAAATATCATTGCATTGGATATTGCGTTAAAGAATTCGGGTCATAATCGTAATGTACTTACATACATATATGTATAATGTACATTCGTAAATTAAGGTTAATAATTTTTTTTAGCTTTTTTTGAATACCACAATGGTCTCGCAATATGATATAAGGCATGAAAAAATATGAACAACTTCGTCTTTACTTTTTTTATTTTGCAAAAAAACCTTCCGCACCCAATGCACTTACTTTTACTCAACCCAGATTTTTTGCGTTTTCTAACTAAGAAGCGCCACAAGAAATATTTTTCATAGTTTAATCAACAAACAAAAAAAAAATAAAGCTGAAAATATCTGGTTTGAGTAAAAGTAATTGCATTTGGTGCGGAAGGTTTTTTTACAATATCAAATCAAATATTTTTTTACAATATTTTTTCATACCCTACATCATACTCCGAGAGCATTAGCCGCAAAAAAAGTGACTAACCCTAACGTACATATGAATGACAGGTGTATTCCGTTTATGAATACGAACTTTATAGCGTTTAGAAAGGGTAATCGAGGTACCATATTAGAATCTATACACAGATAAGGGATTCGTTGTCACAACTATATTTACATCCAACTAAAATTTGGCTGTTCCTTACGCTATCACAATATTCAGTTGTGACTACCAATAATTGTGTTCCGTATCACCAAATGTTGTGCATATTAATTGATTTGTAACTCAGTTTTTGTTGCAAGAACAGAAATATTTAATTAAAGCCACAAAAAAAATAAATAAATGGTTTCCCATTACATCCCATGAAGGGACTGGGGAGAACTTCTCACAATCATTGAGCTGTGCGCTTTCCAGTTTTCACTCACTGATTGGGACCTACAGTTTTACACCGATTCCGAACGGTAATTTGAGAAGCTTTTTCATGGCTAGATACTCGATAGTGTCGCCGTCACTATGCGAGGTGACCGCCGCCGAAAGAAAATTAGTAGATGGTCAGAGCCGGGTTCGAACCCAGGATCTCATGTACAAGAGCCGCGCACACTAACCATTGCACCACCGAAAGCCACAGCAACATGAAATAAATGTGATCTGTTAATCGAGTTTTAGTTTTAGCTAAAAAATTATCCTGTAGTGATGAATATTCCATATGTTGGATCAACGAAAAATTTAAAAATGAATTCAACAATAATAATAATAATTCAAACTAATCATACATAATTAGGCCCCAGATTATGAAAACTGAGTCTTCGGCGAAAGAACAAATCTAAAATACATTATATTTAGAGCCACTTTCTCAATGCCCGGTTATCTGTTATCGTAACGATAAAGTGCCGGTTAACATAATTTCATATTCTCAATCTATACTTACAATTTATCCGGCCGATAAAGTTAACAGGAGGTCTAACGCAGGCTAGTAGTTTATCGGAACGATAAATGTAATCAGCTGACAGCTGTTGACAACAGCTGTTTTGTTTTCATGTTGTTATGATTTAAATATTTGATTTTCTAAAATTAACTTACGTTCTTCCAACAGGTTAACAAATAGGTGTTCCTAAGAAACTGAGAATTTCTTTCCACGGTGTATTTTTGATTGTTTTCTTACATAATTTGAATAACTTACACTTTGCACAAAAACAATAATAAAGTAAACAGCTGATATAATACAGTTGTGACAACTATAGTCATACATTTCATCAGAGTTGCCAGAGTAATACATATAATATCCTTTTAAATTATGTCGTTCCGATAAATTAAAGTACCGATTAGTAAGCAGATATTTTAACCGGATATTGAGAAAATGTGCCTTAGACTAACAATGCGGACCTACTATTTTCCACTACTTCAGATTGGCTTTGCTTATACTCTCAGGCCCATCGCTATGGCCCATCCTTATATATAATTTTATACGAACAATTTAACACCTACATCTCGTAACGGACCGACAAGAGTTTTTTAAATTCAAGTACACTACTTTTAGACTCACTGTGCGGGACCTGCGACCTGTACACCACTTCCGATCGGAATTGCTTTGGCAAACTTTTTAAATCCTTTATCTAAAATTATTTGCACAGTTTTAGGGGTTACATTTTAGCTTTCTTACTTTTCGTTATATTATTTTATTTTTATGATTAAAATTTTGCATTGTTTTTTGTTTAAAGTCTGTTTTTTCTATTTAATTTAATTTTTGAGAATTTTAAACATTGGTTTATTGAGAAACCCTAGCTGAAATGTTGGCCAGAGGAATTTGATATTGTAGTTGAATTGATTCCGGCCTTTAATTCATTTAATATTATTATTTTAACAAAAATGTGGTTAAATTGTTGCACTTTATTTAAACTTTGTTTACAAATGTTTGTACGCACATTATTGTGTTCTTAGTTGTATTTATTTTTTCAAAAATAATATATATTAGTTCCGTTGAGGATAATAGGTGTCGCGTGATCTTTCGATTTCCGAACATCGTTACATAGAGTTTTCAGTTGCAGAGTGCACTACACATTTTGGCTCCCTGTCTTCTGAACCTTTATAGCACTTGCATTAAGCTATTCTATATTCCCGCTAGATGGAGAGAGTCTAAGATGGTATTCATTCCGAAAGCGGGAATATCATCACATATTAGTCCAGATGATCTTATACCAATCGTTTTACCTTCATAAGGCTTTGGGGTGGATGATTGACCCATATCTGCCTAAGACAATAGGTAATTCTCCGCTGTCCATATGCAAGCATGCTTACAACAATAGCAAATTTATGGAAACTGCTAAGCACGCTCTAGTGAGCTTCGTAGAAAAATCTATTATCTACCGGAATACACTCTTGTCACATTTGAGCTTTTTTAGGAAGCAGAGGATTCCGTATATTCGGCCTTTGTCTCCATGTGGTAGAGCAATTGGCCTAAAGGATAGTGCAACATATGTAGGAGTGATTGTCGACACAATAATTAGTTCAAGCCACACACTATGGATAGGCTCAGTAGAGCCAAAAACGCCTATTATTCGTATTATCTCAGGACGCACCTGTATTATCTATGGTATAGTCGTTTGGAGGCTGGTGCTGTCAAAATACATTTGCACTAACAGAACAAATTGTTTGAAAAGTGGTGAATTGTACTTTAAAAATTCCTCTAAATTGAAGAGGCCACACTCGAATTGATTTTGAAACGAGTGAATTTAGTCATCACAACTGTAGTAACCTCTATTAGGTTGTGACAACCTCTAATACGAGGTATGGTTTTCAAACACTCTAATGCAGTTGTGGCAACCTGTAATGCAGTTGTGGCAACCTCTGATTCGTATTTGACGATATTTAATGTGGTTGTGACAACATCTAAATTCAGTTACGGCTAATTTCATTATTTTTTCTGTGTGTGGTAATGGTGTATATCACGGATATCTGAACACTGTTTAATAATTTGGAGGTTATCCACTAGAGTAGCTGGGAATGCTAATGGCTGCAACGTCGGAAATCCACAAAAGATATTCCTCGCGAAAGATCACCAGCCCATATGGCCATGGGACGATTTTAAGGCATCTGCGTTAATGCACAATACAAGTGGATTACACTATACCCACTGGTACCTTTGAGAGAAACTTCTCCATTCATATCCCGGACAAGCAGGACTCGAAGGATGCATACTAGGTAAAGAAAGGTATTTAGGCTTCTAAACTTGTGTCTCCAAACTGTATAGCAAATTATGAATTTGAGTCTTGCACAAGGCAGAAGTAATGAAAATCGGATAAGTTATCCTTTGGCTGGGATGTTTCGTCATAACTGCCTGGGGAATCGACATTCTACTCTGACAGTCAGTCTGCTATAAAATTTGGGCAATCCGTGTTCCTGACTACAAGAAGTAGCCACAACTGCCGCGCATTTAAAACTTATATATCAATTTCCACCTTATATGGGTGCCGAGCCTCAGGAACATTCCTGTGAACGAGAGAGCGGATGAACTGGCATGATCAGGGGGGGATACCTTACCTGTTGCACTGAATATGGATCTTGTGTGCAAGCTTATGCTTAAAACCGAAGCTCTCAGATATGCGAATGAGAAATGGTCTCGAGACACTCAATGCAGGATCACTAGGCAAGTATGACCAAGTTGTACCTGAATCGTACGCTAAACTTGAAATTCAGTCTTAGATAAGATACCTCTATGTCAGTAGCTGTGAGCCGATGGCTGTCGGTGGTACAATGGTTAGTGTGCGCGATTCTTGTACATAAGAACATGGCCACCTTTCCGTTGTGTCGACGGCGGTCAAATCTCTTAGTGACAGGCGACACTATCGAGTACTTAGGCATGTAAAAGCTTCTCAAAATATCATTCGGAATCGATATACAACTGCAGGTCCGAATGGAATGGTAGGTCAGTGAGTGTAAAACTAGAAAGTGCACAGCTCGCTGATTGTAAGAAGCTTTCCCCAGTCCAATCATAAAATGTCATCGGAAACTATTTTATTTATTACTAGCTAGACATGGAATCTCAAACATGGAATCTCAGCTCTTGGTTACTTCAGAAGCTATGGAGGATGAGATTGTCGAACATCTCCTATGCTATTACCCGGCCTTATGGGTGAGAAGCAGGCAATATATATGATCTAACTTCGTGTTTGATCTAACAGACATTCAGGGAGTTAAACTGAATGATCTTAGACTCTTTTTGCAGAGTACTAATTTGGACTATTTATTGTACGTCTGTACTTCGGTCACATCCTGGGATATCGGTATGGGGTATCATATGACTTGAACGCTCCTTAACTATTCCAGGGTCAATTTGCAGAATCAACGATGGTGACGGAATATGATGTTCCGTGGTATTACAATGGTTCGCAGTGTATTAAGTGTGTCAATAGTGGCAGCCACTTCTACCAACAATATCAACAATATACTTGTATAAATTTGATACCGCTAGTGTGACATTCGACCCTGTCTCAAAAGATCAAAGTTCATATTTGCCTTGAAAATGAGTTTATGGCCATTAGAGTTTTATCGGTTGTTGGCAGGCAAATAGTTTATGCGACGTTAAATGGGTGAATTAATGCGGCGTGTACACAGATGGACATTAGACCTTTATGAGGATTATAAATGTCAAATTTCATGAGACAAAAAAAAAACACTGTCCATCCAGATAACGCGATAATCTAGTTTTGTGTAAATACTGTATACAACTCTAGAAATCGATGAGCCCATGTTTACTATATCGCTAATAAGTTTCGGAATGGGTGTGAAAGTGGGGACATTTTTTACATAAATATGGAGGCGAAAATTTAAATTTGATGCGCAGTTTGGTCAGCAGCAAATGTTTATTTATTATTTTTTAAAATTTCAGTTAAATGCGTTATATATTGAAGACTATTGTTAAAAAGCTTTTAAAATTTGTACACACATTGTTTCTCTTCGTATCTTAGTCGGCACATAAGTATGCATTTCCGTGTACTGGTTTAAAAATAGGGGTTTTCACCATAAAGTATTCGGTTGAGGTAGAAATTTTTAATATTTTTTTTACTTTAATTATTTTTTTTAATAGATTTAGACTTCAGATTTCGTATAAATCTTCAAGATTCTCTATTATAAAATTATTATTATATGTATTTACTAAAGCCTTTAATTGTTATTTAATTCAATTATGAAGATTTAATTAATTTGTTGCATACTTTTAGGTAATGTAGGTATTCAAATGATTTGTTTATTTCACACGACATATACTAAGGCGTTTAAGGCACTGTATTGAGTTACATATGTATTTTGACACTTTCTAGTAGTTTGTCATTTGGAATTAAATCACTCTCGATATTGACATTATCTCTCTTGGTAAGTAAAATGTATTTGCTCACAAATATTAAACTTTTGTTTTGCTTTTAATCCGTTTCACTGAACTGTTCCATTTGACCGTTAACTAAAGAGTGACCAAAACTTAGTATAGGTTATTTGGAAATACTTGCGAATAGTCCGTGGTAGGACACGCATTTAACTTGCACTTCCTGGTCGCCAATGATAACCGATATGCCGATATACTCTCAGTACTCCTCGGGCTACAAGCTATAACTCACGGTTTTACGAGAGCCAAACATCATATTGTCGTTTTTACCACCTACTCAGGGGGGAAATGAAGGCACTGTGGATGGGCCTTTATAAGGCCTTCTGTAAAGCGCTGGCTGCATTATATTCAAATTTAAAGTTTAACCCTTGGTTAAACATGAATCGATTTGTAGATGGCCGTCGGTGTGGCTAGTGTGTGCGACTCTTATGCATGAGAACGTGGTTCGATTCCTGGTCTGACCACATAAATTGCTTTCGGCGACGGTCAAACCGCTTAGTGAGGGCGACATTATCAAGTAGCTTCTAAAAAAAAACGTTTGCAACCGGTGTAAAACTGTAGGTTCCAATCAGTGCGCGTAAAACTAAGACAAATCCTGTAAACAATTCCAAAATGCATAAAACAATTTTACGAAGCCATGTACACCAAATTGTTCTTTGTAAAGAATCGATTAAATAACTAATGCCGGCACTTTTTCGCCACTTTTTTTGAATAAAAATCGCGGAAACCAGTGTATCACAGCAAAAAAATCAAATTTGTGTATCACAGCAAAAAAATCAAATTTTTAATTTTCCTCCAGTTCTTTTTTTTCAATTTGTCAGTTTGTTAAATTAGATTTGACTTTTAATTTTATGAATGTGTGAGCAATGATTTTTAAAGAGAAGGCCTTTTCGCAGGCCGTCTATGACAAGTCCATTCAAAACGTTTGCACTAGGCACACAATGGAATGACAATAACTATACCAGGACAATGACATTGACAGTTAATGACAACAAGAACAACTATCACATAGGATACAATAACAATCAATTCATATAGGGCAAATACAACAACTACGTTTTAATATTTATTTGGGTATATAATTTAGTTATCTCTTTCCTTTTTTTACTCTCTCATAAAAATCACAAAAGAAAAATCCGATGGTTTTTTGTTCTATAACCGCTGTTGCAGGAGGTTTCTATTTGAGTACAAATATGACTTTAGAGCCAGGATAGTTTTATAAATGTGGAGAGGCGACAGGTGTGGAAAGGAATTGAATCATACGAAGTTCCCTGAAAGGTATGAGACATAGAAATGTGATGATTAAAACATGCAGCAAATTCCAGACATCGTAAACGTAAGTTCACAACTCTTTAGCTCGCCTCGGACTGTAAAGCCAAAAAGTACATAAAGTGCATCGAAAAAGTACATAAATTGTACCCAAAAAGTCCTTAATGGTAGCAAAATGTGTCCTAAGGAGTGCACAAAGTTTATCAAAAAGTACCTGTCAAGGTCCCGAGAGTTTACAATTTTATTTTTGACAGCACTCCCGAATGCGTGCGTTACCTTATTTTGCGTACGGAAAAATTAAACTCGAATCTCGCGAGATGAATTTTGAGCAGAAGGATTTTCTCGCTAGCTTGCGTGCGTTTATTATATTAAATTATATTATATTATATATTGTATTATATTATATTATACTAGCTGGACCCGGCAAACTACGTTTTGCCTTCAAAGTTTTTGTAATGCCAAAGGGTGTATAAAATTTGTTGTTCCATTACGTTTCAAACTATAGTTATGGCTGTTATATCGGTTTCTTTGAAAGGGGGCGTGGCACTGGCCTCTTCCACCCTGGCTGTAATTCATACTGTTCCAACAACATATATACCAAATCTCATCTTCATATCTCTGACAGCTCATGAGATATAGCCATTTTAAATTTCAAGTTGTATGGGTGGTGCCACGCCCCTTTATCCAATTACAACCAGGTATAGCCAAGGAGTATCAGCAGATCGTCAGTACCACATTGTGAAATTTTCATAACAATCGGTCTATTGGTCTATTAGAAAAGCCGTCAGAGCGATTTTTGAAATGGCGGCGTGGTACCGCCCACTTTCACCCTGGATGTATAGCCTATGTCACCCGCTAGATGATTCTAGATTCGGAGGACGATGGGACCTAACCCCGAAAATAGTTTGTACAGCTATTGTTCGCCCGATATTTTTCGACGATATTGTCATTCGTTTCACTTACATAAGTCTGTTGACAAAAGTCCAGAGAATGATATTGGTGTGTATCACGCGTGCCCTGCGCACAACCCGTGTCGTAGTTATGGGGTTTTCCTCCACCTGTTACCACTAGATTTGCTGGGAGGACAAATGGCTGCAACGTCCGCAATCCGCCTAAGACATTCCTCAAAATGGATCACCAGTCCATATGGATATGGAACGATTTTAAGAGTTTTACGACAATCCACAATAGAAGCCGACTACCTGACACCCACTTTCATCTTTGAGAGGAATTTATCTACCCATATCATGAACAGACAGGACCGGGCGTATTGTTGTGGATGTTTTCGCACAAGTAGGAGTTTGGACAACTCTCGCTTAGTTGAGATTTGTGTATCCCTATAATGTGTGATGATATACCTTAATATTTGTGGAGAAGGGAGCTGATGATATGCCTTGGTGGGCATTGAAATAGCTGTATTCCCAACCATCCACCATAATAATCAATTTCACATTATTTTTTTTAATAATATATATAATATATCCTATATTTAAATATATAATTTAATTTATTTAATTGGCTCTTTCATCCCTGAATTTTTCGCATCCTATTCCAACGTATGAGTCTCGGTGCTTATTGACAGGAATAGAAATATTGCAGTTTAGACGAAAATTGTAATGTACCTAGTCGTGCCCTTCGAAATGTTAATATTTTTTATCTACCTTCGTACTGACACAGATATATTTTGAATAGTCCTATGATTGGAGCTTTGATTCAATGTAATGTACTAATTCGTAATCATTTGGTGGAATTTAATGCAATTGAGGATGCTTTCAAAGAATTTCTAAGAAGAGTTGTAAAGTAATTATAGGTAATTGATATGTTATAAATGTACATATGTAAAAAAATAATTATAGCTATAGGTATTTATAACTATGATTGGATGTTAATCATCGTCTGTAAGGAACATTGTTCTATAGACGTTATAAATAAATGAAATGAACATTTATTTTTTGTTATAAAAGTACTTTTTCTTAGAAATTGATCTTGAACCGGAAAAATTATTAAAGAACATACCATCTTAAAGATCGAATAATATAAACTAAAGCGTAAATAATAAATTAATAAAACAAGATTCTTTTTAAGTTACAAGTACAAAAGTTTTCTTTGTTTTACTTGCACAGTACAAATGCAACGCTTTACAATAAGTCTTTACTTAATACGAGGTTGAATTTTATGTTTCGGGATTTGGCAACCCTAGTGTTGCAATGAGGCAACTGACAGTTGTATCGTAAAGTTGGACATTTTTGAGGTTATGCGTACTCAGAACGTTTTGACATACGAACGCTATTTGTGTTGTTTACAGTAACTTAAAAGATTCATCTCGGCCCAAAAATGGAATTAAATCGTGAACATTTTCGTGCGATTATTTTTTACAACTTTCGACGTGGATTAACTCAGCAACAGTGCATGGATGAACTTAATTCAATTTTTGGCGATGAAGCTCCATCAAGGATCAGTGTTTATCGATGATATGGTGAATTCAATCGTGGAGGTAGTTCACTCCAAGACGAATTTCGTGAAGGTCGTCCAAAATCAGCTGTTGTTCCGAAAACCGTTGATGCTGTGCGCGAACTGATTTTGCAAGATCGTCATGCGACCTATCATGAGATTGAGACAACCTTATGCATTAGTGTGACGAGCATACATTCAATATTGCATAAACATTTGACTGTCAAAAAGATTTGTTCGCGTTGGATCCCACAAAATTTGTCAATCGCTCAAAAAAAGGCTCGTGTCGATTGGTCGAAAGAAATGCTCCAAAAATACGATCGCGGTGCTTCGAAACACGTCTATGACATCGTGACAGGTGATGAATCCTGGATTTACGCGTATGAGCCCGAAAGTAAACAGCAGTCAACTGTATGGGTGTTTCAAGATGAGCCAAATCCAACAAAAGTTGTTAGCGCCCGAAGCACTTCCAAGCAAATGGTCGCCTGTTTTTTCGGGAAAACCGGACATGTCGCAACCGTACCACTAGAACAACGCCGAACAGTGAATTCTGAGTGGTACACAACCATTTGTTTGCCAGTTGTCTTCCAAGAAATCAGGAAAACCAACCGCCTAAGACGGATCACTCTTCACCACGACAATCCGAGCTCTCACACATCGGCTGAAACAACTGCATTTTTGAGCATTAATCCCGAAACATAAAATTCAACCCTTAACACTATTGCCGATGATGTGGACCTTTACCAGTTTGAATTGTGACTGAACTCTGTTTCGACGCCAATCGTCTATTTCTACCATTTCAGATATTGCCAGAGACATCTCGTCGTAGCTCCTAATTGTTTTCGAAGTTCGACATCGACATTAGTGGTGAGATCTCATCCGCCCTCGATTGTTTAAGATTGTTCTTGAAAAAGCATCAAACATTCTTGGTGAGATGGTAAGAGGTAGCTTTTCAGCGCCATTAACATTAGGCAATCATTGCTGTAATATCTACCACGAACTGTTTATTGATATTAATCCAGTGCTCGTTTGACAAATGATAGTTAAGCCAAACATGTATGTAAAGCATTTATCTGAACAATATCTTACTTTGTGGATTTAATAGACAGGTTATTTGTTCCTTTTATTCACAGACATTAAAATATGCATGTTTATTTTACCCAGCTAATTTAAATTTTCGTTTGTTTGCATGTTATGTTATGTTATGTTATGTTAAGTGACAACTTAAAAAGACAAGACACTTTTCATATCGAAGATGATGCCAAGTTTCGTAATATTAAGTGAAACTCATTTAATTTAAAAGTTACTAGTGAAATTGCATACAAATTAACATTAATGTTATTTGTCAAGCTATATTTTTTAAAATCTCATTTCAATGAAATGAATTGATTATTATAATAAATAAGTAACTTATTTTTATTTAAAAATAACAAAAAATGGCTTCGAGCAATTTAAATAATATTTACCGTAAAAATGATGAATATGAATTTAAGTTTAGAAATATAATTCACAGTTAATTACAAGTTTTCGTGTCAGTCCATTTTAATAGCTGCTCGTTTATCACCTCCCCTAAGAGTACAGCCAGTTATGGTATCATATCTGTGTTTGATTTGAAATCAACTCTATATAAAATTTTAACTAATATATATGTATGTAGTTAAGCATTGCAATATCCAAGTTTTAAGTAATGATTTTTTTGACCTATTTATGTCAATCACATACAATTTATTTTAAAAACGCAAATAAGTGCGTCAACTCAATTATTGATTCGTTAAGACACCATGACCATTCACTACGTACATCAACCTCGGAGTAGAAAAGAGTTTGTGAGGTGTATTTTACTTTGTTGGAAACTCATCATTATATTGCAGCTGGTCAATGAATCACGTCATACTAAACTACTACTTAGATGATGTAGTTTCTATATAATACAAAAGGAAACAAATGACGATAGCTAAGGTGAAAAGGTGAATAACCTACGCATTCTATGTTTAAGATATTTTGAGATTCCATTACTTCGGAATTATATTAAAATAGTTCCTATATCCTTAAGCAAATATTTGCTTACTTTACTTTGGATATGTGGTCAGACGCATTATTTCCGTTTCCTGTTAGCACGTCATAATATGCTGTGACGTTGAGTATTGTAGATTTTTGTTTTTCGCTGTTGAATACCTTTAGGCATTCGTGACACGAATTCTGAATTGATTGTTAGTATTACTATTTCTAAATATAGCCGCATCAGAGTATTTTTATAACTGTCTTCCAATAAAAGGTTATTTATAATAAGTATTTTATTTCGTTAAATGTTCAGTTTGAAATGAGGCAACCAACCTTCTTAATTACTATGTGACGACATTCACAGGGATCTTGGAAGTATGTAGTGATCATGAATGATTTTTTATTCTAATATAGCGTCTGAATTTCAACTATGGGGAAAATGCTTCTGTGTTGAGTTTCCGCTAATGTGTGCACAAACTAGAAGTATAATTTTAGATACATCTCAACCATATGATGATCGAATGGACTCATCTAGAGCTATTAGGAATTTTTTTAAAACAACAATTGTATTCGCATTTTTGACCCCAGGGTATCCTGAAATAACGCAACAAAGACTAAAAGTGGCCGTCGGTGGTGCAGTGGTTGTGGTAGTGCAAATCTTGTGACTAAGAACGGGCGTTCGTTCCCTGCTCTTACCACCTTACATTTCTTACGAAGACATTCACCGCGCTTAGTGAATGCTATACCATCGAGTATTGAGCTATGAAAAGCTCTCAAAATACGGCTGGCAATCAGTGTAAAGCTATGTATATGTCACAATCAGTGAGTGTAGAACTGGGAAGCGAACAGCTCTCCCATTGTAAGAAGTTCTCACATGCCTCCCCACGGCCACTTCTTGGGATGAAATTGAAGAAATTTGATAATGACAATTATCATTGGGCCTGATGAGTCACAGTGTTCCAGTTTAATATTAACTAATAAAATTAACCTATTTTCTCAATAGTTATGATTGTCCACTATTCATATTTTTATACAATGGGTTGGTCAGAGATTCAATGGGTTCGGAAGCGATATGCAACTGTTGACCATGACCAGGAAGTTTATAAAATTGAAAATAAAATAGTTTAATATTCTCAATAAGTCTATTGAGTGAAATGTTACAAGCGGGATTATGAGTGAAATATTACCAAACTCGAATACCATACACTGAAAGAATAACGCTTCGTTGCATGGATGAAACATTTTCGTTGGTATATTTACGTTGCTACAATTAAAAGTCTCGTATATCCAACAATTTGGTAGTCGCTGCAACGAAAAATTTCATTGACTTCTTAAGTTGTTTTTTCATTCACTTACTTAGTGCTTGATATTTAAACTGTTGATATTTGGGTTATCTCTTACTTTTTACATTTTATTTTTATTATTTATTTATTTTGGAGTTTTGCCCACATTTATAGTTGACAAAACAATTTCGTAATTGCAACGAAACTAATTTTAATGAAGATATAGAGAAAAAATGAGCGAGCGTAAAAACGAGGCCAGCAAAAGAAAGTGGTGAGTATGAGTTGTGGGTCACGTACACGTCATAAATCAGTTCGTTTGTAACAACCGAAAGTGGTAAACATATTTCTGCGCAAGAATAATTTAAATAAATGTGTTGAAACAGACTAGTTGGTTATACTTAAAAATAATCTTTTATAGTGAAAAAGAAATTGTGTGAATTTATGTGTTTGTTGTAATCCTTTGTGTAAATTGAGTATCTATAAATCAAATAGAGATAAAGAAACAGAATGCAAGGAGCAACACAAAGAAAATGACGCATGGATAGTGGAAAAATTACCCCGAAAATATGTAACTGAACATTTGTGTGTGTGTATGCGCATGGCGGTACAATTCGGTCGCGCTTGTTTCGTTGTGTTGTTATTTGGATTCGAAGTCAATGAAAACGAAGAAGTCAAAGAAACAAAGTGTTTCAAGCAAGACAAACCAAATGAAATAAATTCAATCGAAATTTTAGCAAATTTGGTTAAAATAAATACAAGAGTAGCTGATGAAAATGCTTACAGAGTGATCACTGGCTTAATGATTGGGAGATGTGGCTCTACAGTTGAATGGCAGAACCCTCAACACAACAACAATTGCATAATTTAAGAAAACAATAATGTGGTCCTATGTCCAAGGAAGTTTTGAACATAGATAAATTGATGTGATGAAACTCACAGAAGATTAGAGTTTATGTTCATGGTAAGTACAGACATAGGTATGTACATATCTTAAATAGAAATCGTAATAATAAATTCCTCATATTTGTTTTTAATTACAGGACCTGAATACAACGGCCACAATTACACACAACTCCTCGACTTCCATAATATTTCTCCAGACTAGTGTTTCAACATGAAATGGATATAATATATTTATCAAACACCTACAATGTAATACTAATAGTGTATTTATGTACAATTAGTAATAAATAATTTCAAACGAACTTTAAACCATTCATTGCACCAATGACACAACATAATAGCAGTAATGAAACAAATGCATACCACCAATGAAATAAATTCATAGCAGCAATGAAACAAATTCATTGCAGTAATGAGTCAACTTCACAGCTGTAACGAATCAAATTCATTGCAGCAATGAAATAAATTCATTGAAAGCACGTTACCTATTCATTGCAACAATGAAACAAATTCATTGCAGCAACGAAACAAATTTGTTGCAATAATGAATAAAATTCATTGCAGCAACAACCATACTTTCATCACAGTGACGAACAATTTGCAGTTGGCTCACTTTCAATGACAAAAGTTGTTGGGATGATGAACATTTTGATCCCTGTGACGATGCTTTTCCGTTCAGTGTAGAATGTTTTCTAAATTAGTCCACGGTTCATTTTCAAAATCCATTTTTAATCCACACTTTCAAATCCACTTCCTGACCTGGAACTAACATTCAAATCAAGTAAACTCTGAAAATGAAGATTAGGAAATTATTAAGTCAGTCTATTGGAAATGGTCTTCTTGTGTCCAATGAACATTTCGATATCGGAACTTTCTTACTGAAAATTCGAAACCAGGCTAGGTAGAACTGGCTGCCACAATTGACACACTTAGTCAAATGAGGACAGTTGTGATACCACCGGATGTCACATTACGTCCTAATCGTTGAAGCTGTAAATTTCGTCCCTGGGGAACCAACTAGTAAGTTGGTTCTAAAATCATTCAGCCTAACTTCCCGAATGAAGTAAAATTCTAGATATATTCTCCTACTCATACAAAAGGCCGGGCAATAGCATATGAGATGGTGGACGCTCTATCCGTCCTCTTCATCCCCGCAGCTTCTGCAGTAATCATGAGTTGAGGTTCCAAGTCTAGAGCGTGTCTGCCTATTAAATAGTGTCCAGTGATTACAGCTACTAGCATAAAGATATCTTGTCTAGGAATGTATATTAAGTTTAGCGTACGATTGATATCATAACTTGGTCATACTTGCCTGGAGATCGTGCTATTTGTGCTATTAGACCATCTATCATTCGCATATCTGAGAGCTTCGCTTTTTGAGCATAAGCTTGAATGCAGAAAGGGGCGTACCTACGTGCTCCATATTCATTGGAGCAGGTAGGGTAGTTCCTAATCATGCCAGCTCATCTGCTGTATGGTACCTTGGAATATTCCTGTTCTCCGGCATAGTATCCATAGTGTGAAACACCTCGAATACATCATAATTTTTAATGAATTGCTAGACTTACCGCATTTCAGTTAAAAAATTCCCATCACCTTTATTACATGTAATATTCTAATTCTTATATAATAAATTTTTGTTTAATATTAATTACAAATAACTTTCTCCTCCGCCATGCAGTTGCCATGATTATTATCGAATGCCGTTCCTAAGGGGCACAATTCATGCGACACCTCACCATCAGCGTGACAGGTATAAAACGAGCGACAATTGTTCTCAAAATTGGCATAAGGCATCTCCATGTCGCGCAGAGTGCACAGCTAAAAGAGATAATATATTAAAATTTTATATTGCACAAAGATTTGTAATAGATGCCCACCTTTTCAAAGTTTTGTTTGGTAAATACTGGTGACCTTTGCTGCGATTTCGAGGGCATCACGCATTCTGTACGATTCTGAACACATTTCAGAGTAGTCGGATCGAAGTATAATTTATCGGCACATTGATGTACCTTCACCACACCTTGTACACATTGAAAATAGGAGCGACAGTTGTCATGGATGTAGGGATAGAGGATGAACTCACTTAGCCCATTGCAGGATTGGGGCTGAAAGTCAAATGAATTAGATTTTATAATTGACAAGGAAAATTGCAAAATGAATATGCGACGAAAATACCTGCAATGCCAATTCTTCAGCTGCTGGTTCTGGTACACATGTATTCAACGTATCCTTTATGCACAAATTTTGTGACTTACTAAAGTACTCACCTTCTGCACAAGATTGGGCAATCTTTTGGCCATTGATGCATATATAGTACTTGTGGCAATTGTTAGTATCTCTAGCCAATTGACCGTGACGTTCACTGCATTCTCCAGCCCTTTGGCCACTGTCCATTTGGCAAGTGCCATCGTTTTGCCGGCAAAATCCTAATAAACTGTCATAACTTTCACCATTGCGACATCTCTGGGAGGTGGTCGCCCCGCCCTCCTCACAGGTTATGTAGAAACGACAATCACCCTGCTCAGCAATGGTGGAACCCTTAGCATATTCTTCACACAATATCTCTATGGATGTTGTATTAACCGAACACTCATGGGTTTGTATAGCTTTGAGCTTGGTAGTTGCCTCCTCCAGTGTTTTCGTGCCCATTTCCACTCCCATCCTCGTTTCGTTTTTCTTATTCATGGTATGGTTTAGCATTGACTTTTGTTGGCATTGATTAAGTGTCGTGTTGAAGAAGAACTGAGGGTAACACCTATCGTGCCTCAGTTTACTATTGACGCAGACATAGAAATTGTTGCAGTTCACAGGGTCGGGCATTAGGTTGCCATGTTTACCCTCACATATAGTTTGATTTGGTGGCAGTCGATATTTATTTGGTTCATCATTATCGACAAAGGGACATGAACCATCGTCCGGCACACACAGCGACTGCTTATCATCAAAATATGTACTCCCGGAACATTTTTTTGGCTGGGCCTGTCCCGCGGAGCAAATGTAGTAACGGGTGCAGTCTTGCCTATTTGCTATATAGGAACCATCAGAAAAATTGCCACAACTGGTTAGATTATGATCCATCAGTTTGCCACCTTCACACACATTATCCTGATCATAAATACATTGGCTTATAGAAGCATTAAACTGATAGCTATCAGGACACTCGATGGGAATGGCCAAACCGTTTACGCAAACAAAATATTTGTTGCAGTACGTTTCATGGGCCAACCGGATGCCATGGGTTTTATTGAAACATTTTCCAGTGAAGTTAGAATCGGGATTAGAAGGTGTTTTACATTCTCCATGGTCAACACGACACTGGCGTGTGTAATTGTGATAGTATTGACCCTCGGGACAGTGTTTCAACTGTTGACCATCCACGAAGGAGCACAAATAGTAAGACTGACAATCGGTGGCATGAGCCACGAATGCACTTTCAGTGGCATTCTCACACTCTCCCGTTAATGGTAGGCGACAAGAACCATCGTTGGGTCGACAGAACCCAAGAAATCTATCAAAAAAGCTTCCCGAAGGACACTGCATTGCATGAGAAGGCGCTCCATTAACGCATATATAATAGCGGGTGCAATCCGAGATATTGGCTATATAAACTCCGTCTAATTGGTCGACGCAAGAATTTGTCTCATTAGCATCACCTGGTAGATGTTGGGATTGACCCTCCTTTAAAGGTTTACATTTATCTTCATTACTGTATGGGACACACTTCTTCTTCTCCGGCCAATACATACATCCCTTCAGACAAGAGCCTACAGCCCATTGTTCCTCATTGCAATAGTAGAACTGAGTACAATTTATGGACAACTTCCGGGTTTCTTGAGGGCTACATACTTTTCTCAAACCTCCGTTGGAACAGATGCCATCATTTGCAACGCATTGCTGCAAGATATCGTCGTATATCTCTCCCTGAGGACAATCCCAGCGAGTCCATTTTCCGTCCACTGAACATTTCTCGTAAACTGAACAATTCCCAGGCAAGAGCCGTTTCTCCTCCGGAATACAGTCTGCCTTTAATTGCTGGCAAATACCTTTGGTATCGGGAGAGCACTGATTGAGTTGAGCGTCATAATAATTGTGGCTGCCGCAGTTTTGCTGTTTCCATTGACCACCAATGCAAATGTAGTAGCGATTACAAGCCAAAGCTGAAGGTCTCAGGAAACCTTCTTGTTGGCATGATTCCGCAAGCAACCCTTCATTAGTTGCATTCACTTTTTGAGAGCTGTTTATTGCTGCGGGGCAAACATTTTCCTCATCCGGCAAACAAAAGTTAAGGGTTCGATTGAAATACATGCCCAATGGACAATAGTTAAACCACCACTGGTTTCCCGAGCACATGAGGTACATGGCACAATTCTGTGCATAAGGTCGCATAGACAAATCTTGGCAGGTATCTGGACTGGGTTCCATTTCGGTGTTGTTTCCCAAATGGCTGCACTCAAACTTTTCCCCCAAATGATGCGCCAAACAGGACACTACTCGGGTATTGTAATATTCGTCCTTGCCACAACTGTTTAGATGCCATTTACCTTTTTTACAGCGAAAATACTGCTGACACGTACGACTTTTGTACAGTTGTCTTTCTATTGCTTCGTCACACTTGGGCAAATCCCTGACCTTGGCATAGGCACACACTATATCATCACGTGGCTCCAAACATTGCTTTTGTTCTGGGTTATAGTAGTTAAACGGTGAACATGACTGTAATCTCCACGTCTGATTACGACAAATCTCGTATTGAGAACAGTTGGAGGCAACAGAGCGTTTCTCTTCTTCGAGACAATAAAACTGAAACAACAGAAACAACATGTAAGAGATGTGAATTTTCTACAATTTTACATAAAAAGTGGTTTGTTTAAACAATGGGTTAACTCAGCGAATTCTTATTAACACTACACGAGTTTCAGTTTAGAGGGTAAATCAAGATTTTACTACTCTAATTGAAACACTTATAGTACACTTAGATATGTACTTAATATTATATTAGGTAAGACTAATTAAAAATAATTATACGCTAGAGTTGTTTCGAATTAATTATACTAATACGCTTTGGTGCTTTCAAATTACTATTTTAAGTTATATATTTGTCCTTTTTATGGGACCGGGAGGGTTTGAAATCAAACCGGAATAGAATCTCGCAATCCTTAAAGGGAAAGACTTATAAGCACTGTTATCGTTTTAGACACACTGAACCTGGCCCTGGGGCTTATAATGGTTTCGAATATACATAATTTTACAAGTTGTTTAATATTTCTAACTTGATAGTTTCCCCATACTGAGGAACTTTAGCCGACTGTACGAAGTTTGTAGTTGTAAAAAAATATGGATTTAAAAGGACTTTGGATAATCACATAAAATGTCTTAAGATGAGCCAGCCTATCGTAGGTCTCTTAGCCCTGAGTTTTTCTACGATGTTGGAAAAGAACAATTATAGTTTTTTTCAAAGCTTCTGTTCTATTTTAAGTGCATTTCGAATAGAATTTTTGGCCTACTTTTAGGTGGGTAACAAGGATCTTGGAAAGGATAGTCGTAGTTTTTATGAATGAAGTTAGAAGGGATAAACGTAAACGCTTTTAATGGAGCTTGATAGAAATTTTGCAGGGTTCTGTTGGGACTTTTACTAGGAAGTTGGTAAGGTCAAGCTAAGGTTTTTTTTAATTTAGTTTAGATACTACTTTTTTCAGGGTTTTCATGTTAATGCCGGAAGTACAATCGTACTTTTCTTTAACAATTAATGAAATCAAGGTACTTGGTATACATTGCCTATATGTTATAAATCACAAAATCGTTTGAAAAAACCCACAACAAACCCTTCTGAAATCATAAAATTTCATGTGAAAATTCGTTTCAACATTTTATCGCGTCCCGTCTCATCTAAATAAAAATACCCAAAAAGAAATGAATTTCACGAAAAGGATTTTGTTGTGTATTTTTTTTTAAATTTTGTTTATTATTTTTAAAACATTGCATGTTAAAACTTAAAAAGAACATAATATAAATAGGGTGGTATATATTAGGCAAGCGGAGATACTGAAAATATATCTAAGGATAACATAACTAAGTATTTCCCGAAGATGTTCACCACAGGAATTTAGTAAATAGCTTCGTGAATTTTTTAAAAGTTCTTACTTCATGAACATCGACCGAACGTTTCTGTAGATGGCGGCCATAAGTGCGTGGCGCCCTCATGCACTGATTGATGGCCTTGTTGAAGATCCGTCCAGTGCCACAGTTCCGCTCATGCAGTATTCTGTTCTCACAAACGTAGTACATTTGCTCATTGTAAGGATGTACAAGACGTTCACCTTCGCGATAGGTTCCCAAACATGAGCAAGCTTCCTTTTTCACACAGATACCAGTGATGTCATCTACACATTTATTGCAGTCGGGTTTGAAATATTGACCGGAGGGACACGATTGTTTATGCATTGTACCCGAATTGCACAAGTAATATTGACTACAGTCGTTGGTATCTTCAACGACATCTCCATTCTGAAGACCCCAGGGACAGGAGCATCCCTCTTCAATGGTGGCTACACATATTTTCTGTTTGTCATTATAGTACAAGCCATTGGGGCAATTAATCAACATAGCATTACCGGGCCCAGTGCAATAACAGAACGATGTGGTACCAGTTTTAGTGGGAATGGGATACCCATTATTTGGAGTGGCATCGGAGCACAGAGAAAGATCACATTGACTCTGCCAAAGGGAAAAGGGAAAACATATACTAGACGTTGTTAGGTAGTAGGGGAGAGAGAAATAAGGACTTACGCTTGCGGTAGGACGACATGACATGAGGGCGCTGTCAAAGATTTCGCCATTCGGACAGGGGTGGAATGAGGTGCCCGCAGGAGAACACTCACAGTATCCATATATACTGTTGATCGAAGGGTATTTTTGGCCAGCATGCGTAGGATCACCGCAGTAGGTGGTATCGCAAACATCCTAAATGTGAATTAGGACAAATTGAGTTTAACTTTTGGACTTATTATATCAGTTAATATCTTTTAACTATACTGAGTGATCAAGTTACCTGAATAGGTAGTTTTTCCGTTTCGCATGACTTTGTGGTCAGATCGAAAACTTGGCCATTCGGGCATTCTTTGAACGTTGCTTTGTCACCCGTACACAAGCAGTAGCCGTATATACTATAATCAGCTGGTAGTTTGGTATTAGCCGTTACACCTAAACACATTGAATCATCACAATTCTTTAGTGGCATTTGACAAACCAGCATTGCAGAATTGAAAACTCCTCCTTCGTCACATGGCTTGTATACGACCTCTTGACTAAGGCACATGCAAAAACCATGTGTGCTTCCCACAGCTGGGAATAGTGTATAGTCATTGGCCTTCTCACATTTGATGGGGTCACATAGTGGATCCTTACATTCCTGAGAGGCAGCATTGAATACGGCATTATTTCTGCAGTTGTAGTAGGTGGCCTTATCATTCACGCATTCACAATAACCTTGAGAGGAGATCAATGCCGGAATTTTCGTATTATTTGCCAAGCCTTTGCATTTGGATGAGTTGCATTGGATCTATGACAGAGACAAAACAAATAAACACCATATTAGAATGGAACAAAAAGGGAGCATTGTCCTCTGGGTGACATACATTATTTAAACGGCAAGCTCCCATACTGACGTCAAAAGAGCTGTCTTCAGAACAGTTTTCAAAAATGCCTACATGACCTTTACACATGCAAAAACCTTTTGTAGATCCTGTGCTGTCGGGATACGTATAGTAGTCCTCCCGATTGATACACTCATTTTGATCACATTGTGTCTATAAGTAAAAATTTTGTAGAAAGTGAGGAAATGACGAATTCGTCAGAGACTATAAAAGGACACTCTGGTCATAACTCTTAAAATCCATTTAACTTACCGAAATGGTGATATTAGAACATTCCAACAGAACCGGATTAAACGTCCCATTATTCGGACAGGAAACAATAACGGCCTTTTTATCGGTACACAAGCAGAAACTCTTTGTATCATTACGATTTAAGGAAACTGTATAGTCATGACCATAAATACACGTCAAAGGATCGCAAGGGGCATCCTATAACAATCAGAAACACTATTACTAAATACTCTTTATAAATCCATCCCAACTCTCTTACGGAATAGCACGCTTCCCTCTTCGAACTGAAAATGTAATCGGCCGCACAGTACTGTTTTGTGGCATAACCAAGTCTGCAAATGCAAAATGCATTTTCTTCCGTACGATTTAAGGTGGCATAAGGAGTAAGATATTCCTGCGACGAGCATGGTTTTGGGTCACAATCAGGCTGGAAAGCAAAAGCAAAATATAGAATAGTCATAACCTTGTCAATAACGTTGTAACTTACACTTGATACATGGGCACATACTGCACCATTGTATTCCGTATTCGGTAGACAGTTCTTTAAGACAGCTACACCATTGAGACACACATAGAATTTCGTCTTATCCTGTGCATCTCCATAAGTGACGTAGTCCGGTTTACCTTCACACTCATTATCGGAACACTTCTTCTGAGGATTACAGTCGCCTATAGTTATATCAAACCCTCCGACAGGACATTTCTCCACAATAGTCTGATTGCCATTGCAAAAATAGAACTTGGTACAATCAGGATGTGGCAACATTTTTATTTTATCTTGGCAAGCACAGGGATTGTAACACACCGCATCCATATCCGGCTGGCACGAAGATTGAGTGGGGTCGAACCATTGGCCAGTTTCACATACTTCATCCCTCGACTCACCATTATTACACAAATAAAAGGCATTACATTGTTTGGGATTTTTTACCATGGCGCCATTAGGCTGATCGGCACAATAATTTGGCCAACATTTGTGTTCAGTATCAGGATCACATGTTCCACATGTAGCATTGTAGTACATATTTATTCCGCACTCACCCAATACCTGTATCCCACCGACACACGTGTAATATTTATCACAGTCTGCAGCGGGTGAAGTGTCACCCTCCTGGTAACCGCCTGGACACGAGCATTTCGGTGTTGTGATATCATCATCACATGGCGTATTTACTTTCGGGGTTGTGATATCATCGTCACAGGGTGTAGTTACTTTCGGTGTTGTGATATCATCGTCACAAGGTGTAGTTACTTTAGGTGTTGTGATATCGTCGTCACAGGGAGTAGTTACTTTCGGTGTTGTGATATCGTCGTCACAGGGTGTAGTTACTTTCGGTGTAGTGATATCGTCACGGGGTGTAGTTACTTTAGGTGTTGTGATATCGTCGTCACAGGGAGTAGTTACTTTCGGTGTAGTGATATCGTCACGGGGTGTAGTTACTTTCGGTGTGGTGATATCATCGTCACAGGGTGTAGTTACTTTCGGTGTTGTGATATCATCGTCACAAGGTGTAGTTACTTTAGGTGTTGTGATATCGTCGTCACAGGGAGTAGTTACTTTCGGTGTAGTGATATCGTCACGGGGTGTAGTTACTTTCGGTGTGGTGATATCATCGTCACAGGGTGTAGTTACTTTCGGTGTTGTGATATCGTCGTCACAGGGAGTAGTTACTTTCGGTGTAGTGATATCGTCACGGGGTGTAGTTACTTTCGGTGTGGTGATATCATCGTCACAGGGTGTAGTTACTTTCGGTGTTGTGATATCATCGTCACAAGGTGTAGTTACTTTAGGTGTTGTGATATCGTCGTCACAGGGAGTAGTTACTTTCGGTGTAGTGATATCGTCACGGGGTGTAGTTACTTTCGGTGTGGTGATATCGTCACGGGGTGTAGTTACTTTCGGTGTGGTGATATCATCGTCACAGGGTGTAGTTACTTTCGGTGTTGTGATATCATCGTCACAAGGTGTAGTTACTTTAGGTGTTGTGATATCGTCGTCACAGGGAGTAGTTACTTTCGGTGTAGTGATATCGTCACGGGGTGTAGTTACTTTCGGTGTGGTGATATCGTCACGGGGTGTAGTTACTTTCGGTGTTGTGATATCATCATCACATGGCGTATTTACTTTCGGGGTTGTGATATCATCGTCACAGGGCGTATTTACTTTCGGAGTTGTGATATCATCGTCACAGGGTGTAGTTACTTTCGGTGTTGTGATATCGCCGTAACAGGGTGTAGTTACTTTCGGTGTTGTGATATCATCGTCACAAGGTGTAGTTACTTTAGGTGTTGTGATATCGTCGTCACAGGGAGTAGTTACTTTCGGTGTTGTGATATCGTCGTCACAGGGTGTAGTTACTTTCGGTGTAGTGATATCGTCACGGGGTGTAGTTACTTTCGGTGTGGTGATATCATCGTCACAGGGTGTAGTTACTTTCGGTGTTGTGATATCATCGTCACAAGGTGTAGTTACTTTAGGTGTTGTGATATCGTCGTCACAGGGAGTAGTTACTTTCGGTGTAGTGATATCGTCACGGGGTGTAGTTACTTTCGGTGTGGTGATATCATCGTCACAGGGTGTAGTTACTTTCGGTGTTGTGATATTATCGTCACAAGGTGTAGTTACTTTAGGTGTTGTGATATCGTCACGGGGTGTAGTTACTTTCGGTGTGGTGATATCATCGTCACAGGGTGTAGTTACTTTAGGTGTTGTGATATCGTCACGGGGTGTAGTTACTTTCGGTGTGGTGATATCATCGTCACAGGGTGTAGTTACTTTAGGTGTTGTGATATCGTCACGGGGTGTAGTTACTTTCGGTGTGGTGATATCATCGTCACAGGGTGTAGTTACTTTCGGTGTAGTGATATCGTCACGGGGTGTAGTTACTTTCGGTGTAGTGATATCGTCACGGGGTGTAGTTACTTTCGGTGTAGTGATATCGTCACGGGGTGTAGTTACTTTCGGTGTGGTGATATCGTCGTCACAGGGTGTAGTTACTTTCGGTGTAGTGATATCATCATCACAAGGTGTAGTTACTTTAGGTGTTGTGATATCATCATAACAGGGTGTAGTTACTTTCGGAGTTGTGATATCATCGTCATTGGGTGTAGAGGGTTCCTTTGGCCAGCAAATATTCTTAGTGTCGACTTCGCATTGTTCTTTCTTACTGTTGTATACCATTCCTTTGGCACAGGATACAACCTCCAACTCACCATTTGAGCATTTCAAGTACGAAGCGCAATCATCGGGATTTTGAACTTTATCGCCTTCTTTGCAAATTGGATCTTTTGGCCAGCAGACATTGTTGACATCAGATTTACATTGACCTGATTTTTTGTCAAAGAGCATTCCCTTTCCACAGAACTCTTCCGTTAAATCTCCATGGAAACATACAAGGTAAGATGAGCAGTCCTTAGGGTTGGGAACTTTCTCGCCTTCCTCAACTCCTCCCTCGCAAGTGGGTTCCTTTGGCCAGCAAATATTTTTAGAATCGATTTCGCATTGTTTTTTCTTGCTGTTGTACACCATCCCTTTGCCACAGGATACAACCTCCAACTCACCATTTGAGCAGTTCAAGTACGAAGCGCAATCATCGGAATTTGGAACTTTATCGCCTTCTTTGCAAATTGGATCTTTTGGCCAGCAGACATTGTTGACATCAGGTTTACATTGACCTGATTTTTTGTCGAAAAGCATTCCTTTTCCGCAGAACTCTGCCGTTAAATCTCCATGGCAACATACTAGGTAAGATGAGCAGTTCTTAGGGTTGGGAACCTTCTCTCCTTCCTCAACTCCTCCCTCGCAAGTGGGTTCCTTTGGCCAGCAAATATTTTTAGAATCGATTTCGCATTGTTTTTTCTTGCTGTTGTACATCATTCCTTTGCCACAGGATACAACCTCCAACTCACCATTTGAGCATTTCAAGTACGAAGCGCAATCATCGGGATTTGGAACTTTATCGCCTTCTTTGCAAATTGGATCTTTTGGCCAGCAGACATTGTTGACATCAGGTTTACATTGACCTGATTTTTTGTCGAAAAGCATTCCTTTTCCGCAGAACTCTGCCGTTAAATCTCCATGGCAACATACTAGGTAAGATGAGCAGTTCTTAGGGTTGGGAACCTTCTCTCCTTCCTCAACTCCTCCCTCGCAAGTGGGTTCCTTTGGCCAGCAAATATTTTTAGAATCGATTTCGCATTGTTTTTTTTTGCTGTTGTACATCATCCCTTTGCCACAGGATACAACCTCCAACTCACCATTTGAGCATTTCAAGTACGAAGCGCAATCATCGGGATTTGGAACTTTATCGTCTTCTTTGCAAATTGGATCTTTTGGCCAGCAGACATTGTTGACATCAGGTTTACATTGACCTGATTTTTTGTCGAAAAGCATTCCTTTTCCGCAGAACTCTGCCGTTAAATCTCCATGGCAACATACTAGGTAAGATGAGCAGTTCTTAGGGTTGGGAACCTTCTCTCCTTCCTCAACTCCTCCCTCGCAAGTGGGTTCCTTTGGCCAGCAAATATTTTTAGAATCGATTTCGCATTGTTTTTTTTTGCTGTTGTACATCATCCCTTTGCCACAGGATACAACCTCCAACTCACCATTTGAGCATTTCAAGTACGAAGCGCAATCATCGGGATTTGGAACTTTATCGCCTTCTTTGCAAATTGGATCTTTTGGCCAGCAGACATTGTTGACATCAGGTTTACATTGACCTGATTTTTTGTCGAAAAGCATTCCTTTTCCGCAGAACTCTGCCGTTAAATCTCCATGGCAACATACTAGGTAAGATGAGCAGTTCTTAGGGTTGGGGACCTTCTCGCCTTCCTCAACTCCTCCCTCGCAAGTGGGTTCCTTTGGCCAGCAAATATTTTTAGAATCGATTTCGCATTGTTTTTTCTTGCTGTTGTACACCATCCCTTTGCCACAGGATACAACCTCCAACTCACCATTTGAGCATTTCAAGTACGAAGCGCAATCATCGGGATTTGGAACTTTATCGCCTTCTTTGCAAATTGGATCTTTTGGCCAGCAGACATTGTTGACATCAGGTTTACATTGACCTGATTTTTTGTCGAAAAGCATTCCTTTTCCGCAGAACTCTGCCGTTAAATCTCCATGGCAACATACTAGGTAAGATGAGCAGTTCTTAGGGTTGGGAACCTTCTCGCCTTCCTCAACTCCTCCCTCGCAAGTGGGTTCCTTTGGCCAGCAAATATTTTTAGAATCGACTTCGCATTGTTTTTTCTTGCTGTTGTACACCATCCCTTTGCCACAGGATACAACCTCCAACTCACCATTTGAGCATTTCAAGTACGAAGCGCAATCATCGGGATTTGGAACTTTATCGCCTTCTTTGCAAATTGGATCTTTTGGCCAGCAGACATTGTTGACATCAGGTTTACATTGACCTGATTTTTTGTCGAAAAGCATTCCTTTTCCGCAGAACTCTGCCGTTAAATCTCCATGGCAACATACTAGGTAAGATGAGCAGTTCTTAGGGTTGGGAACCTTCTCTCCTTCCTCAACTCCTCCCTCGCAAGTGGGTTCCTTTGGCCAGCAAATATTTTTAGAATCGATTTCGCATTGTTTTTTCTTGCTGTTGTACATCATCCCTTTGCCACAGGATACAACCTCCAACTCACCATTTGAGCATTTCAAGTACGAAGCGCAATCATCGGGATTTGGAACTTTATCGCCTTCTTTGCAAATTGGATCTTTTGGCCAGCAGACATTGTTGACATCAGGTTTACATTGACCTGATTTTTTGTCGAAAAGCATTCCTTTTCCGCAGAACTCTGCCGTTAAATCTCCATGGCAACATACTAGGTAAGATGAGCAGTTCTTAGGGTTGGGAACCTTCTCTCCTTCCTCAACTCCTCCCTCGCAAGTGGGTTCCTTTGGCCAGCAAATATTTTTAGAATCGATTTCGCATTGTTTTTTCTTGCTGTTGTACATCATCCCTTTGCCACAGGATACAACCTCCAACTCACCATTTGAGCATTTCAAGTACGAAGCGCAATCATCGGGATTTGGAACTTTATCGCCTTCTTTGCAAATTGGATCTTTTGGCCAGCAGACATTGTTGACATCAGGTTTACATTGACCTGATTTTTTGTCGAAAAGCATTCCTTTTCCGCAGAACTCTGCCGTTAAATCTCCATGGCAACATACTAGGTAAGATGAGCAGTTCTTAGGGTTGGGAACCTTCTCGCCTTCCTCAACTCCTCCCTCGCAAGTGGGTTCCTTTGGCCAGCAAATATTTTTAGAATCGACTTCGCATTGTTTTTTCTTGCTGTTGTACACCATCCCTTTGCCACAGGATACAACCTCCAACTCACCATTTGAGCAATTCAAGTACGAAGCGCAATCATCGGGATTTGGAACTTTATCGCCTTCTTTGCAAATTGGATCTTTTGGCCAGCAGACATTGTTGACATCAGGTTTACATTGACCTGATTTTTTGTCGAAAAGCATTCCTTTTCCGCAGAACTCTGCCGTTAAATCTCCATGGCAACATACTAGGTAAGATGAGCAGTTCTTAGGGTTGGGAACCTTCTCTCCTTCCTCAACTCCTCCCTCGCAAGTGGGTTCCTTTGGCCAGCAAATATTTTTAGAATCGACTTCGCATTGTCCTATTTTGCTGTTGTACACCATTCCATTGCCACAGAATACAGCCTTCAACTCACCATTTGAGCATTTCAAGTACGAAGCGCAATCAGCGGGGTTTTGAAGTTCTCCACCTTCTTCTATGCCTCCATCACAAGTTGGTCGTTTTGGCCAGCACGTGTTGGTAGTATCTGGTCGGCAGTCCCGGATTAATTTGTCATAGAACATGTTATTACCACATGAGATTTCTTTCAGTTGTTCATTACAGCACATCAAATATGATGCACAGTCAGCGGGATTCTCAACCTTTTCACCTTCTTTAATGCCACCTGGACAAGTAGGTGCTTTCTCGGGCCAACAGATATTATTAACATCTTCTACGCACTTATATTTGGCTATACTGTAGTAATACCCGTAGTCGCAGTGTTGCGGCTTTAGTTCACCGTTGCTACATTTAAAGTATGAAGAACAGTTTGCCGGGTTGGGTACAAGCTGATTCTCCTCAAAACCACCCTCACAAGTAGGCGAATCCTTAGGCCAACATATGTTGTTATTATCTTTTACACATTCGTTTGCAGCTGATTTAAAATAATATCCTTGATCACAGGACTTCTCTTTAAGTACACCATGGCAACATGCCAAATACATGGAACAGTTAAATGGATGTTCTTCCACCTGTCCTTCTACACATTCGGAAGGGGTTGCAGGCCGACAAACGTTATTAACATCCTTAACACATTCCTTTAAAGCTGCATTAAAATAAAAACCTTCACCGCACGACTCCTCCTTCAATTCGCCGTTGTAGCACACCATTTTTTTGGCACAATCCGTGGGATGAGGAATAAAATCACCATTCTGATAACCGCCAGGACAGCAACCATCCGTTCCTGATTGGGGTTTAGTAACGCTGCGTTTACTGCGCAACTTCGCTGGTTGGTCATTAGTACAGTCGGGACATTTTCCTTCCGTATCGAGAGTACAACTCTTTGAAGTCTCATTGAAATAGTTGCCAGTTCCACAACTACTTTCGAAAAGCTCGCCATCGAAACAGATATAGAAGAGCATGCAATTGTTGGGATTCGCAACAAATTCACCATCCTCGATGTCTCCCTTACATTTGACAGGAGCTGGAGTTTCAGTTTCGAGAGCACAAATTCCTAAGACTGTATTGTAAGTAGTTCCCTCTGCACATTCACGATATTCGGGTTTATTTTTGATACAAACACAGTAGGCTGTGTTGGTGCCCGGTAAAGGAAAAGAGCTGTGATCTTCAGCATTTTTACATAAGGCAATATTACATTTTAACTGTAACAGATGGGGAAAGTCATAATGATAATGAATTTTAAAGAATTTTGTTTGCTACTTACGTGGGATTCATCGTCGCATGGCGTGGTATTCACCTGACTACATATTGTTGAGGTGTTGTCCTCCACGGTTGGTGTTGTTGTGGTACAGGTTGTAGTGTCATCATCATCTGAGGTAGTGCCCTTTATAGTTAACAGAAACATAACGTTTTTATATATATTCGAATGTGAAATAGAATATATGGTGATGTTGACATTTACCTGTGTAGGGAAACAAGCGCCGACATTTGGTAAAAATTCACTGCCTTCCGGACATTCGCGACACACGGCTTCATGGTTAATACATACGCAGAACATCTTGCTGTTGCCATTCAAAGCTGGGAATATCATGAGATCAGCAGCGTTGACACATTTCGCTTGATCACAATTAGTCTGAAATTCAGAATGTAATAATGTGACAAAGTTCAGTTATTATATTCTTACCTTTGCACATTCTTCGTCAGTGGTCTTCTGTGTTGTGATATCATCGTCACAGGGTGTAGTTACTTTCGGTGTAGTGATATCATCGTCACAGGGTGTAGTTACTTTCGGTGTGGTGATATCATCGTCGCAGGGTGTAGTTACTTTCGGTGTTGTGATATCATCGTCACAAGGTGTAGTAGAGTTGTCCTCAGTTGTACATGTTGTTGTCGTTTCATCCACATCACATGGCGTTGTGGTGATTGTGGGTGTCGATGTACAAGTAGTGCTTGATGTAGTACTATCGTCTGGAAACTCAGTACATGTAGTAGTAGTAACATCATAAGGACACACACCTGGACGGCAGTTCAAAGTTTCTTTGACGAAATAACTACCACTGGGACACTCTTGGGGCACAGCGACATCATTGGAACATATATAGAAACTATAGCAATCATTTTGGTTGGCAATATAAAGACCGTTTTCTTTGTTTAAACAAAGATTTTCCCAGCACTGCGATTTGCTATCAGGAATACAAACTGCCTTACTAGTATCGAAATAACTGCCCACGTCACATGATTGGGGATAGGCCAAATTGTTGTTGCAAATATTGAAGTTACGGCAACTCTTGGTATCGCCGACATATGTGCCCGATAGTACATTGGTGCAGGTATTCAAAGACTTTCAAAGAATGAAAAATATTTGTAACTTCAACTCTGAATCAATGTATAAAAAAATAAAAAAAAAAAACACTATTGTACCTCATCCAATGCTACTCGCAAACTTAACTTGCATAAATTTCTACCCATGGGTCCACATCTTCCGCTTTTGATATTATATTCTTTGCCAGCCGGACACAAAATATGACGTTTTATACTCTTGTTAGTGCAACGATAAAAGCTGCCGCAGTTAGTGGGATTTGGCCAATGGGTGGCCAACCCACTTAATTTCCGCTGAATGCATTCCTCGTCGACGGCAGATGAAATAGCTATGGTAGCTAAAACAGCTACAGCTAAGAGGGAAGCTAATGGAAAGAGAGACAAAATGGGATAGACGATTAAGTCGTTTAAACAGTGGAAATGACAGACAAGGATATTTTACACTTACCTTTCATATCGAACATATCCTTTTCAGATTATTATTTGTTCACCAATTCCTATTGGTTTATTTTCAAGTTGTTAACACCGTTTCCGTGTCACCCTATCGCAGTAGAGTTCCAACTCTAACTTGTTGGTACTCTGAAATATTATGGACCTTATATATGTTAGGTGTTTTGAAATTTTCTAAAAGATATTTTTGATTAAAAGATTTTATCTAAATGAACATAAAAATAACATTAATAAATGTTTTTTGTCGAATTTGATTGAATAAAATTGTTAAAATTCTGTTAAATGTTATCATTTAGGGACCGTAAAGGTAAAAAAGAATTCGACGAGACCAGATACTTAGAAAACTCTTCGAGCGAGAGACCTAGATTGAATTTAAATTCCGGTAGTTGGAAATTTTGAAAATGTTACAGATAAGATTTGAGTGGCTAGTGGGGCGTTTCAAGTTCATGTTTCTCAAAATGTGTGCAAGATACTCGTAATTGTACCGAAAGATATGCAAGATAATGTGAAGGACAAATATATGTTTTCGTATGTATCATTTGCAATTAGATAAGGTGAAAGCCACAGATATATATATGTATATATATATATATATGTATTTCAGTATTGTATACATAGTATAGACAATTTTAAGTATCTATCGAAATGTCAAATCAAATCGAAAAATGTAAGTGCCTTGCTCGAAACTGAGAGCCAGGTTTTCAAATTCCAAGCTGACTGTCTTGTCAGAGTTCAACGTGTCATCTTGGTCAATATAATTTACATAAAGTGCAAATTTTCATTAACGCTAAGAGATAATTTTTTTTCCGATTAGTGAAAAAAATTTAAATACCGCGGGTGGGATTCGAACTCACATTCGCTGCACGATCGTTTCGATGTTTGTGAAGAATCATGTTCAACAGCGTCTAGCCCCTTAAGCCACCGCAGTGTGTATTCACACTTGGTACTACGAACACGTTGCTTTCCTACTTACACGCACTGATGTCGAAGTTTTGAAAGTTCTTTTTATAGAACGCACTACTCTAATTGTAGTTTCTCGTTCTGTTTTGGTTTGGCCCTACCATATAATTCAAGATTTTTTGATGTGTTAACATCTAAAGGCGCGGATAGGGACTAATCTCACAAAGTGAACACATCCAAACACAGTTTGTCTGACTGCGAAACTGATTGTTTGGCGTTAAACTCCTCCGAAACGGCTGGACCGACTTCTATGAAATTTTGTGTGCATATCGGGTAGGTATCAAAATCGGTCAACATCTATTTTTCATATCCCTAAATGATAAGGGTGACCCACCCCTATATAGAACACAGATTTGTCTAACTGCGAAACACAGATTGTAAGACTGCGAAAAAAACACATACTGATGTAGCGGCAGCGAATAGTGGTCTTGTGTGGGTGCGGAGCACTCTCAGAGCAAAAAGAATAATGACGTTGTTATACGTATATAAAAATGAGATAGCAAGAGAGCAACGAAAATTGTGTGAACTTGTGTAGCGTATGTACGAACATAACAATGTATTTATGTACGTGTGTTTGTTGCTTTGCATTCTCTTTGTTTTTTGTGGAAATAAAACAAAAAGTATTAAGCAAGAAAATAATGACATGTGCTTGCACTGGTCTTTAAATAATTTTAAGTATTAATATTATTTAAATGTAACGTCATCATATGATTGAACGCTGTTTTTTATTTTCCGTGAGTTCGAACACTCATTGGATTTTTTTTATAAATTTATATACATTCGAAACTGTAATACACAAAAGCCAGATGGTGATAAAGAGGGAACTACGTCAGAAAACATAATTCCAAGATCCAGTGAAAACACTCCTGTTATTCTGTTTTATTTACAGCCAGCAGCAAAAGAGGGCCAGTCTGAAGGCCCACTCTATAAATGCCATAGGAAAGGGAGTCCTGCACATTTCCCTTCTCTTGTCAGGCCTTCTAGCGGTTTTGGGCAGAAAATGCCTCGTAGAAGACCTACTCTTTCAGGCCGGGTAATGAAATGTTTTTTAAGAGGGCTGTAAAGTACTGCTTGCTAGGAGGACTGCAAAAGTGAATTTCTAGGAGTACTTTACGGAAATAAAAAAATACATATATAAATATTTTCATATTTGTAATGTTCGAAACATTTTTATGCCTCCTAGCTAAATTATTAATAAACAATTTAAACATTAAATTTTTTTTTTAAATCTGCAGCTTCAGAAATCGACTACATGACCTCAACACTAATGTATAGTCGAATGTATTATCTAATCGCCTACGGCGTTTTATCATTTTACTTTCACGAATTGCAAACATGCGGAAAGACCGGCTTTCATGAACAAGTACATATCTATTCCTTTTCCTTAAATAATGGAAGTCTGCATGTTTAAAACCACCCATTCTGCCTTTCACTGTTACGCTTGAAGGGAACTGTGCATGCCTATGAGCATCCGTTATGCCTTCCACTAATAGGGCTGCTAAGAATCCTGCTTAATGAACCCTTACAGGAGGGCTCTTTCCAGGCCGTCTTTAAGAAGCAAGATGTGAGTGTGTATCGAACTTTTCGTCATTCTGGGCGAAACAGTAAGGAGGACCTGTATGAACATATGTCTGCTAGGAGAAGGCATAGTTGAATGTCAACAAACTGTCGAAGAAGTCATATTTACAGGAATATTTTGAGAATACTTCGATGTTTAGGCTACTGGGTATCGATAGCTATCCAAAGAGTAAATACATTCTCATCCCAACAACAAAAAACGAAAAGGACATAATACAAGAAAACTACTACTGACCGCTTGTAGTAGCAGCAATTCTGTGCAAAGCCATTGCTTTGCTTGACTGAGTAAGCAAAACCCAAGTACACAGTTACATAAAGCAAATTATCACTATTCTCTTTTCCACATTTGCTGTTTACTCTTGCTGATTTATTATTCGTAGTCGTCGTAAGCAATTACAAATTGAAAATTGTCAAACAATATTAAGCACTGGTTCTAACTGCACGCAGTAGTCAAAGGGGACATCGACATTGATTCGAACAAGGTACAGGGCGAGTAAGGAAGCTATAGAAACAATGGAATACTTTCTCTGGAATTGCCTCGCATTCATGGGATTGAAACTCCAATACCTGCCCGATGATACAATACCCAGTTTGAAGAATCTCAAGAAAATGAATGCAAGTCCACTGAGACATGTTTTATGCAGAACAAAACTCCACTAAAAAAAATGGTTTCCCATTACATCCCATGAAGGGACCAGTGAGCTGTGCGCGCTCTAGTTTTACACTCACTGATTGGGACCTACAATTTTACACCGATACCGAACGGTGTTTTGAGAAGATTTTTCTATAAGTACTCGATAGTGTCGCCGTCACTATGCGAGGTGACCGACGTCGAAAGAAAGTTAAGATGGTCACAGCAGGGATCGAACCCATGTCCTCATGCACAAGAGCCGCGCACACTACCGTTGGACCACCAACGGCCACGCAGGCGCGACCAACTGGCTTAGGTATATTTCTAACCTGACCAATCGTCCCGCTTTTGGCGGATTTATCCCGATTGTGTCAGAATTACCCCGTATTTTAGAGTCTCATCTCGACTTAATCTAAAATAACAAAATGACTATGTACAAAATAAATCGTTTAATTTTATAAAATTATTTTATTTTAACTAAATGCGTGTAGTTTTATGTAATATTTTATTAAAACTCACAACATACCGAGTTTTAACCAATTGTGTCATCAATGTTGCGACTCACTTTTTCTCATCCTAAGGTCGCTTGCTACTCACCTTATATATAGAATGTTTTATACGTGGCTTATATTTCTGTCGTTGTCGCCAACGACTCCAGTTGTGTTAAACGCCAACGTTTTGTTCTTAGTGTTCTGATAAACCAACGACAACACAATACATTGATTTCATTACTATTTATTTAAATAATTTTTTATTGTATTATTTACAATTGAAATGTTATTCATTACATTCCCGATTAATATCTTGAATACATTGAGCCTCTTGTGCCATAAAGAGATATCCATCATAACAGTTTAGCAGAAATGCCCAACCAGCAAAACATTGATAATATTGAGAACATTTCGAAGCCTTAAACTGACGATTATTGTTGTCACCCTTGCATTCCGGAGATCGAAAAGGTAAACGAGGATCTATAGTTGTAGAAATGGCCACGGGTCCTCCATCAGTTGGAGGATTAAAGGCTGTAGTAGAAGTTAACTCAGTAGTAGAAATTAAATTAATATTTACATTTTCATCACTTGACATTTGATTTTCTCTTAAGGGTAACAACATAACGTTGACAGTTGGTGTCACCTCAAGTACACGTTCCTGGAATAAGTCGGAGTTAAATTCATTGTCATTTTGTTTCTGAGGTAAATCGACTATCTCCATATATGAAGTCTTTGTAAATGTAAGAGGATCTGTTATCACAATTGATGACACAACGGTAGTTGTAGTTAACATAGTGTTAACGTTGCTGTTTAAGTCTAACATGCTGTCTGTGAGATATGTGACGGTCGCATCCATAGTTGACGTCGAAGTGTCAATCTTTTCCGTGACAGGAATTGTTACAGACGAAACCTTGAAAGCATCTTTCTCGGCTGTCTCATGGTCAGCTCCACTGTACGTAGTTGTCGACAGAACATAATTTTCGGTTTCCGAAATTTCCGTTGCTGTATTCTCAAAATCTTCAAAGTTAACATTAGCTGTTTCTGTTAAGTTAATGGCATTTATTACAGACTCTGTAAAAACGTCTTGTGTTTTGAATGCATCTGTAACATCCTTAACTATACTTTCGTCAGTTGAAGGATCTGTGACCGTAACAGTGTGTGGTGTTGGTTCTGTATCAAAACCACTTGTTGTAGTTTTAACATTTGTTGGGCGTTCTGTTTGGCCACTATTGACTACTGTTGAAATATTATTCATTATTTCAGCTTCATCGTCGTTAAAGTTTGTCATTACATTTTCCTGTAACGTAGCTTCCGTGAGCATTGCAGAATTAACATCTTCTTCAGCCAATCGTACGGTTAACATAATATTATTTTTTGTGGGTTCTGTAAATAAATCAATAATTGTTGTAATTAGATTTTGTGAGGTCTCTGTTAATTCCTCTGTGACACCTCTAGAAGTTTCTGCTAAAAGTTCTACGTTTTCCGTTGACTGTACCGCTGAAGTTGTGGGTGCATTCTCATTTAAAATCCCGTCTGTTAGTTTAACAGAATACATGGTATTATCAGTGACTTTAATCGTTGAAGCTTCTGCTACATTTTCAGAAGAGGGTAATGTAATTTCCGTTCCTTTGCCTAGGTTATTTGTTGCTGCTTTTAAATCATCGGCAGTAATAGTATACAGTTCGTTTAAGCCCTCTGTTAACAGTGTTGTGGGTTTAGAATTGGTTAATCTTACCGTAGTTAATGTTGGCATAACTTCACTAGTGACATCTTTATGGATTTCTGAAGAATCTTCTACATTTGTGTAAATTTTCGTTAAATTTGGTGGTATGTCATCACGTATGCTATCTGCCATAGTTGTGCTAACATCTTCGTCCGCTAACCGTACATTTAACATAGCAGTATTTTTGGTAGGGCCTGTAAAGTAATCATTAATTGTTGTAATTAGATTTGTAGACGTTTCTGTTAAGTCTTCTGTGACACCTCTGGAAGTTTCCGCTAAAAATTCTATGTTTTCTGTTGCCTGTTCCGCTAAAGTTGTGAGTGCATTCTCATTTAAAATCTCGCCTGTTAGTTTAACAGAAGACATGGTATTATCAGTGACTGCAATGGTTGAAGTTTCTAATAAGGTGTCTGAAGGCGTTGATGTAGATTCTTTGCCTGTGCGCATGTTAGTAGTTGCTTCTATTAAATCATCGGGAGTGTTTGTATACAGTTCTGTTGAGTCCTCTGTTAACAATGTTGTGGGCTTAGAATCGGTTAATTTGTCCGTTGTTAGTGTTGCCATAACTTCACTAGTGATACCTGTGGGTATTTCTGAAGAATCTTCTACGATTTTGGTAATTTTCGATGACAAATTTGGTGGTACCTCTGTTAAGTTGTCGGCAAGTTCTGTTATGTGAATGGAGTCTCCCAACATTGAGTTATCCTTTCTTGTTATTCCCAGATAATTTTCATTTTTGGTTTCTTGTTCAACTGTTGTGAATATCATTGCAGCATGGTCACCTTCTGTAAGTGTCAAATGTATGCCCGATATGTTTTGTGCCGTTTTGTTAACAGAGTGTGCTAACATTGTGCTACCATTTTCTATTGCAGAAACTTCACTTTGGGGTTCTGTTACAGCTGTTGTGAAGATAAATACAGTGTTGTCACCTTCTGGCAATTCCAAATGTATGCCCGTTATGTTTTGTTCCGTTATGTCAACAGTGTGTGCTAACATTGTGCTACCGGTTTTCTTTGCGGGTTCTGTTGTTTTCGCAGAAACTTCATTTAGGGATTCTGTTACTGCATTTGTGTATATTATTGCAGTGTTGTCACCTTCTGTAAATTCTACATTAATGACTTTTACGTTCTGTTCTGTCACGACAACAGGGTCCGTTAACATTGTGTTACCGTTTTCTGTTGTGGATTCTGTTCTGTGTTCCGTCTGTGTTCCAGTGTTGTCAACTTCTGTTAATTCCGTATTGATATCCGTTATATTGAGAAAGATTTCCGGTTGTGCAGTGGGAAATTGATCGTTTAAAGTTTCATTTGCCAGCTCGGTGAACTTCCATTGATTGCCATTTTGGTTTTCGGTCAAACTTGTTTCCTCAAGTACCCTCACGGTTGAGGACTCTGTTATGGTTGTATCAGCTGCAGTTTCAGTTAATACAGAAATTGGAACTGAAGATACATGTTCGGAGATGACTGGTAACTCAGAGGCTATCATATTTTCATTAGATTGTTGTCCCGTTAGCACTGTTAGTGGCTCTTTTGTTGGAGTATCTTCTGGAAGTGAGTTATATTCCGTTAAGGTTAAGGATTCGTTTTCGTTATTCGTTCTATCGTTGGCACTACGTAAGGGCAATCCAGTTGTGATTATATCTTCATTGGGTTCTTCTGTTGAAAGCTCTATTAAGACATCTGTAATTCAAATTTCACGATTAGGTGCGGTAACATTATAATAATTTTTCAGCTGATATCCTTCTTACTCACCACTTGAATTTCTAGTGCTGTTGAATATGGAGCCCTTTAAATAATCTGCTTCTGTTGATGTTTCGTATTCAATGTTATTGCGTTGTGTACTCTGTGCCATTTTTACATATTCTGTTATGTTATTAACAGTACTCGAAAACGGGGTACTTTTCGTATCTCTTCTGTGAGAGATTTTAGTGCAGGGAGTTTTAAGGTTCGATTTAATGGTTGTGAGTAAATCAATGTCACTGGAGTTTGGGTTTATCGGGGATTCCGTTACATTTGAGTTCTCCAACACTCGAGTAGTAGTAGTAGTTTTGGATACATTCCAGGCTTCTTTAAGAGTACGTGAACCGAACACTTTAGACACTGTTAGAAAATCAGGAGTAACACTAAATTGACTTGGTTGCCGGGAACTCGCATATATTTCAGTATGTAGACTGGTGTCACGCTTAACCGATTTTTTCTTGACATCGCCACTTGCTGCAGTAACTTCTAGTATACCATTCAAAAAACACTTTGTTCTCTTTTCCCAATCGCAAGTTTTTATCGTTTGATTCCATCGTAACTTTGTGGGACATTGAAAGACGTAGGCCCGATCGTGGCTACATCGGATAAATTTCGAACATTCCAAAGGATGGGCAATAAATTCACCATGTTTTTCTGTACACCAATGGACAAATGTCAAATCTGAGACAGTGGGCGTTACGTGGCGCAGTTTCAAAATAAAGAATAGTAACCCAGAAAGATGCACCCAAAAAGGTATCCCTAAAGACGGTAATGGAACAACTTTTTAGTATCAGTTCCAAAGTTACAGTTTTCAGCATTTATTACCTCTCATGTTTCCGTACAAACTAATTATGTATCTTTGACTGCATCCACCTTTTCTTGAATTCCCTTTAAGATCCATGATAACTATCGATGTGTCAACTTAATTGAAATTTCTGTAAATAGATGTTTGAATTTGATTAAAGACAAACACGAGATAACGTATGAAATTTAATATTGAATGTAGGCGATGAATCGATGTCAGCTTTAATCAGAATGACGGTGCATAAGTGATAGTAAATAATGTTCCACGAATTACACAAATGATAGGTATAGAACGTGTAGCAAAGATCTTGTAGAGAATTTGGACACACATTTCCGACTGTGAAAAATAGGAAAATATTATTTTGTAACATCGTCTGTGGTGCTTTGATTGGTTTTATGCGACTGACCATTGTATATTAGAACACTGGGTTTAGTCACACAAAAGTCAAATTAAGGTTTGAAGTTATAATATAATTTTTGTGCATCCCGTTTTCCTTCTGTTGTGTCTCACATTCCATTGTGGGATATTCTTGTCTATTGTCATAGTTCAGTCTTTGATGCTCGGAATGACTTTGCCTTGTCTAGACTTATTGACTGTGTGGTTGCAATCTCACGACTGTCCAGCCTACCCAAACATTAATTAGCCTCTATAAGTAGTCCTAGTCCTCATATTCCATCCGTCCCCGATTCGTCAGTATATCAGTGATTCCATATCCCGGTTTTCATTTTCATTTCTATCTGATGACGACATTATATGTGGTATATTTTGTTACTACAATTTTAAGTGGAATGGTTCTCTGTTCGTATAAGAAGTATTGCCACCATTACCCCTGCTCATGTGACTCATTACACCGCAGATATTCAGATGCACGTGCGTTGAACCTTTTATAATTTTCATTTTGAGTCCTCGCGCGAACTACAGTAGTCCCCCAGTATTAACAACTCGAAGAGAATACAAACCTTCCACAACAAAATCACTAACTCGGCCGTCTCCTCTTGTGTTGCAGAATTGGACACTAACCGAGACGGTGCTCTGCCCTTGTCAACCAGGCGGAATTGATTTTATGTCGAGCCCTTACGACTTACTTACTTATCCGGTCTCGGACAACCCCGGGGGGTCAGGGACCTTACAAAACGAAGATAACATATTTCGCCAACCAGTTCGATCTTTTGCTTTATCTCTCCAGTTGGCAATACCAAGTGTACGCAGGGATTCGTCAACCTGATCCCTCCAGCGGAGTCTTGGTCTTCCTATTTTTCGTCTTCCTTCGAGTTCGGTTTCGAAAACCCTTCGCGCTGGTTCCTCTTCATCCATTCTACTGACATGGCCTAGCCAGCGCAATCGCGTTATCTTTATCCGCTTAACTATGTCAATGTCAGGATAAAGCTCATACAGCTCATGATTCATGCGTCGCCGATACTCGCCGTTGTGCACTATAGGGCCATAAATTTTTCGGAGTATTTTTCTCTCGAAGACTCCTACAGGACTCCCAGGATTCTGCGCCATGAAGCAAGACAGGTTGAATGAGAGTGTGGTACAGCTGGACTTTTGTTACTCGAGAGAGGGCTTTATCTCTAAAGTGTTTGCTTAGCCCAAAATAACATCTATTCGCAAGCACAATTCTCCGCTTGATCTCAAGGCTGACGTTGTTGTTTTTGTTCACGGCAGATCCGAGGTATATAAATTCGTCCACTACCTCGAAGTTATAACGGTTATCAATGTTCACGCTTTGGTCTAATCGCGTGGAGGCCCTCTTCGTTGAAACCATTAATTTTGTCTTGTCCTCATTCACCGTCAGACCCACTTTTGCTGACTCCTTCTCAATTCTCGAAAAAACCGCAGTAACTTCTCTAATTGTGCGCCCAATGATATCTATATCATCAGCAAACGCGAGCAGCATGTGACTTTTGCTGCTGATGGTTTTATTCATGTTGACTGCAGCTTTTCTCATAATGATCTACATTAAGATGTTAAAGAGATCGCACGATAGGGTGTCGCCTTGCCTGAGGCCTCGCTTAGTTTCGAAAGGATCGGTAAGATCCTTACCAACCTTCACTGCGGATTTGGTGTTCGTCAAGGTCATCCTGCAAAGGCGTATGAGTTTTGCAGGAATACCAAGCTCAGACATTGCTTCATAGAGTTTCTCCCGTATCGGGCTATCGAAGGCTGCTTTATAATCGATCTGACAGACTACCAATAGTCCAATCTATTCTGGCAAGAGGGTCAGCTGAATGTTCGGTGCTATACTGCTAAGGTCACGAACTCAGCAAAGTCTCAACTGGAAGGGTGCTATCATATTCAGAACTCATTTGTATTCTTTAACCACTTTCAATTTGCACGAGTTGGATTCAATTGCATTAAGTACCGCTTGGCTGTCCACGAAGATGATAACATTTCCAAGAGCAAATAAGGTAAACTCAAGTAGATCCTCTGCTGAATTCATGTTGACCAGGATTTCTCCTGGCAGATACTACAGTGGTCATCCAGTTTTAAGGAGAAGTAGAGTTACAGAACCTCCCTAAATATCCATACTCCAGTGCAAATATCCAACTTGGAGACATCAACAAAAATTTATTTATTTTATTTATTTATTATTATAAGTATTATCTCCGGATCCTTTTGGAATTCCACCATCACCATAGTATAATCAGATGTTCGACTCAAGTACCTATTCAGATCGGGCATATATTGGAGTGCCCTTCTGCAATTTCACCATCGGCATAATATAATAAAATGTTCCACTCAAACATCCATTCAGATCGGAATTATATTATCGTGTCCTAGTTCAGTATGTTTCCAAAAACTAACTTCTCTTAGTCGGAGTACGCTTCTGGTAGCTCACAATCTTGCGCAGTCAGATCAAGAATTATATCCAAAGACGCTTGAGAAATCTTTCTACTGGCGACAGCTTACTCAATAGATTAAATTGATTGCTACATCTAAAGCATAACCCCAAACTATGCATTTAGAGGTAATGGTTGGACGAATAATTATCGTATATAACCAGTAAACGGGTTTTGGACTTGAATAACACCGAGATACTACCTTGGGCATCCTAAACTGCTCAGTCTTCTACCTACACGACTTTACGGCGTTTACTTCCAAACCACAGCCTCTAGCCCAAGTCGACAGATTTCCTGAAGCAACTTACTTTCAGTCTCTGATACTAGACAGCGATTTTCTTGAAACCAGAGTAACAATACACATATACTTACAACAGAAAGGATGAGAGAGACTGATTGGCTTATGGTTCTTCAAATACACATGTAGGTTTTTCCCGATTTGGGTATAAAAACCACAAGTTTTATTTAATCCCTTATTCCACTATAGTTGGCACCTTCTCGAGCATAATATACTAAACACTAAAGCTATTTTCTGCGTACCTGATCGGATTTTATCAGTGTGACATTAGACCCGGAAAATCATAGTCACATTACGAAAAATCCTGGAGAAACCTATGAAAACCAATTCGACAACTACCACCACTTTGTAGACTATAAAGCGATGCCTTCGATAAGGCGATAACTGTACGAAGCTATGACGGAGCTTGCTATTCTTGTTAAGCTAACACGTCTTTGTAGAAAGACACTGACCGGCACAAATCCTCAGTAAAGATTGTTAAAGATATTACCATAGAAATTAACGAAAATTTCGTAAACCAAAAATTTCGATCACTTTTCATTTGCTAGCTACTCAGCTCTATTCGAAAATTTCGTAAGCAAAATCAATGACAGGGTTGTTATGCCAAAGTTAATTTGAACAAAAATAATTGTGACATATCGATTATTTTAACAAAAACCACATGAGCTAAAAATAGAATGGAGTGCATAGAAGAATTAATCATGAAATAGTTGCAAGGTAAGCCAGAGACAGGTGGCAACTCTCTGCAATAAAAATGTTTGTTTAGAGATAGTGACAACATTTCTTACGAACATTTCGCAAGAACTGAATACGGGGCCTAATCAATCACTTCAGAGATAAAACGGAAATGTATATGGTCATATAACAGAGAACGGCGAGTATCGACTTAAAGCTATACGAGGCTGCTTGAAAGCCCCGTCACATTTTGAACTTCCCTTGAAGTTTATTACAAACCAATACTGCTCCTGTGAACTACTCCCTAGTAGTAGAGTACTGAACAATTTTAAAGAATTTGTGTTTGACAGCCATTGAAAGCATACAACCTTGGGAATTTCGACGATAATGGAAACAAACTATAGCGAGTGATCATCAATCTTTATTTTGTTGCATAAATTAAAGAATAGCTTGAAATTGAGGAAAAGCTTGATAAATACTATGGGGACTCTGCACAATTACAATAATTATATAGTGAATTCCGTTGTGGTCGTACCAGAACAAGCCACGCCTAACATTCAGATCGCTAAAAAGAGGTCGTCACGACAGAAATCGCTGATAAAATACATGGAATGATATTATACTTTACGATCGGAGAATGAGATTGCGTGCAGAGACTGAGGTTCTAGGCATCTAAACTGAGCGGGTACTTCACATTTTACATGAATATTTGGGCACGAAAAAGCCATCCGCGGGGTGGGTGCCGCGATTACTCACACTCGACCATAAGGGCAAACGTGTGATCTCTTCAAATGAGTGTTATAGCGTAATACGAAGAAATTTTTTTGCGCCGTTTCGTAACAACAACACATCAGGGAACAGTCAAAGCAGTGGACTTCTCTAGGTGAACGCGTACCAAAGAAGACCAAGGTTGGTCTGTTGACCAACAAGATCATGGCGACAGTGGGCCTGTTTAGAAATGCATTAGCTGATGCAAATGCTTGTTTGTTGCTCATTTTATTCGCAATTACTAACTCAAAACACCTACAAAGTTGTAAGATGTTGCACTTAGGACCATATTACACATCAGATGCTTAGCAGTGATGCATTTTCGAATAGACTCCGTTTTTTTTTGTGATGCATGCGGTGAATTCAGGTCGGCAAATATTATTCAAATTTATTCACGCTGTTGGGCAGGATAGCATTTGGCGTAGACAAATGTGCTCTTCCACCATGACAACGCACCGGTGCACATAAGTGTAATCGCCATGAAAAGACTACAAATTGGGATACGAATTGCTGCCTTATCTACAATATTCTTCTGTCTTAGCCCCCAATGACCTAGCCCCACTAGTAAATTGAGAAAATGGTTCGGCACTCGGCGGTAAGAGATTTGGGTCGAATCAGGACATCATTACGTATATAAAATAGTAGAATAAAAATCAGTTTGGATAAATGGTGGACTAAATGTATCGAGCTAAAAAGGAGACTGTTTTGAGAAATAAAACGGGGTTTCCCGAAAAAAATGTCTAAAGCAATTTTATTCGATAGACTACGTTATTAATGTGATGGTAGAATTTGATAAATCTGGCCAGTATGGGTTCCAATTTTTGTACAGTTCGGGAAGTGAGTATGGATAAACCGGAGAACTGGTCGGTTTGTACTAGATATTGTAGCTATACTGTAACCGTTGGTGGTGTAACAGTGGTTACAGTGCGCGACTTTTATTCATGAGAATATGGGGTCAATCCCCGCTTTATTTTTTTCTTTCTTTTATTATTTCACCGATGTTCACCTTGCTTGATGATCTCGACACTATAGAGTAATTAGCAATGAAAATCAATGAAAATCTGATCAGTACGCCTATAAATTAGGAAGAGCATAGCTTACAGATTGTGATCATGGACTGTAATGGAAAACTAAGAAGAACATTACAGTTTTACGCCGCTTCCGAGCTACCTCGCATTAAGATGCTTTTTACGATTCATTACTTGGTAGCGCCACGTGACCGTCGTCTCGGTTTGGTTACTATTGAAATGGAATAGAATTCGTTCAAATTAATTGATTATCATACAAAAACAGCTTTAATATTTCTTAACGAAACACAGAATACATATCAGTCAATACGCATTTTGTGAGCGCAATCAAAGGCAGTCTCGTAGTGTGACACTTGCATTCGATCAGGGTGTATCCATGCCACAGCTGATAGAAATTGTTGTTGTAATTTGATGCTGGTTGCGTCGAAGGAATGTACAAATATATACACAGCAGAAACTTGAACTCTAAGAAATTTCCAACTACCTCGGCAACCGCAAGAGTTGCTAAGAGAGAAATAGGAACTCTTGTCTATCACTCTATGACTCTTTTGAATTTATCTGCAGTCGATAAAGTTTAAGCCTAAAAGTCTACTTTCAATATGCAGTATTTATGTGTTTTGTAATGTAGAGATTACAAAAGCATTTAAACTGTGTGTTTGGTTCTTTATATGCACTTAAATCGATGTGTGTATGTATATAAGTTGGGGAATAGCGGTATATGACGCACTAATTGCTAATCATTTTTTTTAAATATTATGGTCAAATACTAGCTGAGAATAGCGAGCTAAGTTAAGTGTTAATCAAAGTGTTAATTTTTAAATATTTTCAAAGGGAACAGTCAGGGATCTGTTTCATCCTACGTAGAGAACACGTTTCGTTCGCCCATTACCCTCAAACTCATGTAATTTTTAATTATTAAAATTCACTGTTTGGCAAACGCTTATTTGCCTTATGCAATATTGGAATAAATGTAAAAAGAAACGACCACAATTTCATTCAAAACTAACAAAAAGCTGTAGACGTTAATTGCTTTATTCGCTTCTGCCACAGTCTCTTCTAATGTAATAAACATGATAGTATCGTCAATTTTAATTTTAGTAACAAACTTCATTGTCTGCTTCAAGACAACTGAGTAGTTTCAACACTCGTTCGGCCAAAATGCACTATTAAATTTGCCAATAATCAGTTCAAGAAGAACATACTTCTGTTTACCCCTCTTATCACAATGATTTGATAACAATTGGAAAATGTATATAATTATTCATAAAGACGTCGTGAAAAAAAACTACAAATTGATTATAGCAATAGACATCAACTGATATTAATAATAAATTATAAATGCAATTGTAATATAGAAATTTCGTACATTAAGGTGAAATTCCAATCGGCAAACGGTTCGCTAATACACGGTAGAAATCGCGAAGTGGTAGAAAATATTATACATTTGAAAATAGCATATTATGAAAATTTTAATATTTCTTTCAATCTGCGGTCTGACTGTGTCAGCATATGCATTACAATCATGGAATCCTTTAAGTTTGCCTCCAAATATTTTGAGTTCCCGCAAAAGTTTGGTGACGAGCTTAGATAATTCAGTGTGTTCTAGTGGTCAAATTTATCATCCGGATTCAACAGACTGTCATTATTTTATTCAATGTAGTAATGGTATTGCATATCGTCATAAATGTGCCGATCCTTTGTACTGGAGTCAACAACAATTGACCTGTGTTTGGACAAATACACATTGTAAGGATCAAACTACATCCACGAGTACAACAACAACTACTACAGCTCCGACTATCTCAACAACTACTACTCGTGCTCCTACAACTACAACAAAATCGACTGCAGCTCCTACAACAACAACAACTACTACATCAGCCCCTACCACAACTACTTCAATAATAACGACTCCCGTTCCTACAACAACAGCTACAGCAGCTCCTACTACCACAACTTCAACTACTGTTATTCCCACAACAACTTCAGCTCCTACATCTTCAACAACAACTACTGTAGCTCCTACAACTACTTCGGTGTCTACCACTACCACAGGTTCAACGAGTACGAGTGACGTTCCCACTACAACTACCTCCACCAGTACCAGTCATAGTTCACCAACTCCAGATCCTTCTATCTGTAGGGATGGCGGCATTTACCATCCAGATCCCGATGATTGTCATTACTTCATACAATGTTTTAATGGTATTGCATATCGCCATAAATGTGCTGCACCTTTGTACTGGAGCCAGCAACAATTGACCTGTGTTTGGACCAATACACACTGTGACGATCAAATTACAACAACAACTACAGCAGCTTCTCCTACAACGGCAAATACTGAATCTCCAACTACCACAACTACTGCAGTTTCAGTAACAACTCCAGCTTCTACAACGACATCTACAATAGCTCCTACTACCCCAACGACAACTACTGCGATTCCAACAACAACAACAACGACACCCGCACCTATATCGTCCACGACAACTCCTACTGCGACAACGTCAACTACTGAGATTGCCACAACCACGACTGTTGATTCTACAACAACAACTACAGAAGCTCCTACCACAACAACAAATAGCGTGCCAACTGCAACTGCCACCACCAGCACCAGTCAAAGTCCACCAACTCAAGACCCTTCGATCTGTAGCAATGGTGGTGTTTACCATCCAGATCCGTATGACTGTCATTACTTCATACAATGTAGTAATGGTGTACCATATCGAAAGAAATGTGCATCGGATTTATATTGGGATCAATCGATATTGACTTGTGTTGTTAGCAATAGTCATTGTGAAGGACAAACCCCTATAACAGTTGGTACTACCACTAGTGAAATAAGTACGACCTTACCAACTAGTACAAGTGCATCTACGACAGTTGAACCGACTACCACCACTAGCTCTACTACAAGCGAATCTACCACAAATACAGTGCAGCCAACAACAGCTGAACCGACTACTGTAAGCTCAACTATAACGGCCACAACAACTACTTCAACTGAGCCGACAACAACAAGCTCGACTACAAGTCAATCTACAACAACTACGGCGGAACCATGTACTACAAGCTCAACAACAACTAATGCGACTACAACTACAAGTTCAACCACAAATGTATCTACAACTACTACCGCTTCTACTACCACTACAACGAGTACTCCTTCCCTACCAACTATTAGCCCATCCATCTGTGAAAGTGGTGGCATGTACCATCCATATCCATATGATTGTCAATATTTCATACAATGTAGTAATGGTGTACCGTACAGATTGAAATGCGCCAAGCCATTATTTTGGAATCAGGCTGAACTGTCCTGTGTATGGAGCAACAGTCATTGCCAAGATCATGATGTAACCGCAACAACACCAACAACTTCAGAGTCGACGAGGAGGACAACACCAGAATTGACAACGCCTGAATCGACAACGTCTGAATTCGCAAGACCAACAGCCGAAGCAACAACTCCAAAAGACTCAACTGCAACCACCGCATCGACTACAATCACTGAAGAAACAACGGAAGTTGCAACAACAACGGAATCGATAACATCTTCAGAAGAAACAACGACTACAGAATCGACTACAACATGTTCAGCAAGCCCTCCAATGGAATCAACCACTACGGAAACTCCCGACGAAACTACAACAGAGGAAGTCATAACAACTAATTCTCCCGACGAAACCACAACAGACGAAGTCACAACAACTAATTCTCCCGAAACAACGACAGAAATTCAGACAACTTTAGAACCCGAAACGACAACAGTTAATACTGAAACCACCGAGGGTGAACCTGAATATTCAATATGTGATAATGGTGAAATTTATCATGCCGATCCGCACGAGTGTCACTTCTATATTCAATGTATTAATGGTGTTCCAAAGAAATTGCAATGTGATCCAGGATTATATTGGAATCAAGATATACGAGCTTGTATTATGGGTGATAAGCATTGCACGAATGGTACGACCACAACAGTTATCTCGACCATAAGCACAGCCGCTACCGATATTCCAACGACTACGCCTGTAGTACCATCAACAACCACAGAGGAGACAACTACTACAAAAGAAATTGATTCAACAACAACTCCAGCTATATCAACGACTACCGAAGAACCGGAATCTACGACGGATACGACAAAATCCGAAAGAACTACGACGACAGAAATGGAGACAACGGAGACCACACCAGGAACCACAACTACCGCAAAAGCAGAAACTTCGGGTTCAACTACAAATGATTCCACAGAAAATACAGATCCAACGACTACAACTGAAACTACAACGTCAGACACTACCGATAAACCAACGACCATTGAAACAACAGAAACCTCTCCAAATGAAACAACATCACCGACAACAACACCCAATATGTGTGATAATGCACCACCCTATCAACCGGACCCAAATGACTGCAAGCAATTTATTCAATGCTATCAAGGAGTCGGTATAACATTGAAATGCCCACCCTACACGTATTGGGATCCCACTGTAAATGCGTGTGTGGTTGGTATATGCGAGCAGGACAAATTAACAACGTCAAGCATGAGTACCTCAACTACAACCACAGCTACACGTTCAATGCTCCCAGATGTCACAGAAGCACAAGGAACCACAGCAGGAACAGAGATTTCAAATTCTACAATAGTTGAAGGTGGTACCACAGCTCCGAGTTCGGTGCCCACTGAAAGAACAACGACAGTAGATTCAAATACAAGTAAAACATGGGAAACTGATACAACGGATGAATCAACAACTGAAAGTCAAAGCTCGGAAACTACAACCGCAGGTGGCGATAAAGAATCTACCACAGTAGAACCAGAAGAAACAAATCCAACGGAAATGCATATTACCGGAGCAACAAGTGGAGGAACTACTACCGAAGTCGATAACACCACAACAACTATAAAACCGGCAACAGAATCTTCAACATTACCGACCGAAGTTACGGATACAACGGTTATTGAACGTTCCACCAAAGCTACAACAGAAGGAAGTGCCGAACCCACGACAACTACACAACAAGCGGAAACGGAATTGACTACAGTTGAAAGCGAAAATACCGACGACACAACTAACGAAGAGGGAGACACTACCACAATTACCATGGAGCCGGCTACCACTGAAAGCGATTCAACTACAATTTCTTCAGATACAACAGAATCGACGATAGATGAAGTTACTACCAACCCACCATTAATCAGTGAAGGTACAACGCACAATGTATCAACAACAGACAGCGCCCCAGAATTGGAACCAACAACCACCGAAGTTAGCTTGGAAACAACAAATCCTTCCACTGAGCAAACTAAAAGCGATACCGGAACAAAAGAACCAGAAACTACGGCCACATCTAAAGTTAACAGTAGCGACTTAGCATTTGAAAAACTGACCACGGAAAGTTCTGCGAAAACTACCGCGACCCAACCTATAGTATCGGCATCTTCCACAACCACAAAACAAGAGAGTTCTTCTACCGAGATTCCATTAACTTCCACTACAAAAGGAACCACTATTGGCACAACAGCTCAAACCATTGACTTATCTCTTCTGAACCCATGTCTTAATGCGAAGATATACCAAGCGGATCCAACGGATTGTAAAAAATACATTCAATGTTATGATGGCGAACCTGTCAGCATGGTGTGTCCACAGAGTACCTATTGGAATCAAGGTATAGAGGCATGCATCTTGGGAAATTGCGTCAACAAACGATGAAAAATAGAGCTGAAAACCTTCTATAACCGATTGCAATGTTCTTACAATGACCGTTTCCCAAATGAGTTTCCAATCCAAATCTCTACTGAAACACGATAATCAGAAAACTAAGCAAATACATGTGTAAACATCAAAATGTCGATATTTTTTCATTGTGAAAGGTAAGACAAGTGACGAATATAAACAAGACAATAAGTAAGTATTCGCAAGTTGTGGCCTGATCCTTGGTTCGATCCCTGCTCTGACCACCGTAAAATTTCTTTCGACGGCGGTCACCTCGCATAGTGACGGCGACACTATCGAGTATTTGGCAATGAAAATGCTTCTCAAAAATACTGTTCGGATCCGGTGTAAAACTGTAGGTCCCAATCAGTGAGTATAAAACTAGAAAGCGCACAGCTCACTGGTTGTGAGAAGCTCTCCCCGTTTCGTTCATGGCATGTAATGGGAAATCATTTATTTTTTTATTCGCAAAGTATGGGTTTGATTCGTAATTTTTAGCAAAGCGAAGTTTGATGACTTCTGGTACAAATTTAATAAATTTGGCTTTAAGAGAAGAAGTTCCAGAGTAAGTTTACATGACTTTTTAACTCTAGGATAGTCGGCTATTCGGAAGGTGGTAAACCAGCACATCGGGCTTCGCCGGGTCTAATATGGGCAAGTTAAGTACTTTGTCAAACCAAATGTTCAAATGGTATAGAGGAATATAATATGGTTTTACCTGGTGATATGTGCAGGCCTAAATATGTCGGCTTGTTAAGAAGAAATGGATTGTTTTGAGGTAGATAATTACCAGATGTGATCAAAATAATTGTATACGATGTCGGGTACCAATCCAGCGATATCCATTACGTTTGTGACGCTGATTATATCATCCCACCAGACCAAACTTTCGAAAATGATATCGCTTTTTTGCGGACATAATATTCGAGAAAGACAATCGCGAACGAATCGAGAATGAAACTCTTACTCGAGCGATAACCGGGTTTTCACAGCGAAACCTTCATTATCGATGGATCGATACAAATATCGAAAACCCAGAGGCTCTTAGTAGGGATGCTTTCTCGATGTATATACTTATATTATTTTCGCGACATATAGTAATATATTTTTCGCGATATTTTTACGAGATCGAAAAACATAGTACGTTACCTGCGATTTGTTCCCGATATCTTTGAAGACTCGCTATTGATAGTATTAACGAGAATGAATACTCTTTTGAGAGTTTCTCAAATTCCATGGACTGATATTGGGTGATCGGAAAATGAAAGTGCACATCACATGTTACATGAACGCTTGGCCATCAAAAAGCCATAAGCGCGATGGGTGCCGCGATTACTCACACTCGACCATAAGCGCAGTCGTGTGACCACTTCAATGAAGTATTTGGTGATGTTAAACCGCAATTCGAAGGAGTTTTTTCGCCATTTTGTTACCATTGTCGAAAGATGGATCTGTAACTACACACCATACACCTAGGAACAGTAAGACAGTGGACTTCTTCGGGTAAACGTGTACTAAACAATTCCAAAGTAGTTGTGTCGGCCAAAAGGACAGTTTTTTGGAACATGGACATGCCGTTTTTTTCGGACATCGATTACCTTTAAAATGGGTAAAATAATCAACGGCGAATACTATTCACAGCTGTTGGACAGATTTTATGTAGATTTGTAGCAAAAATTAGCGCATTTGGCGAAGAAAAGGTGTTTCTCCGCCATGACAACACAACGGCATAGAGGTGTATAGTTGCCATGGGAAAATTCCATAAATTGGGTTACGAATTATTACCTCAACCGCCATATTTTCCGGATATCCAGTGAGTACTTTTTATTTCCAATCCCAAAGAAATGGCACGGCGGTAAGAGATTTAGGTCGAATAAAGAGGTCGTCAGTTACTGATTGTGAGAAGCTCTCCCCAATCTCTTCATGGGGTTTAATGGGAAACCATGTATGTGTAAGAGGTCATCACTGAAACAAACGCCTATTTTGAGGACCTTGAGAACACCTATTGAATAGTAATAAAAAATGTAGAAAAACGCAGGAATAAATATCGTTTATTAAAAAAGTCGTTGAGTTGTCAAAATACCCTCGTATTTTTCCAAAATATTTTCAGTAGAATGAAATTGTGGGCACCGCACCTAATTTCAGTTTTAACCTCACATTTATTTGAAAGTCATCTTCAAGTGGTTATATTGACTAAATTTCCATTTAAAACCATTATCTCAAAGAACTCTGAGTGATTGGAATACATTTCGCCTTGGTTCGCATTGTCATCGAAATACCTTTCGAGATTTGTTTCAGTCAAACATCTGTTATCCCATGGAAAGGCGAGCTGTTGCCTCATTTGAAATCTCGAAATGAATTCACTTGAGGAATCAATTTAACCTATCTACAAAGATGATGGAAATACCATAGATGGTGTATTTTATTATTCACCATTTTCACCAAATGGCAAAGGTTGTTTCCGTGCGACCATTTTTCACTCGGATACGACGAAAAAGCATTGAAAAATCATTTTTATTACGAGTCTGTTGTTTGAATTTGAAAATTAAATATAGATAATAGAAATGCATCTTGTTTTTGTTATTTTTTATCAATACAAATGGCAAAAAGCATGGTTAAATAGTTTTTCCAGTAGTTTTTGTTTACAGGGAAATTTGCTCATTTCCAAAATTGCTGCGCCATCTAGAAAATTTCCCTTGACTTTCAAATTCACCACATATATTTCACCATCTAGGGTTGTGATATCATCTTTGCCTATCTATAAAGCAAATTTTGGAATAATTTTCTGTTTTTTTACAGTTATTTAGTTAAATATGTCACTTCTCAAATTCCTGCTCTCCGTGGAGATAAACTTTATTTGTTTTAAATGTCATTTACAATACAAAAACGATCACAAGTTTTTAGTTTATCATTCCACAAAAGATCGTTGGGACAGTTGTGTATGAAAGCCAAACCATTGCACTGGATAAATCTACGGCAATCACCTGGATATGGTAAGTAGATGTGACCTTGTCCCAAGCACCAATGAGTGCATTCAATACATGCCTCTGAGGAATCATTTGTGGAGGGCGTTGGTGCGGCTGTTGGTGGAGCGGTGGGAGCGGTGGGTATTTCTAGCGGTGGAGGTAATGTTGTTGGCCTAAAAGGACACTGGGCTAAATGGGGAAAATCACATTGCTGCTGTTGGGAATTCCAATGGTAATTGTTTGGACACGACATAGCCTGACATTTATAATAGCGATTACAATCATTGGGATAAAGATGGTACACAATCTCTGCCACAGAGTTGAAAACTGGTGATGGGGTAGTTGCAAGCGATACAGTAGGTGTGGGTATCGGGGTGTTTGCTATTACAGGCTGCCATGGACACATAGCTTTTTCGGGATATTCACAACGGGACGCTAGGCGACTATAATAAAAAGTACCCGGACATTTTTGTGGATAGGCTAAACCGTTTAGGCAGCTATAATATTTCGTACAATCTCCTGGATATGCCAGCATTTTTGGATTGTTGATATCATCGACTTTAGGACATTCGGGATGAGGCTTAGGACTTTCAGGTGGTGAAATCTGTAAGTGGGGACATTTCAAGAAAAATATTTGATATCTTTTTTTGCTTTCTTACCTCCAAACCGTGTATGGTGCATATATACAGCATTAAATATAATAACCTTTTTAAAAACAACATTTTGGAATCAGTTAAAATCTTCACAATGCTGCGACGACGAAGATACTGTGGAGTTTAATTTGAAATCCGTATATTTTATACTGAAATCAGGCTTATTTGTACTACGGCAAGTACTTGACGGGGCAACCTTGAATACGGTTGATTTATTCCATTCGATAAGAGAGGAATCCGATAATGTAAATATATTGATGTCTGATAAAGATAATTGTGGTTTACAATAAATAAATAAATATAATCAGATCAAGTGAAGATCGTAAACATATTCAAAAAAAGACGAGGGAAGATCTTTCGTGTTAGTTGTGTTTTTTAAGAGAAAAAAACGCCTATAAAGAGACATCACATTGCTTAGACTATGTCCTTGTTGTAGTCGATGTACTACTTCTTTAGACTGTTTAGCCTTTAGTGAAGGTTGGTGAACCAATGATCTTACACATGAAAACCTGCGTTTCATCCCCTCTCTGACCAATTCATTTCGGTTACGGCCACTTCGCGGTGTGACAGCTACCCTTTACTATGATCGATTCTGATCCTGTACCATAGTGACATTTGCTTTATCGTGATGTCAGACGTAGAGTAATCTTCTTCCTATATCACCCATTCGAAGCAAGTAGTGCACCAGTGGGGGTGTTGGTCTGCAAAAACCCCATAATACAGAACGTGGCCATTCTGTCAATCAATGGGAGGGTTTTGTAAGCACTGGGATCCACACAATAACTTATAGAGCAAAATCGGTAACACCACCGCTGCGTGGAGACAGTGAACGCTGTGCAGAGAAAGTCCATGGAGTTTATAGCCCTCATTCAAGTGACTGTAACTGCAAGTTTAATTTTAGACTCTTTTAAAGTTTTGGATTCTATTGTCAGAATACCACTCGCAAAACGCTCGGAATTAAATGCTTTGAATTGGTCGCTCTGAAGTGAACGCGTTTTCACGGGCTCACCTAGTCAACGACCATAAGTTACCCTGGCCAATGTTGTTTGGAGTACTCAAACATTTCAGCTGAGTTTTCCACAGTGGTCAGTATTCCATTCAAGATACAGTTCCGTAGAAGTGTTATATCTAGCAGAGGTAGAGGCCTCTTAAAACCCATATTCACCCTCTGGGTCGATACCGCACGGTCTACCGGTCTAAGCGTGAAATTATTGCACCCTCTCTTTAAGTGAAGGAAGGCTCCATAGTGCACTTCTTAGCAGCCAATGAGTTTTCTAGTTATTTCATTAGTTTATGCAGGAATGTCTCCGTAGATTTAAACAAACAGTAAGCATTCTGCGCTCTAGATACCAATCTTACACCAATACTCATCGATACGCGAATACGCACTCAAGTGCTCATCGATCAACCGTACTTCATTCGATATGTATACGCGTGAAGATAAATTCCGAACATAACTAGCAAAGACATGAACCATGTTAACATACAGAGATCTGTTAACAAGCCAACAGAAGTCTGTTAGGTATAGAATGTTAGAATATAGCGTTAAAAGTTTTTCGCGCCAACCCGAAGCAGCTCCGGTGTCTCAAATAAAAGTGCATGATTTAAATTTTGTGGCATTTTTCCTAAGGAAGTGGCAGATCTGAAATTTGACAGCCATCGTCTACGATTGTTCCGATTATTAAAAATAGAGCCCTATACAAAGGAAAAACGCGTCATCATTGTGAGAAACCATTACAAAAATTGAGAAAGTTACGCTGAGATCGCGGAATTTACGTTAGTGGAAGTCCACCTAATGTACCAACAATTCGAAAAATTGGAAGACACTGCGTAGATTATTGACAGTTAGTCGCCAGAGCCTCGACGAACCGGTCGGTCTCCCGAAAAGATAGCTGCTGTAAACGAAACCCTGGGAATATTAATTCGACAACGTTCACAACAACTTCGCATTTTTGAGAAGCACCATGCTGCGAATTTTGACGAAAGATACAGGTATAAGATGCAGGTCAATCAGAACCTGAAGCCAGCACACCAAGCTCAGCTCCGGCAATTTGTTCAATGGACGACGGAGTAAAGTGAAGTGAATGACGATTTGTCGAAATAAATCATCTTCACTACAAAATTGTCAAATTTGGAGTTCAGAAAATCCATTCGTGATTCATGATCCATCCAAATTCATCCACTAGGAGCAACTGTGAGGTGTGGATTTTGGTCAGACGTTAGATTCAGGAAAATGATGCTGGAGTTCTTGTATCCGCAACTAGACGGTATGGAATTGAACGAGCTGGACGGCGTCACAGACCACACCACGTTTGAAACAATCGATTTATTGGAGCAACGCTTTACAGACCGGAACATTTCTCGAAATTCCGCTGTCAACTGATCACCAAGATCGTGCGCTTTCTTTCTTTGGGTTTTTCTAAAATCTCTGGACTATGCAAATGAATGAAAAAAAAATCCTGAGCTCAAGACCGAGATATAACGCTGTTTTGGTGAGATATGGTCACATCTGAAACAATAGATATATTGGAGCAAGGATTAAAACGGACCTCACATGTGCCAATAATGAGCATAAGCATTAGTTATCGGTGACATTTATTGTCGTTTCAACTCCACTTTCCAAGCGCAATAGCAATGTAATCGCTGTTATTCAAATCACTAACTTGCTTGCAAACAATTTTGGTAATCTTAGTTCAATTTTATGATCCATGGAGAAGTTATCGACAAAGCTCATGCTCATGACTTACAAGTCTGTGGTGCGCTTATAGACCGCATCATCTCCCGGAAGTCTGATGTCAACTGGTCGCCAAGATCATGCAATTTCTGTTTTTTGGGCTTCGTAAAATCTCTGGTCTATGCGATTAAACGACAAAACATTTCTGAGCTCAAGACCGAGACCCAAGGCAGCATTGGTGAGATAGAGCCACATATTTGTCAACATTTCATGAAAACAGCAAGGGCCAGTGATCAGAGTCGCGGGGATCATTTGCCGGAATCTTATTCCATACATAATCGGTACATGTCTACTTTCCAATGAAATATGAATTGTATTTTTAAATTAAATCGTGCGCTTTGGGACGCACTTTAAGTGATTGTGCTAATATAAAAATGATGGCATCTTGGAAACATTGAACTAGATTATAACGAACTAGGAAATATTTATTGTTCTTCGTAGAAAAACTCTTCGTGTTCTCCCATGTGAGACCACTACAGAATTGCTGCTTTCCGCACAATGTCCGATAATAAAATATCTGGAACTAAATGGAAATGCTCTCATAATTTCAAGGCCTCTTTGTACATTTTGATTTCAGAATCTGAAAGTATGTGCGAAGAGCTTTCCAACGATGTATGTTATAACACGGGAGATGTCCTCCTTTTTCGGGCATCTGGAAACAAGTTCAAATACTTTCATACTTTGAAGGTTTAACGATTTCACAGATATCTGTCAATGAATGTGGTTTATGTCTTTGCTAGTTAAATATGAAATTTATCTTCATAGACATTAATTGACATTAGGTCTTCAATAGAAAAGGTGACAAGCTTATATGCTTCAAATCCTTGGGAGCTGTATCTAAGACCTTTCCCGCTTTGGTTATTCGAGAAACTATTGTATGCCTTACGTATGATCCTGACGACTGTACAAAGTTTTCGAACATATCTTTTTTAAAGAAGATATTTTTTCTAAGAATAAATTCCAAATGAAATTGGGAAAAAGCCCGTGCAATCATTAATGGGTTAGTACCACCTATCGTGTGATGGTGCTTATAACAAACTTAAAAATTGTCATTCATTATCATTAGAGAACATTATAGGTGACTTGTTTGCATCAAATCTCTCATTCTCGACATGATTACTTCAAGATTATTTAAAATATTTTATTATTTGCAATATTTTATTTTATCTCCCACTGTGTGTAATTCCCAACTGAACAATATATTGTTATATTAATATTAATATTGTTCCAACTTGAAGTTACGCTTTATTTTTTATTAAGATAATAAAATTCAGTTTTAAGTGTTCTTGATACAACAAAATAAATGGCTCAATAAATAATGTTGGTACGAGTATGTTACACATTTTCACATTAGCGTGTCATCATGACACCAATTATTATCTGAAGATGATCTAATCCATGTGAATGAATTCTGGGACTTAAATTGAGTAAAACTTGAGATGGATATAAAAAGCATTCATTGCAACTCTATCAGCTGCAGTCTCATTCGAGCCAACATAAAGATAACACATCAATATTGACTAAAAATGAGTTTATTCGAAAAATGTATACTATATTTTATGGCATACTGTTGGACTGTACGTGCATCAGAGGTTGGTACAACTAAACTGTGTGGCTTATCTTTTAAAATTATTAACAGGCCATAGACTGTGCTATCAACTAATTAATCATTGGATTGGACCTTAGTTGCTACATGTCCTTAACCTTTGCAAAATGAGAAGTGAAAGCATTTCCAAGTTACAAAGTGCCCAGACCGAGTGGTATAAAGCACTCTTAAATTCTTTGAATTATTTACAGATTCCCTTAGATGAACTGCCTTTGCCACATCGAGATTGTCCTAAATTAGATGACGTGAGGCACCCGCAAATATTGCCATATCCACAGAATTGTACTAAGTATTACAGCTGTTCGAATGGATTCGCATATCCGAAAAAGTGTATGGATAATTTACACTTTAGTCCCTTAACATTGCGATGTGAGTATCCGGAGAATGCTAGGTGTCAATGGCCAACCAGCACTATAACAAACGCAAAACCGAAACAGTGTGCTGAATGTTCTGCCTGGTGTCGGGAACAGGTCCACATATATTTGCCATACCCGGGAGATTGTCGTAGATACGTTCAGTGCAATGATTTAGCCTACATACACCACTGTCCCGATGAGCTTTTGTGGAATGACAAACTAAAGACTTGTGATAAATTGTGTATTGTAAATGATATTTAACAATAAATATTTCTATATTCTATTCAAAATTAATGATTCCATTGACAACATACTATTAGTATTGTTTTATTGTGTATTTTTGTGAAATTGCACGTACTGTCTTTGTGACACATATCCTAAAAAATAAATACCACCGTCGCCTGAGCCCGGAATAGGCCAATGATAAATAATTATATGTTTCCAAAAATATACTGTTATCAAATGGATTGTTGAAACCTGCGATGCGTCGGCCAAACAATCGACATATCGAAAAAAGCGTTCGATAGTGTATGAATTTGGGTCATGCTGCATAAAGCGTCTTCGAGAGCCAAGAAGGACGGGAATAGGCACAAGGTGAACCTAAGATCAGGCACCGTATACGCCAGCTCACAGCTAGCTCGCTGCCCATGAGATTCAAAACGAAGGGTAGAAAGCCGCCCCTACTCGTAAGGCGTAAGATGTAAACACAAAACCCATATATGCAACTCGAGAGCACGAGTGAAAAGAGAAACAAAAACCCACGCGGCCGCGTTGTTTATGTGCATTTCAGCACGCTACTTTTCGTCTCAATCGAGTAAATCGCGCAGATTGGGATTAGTTCGCGTACCGTACACGAGATTTAAAAACCTTTTATGTAGAGAGGCAAGAGAAAATGGTTCCAAATAATGAATGTGATCATCCCAGACAAGCCCAGTGGCTTCGCGGCATCCATTTTAATATACCGAAATAAATAAAATGAAATAAATAAATGTTAAAATTTGTACGAAAAAGTTCATAAAATTTGCCACAAAGTTTAAAAAAACCAGAAACTACATATCACATTTATTTACCATAGTATGTACCTAAATGTATATAAAATTTAACACAAAGTACATAGAATGTTCCACACATACATAAACTGTATCAGTACGTACATAAAGTGAAGAAAACATGTATCTAAATGTACAAAACGAATAGAAAATGTGCCACAGGTACATAATGGGTACCGGAAAAGTCCATAAAGTTAATCATAAATTCACCAAAACGTTCTTAAAATGTACTGAAAATATACATAAAGTGTACCAAAATGTACATAAAGTGTATCAAAAAATATATAAAGTCTACAAAATAAAGTACTTTTTGGTACAATTATTGTATTTGTTTTTGCTACGCTATTATGTATTTTTGATACTGATTAGTATTCATAAAATAAACGCGTTGCCAATTATTTAAGATAAAATTTGAACTTACTTGAATAGAATTGTATTAAATTGAATTGAATTGAATTGAATTGAATTGAAATTAGTTGAGTTGAGTTGAAGTGAATTGAATTGATTTGAATTGCATTGAATTGAATTGAATTGTATTAAATTGAATTGTATTGAATTGAATTTAATTGTATTGAATTGAATTGCATTAAATTGAATTGAAATGACTTGAATTGAACTGATTTGAATCGAATTGAATTGAAATGAGTTGAGCTGAATTGCATTGAATTGAATTGATTTGAATTACATTGAATTGAATTGATTTGAATTGATTTGAACTGATTTGAATTGCATTGATTTGCATTGAATTGAATTGAATTGAATTAATTGAATTGAATTGAATTGAATTGATTTGAATTTAATTGAACTGATTTGAATCGAATTGAATTGAATTGAAATTAGTTGAGTTGAAGTGAATTGAATTGATTTGAATTGCATTGAATTGAATTGAATTGTATTAAATTGAATTGTATTGAATTGAATTGCATTGCATTGAATTGATTGGATTGAACTGATTTGAATTGAATTGAATTGAAATGAATTGGATTGAATTGAATTAAATTGGATTGAATAGATCTGATTTGAATTGAATTGAATTGAATTGAACAAAATTGAATTGTATTGAATTGAATTGAATTGAATTGAATTGAACTGAATTGAGTTGAATGAAATTGAATTGATGGGTTCGGTTTCTAACACCCCAGTCCCAATGCATGTATCAGTGTTGATGATACATGAGCTGACTTGTAGGCATGCGGCTAGGCAAGAGGGCAGAGCTAAATAGTTTTGTAGATGTTGCCATGAAAAGGAATGTGGAGGAATCACTGAACATTATTTCCCATCACTAGCCAGCAGGATAATATTTACTATGAGATTCAACTTGATTTCGGACCTAGGATATTTGTCATAATTTTAAGATAGTTCTTTCGAATCCTAATGGGTTTCGGTGGAACAAATAACTAAAAAAAAGTCATATATTGTCGTTCGTGGAATACCAGTAGCGTGTAACGTATTTGTAGTTAATGGAAGAAAGGAGAATGGAATGGAGGCTAATGGAGGAAATAGCTTTATGTTAGTTACTCATTCATTTATTTATGTAACAATATAATTTTCCAAATGTTATCGGACTTATTAACCAAAACATATATTTTTCACATCTTTTACACACTTCTTCGAGCCTTCATCATAGTAATAACCATTGGTGCACTGGACCTCCCATGCTGTATCATTGTGGCAAACGTAATACATATTGCATTTGGAATGGGGCATATAGACCGCCTCTTGATTGATGCAATTCGGCTGCCTTATAGTTACAATACCATCTTTATTTGCGCACGACCCTTGGACACATTCGGAACCATTGAAATATTTGTAGTAAGGGCATGTCTTTAAAATGCTACCGCGATTGGAACATTCATAGTACTGAAAACATTCATCAGCCGCCAGTTTTGTACCATCGGGTAGATTGTCACACCAGAGTTGAGGTGGCATACAGTAGGCTTCCATCATAGACACGCACTTATGTTCAAATTTCGAAAAATGTTGAAGGAGAGGACATTGGACTTCAATAGGGGCCACATCATAGGACATACACAAATAATACTTTTGACAGTCTTTGCTGGGTATTGTCTTCATTAGAAAGTCTACAGTACTGCAGTCTGCATTTGAGACTTCAGGACTAACAGCTGTGGTTGTACAAATCTCAGTAGTTTCAATGCATGCAAGGCTGTGCAAATCGAAACATGTGCTAGGTGGACACGCATTTTCAGTGCCTCCTTTGCCAGTGCAGAAAATAAATTTGGAAGTGCCCTCTGGATGTGGAATGGGCTGAAGAGTGTAACCTTTGCAAAGCTGAAATTTACGGACAGTATTAGTAAATTGATAATAAATGCAAAATAAAATTTAGCACTTACCTCATTGAGTTTGGACTGGGTTAAAGCACAAATTACCAGTCGTTGCAGTAGACAATGCAGCAATAGCGGTAGTACAAGTCCTAGTTTAAATAAACCCAATACAAACCAAAAAAAGTCATTGTTTTAAATTTAAGTCAAGATTATATACAAACAAGTTTACATTGCAAACGAAATATTGAGTTTCGAGTTTACGTTCAGCTAAACAATAGTTATACTTTGCATAAATCAGGTGTTTATTTATGGGAAATCACATAACGCAAAATTTCGGGAGCAACGTAAACGTAGCGTGAATATATATGAACCTTTTAAATAAATCATGGTGCTGAATTAAAATGACAATCAAATGTTGGACTAAGTTTCTTTTTATATATTTTTTGGACCAACTATTTGCCAAAAAAGAAACACACAATTTCTTTGAAAACAATTCTTATCAACACTTGTGTCAGATATCTATCTATCTAGATGTTTCTTGTATCAGATGTAGCGATATTAAATGAGTTTTGTATACTTATGAGAATGATACATGAGAATATACTTATATACATACATACATATGTTAAACGCCTACTTGTCGTAAATAAATAATAGGACTGATTTTGCTTTTTACTTCATAAACATACTATTATTGCTTATTAGTTCAAAACTTGGCAGCATTTTTTGCAATACACATGTCAACAAATAAGGGAAACAAAAATGATTCGGCATTGATTTTAATTAACTTTCTGTCGATTGTAACATTATGTCAACTTAGTCTTCCATTGAGCGAAATATTAAAATAGTGCTTAGAATAGCTTAGCTATCCATAGTAATATTAGTAATATATGTAATGGTTATAAATGAAGCTAAAAGACTGCAAAACAAGCGGAAATTCACGGTAAATGTTGTACCATAATTTTTTGAAACCTAAAGCTTCTAAGGCTATGTGAGATCAGTTCAAATTGGAATATAATAAAATAAATGATCTGTCCCCAGAACCACACTATACATTTTTTCACTGTTGCCACATATTTTTTTTATTAAGCTTTATTCTACACGATATGGCAACATAACCCCTAATACAAAAAGGATTTCCTAAAGTACTAGACAGTCAAAATTTCTCTTCACTCAAATCCCAACAAACAAAACGAGTGAAGCCTTGAGCATTCTCTGCTCTCTGTCTTATCCTCTACATTGAATATTTCAATACACGATTAGCATTTTGATAGTGGTACTCGTATTGTATATAACTATACAAATTCCAACCATGTTCAAGTAAAATTACATAAACTATGCAACAAGTATGGAAAAATCAAGATATAACGCAAGAGAGAAATGCGTCACCAAAGTCCAAACAGAGCCAGACACGTTTCAGGTGGCGACCGAAAAAATCTCTAGGTTCTAAATGAAATGAGAGAGAGAGCGTCTGGAAACTTCGGTTGATTTTTTTCTCCCTGCGTCGTATATGTTTGCGGCTCTTCTGGAATTTGTTTGGAAGTAAGGACAAATAATATTATAGTTGTACAGGAATTAGATTGTTTTTACTGCTTTTAAAAATGCTGTATTCGCTTTTATTGTATTGTGTCTAAAAATAAATAATTTTGAAACCCTTTCTTACATTTTCCTTTGTATCCACAGGTATATATGTTGGTTGCTCTTATGATTTTCATGAAAATGTGGCAACTTCATTCTCTCAATTGAGAGATTTCGTGAGAGCGCCGCAAAGAGATTAGAAAAGATTATATTCTAGCGGCGAGTCGTCAGCCGTAGCGGATTTTCGTGACGATTTTTCCCTGCCTTAAGAAACCTATGTGGTAAAAAACGTCATCGTCTGTAGCGTATTTGATAATTATGTTTAGACTCCCAAGCGAAATCCTGGGGTTTTTTATAATTTATTTACAAATAAATATAACAATTACAATATTTCTTTCATTTTGTTTTCCAAGATATGCCCCTTACCAAGGGCACTTATAAAGCTGTGAGGGTACACAGCTTCCCAAAGACGCATTGAACAGCCAGCTATCTCCGCAGGTCATTAGCATTGCTTTACTGCCAAAACAGATGTAAAATTTTCTACAATCTCCTTTATATGCCAAACCTGAGCCATATGGCAACTCTAAGCACCGGGGAATATCGACAAAATCACAACTCGATTCGCAACTTGCCGTTGTGGCATCGAACAAGGTATCCACCGGACAGTTGGCTACTTTGGGTATCGGGTATAGACAAATGACATATTTGGTATTATCATCGGGATATGGTAAAAGGGTACCCGATTCTTTGCCACAGCAAATATTATCGCTGCGAGGGGCTTCAGTGGACGTGGGTTTGGTTGTGATAGAAGTGACTGTTGTGGTCGTGACAGGAGTTGATGATGTTGTCGATGACTCTTCTTCGTTTGTTGTCGCCGTTCCCGATTCCTTACAAGCTTCACTGGATGCCTGGCCTGTACATTCTCCAATTTCGGGATCATAATAACTGCTGGTGGGACATTTGGTCAAATATGCTGAACCATTCAAACACATGTAGTACTGGGAACAGTCTTTGCTATTGGGATATGTATAACCATTTTTTTCCAGGCTACAAGGTCCTACAATATGTCCAGATGTGGTTGTAGGTGTGGATTCCGTTGAGGTATTGGTGCTAATGGTAGTCGCTGGTTCTGTTGCTTCATGACACGATGTGTCCGAAGAGCTGTCACATTGACCACTCGCTGGATTATAATAGGAATTTGGCATACATCTAGTTAATCGGGGATTACCATTTAGACATAAGTAATATTTTGAGCAATCATCAGGATACTTTAATGTGGAACCATTTGGAACGCCTTCGCATGTTACCGCACTGTTTGAGGTTGTGCTTGTCTTTGGTGTTTCTGTAGTAGTTTTCATACTACAATTAGCCATTTCCGGTCGAACACATTCACTTAGAGCTTCACTAAATTCTAAACCGTCTGCGCAATCATAACCTGTGGGTATGGGATTGTGACAGACTATATATTTTTCACAATTATTGGGATATGGCAATTTTGTACCCTCAGGTTTGTGGTAGCAAGGTCCCAAATTAGGATCACTGGTGTTGGGCGGTTCTAAAGTGGTCGTCGTCGATTTCGTTACAATATCTGTCGTTGTGGTAAAATCACCTAGGCATGAGTCTTTATTGGCATCAGAGCTACATTCTCCCAGACGACTATCAAAATATTGACCCCTTAAACAATAGGCCACATGTTCCGTATTTTTCACACATATTACAAATAGGGAGCAGTCCTTTTCATATGGTAATAATGTAAAATCAGGTTTTCCAGCGCATCGTGTAACTGGCTTGGTAGGTATGGTGGGAATAATTTCTGTGGTGGTCGTTTTTATAATACCACAATCGGAATCCTGAGGTTGCACACACTCCCCTTTCACCCTGCTGAATTGCAAACCATTAGGACAGTTATAACCCACTGGTATTGGAAGTTCGCACACAATATATTTAGTGCATTCTTGAGGATATGGGATCTTAGACCCAATAGGTACTTGCAAACACAAATTTTGGGGAGGTTTAGGACTGGTAGTGGGTGTTATCGCAGTAGTAGTATCAAAATCCTGTTGGCAGTAACTGGCGTCGACATCTCTGGAACATTTTCCAGTCAGCGGATTAAAATATTCACCTTCAGTACATATCTTTAACATATAGTAACCATTTCCCAAACATTCATAATACATTTGACAATTGTTGGGATATATTTGCCACTCCCCTTCTTCTTGGCTAGCACAAGTATCCGCAGTAGGGGCTACAGTTGTGTTTGAAGGCTGGTCGGAACAGGACCCATCGGTATCGGGAACACATTTTTGTTGGTTGAGCTCGAAATACCAGTTACTGGGACAATAGAACCCAATAGGTATAGGTCTAACGCAACTTATATACTTTTGACAATTATCGGGATATTTAATTAGTTCGCCATTTGTGAAGCTACCGCAGATTCCATTTGAGGGCGCCACTGAGGATGTTGTAGTGGTGGTCGCTGTGGAAGATGTGGTAGGTCTGACTGTAGTCATTGTAGATGTTGTGCTGGTAGTCGTGACAGTTTCTGGAACTTTACGACAGATGTCTTCGTCTGTACTTGGCCCACAATTACCGGAATCGGGATAGTATAAATTATTACCTGGACAGCTGAGTATCTGATAACCTGCATCAGCCATACACATTATATATTGATGACAATTTATCTCGTAAGGAAAGGTGTCACCTATACTTTGGCCCTTACACTTTTCCGTAGGACTTAGGGTCGTGGATGTCGTTGTTGTTGTAGTTAGATGTATTTTGCAGGCCGTGGGTGATACCTCAGGACCACAATCGCCAGAATTGGGTTCGTAATAGTTTTCTAAGGGGCAACTTACAAGATAATAAGAACCATCACCACGGCAATAATAATACATTTGACAGTTCTCGGTATAAGGGAAGCTCGTGCCTTTTGGCTGATCGATACATAAATCATTGTCAGGTTGTTCAGTAGTGCTGGTGGTGGATGAAGAAGGAGTCGTTATCACGGTAGTGGTAGCCACTGTTTCGGTGGTGGTAGTGCCTTTGAAACAAACTTCTTCATCGGCTTCGTCACACATTCCTAGCTCAGCATTGAAAAGCCAACCATTTGGACATGACTTGATTTCTACTTTACCATTCAAACACATCAAATATTGCCGACAATTTCCTAAATAAGGATAAATCTTATTATCGTCTTCATCCTCACACAATCTGGGATTAACATCTGGCGGAAGGGTGGTAGTAAATGTACTGCCAGTAGTTGCTGTTGTTTCGGGCCAAATGGTACTATTCTCTGTAGTTTCAGTGGCTGGTTCCGAAGTTCCTGGTGTAGGATAGGGTATTTCAGTACATTGTACGTTATCAGAGCTATCACAGATTCCCAAATGGGAATTGAATATCTTATTAGGACCACAATAGTTTAAATGGGGACAAAGCCAATTGCACAGAATATAGGCTGAACAATTGTAGGGGTATTGAAGAATAGTTCCCGGATCTTGAAGTGCGCAAAAATCATCACTAATGCCATAGGGCGGTACACAAACCAAAGGAGTAGTTGTGGTTAAGGTTGTGCTACTAGTCGTGGTACGCTCTTCCGTGGTCGTGGATAAAGTGGTAGGTAATATAGTAGTGGTGCTGGTCGTGGTAGGGTTTTCTGTTGTACTTCTAGTGGGTGTAGGTTCTTTAGTAGTTGTTGTGCTGGGCAGTGGCAAATTTTCGCAGTTCGCAGTCTCCGGAGTATCGCAAATCTCTAAGAATGCATTGAACACTTTATCCGGCAAACAATAGGACATAACAGGACAACCCTGTGTACAATTTATGTAAGCATTACAGTCGTAAGGATATCGTAGTAGAAAATCGTTTTCATAACTCAAGCATATATCGGACGACATGCCCTCAGGGGTCTCACAATTTGTTCCCCATTCATTGTCCGAAATTGTTGTGGTAGTTGATGCCGTTGTTTGGGGCGAAGTATCACAAGGTAATGGAGTAGTAGGCGTGGTAATTGTGCTAGATGTTGTTATTGTAGACGTTATGCCGCCTCCACTATTATCACACTCAACGTTTTGAGGAAAATTGCAAACTTTCAGTTTATTGTCGAACCATGTGCCAGGTGCGCAATCCTTGACGGTTGGATATTCACAATTACAAACTAAAAATTTTGCACAGTCTCCTGGATACGGTACCAACTCTCCGAAAGGTTGGCCATAACAGGCCACTTGATTTTCTACGCGTTTCTCATTATCCACACAACTTCTGATGGTTGTTGCAAAATGGACTGGTTGAACACAATCTGAATCCTTTTGCAAGACACATTCTCCCACAGAAGTACTGAAACCCATACCATGGGGACATGGTTTCTTAGTGGGTATTTGGGACAAACAATAATAATAGTAATTGCAATCATCTTTAACGGGTAGAAGTGTACCATCTGATTTGGAATGACAAAGAAACCGATTTGCTTTAGAATTTCCTTTGCCATTGGAATCCATCCGACAGTCGGACTGTATTAGTGCAACGCAACTCATGGCTTTGGTACTGAATCCCATACCATAAGAACAAGAGACTCTAATTGCATTTTCATTTATACAATGTATGTATGAAGTGCAATCGCCTGAGATGGGCAAACGAGCGCCATTATTTATAGAGTTACAGCTGGGAAGTCCACCGGTGTACTCCTGACTGCTAGATACTGTCACGTACAATATAGCATCCAGTATCAGAATTTGAAGTGGATTGACTGTAAAGAAAAACAGAAAATGGAAATATTAAAAAAAAATCAAAAACAATTATAGATGGAATTGCAACAAGAGACCAATGAAGAGGCCAAGTGTAAACACGCTGAAAACGCTGTCTTTTTTGGTTGTTTGGATTCAAATATAAGGTGTTTGTAGCTTTTCGCAAATATAGTACACTTGTGTCCAAACACATTGTGTTTGATATTCAATATTACATGTTGGAGACACAATGATTAATGTGTTATAATATATGTTGTTATGTCCCAAATGTGGCTTTGTTTGTGGTAAACGGGTGAAAACAAAAACGTGCAAGTAACAATGAAACAAAAATGCAGCAGATCTTCAATTCATGAAAGCAATGCTTGCATGTAAGCATGTACATGGATGTTCCAAACATATACATGCATCCTGCATAATGTTACAGGGACCGTTTTGTGCGTGAAACAATCAAAATGTTATGCTATTTGAGTTTAAGGACATGTGCTTAACTAAAATATAAATATTAGTCAAGCTCTAGACACGATAATTTTTTGTCCTAGTAAGAAAGTTGTTCATAATTCCACTATATCATGCAGTCAGTTTTCTCTCATCTACAAATCCATACAGGTAACATATCAGTGGTGTTAAAGATTTTTTTTAAAATCCAGGCAGGCGCTTTGGGCCTGAATGGCCTACTTTTTCAAAACTACCCGGTAGTAAAGCACCTATCTCTGATATCCAAATGCATCTATCTTGTCACCGAGTTCCAAACTTGTCACGCCAGTGACTGTGCTGTACTGAATTGTCTATTATTCCAACTAAATCCAACCATTTTCACATTAGAAAAATGTTCCTGACCATGTAAGCTTATAGTATGACCTTCCCATACATTAACTAAAACTAACAAAATTGGTCATAAAAATCAAATTTACTAAAGGGCATTTGGCCAGAGCTTCTTTGCCCTTTAGGCTATGGGTGCTCATCGGGTGAGCGAAGCCTTTTTTCCGCTTGTTTCGATGTGGAAGTCGCTGTAATGTGTCTCCTGGTCGACATCACCATTTATTGCAAGTATGAATTTATATCTGCGGCTGGTGAACAGTCATGTTTCTCATACGTGTCTTACTATTTCCAAAGAACTGGTACGCTGCACCTGACATCCTGACAATTTGAATTTAAGTTGTCAGGTTATCGGTCTTCCAAAATATCGAATACGATACGAAACGCACGCGGTCATTAGCTGTGCTTCAATTATATCCATATTAGTGGACTCTGTCATATAGGCATCGGATAGTTTTCCGCCAGCTCTAGGCCAACCGTCTGTCCTCCGTCTGTTTGTGTTGTTGTTTTGTTATTACTTTGCCTTGTATTAGTTTTCTTGTGATTCCCATGAGTGAGACTGTTATTTAAAGAATTGTTCTTTCCTGAATTGCGCGGAAAGAGAATACCTTTCAACTCTGTTTGGTTTCAACAAGATGGTGCAACTTGTCTGATATGGTAGGATTGAAGTGAAAATTCCTCAATAACTTTATTTCAAGAAACTTCACATTCCACTGGCCCCCAAGGTCTCCCGACCTTACTGCATCTGATTCTGTCATTTGGGGTTGGTTTACAAAACTGAACCTACAAATTTGGATCATTCCTGCTGCAACTTTCCAGACAGTAATGAACAACTTTTTGATAAGAAGTTGCACATCATAGTTGCACGTCATCGAGCGTGGAGATAATTTAAATTCAATTTTTTTTAAAAGCCATTTAAATGACTTAATAAAAATTTTTTAGTTTTCGAATGAATAAACAAAAAATAATTTATGTCTGTAAATCATACATGGGTATTTTAATTTGCATTGGATTTTAATTTGCATTACTTTATCTAGTGCAAATGCAAAAGAATTACCATTGTTCGCAATGACAATTAAAAAATGTTGAAATTTCATTTGCTCAGGCAATGCAAATGCAGATTGTAGAATCGGATGTCAATTGTAATGAAACATGGGAATGCTTTTAATTGTTTTGATTTTCTTTGACTGCTGGCAATTCTGTTTTTAAAGTATTTTATATGTAGAGGTTTGTGGCTTTGATAGGTATTGCCTCATAGTTCTCTCAAATTCATAAACATGTACTGTATAAAATATTTGAAAACCCAAAGTGCCAGATATGAAGGAAATGCTTTGAAAATAACATAGAATAACACATACATAGATAAACTTATTCTCTCATCTGGCATTTCATTTCACACTCTTCATCGTAGGTTTGAGGAAATGAGAGCAATTAAATTTAAAATTAACTTACACCAGGTGGAGTTACAAAATATCTTCACTTTACTTTTTCATGTCGTTTTGGTGTAGAACTGAAAAATTTAAATGTATTTTGCACTTTTTTCTTGACTTTTATCGTTGGTATACATTTGTATTGTATTTGACACAACTAGTTTGCCACAAAAATACGAAATTCGGTTGTTGTTCCTTTGTTGATCGCTGTACACTATTGCCACTATCTGGTATTATTGAACCCATATTTTCCACCATCCAATGTTTACTTTCCATCGTACCTATGACGTTTAATTTATTGAGCGAATAAAAGCTTCTATGGTATGTGTTATTCTATGGAAAATAAGTACAATTGCCAATGGTATTGAAATTATTTTTGAATTTGCATTTCGAAAGGTATTTCAAATTAAACTACAAATTATAATTATCATATAAATTAATTTGCCCCATGTATGCTATAACTATAAATAAGTTATTGGAGTTTCATAATGTTGCTATATTCATCAGCCACCCTATATCAATCCTCGTATTTGTTCTGAATAGAAAAAAAAGAGAGGCTCAAGGCTACATGGGGAATAACCATCCATATCGTTGTTTATATTTAATATTTTGTTTACCAATATTTTCACTATCTACAAAGTAGTTAACTGAGTTGAACGTTACACTTTCACAAAAAACATTTCAAAATTAACGAATGACGTATCGTTTTATCAGTTGGAGTAGCGTTTAGAGGAAGTTCTAGGTAGAAGGCGATAGTAGAATACACGTAGATTATAGTATTGTTGCTTAGCAGAAAGATAGAGAAAAATGTTGCAATATAAATTATTTTTAGCATTTTAAACGGTTAGATCAAAAGAAAATTTAAAGGGTATAGAAATTTCCAACCAGCGAGTTTTATTATTTTTTTTCTTTCTCTCTCATATATTTAAATTAGACTTGTGTCGCACTCGATGACTAGTACTCGAAATCGTTCATTTAATGTAACCGAACATAACAAACACGAATATATCGAACATGTAAATAATGTTCGCGAGGGTCACCCTAAATTAACTATAATAGTTTATAAATTACCCAACTCAAATTTAAATTGTTTTGTTTATTTTGTCTTGATTTCTCATAATATTCCTTTAACATTTATATTATTTTCGTTCACTTTTCTTAACAGTTTATGAATCTTCATTCACCTTTTTTAAACATTTTTATTTCTATCGAGTTTTACTGCATAATCGGTTTTTAAATTACGAATATTATCAGATCTACTCGTAGTACTGTATTCCGTTTGTACTCCTTCAAAGTCTCGCAATTGACTAAATTCACACTTCTGATATGTCGGTCATTTGTAGACCTTTGAATTTAATTATGAATATGAAGCACAACAAAATTTAAGTGGAAAAATGTTAATTCCCAATAAAAAAATAACCTGTGAGATTAAAATATTATCGATGATAGCCGGTAGAGCATTCTTTCCAAAAAAAAATATAAATACAAAAATAGCGAGCAGTTGGCCCAGAGATAAGCTGATGAATATTTTCACCGGAAGCACATATTCTGTGTATAACACAAATTTGTTTAAAGGTTACTAGTGGACTGATTTTGAAAATATGATTTTGGAGAATGGTGCAAAGATCGTATGATCTTATGCTGTTTTGAACTTATGATCTTATGAACTTATGATCTAATGAACTTATGATCTTATATATCCTATGAACCCAATATTATTATAGGATATTATACTATTATCCTATGTTGCTATCACTCTATGATCCTATGTCAATTTTGCATCTATAATCTACTTGTGATATTATGGACTTATGATATGATCTTGTGCTTTTATGCTCTTGTGAACTTTTGGTCTTATGATATGCTCTCATAATCTGATTATCTTTAATTTGTGGTTTACGATAAATAAATAAATGGTTTCCCATTACATCCTATAAAGGAACAGGGGAGAGCTTATCATACTCACTGAGCTGTGCTCTTTCCAGTTTTCACTCACTGATTGGGACCAACAGTTTTATGCCGATTCCGAACGGTATTTTGAGAAGCATATTCATGGCTTAATACTTGATAGTGTCGCCGTAACTATGCGATATGATCGTCGCCGAAAGAATTGTTTTTAAGGTGGTCAGAGCAGGGATCGAACCAGGATCTCATGTACAAGAGGCGCGCACACTAACCATTGCCCCACCGGTTTACGATATATGATCCTATATATTGTTACCTATATTCAGGTACGAATTGTCATTTTCGCGTTAATAAAACAGGTTCTTTTTAAATTGGAGTACACTTAACATTTTACTATAAGTCTTTTCTCAATTAAACCATTGCCGAGTTAACCGTCTAAACTAAGGCTGATCCCAATTTCTCGCCACATCAGCTATTTATTCACCTCTCAATCCGCTACATCAGCAGATTCTCGAACCTTCTCGTAGTAACACAGTTCATCTCGAGTAGTATCGTATGCAGCATACATGGGGCAAATTAATTATATGACAATTATAATTTGTACTTCAATTTGAATTACCTTTCGAAATGCAAATTCAAAAAAATTTCAGTACCATTAGCAATTGTACTTATTTTCAAAGCATATCTGGCAATTTTGGTTCTGATATATTTTATATAGTACAGGTTTATGAATTTGAAAGTACTATGAGGCAATACCAATCAAAGCCACAAACCTCTACATATAAAATACTTTAAAAACAGAATTTCCAGCAATCAAACAAATTTAAAACAATTAAAAGCATTCTCATATTGCATTACAATTGGCATCCGATTCCACAACCTGCATTTGCATTGCCTGAGCAAATGCAAATTCAAAAAATTTTAATTGCCATTGCGAACTATGGTAATTCTTTTGCATTTGCATTAGATAAAGTAATGCAAATTAAAAAAACCCATGTATGGTATGCAGGGGGTTTCGCTGAAACAGTTGTTCGACTAGGTAGTTGGAGTACTAGTATAAAATAGAGTGTAATGAAAGAATAAGCGATAAGTGACTGGAGGTAAACCTTGTTTTAAATACATTTAAATGATATTAGTAAAAGTTTGACTGATGATAATGCATTTTAAATTACATTTGATTAATGACTAAAAGTCGAACTCTATGAGAACTGCAACTATTACAGCACTTTCGAAGGTTTCCGGTTCAAGAAAAACAGCTGTTGCACACTGATGGTGTATTACTCTATGATCGTATCGACTTATTATTATTATGCAGAAATTATGTTTGATTAACACTACTGCCTTTTAAATTATGTTCGATTGATACTAATGAGTTTTAAATTATGTTTGATTAATGATAATGGGTTTTTAAATTATGTTTGATGCTCGTTCTGTCATCAGCAACCCTATGGGTATGGATAGGGTGATATAATACACGGGTGTAACAAAATTTGGGCTGGCTAAACTTTTCTTTTATCCAAACGTGCGCATATCATACTTTGATACAAAAATTAGCTGTCCACGAATGTGATTCAGGTAATACGCTAGTTCAGCTGCATTGCCATTTCTGTGTCGACGTGTAGGGTGTTTAACATTCAACGCCAAATAGGGTTTCCAAAAATATTGAATCATTTGACTTGTTACGAGTTTAACACAAAGGTTCTCAAAGTTGCTCTGGTCGTTAGTATTTAAAAAAAAAAAATTAATTGATCCAAAGTAAATGAATTCGTCCACTACCTCGAAATTATAAGGTTCACTCTTTCCGCCCATCGGGTGGATGTTCTGTTTGTCGAAACCATTAATTTGTCATACCCAAATTTACTGCCAAACATACTCGCTTCTCTAAAAAACTACTCGCAGATTTCTCCCCATGATGTCTAAAACATCAGCGTACGCCAGCATCATGTGGCTTTTGTTGCTGATATTTTCATACGTGCTTTGCTCGCAATGATCTCAATTAATATGTTGAAGAGATCGCATGATAGGCAGCGTTAGCATCACATACGTGGTTGTTATACAACAATAGTCTCTGTCTGAAAATAAGTGTGATGGTATTGATGTAGCGGCAGCGAAAAAGCAAGCAGGTAGTCGTCGCCAAATAGTATTGAATAGTATAGAGAACTCATGGAACGACTTGTATGACTCAAAAGCACTGGCGACATCTGGCGAATGATTCAAAACGTATTACTCTTTTTTTATCATAACTTTGTCCATTCATAATTTTGAAGTGAAACATTGATGCTTTTTGAAACATTTATGCTTTTTGTATTGGTTTATGTAATAACATTGTCGAAATGGGGTATTTATATTAAAATGTTCTATAAAGAGAAAAAGACTCGTTTATGCTCTTTTACTCATACTCTCTACATGAGAGCAGAAAAAGAGTGCAATAGGTTCTCTATACTATTAAATACTTTTTGTTGTCGCTCTGTTTATGACAAAACAAAAACAATTATTTCAGTGAGTTAAAAATTTGGTTTTCATTCCGTTGTATACCAGCTTTCAAACAGCAGGTCGTCGTCGCTCTATTTATGATATTGCTTTATTTATTTTAACAATGTTACATCTAATGTTAAAGCAGATGTAAGAAAAACGAAAGTGCAACAGCAAAAGAGCCTCCGGCACGAAAACTATTCCTTTTCTCATTTTTTAATGAAACATTTACTAATATGCTCATAGAAATCGAACAGGTACCGTGTAACAAAAAGGTGTTAACACATCGCCCGTGAGTTCGAACACTCATTGTTTTTAATATAAGAGTGCTGAGAAACCAGCTGTTAAAGTTTTCCCAGATGAGTCCGTACATGAGCCCTTTTCGAATTTGGTGATTCAATTAGAAACAGTCGTAAGTAGGATTTAATCTCACATTACATTAGTTGTTTAAACTTCATCTTCACTGGTTTTACGTCTAGAAGCTTTATATGTACTACTTCTTTTCACAATAAAAATTGCAAATAATATCGATTCACCGCACTTTTGTTTATCCAATTGTATCAACAAAGTACTATCGTTAGGACGTTTGCCTCCCTGATGTATTTTCTTATTGTCAACATGACCAAGCTGTTGCCTGAAGGTAGATATCAAAATCTGCTGATACTGATTTAACTCTTAAGCGATCATAAAATTCTTACAACGATCAACAAGTTTTGAAACAAAAAAAATATATTATCTTTTAGGGGTTTACCTAAAGGATGTGTTACACTATTATATCAAATGAAACGATTCGCGGGGATATAAATGCAATGCAACTCTCTACAATTTGAAAGAAATCGTATCCTCATTCTGTTTTCGATTTATACTATTAGTTTTGGAGAATGCAAATAGTAATAGAATTAAGAAAAATTAATGTTATGAACAAAACTGAAGCATTGGAAAATGTCAAGAAAAGCCCACCTATTACTTAAAACAACTTACATTAAATTGTATTCTATTGCCATTTACGACTTTAAAACGGCGCTGTATGCTATAAATGAAAAATTTTCTTTATGTATTACGCCCAAATTCTTCCATTAATGCAAACTATATCAAAACTCCAATGAAAGCCCGGTATTCTGTTTTTATGGATTTTTATTTTTATAAGAAGTACGTGAATAAACAATAATGAAAATGTCATGAACCGAGAATTTCCTTCACTTTCCATTTGTTTGGAACTCAACTCTGTGCGAAAATTTAGTAGGCAAAATCAATTACAGGGTTGTTACGCCAAAGTTATTTCGTATGAAAACAATTGCTCGATAATTGTGTGGGAACAGAATTTTGACATTTCGGTAATTTTCACAACCAAAAGTAACACCACATGCGTTAACAGTAAAATGGAGTGGGTAGAGGAATTGTAAATGAAATATTTGGAAGGTAAATTAAAGATAGGTGGTAAATCTCTGCAACAAAATTGTCCGTTTAGAGATAAATGACAAAATTTCTTACGAAAATTTGTTTGAGTTTTTAATTTGCATTTGATTTTAATATGCATTATTTTATCTAATGCAAATGGAAAACAATTTCCATTGTTCGCAATGGAAATTAAAAAATTTTGAATTCCCATTTGCTCAAGCAATGCAAATGTAGGTTGTTTGAACTGGGTACCAATTGTAAAGAATTAAGGGAATGTTTCAAATTACTACTTTCAATTCGTTTGACTCCTGGCAATTCTGTTTTTAAAGTATTTTATATTTTTATATGTAGAGATTTGTGGCTTCGATTGGTGTTGACTCGTAGTACTTCAAAATTCATAAACCAGTACATATAAAATATTTGAAAACCAAAACTGCCAGATATTAAGGAAATGCCTTTAAAATAAGTACAATTCTCAATGGTAATTAATTGTTTTGAAATTGTATCTGTAGAGGTAACTCAAATGAAACTATCATTGTCATATAATTAATTCATTTTGGAATGGCGGACATAGTTTGACGAAAATTGACTGACAGCAAAATCTTTGCGCCTCCGAAATGTCGTTTATCATTTCATAAATCTTTCAGTGTACGATTCACTGCTTTCAATGAGCATTTGTAAGCCATTGTGCACTTGTCCTACACTCACTGGAGGTTCTGCAATTATAGACCAAAAATCAATGAAATTAAAATAAAATCATTGAAATTAAAATAATATCACTTGGTTTCGTTAAACTCATAAAAATCATTAAAATTTTTACTGATTCACAAATTGGTTAACCTTAATTTTCAAAATGCAATTTTTCGGTAGAGAAATTAAACAAAATCTTTGCGCCTCCGAAATGTCATAAATCTTTCAGTGTACGATTCACTGCTTTCAATGCGCATTTGTAAGCCAGAAATTAAACAAAATTCATCGAAATAACTATGAATCGCACTGAATTAACTTGAAATATTTATTCACGAATATTTTGAACACAATGAAAATTGTGAAACATAACTTATTAATGCTCAAAAATTGTGTTTTATCTGAGCACACGCAACAGCAAGTCCAATTCAATTGGAATGACGAAACGAAAGGACACCTCTCTTATACGGTATTTACACCGACCGATAAGGTTAGCGCTAGCTAGCGCATTTCGAAGCTTAACTCCGTTAACCCACGCTAACCCAGAAGATTTCTCATACAATTTAAATCTGTAAAAACTGATGTTCAATTTTTAATCTCATTTCAAACTGGTGTACAATTTGATGAAACTCTGTTATTTACCAAAAAAAAAATGCAACCAAAATAAAAACATTCACAAAAAATCAACTGTTTGACAGACGGAAGACGACCCAAAATTTTGCGACGCGAGGCTGTCACCGAATAATTTGCCGATATAATTGGTTCTCTTCGGTTTAAAATGTGTGCCGATTTGACCGACTGGACCGATTTGACCGACTGATCCAATTTTAAAGGTTCATTTATTTCCAAAACATCCCTAATTTCTACCAAACTGGCATCACAAATAGCCGTCATTTTGATTTTTTGTTGTGCACCATCTTCGATAATTTGGACCTGGCACGGGGTTGTTCTAAGCACAAAGTTGCCACCTAAAATATTACTTTAATCTCAAATTGGGTGGTGTAAACGGTAAAGATTAGAGAAAAAGACTATCGCTTACCTGGCCGCGATAAACTGCGGTCTAAATGCAACATTATAGAGCAATGGGAAGAGGATCAACCACGCCACCTGGCGCCATCTGACCTTTTTTAATTTTCAATTTGATCTGACATTTTCTCTAATTTTTAATTTTCCAGGAAATTTTCCTTCCTTGGGCCAATAAGAATTCATCAAGACCAAAATCTTGAAAATCGAACGATACGTTCGCGAGTTATAAGAGCACACTCGATTAGATTATCTAGATTAGTTTCATATGAAATATCTTTGGCATAACAACCCTGTAATTGATCTTGCTTACGAAATTTTCGCAAAGTGGTGGGTACCAAGCAAATAACAAGTGAGCGAAATTTTCGTTACGCAAAATTTTCGTTATTTTTTATACACGTACGTGTTATGATATCGTAAGTGTTATGTATCGGCGATCAGCACGTAGGTTTACATGGTCCGTTCAGATTACGGCAATTATCTGAATAATCTAGCGGAGGAAACTGAAAGGGCTGCAAATACAGGCAACCTCTGTATTGGGTGTACTCTTCAATGGAAACCTGAGCGGCGACAATATCAGGAACAACATAGATGCAGCGTATAAAGTTAGTTTTAATGGGAAGGAAAGCCAACCCTTCACCAGATCTCCACATTATTTATTCTACATATGGACGAGGTAATGGAGGCAACTAATGCAGAGGCACCGTTAGGCATTCAGTGGAGTATTTACGAACATCTACATCTTATCGAGTACACAGATGACAGATATCTTATGGCCCACAAATTTGATTACATCGAGGCCAAGTTAAACAGACTCTCCGAAAATGCGGAAAAGAAGGATTGAGGGTGAATGTAAAGAAAAGAGGGCTGATACGTATTGGAAAGAACGGTACACTCCATTAACAATTAATGGTGGCAAGATTACCAAGGATAGTGACTACGCGGCGGATAGAGGTGATCGGATAAATAAGGCTCATGTTGCATTCCTAAACCTGCACTATAAGAGGATATCGCAAAAGACGAAATTGGGAATATCCAACTGAAGGAAGGAAGAGAAGGTCCAAATATTTGTCAATCGTTGTTTGGGACAGATACTCAATATCTACCGGCACAGAACAATTTCTAATGTGGTACTCACGTAACGTATATGCAACAGTCTTATTGAATTGGGTATACGTAGAGGAACATGGACTTGGATCGGCCATATACTGAGGCGCCCAATATCAGATATTGTCAGAGCGGCACTTCAATGGGATCCGCAGGGAGACCACCAAATACATGGAATCGGTGCCTGGAAAAGGAATACAAACAAACTCTACTATTAAATAACTTTCCAGAGGCAGAAATCGTTGATGAGAATTCGTTGACGCCCTATGTTCTTCGTGAACCTTTTATTTGAACTTTGTATTGTAATATTGTTTTATATTATTATATTATGTTTAAATAAATAAAGGAGATATAAAAAAAAATCGTAAAAGGGGGTTCTCTTCCTCGCCATCAAGCATCGTTCGCCATCGCAGCTTTCGTGAGGTTATCGCTTTTATCGATGTGTAGCGAAAAAAGTATTAGGCGAGACCTGACCTGAGTCTGAGTTTTCTAATGTTGTTTCCCATCCACTATCACTGCCTAATTCTCCGCTCGTCAACTTTATTTGGTTACTGTTTTCCAGACTTAGTTTCTACTTTGTTTACTTATTCAGCAGTTTATATTAGATAGTCGATCTCAAATATAATTCTGACTTTCATTTCAAATATACCTATCTATGTATCTACATTCCCATTTTAGTAAACTTTAGTAATTATTTTTTATTGCGATTTACATATACGCATCATGATGCCATCTATAGATGAAATGTACCCAAGATATTCCACTTTTGTTTTTATCACCATGATAGGTTATCTTGGGTGTTCATTTATAGTGTACAAAATTCCTAATGAATTCTACAGTTGCAACCATATCGCGACGCGAAAACATCTATAAATTGGGGTGAAATTGGCAACGCAAAAACAAACGAATTTCAGCCGCTTACGAAACTGAAAATGAATTACGTACTATTGTGGATTTCTATTATTGCAACCCTGCGTCTAGAAGTTCGCGGTGGCAAAGTGAGTTAGACAGCTACTTTTATTACATTAACTCAAAGAAGGAATATAGATATACTTTTACTTATTTTTCGCTGAAACAGATTAAGCAGCAGAAAACAACCTCCTCAGTATGTTTGGGTAAATATGGAGATTTAGTGGCCATGCCGGGAACGTGTTCCGGTTTCTTTTTCTGCATAGAAGGCAACGCTATTGCCAGTTCATGTGGCAATTTTTATCAATTTAATTCACGCCTGGGCATCTGTGATCATCCTTGGAATGTTTTTTGCAACGGCCAAACTTCTGGCACTGCACCGGAAATAACAGAGGTGTCATCCGACTCTGAGGCTAAATATGTTTGTGCTCGCTCCGCTCCTGAGGGCCATACATTCGGCAAATCACGTTCATGTACTCAATTTTATGTTTGCCGCCAAAATATTGCTGTGCGACGCATTTGCCCACCACAAAAACACTTCAATTTAGAGACTAAGATTTGTCAAGATGTCGGACAGGCTGAGTGTGTATACTCGAATGACCGCGATACAAGTACAGATCCAGCAGTCGTTGTTACACCACCGACAACAGGTGGTATAAGAAAACCTGGCAATATGAGCGGGTTGACAGTCAATTTTTCGCCATCTTCGGTTTGTTCAAGTGATAAAGAAAACACGGCTGTTGCCCATCCCTGGGACTGCGGTAAATATGTGTATTGTTTAAAGGATCGACCATTGGTGCTTTCATGTCCAGAGTATTTGCACTTCAATAGCCAACGTCAAAGATGTGAATGGCCAAGTACTGCACAATGTTTAATGTGAGAAATAAAATTCCAATAAAGGTTTTAAAATTTAACATGTCTTAAGTTTTCTTAAATTCAAGAACAAAATAAAGTTGTTTTGTAATTTTTGAGCACATTACACAGTCCCACAGTGAGGCCGATTGGAAAAAACACGGTAATAATGTCACAACTTTTAAAGAAATGTTCTGACCATATTGAAATATACTAGACATTTACTGGTTTCCGTGTATATAAAGTAGATACGCGCTGAAAAATCTGTCGTTTTTTGTTGTTTGGATGCAAATATAAAGTGTGTTTGGAGCTTCTCACAAATATAATATACTTGTGCCCAAACGCATTGTGTTTGCTATTCAATATTACATGTTTGAGACACAATGATTAATATGTTATAACATATGTGTTTGCGACACAAATATATCTGTGTTTGTGATACAAATACAACCGTGTTTGTTGCACTGTTTACGCTCTCTCGAGAGCAAGAGAATAAATGAGGGCAACGAGTGTGTATATCTTGTAAGTATGTTTCTGTATTTTTGCATTATTCTCTTAGTGAGTGATTCATACATATTCCAGAATGTGCTTGTAAATTGCAGATGAAGTCAGTGTTTCTTATTTTGGCTGATGTATTGCGTTTTAATTTCATGTATTCAGTCGTCAATGGTTCATCGGATAGAGGATATCATATTGCTTTGGTTTTTGTGTTTGTGAAACTGGAAAGGGCAACAACGTGAATACATTTTTCTGTCCGAGCCTCTACTGAAAAAATCGGAATGGCGGACCATTTGTGAAATATAATAAAAAAAACACAAGTAATTAATACACGCTTGTCTTGCATGAACTACATTTGTATATAAGTATATTGTTTGTGTACCAACGCATAGTGATAACCAAGGCATAGTTGAAACCATCTGAAAATAAACACGTGAGAGACAAAAAGGAAGGAGAAGCAAAAGAGCAGCAGATTCTCATTTCATAAATGCAAGTAAATGTAAAAAGGGTAATTTTAAATATTTGAGTTTTTTGTATCAATTATTTATAAATGTGGATATATATTGATAACATTAATTATAATAAATAAAGAAAGAAATAATAATTCGTTTCTAAATATTATTATGTTTGGGAGAATATACGCATATGTTTCCAGCTAAGTAAACATGCTAATGTTTACATTTAAATACACCTGAGTTTGGGACTTGCAATCATATAAATGTTTGAAGTGTGTTTCAAACATATACATGGTTCATGCAGAATATGTTTGGGAGAATATGTTACAGAAGCCGTTTTTTTTCAGCGTGTACAGTGTATTCTTCATTGAAGTGTTCCCAATTTAGGTGTTCCATATTCCCAAAGTGTATATGGTAGTGTGTAAAGATATTACACCGTGCGACAAGATTTTTGACGAAAACTACGAAACTATATACGGCTGATAGTAGTGACCATTTATATTAAAACTGCGTACCCACTTTTTCTTCCGCAGGTTTCATTTCCTTTTTAAAGTACTTTGAATTTTCAAAGGACATACAACTTTGAACAAATTATTTCCGTACTTCTACTAGTCGTACAATGGTGATCTGGATATCAAAATAAAGGAGACAATCTCAGTTTTTTATGTTTTTTTGTTTGATTATCAGGTGAAACATGAGCCAAAAACTGTCCTTTCAATGTTAGTCGGCATTTAACATTGTGCCAATAGTCCATGAATTTTATATACTCGAAAATTAGTAACTTAAACAATTTGGGTAGATGCAGCAAAAGTAAAAATACCCCAAAACATAACCAAAGTGTCCCAAGAGAAATCAATTCTGTGTTCTTTGTGGCTTATTTGTGCCTAGAAAGAAAAAGGGCGCACAATACTACGGCAAACTTTATTCAAAATAACGAAAAATTGTAATCAGTTAACTTTCAAAATAACTTGTGGTATGTGCCTTAAGTCGCGTGTGAATATTGTTACCGTAGTATAAGACGACCAAAGAAATCATCCAATGAAGTACATATACCCAGTGAATTGGATGCATCGTAGTGAACATTCTACAACGTCATGCTACTTTTGTCAAACATATCCGCGTATCACTGGGATAAAATATGAGTTCCGCTCCAAAATATAGTTATTATAGTTGCGATCTAAATTAAATGCGAACGCTCCTTCTGAAGAGCAGCAAAATATTCCAGAAATATTTGAAAGTGAATTGCTATGCACCGAAAATTTGTTGGATGACATTTCGGAATTTGTGACAAATGAAAGCGACTTTGTTTCTGTTTTGCGTCATTTTATAATACAGGGTGATTTTCACGATATAGAGCGTGATAGAAAGTGACACGAATTTTTTTATAACATCAGCCCGAAAGCGCTTAAACAAGCGGTCCTTCGATGACTGTTTACCTTGAACGCCCTGGTATACTGCATGCTAGTGATATTGAAGAAATCATAGACCATAAATACGTTCCTGATGAATGGAGTCTATTTATAGATGGCTCAGTAAAAAGTTTGAAGGGAGTATTACTTCGTATTGGTTATCGGTAGCCCGCAGTGCATGTTATTTATGGGACCTACTTCTCTGGACTTTCCCTGATAATTTGGGAAATTTTAGCGACGACCATGGCGAACAGTTTCACCAAGACATTGCTGGTATTGAAAATCGCTTCAGAGAATAAAGTACCGCCCATATTCTGGGTGAATGTTGTTGGATTATATGTCGCAACACCGATCCTCAACACAAGCGCCAAACCAAACGCGTCTGCTTTTATAAATATAATCTTTTATACTACTAGTGTTACAAATGTTTTTCGCTAGTCTCTGCATAGAAATAAATGCATAGTTCTTCAACAAGCAAACAGGAGCACGGGATAAAAAACTAAGAATGTCGTTTTGCTACAAATATATAGAATTTTCATACGATTATTTACTGGTCGATGATGTTGTATTTATTTATTCTAAAGGGACAATTTAAAAAAATTGCTTCCACTAAACTAACAAAGATAGAATTGTGGAATTTTAGTATGTTTAAAAGTATACCATAGCCTCCTACATGTATTTTCCCCAAATTGTTTTATTACAAATTTTCAAAAATGTTCAAGGATAAAAATTTGAAAGGACATTTTGTGCACAGTTTTCTCCTGATAAGTTGAAACAAACAAAAATCATTAAATGCTGAGATTGTCTTCTTTCATTTGATATCCAGATCACCATTGTATGACTAGGAGAAGCTCGGATATAAATTGTTCAAACTTGCATATCCTTTGAAAATGAAAAGTCCTTCAAAACGGAAACGAAGCCTGCGGATGATAAAGTGACTACGAGTTTTATTAAACATGGCCACTACTATCACATGTATATAGTTTCGTTTATGTATCAGAAAATATAACACGGTGTTATATTCAAACTGTATTTTCCCTACGTATATAGAATTCACATTTCTAGCGGTGTTTATTTTTGGGAAACTTTGACGTGTTTTTCACTCAGTTGAAATTGACAGTTCAAATCGAACGATTGAGTGAATGAATCTGTGTGATGTGTTTCAAGTGCGTAATAAGCTGAAACATATTTATTTTGTTATTATTCTAAAGTACATGTGCGGCTCGAGAATATAGATTTATTGTTTATATCTTCTGGCTCTTTTGAATCGAAATTGAGTTAATATTTAGTTATGAATTCAATTAAACAAATACTAGTTTGGTATATATATCAGACGCTATTCGTTGATTTTTGAACAGTTTCGTCTTTCGAGCTGCATAACTAATTGAAGTGAAAAGATGAAATTTCTGTGGGTTTTCTGTGTTATAAGCCTTTTGGCGTATTCGGTCAATTCACAAGAAATCACAGAAGATCCTGGAAGCACCCCTACCACAGTAGACCCTGGCAGCAGCACTACCGAAGTAACCACCGAAGAACCCGAAGAAACTACAGTGGATGGTGCTGATAGCTCTACCGAAGAGTCGACATCTAAAAGACCAAGGCCACCACATCCTCCATGTGATCATCCTGGTGGTCGTCCCGGTGGTCGTCCACGTCCCGGTGGTCGTCCACGTCCCGGTGGTCCGCCACGTCCCGGTGGTCCGCCACGTCCCGGTGGTCCGCCACGTCCCGGTGGTCCCCCACGTCCCGCTGATCTTCCACCTCCCGGTGGTCCCCCACGTCCCGGTGATCGTCCACGTCCCGGTGGTCGTCCACGTCCCGGTGATCGTCCACGTCCCGGTGGTCGTCCACGTCCCGGTGGTCGTCCACGTCCCGGTGGTCGTCCACGTCCCGGTGGTCGTCCTGGAGGTGGACCAGGTGTCGGAGGACGTCCAGGTGTTCTTGGTCGTAGACCATTTTTTGGGCGTCGCCCAGGCCGTGGTTAGTTTCCACTTTAATTTTGAGAACTTGAAATAAACACGATTAACCCCATATTTTTTACACGATTTTAATTTTACACAACTTATTTGGATTTCGCTTAAACCTAGCCACATGGAAATTGTCTGGTCTTATACTCCCGTAATTCAGACTGTCTTGCAAAGCACAACGCTTAGTATTGCTAGATTATTTATTATTATTGTCTTTACTCTTTGACGTTTTTTAATTTATGTTAAAGATAGCAATCGTTAACCAGATACTTTATTACGGGTGTAGAATTCCGACTCTTACTCTAACTCAATGAAGCGTTCAGGCCATATGATACCTCATACCGATATTCTAGAATGTGGCTGAAGAAGAGACGTATATCAGTCCCCGGCGAACCAATAAGTATTTTGCAAAAAGGTCCTTAGAACATTCAGCTTAACTGTCTGAAAGTCTATAAGATTCAACGTGAAGTAAGACCCTAGATATTCCGGTATGTGATGGAAAACGATCGATTTAAATCGAATTCGATTTGACATAATAATTATATTCTTTTTGTACAAATAGTGGATATCAATTTATTCCTCTTTTTCTGCAATTGAATAATATACTTTAAATATACATATATAAAATATTTGTGTCCATATATTAGGAATTATGAATAAATAATCAATATTCTTCGAGATTGAGGTCAGATTTGCTGTTGTTGTATTTATTTTCCTGGATATTTCGCTACTCCTTTGTGTAGCATCATCAGGCGATATAAACAATATATACAACAACAGCAAATCTGACCTCAAGCTTGAAGAATATTGATTATTTATTGATAAAGAATAGGTCGAACAACAGAATACAAATAAAAAAAATTATGAATTATGATAATATAATTCGTTTAAATAGTCAAATCGTATTCGATTTTGACTCCATCGATTTTCATCACATGCCGGACTCATAGAAAAGGGCGGGCGTTCGACGCTTTCGTTGTCCTCTTCATCCTAGCAAATTCTGCAGTAATCATGAGCTGAGTTTCGAAGTCTAGACGCGTGTCAGTCTATTAAACCGTGTCCAATGATCACAGTTACTTGCATAGAAATATCTGGGAATGGATATCAGGTTAAGCTTACGATTTAGGTTATAATTTTGCCATACACTCAGAAAAAAGCAATCCCTAAATATGAATTTAAAATTAACTTAAATTTAGTTAATGTATCAGAAGTTCATACTACAAGTTTACAAGGTCACGAAAATTTTTCTAAATAAAAAATGCTTCGTTTTTTTTTTTGGAATAATAGACAATTCAGTTAAGCACACTAATTGGCATGACTCGTTTCGAATTCCGTGACAAGTTCATAATTAGATGACCACCTACTGTGCATGATTTGGTAGATCTTTGGTAGATCAGCAATCGTATATGTACAATCTTTATATGCAATTTACATATTCAATTATTATTATTCCAATAACAAGAGCCGAAAACTTTTCCCTCCAAGTTTTTCTTTTCCTCGTGCATTTTCACAGAGCTGCAGCTGCTTTGAGGTTAGTTGATCTACAACACACGGTAAACATTTTTGTGATAGTTAGCTTTCGAATGAGCGGGCTAATATCGGTTAATTCATTTATACTTTATATAAAATTATTATATAAATTATTACGTAGTAAAATTTTTACGGGATTTTTAAAAGTTAGTCGGCGTACCATTCTTTGTAATGCCATCCAGACTTTGCGTTTTATATTGTAGGCGTTTCATACACACAATGTAAAAATATTCAAACATTAGTTTTTGCTGCGTTTATAGAATTCTCATTTCTATCAGTGTTTTTTTTTGAGAAATTTTGCAATATTTTTCACTCAGTTGAAAAATAGACAGTTCAAATAGAACGACTGAGTGAGTGAATTTGTGTGATGTGTTTCAAGTGAGTAATAAGCGTAAACATATTTATTTTAATATTATTCTAAAGTACATGTGCGGTATATAGATTTAATGTTTATATCTCCGGGATCTTTTGAATTGAAATAGAGTTAATATTTAGTTATGAATTCAATTAAATAAATACTAGATTGGTATATATACCAGACGCCATTCGTTGATTTTTGAACAGTTTACGTCTTTCGAGCAGCATAACTAATTGAAGTGAAAGGATGAAATTTCTGTGGGTTTTCTGTGTTATAAGCCTTTTGGCGTATTCGGTCAATACACAAGAAATCACAGAAGATCCTGGAAGCACCACTACCGAAGTAACCACAGCAGATCCTGGCAGCAGCACCACCTCCATCGTAACCACAGCAGACCCTGGCAGCAGCACCACCTCCGTCGTAACCACAGCAGATCCTGGCAGCAGCACTACCGAAGTAACCACTGTAGATGCTGGCAGTAGCACAGAAGAATCGACATCTAAACGACCAAGGCCACCACACAGACCACATCATGGTTGTTTCCCCGGAGGCCGTCCTGGTGGTCGTCCCGGAGGTCGCCCTGGTGGTCGTCCCGGAGGTCGCCCTGGTGGTCGTCCAGGCTTCTTTGGTCGTCCAGGCTTCTTTGGTCCTCCAGGCATCTTTGGTCCTCCAGGCATCTTTGGACGCCCTGGTTTCGGAGGTCGTCTAGGCTTCGGTGGCCGCCCTGGTTTCGGAGGCCGTTTCCCAGGCCGTTTCTCAGGCCGTTTCCGAGGCCGTTTTTAATTACCAATTTAGTTTTGTCAACTTCAAATAAATCCCGATTATGAACTCAATACTTTTGTTATCCCTCAATTCGCACTATACTTTTTTTTCATGATTTCGCTTTAGCACAACTTTTTCCAATTTCATTTAAATCTAGGCAGTTGGAAATTACATGGAATTATATGATTTCTTGTTAGAAATGTTGTAATTTTTAAAAAGAAATATTCCAAATTTCGCACAGCTTTTCAAAGCACAACGCTTAATATTGGTACATTTTTATATTATTGATGAACTTGTCACGGAGTTCGAAATTACTCATGCCAGTGAGTGTGCTTTCCTGAATTATCTATTATTCCAATTATAAAAAATTATTTTTCAATCAGAAAAATGTATCAGACCTTGAAAGCTTGTAGTAGGCGTAGGCGTCATGGATTAATATTATACGAGGTGCTCCAACTCGTTCTTAATTTTTTGATTGAAGCGAATCGAACGTCTGGGAGTTGTAAATTTTAGATTTAAGAGAAGAATTCTGTCGCTGATGTTTGATGAGCTGAGGTTTGAAAGCATAAATATATGATCATCGTGAATGCACAAACTTAAAAATGGAGGATTTTATTCGATATTGAAGCAAAACAGCCGACAGACTTTCGATTCTTCTCGGAAGAACAATAAAGTGAAACATCAGATGAGAGAGGTGGAGCATCCCCTACATTTTAGCCTATTGTAGGGGCTGTGCGAAAGGCACCAGCGATACCCACCATTTTCATTATCAGCACGTTTGTCAACAAACTGAGGTAAGTGGATATTGCAATCACCTGACACCAAACGGCCGAGCAATATCGGGCGGACAATATCTGTATACATCCAGCAAACTATTTTCGGCGACAGGCTCTACCTTCTTCGATTGCCCCTTTACACGAAGATTATCTGCATCTAACGGGAATATAGGATAGCTAGATGCAGCTCATATACATTTTCAGAGGCCAGGGAGCCCACTTTGTAACTGCACTGGTGCTATGCCGGCAGGGCCAGGTGATTTGTAGGACGTAAAACTTCCTCTTGCCCAGTCGAGTGTTTCTTCTGTCCCGATATTTCTCGCAATGTGCGAGATGACGTGGTTGTTTGGTGAGTCCAACATTATATTTTCGGACCAGTTTTCTGGAAGATGTGTGTCAACTAGGAGGTCTAACGATTCATTCCTTGATGTCATCCATCGCAAGTTTTGTTCTTTCAAATATCCCAGAGATGTGGAAGTCGTCGAGAGGAAAAGGAATGCTCACTCGATACCTTCCATCATTTGATCAACTCAAAGGTTTTTTTTTATTATTCAGTCTTTGGAATACAGTTCTTTACATACCAGAAAGTATTTTATCTAATTCTTATATCTAAGTATACGGCCCTGTTCTTCTTTTAGGATCTTGGGGAAAGTATATATAAGTATATTACAACAACATACTACTAAATTTACCAATACGCATTGAAAAATCGAAATCATATTTCATATTCATTAAATTAAATTCCTTTAAAGGCTCTTGTGAAGGGTTCATGCATAGCATAATGTATTTTATGAACTCATACATTGAAAAATTCCTTAAATCTAAGACGTCTAATAGGAACATTGAAGCCAATGAGACTAAGAAGACATGGACAGCCAATTTGACCAAATAACAATTAAATTGATAACAATTTAATTGTGATGCAAAGGTATCATCAGGCATATCTCGTCTATCTTTAATAATAAAGATGGTCATTGCCCTTGTTACAAACATAAAGGTTAGTACACAAAACTTACTATAGAAGTGTCTCTCCTCTATCATATTTATTGGTACTGCCTCCAATTGTGTGGTGCGCATTGACGTCCGCACAAAGAACAGTACCCATTTTATACGTCTCCGCCTTCTCAATAGGCATCCTCAGCAGATGCGACGGGCGGGGCACAGTATCTTTGTAGGATATACAGGCTGATGCTAACTAGAAGTTGCCATTGTCCGACTCGACACACTATTAGATGTAACGTCTCTATAGCATTAGTTATATAAAATAAATATATTCAAATGTTTATTGACCAATATACACGTTCTCGCCGTGCCTATGCCTTTGAAAACGAAAAGTTTGCATCATGGTTCTTCAATCCGGAACATTGTGAAACGCCTTAAAAAAATATAATAAAAAGGTTTGCTTTGGTGAGATTCGAACCCCGGACCGTTTTCTAGTCGGGCATGCTATCATCGTGCTAATTTGTGTTGTTAAACATCGCGCGTGTCCAAATTAGGAGTACTACCTTCCAATACCAACACAATGTAAAAAGCGACGGTGCAGCAACCAAATTTTCACTACGTCTTACCGAGCTGGTGGAAATTTGGGTGATTGGTATACACTATTTTGTTGGGAAACATGTGTGATTGATACGCATTACTTATAATTTAATAACAATTTTGGTTTATTTTTTAAATTTTCGTTAAAGTGTCAAAAAGGACGCAATAAATTACATCTGTAGTAGTTTGTATGTGCGGTTGGAGAGAAGAGACAAGTATAAAGATCTACCTTACATACTTATACATACACAAGCTTATGGTTAATTGTAGATGCGAATTATAATTATGGTAAAATAATAATTGCAAATATATTATTTTTGGGTGGAAAACAATCAAATATGTACAAAAATTACTACATTTTCCGTGAAACTTATGTACAATACATATATAAATAATGTAATAGGAACCATATTCCAAACTTATATGGTAGTTTGTATAGATATTATAGTTATGTGTAAACACACATACTTATGTAAAAAATGTCTGCATGCATAGAATCCGCATTTCTAACAGTGTTCCTTTTTGGTAATATAACGATTGAATGGGTGAATCGGAATGTAACATCTTTTAAGTAACAATGCTCAGTTTCACATTTAGCCATTCTTCATTTAAATGGAATTTAAATTCCCGATATTTGTCATTTAATATGAACATTTTCCGTGGGCTTTTGAATTGAGCTTTTAAGCAACGAGTGTGAAACTCGCCCTAATAAGTTTAAACATGTTCATGTGTTACTATTATAAAGTACTTGTTCGTTCCGAGAATATAGATTTATATCGTCTGGATCTTTTGAATCAATATTATTTACTCAATTTCGCTTCAAAAGATCCAGAAGTTATAAACATTCTAAATCTATATACTCAAGACGCACATGCACTTTATAATAATAACCCATAAATATGTTTAAGATTATTAGTCACTTAAAATACGTGAATTAATTCAACTAAACAAATACTAGTTTGGTATATAAACCAGACGCTATTCGTTGATTTTTTAACAGTTTACGTATTTCGAACTAGATAACTAATAGAAGTGAAAGGATGAAATTCCTGTGGGTTTTCTGTGTCATAAGTCTTTTGGCATATTCTGTCAATGGACAAGATGAACCAGTAGATGATTACGGCGATAACGAAGATCCCATAGTGGATGATGAAAACAGCAACCCTGACGACACTACAGTGGATGATGGTGGTAGCCCTGGCGAAGAATCAACGTCTAAACGACCAAGGCCAGGTCGTCCCGGTGGTCGTCCTGGTGGTCGTCCTGGTGGTCGTCCCGGTGGTCGTCCCGGTGGTCGTCCCGGTGGTCGTCCGGGTGGTCGTCCTGGTGGTCGTCCTGGAGGTCGTCCCGGAGGTCGCCCCGGAGGTCGTCCCGGAGGCAGCTCTGGTGGTCGTCCAGGTCGCCCCGGAGGTCGTCCTGGTCGCCCTGGTCGCCCCGGAGGTCGTCCTGGTGCCGGACGTCGGCCAACCCGTGGTTAGTTCCCACTTTAATTTTAACAACTGCAAATAAACATGATTATAAACGAAATATTTTTGTTATCCCTCGATTAACACCATACTTTTTTACACGATTTGACATTTACGCAACTTTTTTGGATTTAATTTAAATTTATGGAAAGAGAAGTTCCCTGGGTTTATACAATTATTTGTTAGAAATATTGAATTTTTTGCAAAGAAATATTCCCCAAATTCACACAGTTGTACACTGCTTAACGCTTAATATGGGTAAATTTTTATACTCGTATTGTTGAGGTTTTACACGTGTACACTTTATTTTTTTTATTTTTATACTTTGATGTTTTTTAATTTATATTACAGATAATATTTAGTACCCAAATAATTTTTAGGGGTGTGGAGTTTCCTAAAGTTTGACTACAACTCCGCAGTTTTAAACTTCTGAACTCCGACTCTTACTCGAACTTTAACTCCAAATCCAACTCCAATTCCAACTCCACAAATAAAACAAACGGATTTAGGTTAGGTTAGGTACAAGGGGAGTTGTGTTACCACGGGACGTCATATTCCGTCCCCATGGTTGAACCTGTAAATAGGCCTAGAAACGATAAAAATCAGTAGTTAAATTGACAAAATTCGGAAATTTTATATTGAAAATTGGAATAGGGGCGTTTAATCCAGATAATAAATACGATAATAAATAAGAGATGTATGTCTGTTAGATCCAACATGAATCATGATCCTAGATTTGTCTCATACTCATACAAAATGCAAGCCTATGAGATGAGATGTTCGACGCTCTCGTCCACCTCTTCATTCCCACAACTGCATGAGCTGATTTTCGAAGTCTAGTCGCGTATTATCCTATTAAACAGTGTCCAGTCGTCACTACTACTAGCGTAGAGATATCTTGTCTAGGAATGGCGATCCTGCATTTTGTGACACAGACCATCTATCAAGCTACCTAAGTATCATTAGCAGGGTTAAAGATAGATTCTGTTTAAACCACGGGCTTGTATGCAGAAAGGGGCAATTCACCATATTCTATTTCATTGAGCAGTGCCTAGAGCAGTGCCTAATCTCGACAGCTCATCTGCTCTAGGGTTCCCTGGAATGTTCCCACATAGTTCCATATGTTTCCATATAGGGTGAATATCAAAATGCTTGGATATCTCATTTAGCAGGCAGGCATGCAGTTCTGGAAGTCAGGAAAACAGATTGCAGAGATATTATAGCAGGTTGACTGTCATAGTAGATGTTGATACTCCAGGGGGTGATGACGTTCCGTCCCAGCCAAAGAACACATTTTCCAAGTGCCATAACTTATCGAGTAGAGTGTATCTTCTATCGCGACATTTCCCGCAACGTGCGAGATGACGCAGTTGTTCAGTTAGTCAGAACTTATGTTTTCGGATCAATTTCCTGGAAAGTGTGTGTTAAACAGGAGGTCTAAGATGAAGTCCATCGCCCGTTTTGTTTTTTCAAATATCTCATAGATGAGGGAGTCGCCGAGAGGACTTTGCTCAGTCTGGAAATCTCAGACGCATTTTCAAAGCCTTCGCAGTAATATTTCCAAGACCTACTCTTTGAAGATTTAACTCTAATTTTGTACACATTTCAGTCTCGCTCCTTCCTTGAGGACTTTGCCCTATGAAAAGCTTTCTTCACGACTTTCTCAGGATTTGCAGATCCTTGTTCCACTACGGAGGATTTTTCTGACCTCGGCAAGAACCAGTGGGATATTCGGAATATAGTGATATGTTAAGAGTTGAGCGCATAAGGTGTTAAGAGCTGAGAGCATCTGTTAAATCGTCAACCTCAGCGCTATTAATTGGTACGGAGGGAGCAATGAGTTTCATAAAAACGTTCAGAATTTGTTTGTACTTGGCTCTGTTTGTTTTGCGAAAGTTTCTTTGAACCGACACAGTGATGGTGTTCTGCGAGAGGGAAACGTATATGTAACGATGATTGGAAATATATTGCTAACTCAACACTTTCCATTCTTTGATCGACTCAAAGTTATCTTGTCATGTAAAGGTGATATCACTGAGCTTGGATTCCGACAGTGAATTAACTGGCCCCGCAGTATTCACAGGGTTAGTCTCATCCATGTTCTGTCTTGTCTTCCATTACGGCCATAGTAGCTGTAATTTCGGTGAGTTGATGTTAGTTTTGGCTTCCTGGTCAGATTATATGAATCTGACCGAAGCCGTAAAAAAATACTCCTGAGAATGGGAAGTATTTGGTATTAATGTCAAGCACAGTATGTCGTGTGCTTCAGAATCCTGCAATTTTCTCACCTTCCAATTGACAAATAGAAGGTCGCGGTTACTGGCCTTTATTTGGCGTAGGACAGACTCGTTGGAGGACGCCGGTATCCACGCGCGAGTTCTTGGACGTGACGGGATATTGTTCTTGTTAACGACATCTAGATTGGCACCAGACCTTACTTGTCCCGCCTTAGAAATGGCTTCTCTGTACAGCTCAATAGATTATTTATTTTCAAATCCGATGAGCTTAATTCAGCCTTGGTACCAGCCTGCTTTACAGCAGACGGGTGGTGGCACAGGGGAATCCCTGTGCAACCACAGCGATTAAGGGCAGCCAAAACACCCAACCATCTATTTCGGAAGATTATTAAGGGCAGCCAAAACATCCAACCAACTATTTCGGAAGATTATTCCATCTACATACCCTCTGTCGATGACCGCCATAGTGAGGCTCTCCGTCAGCATTTCACTACATGACTTCGGTCCGCGATTCTCGGTTACCTTGGGTCATTTAGACTTCGGCGAATCATTGGATACCGCGGGCCGGTCAAATTCCTTGCCCAGTTAATGCATTGCTTATGCATTGTCTGTGAAATCTGCCAGATCGACCTTGCCCAACCTCTCTCGAACTATGGCAGCTAAACGTCGACGATTTCGCCGTCCGCGTGTCCTTTGCTGAATCATTATCCTCTATAATACAATTGTCGTTATCGTTTGCTGCTTTGTTGTTTTATTGTTATTAGTAGTATTCATTTTTGGTTCCACGAGTGTAGGGATTTGAGGTTGGCCACACCATAGCCCCCAGTAGTACGGTAAGAACGTATTTAATTGGGGTTTACTTTTTATTTGAATGATCAATTATGAAGAAGAACGTGAATATAAAAATTAATGTGAGTCACAGGGGAGATGTGTAAACATCTAGTAATGAAGTTGGAAGTACTTATGCTTTTAGTATATTTCTTTTAATTAATCAATTAAATGTATCAAAACTTTCAATATTGTAAATACATAGGAATTTGCTGGTTTTTGTTTGTTTTATTTAACTTATTTGGTTAGTAAATGGGCACACTGCAGTATATATGTACTGCATTAAAAATTACAGTAAGCAGTAAATTTACTGATTACTGAAAAAATTCAGTAAATTTTTACTGATAATGAAATTTAATTTGCATTACCAGTCAAATCATAGGGCGGTATTCATAATAATCAGTAATCGGGCATTACTGATTACTGAAAATTCAATGCACCTCATCGTAATCATGTAGGCACTTTATAAAAATTGCTGAAAAAAATTTTAGTAATCAGTAAAAATTTACTAGTTAAAGAATTATTTTTACTGAAATTGTAGTAGTACTGCAAAAGTGCCCATCTATCGTAAATGCCTTAAGTACAAATAGTTAACATTGGCTTATGGTAACTAAAATAAGATATATAAATTTTTGATTCGATTGTATTTAAAAATCTATGGAAAACTGCATCTATAGTAGTGGAATTGTTAGTTGTGGGGGTTTGTGGAGAATTGCTCATATGCAAGTGGAAAACGTCAAATAAAAATTTTGATAAAGCTTGCGACTGTGGGTGTGCACAATTTGTATTAAAATCTCCACCCATAATAATTGGCATGAGATGGAGATTGTTACCCAATTGTCGTGCACCAGTTTCAGTGTGAGGCAACAGTACGTAATGAAGATTTGTTATAATCTTAATTTATATTGGAATCTAATAGAAATTTTATTAGAATTAACATTACCTCCATTCAGCTTTGATACACTTTGTTGTTGTTTTATGTTCTGAGTTATAATTCTTTTGGTGTTTTGTAAAATATTTTATTATTTTGTATTTGTTGCGGTTGACAAGTTATTAATCAGCTGTTTACTGAAATGTAATGTTATTTTACAGCAATGGTTTTCGAAAATTAGTAGCTAATATTGCACACTAGATGGTGCCTATATGCAGCTGTTAAGTATGAATGACAATCTCAAAGATGAAGAAACTTTTAGTTTTTAGTTTTCCTTATATTTGCCAAGTTTAGTTTTTAGTTTTCCTCATTTTGCTTTCTTTTAGTAAATTTCTTATTAAAAGTGCAAAAAATCTTTTTACAAGTTATTAAAATTAAATGTTTTTGTATTCATTTTATTTATTTGTTTTCATTTGCCTACGATAACATAATGTACGACAATTAGTGAAAATTAGTAGCTACTATTGCACACTAGATGGTGTTGAGTATATTGTATGCAGCGTATGATTACACTAACACACTCATACATAGCTCACACCGATTTGATAACGCTTTACGATTGGTTAACGATTACATCGCACATCTTACTCTAAATTTGTGATTGTATTGTGAAAAAGATTTTTACCCCCAGCGTATAGATGTTTACACATCAAAATTTATTCATTCTACCAAATTAATAAGTTACATTTTTCAAAATTCATCATTTTAATTTTGTTCTACAAATAATTAAATGAAACTACCATTTCGATCAGTTGTGGCAGGGTTACGTAATTGGGAACTACCTAGAAGGGGATGCCCTTCCGAAAATTCTGTTGCGCGAAATTCTACTTGTTTCCTATGAAAGCTATTATCATCGTCTGAATCCATTAGAAAAGTATAGGAAACCCGCTGGTATAAAGAAAGGCCAGTTTAGGTAGTGCACTGCAAAGATAATAGAAATACCCTAGTATTCAATTGTTCGCCGTTTTCACCAGATGACAAATACTGTTTCCGTGCGACCAGTTTACACCTGGATACGACGAAAAATCACTCAAATATCATTTTTATTTCGATTCGGTTGTTTGAATTTGAAAATAAAATATATATAGTAAAAAGGTGTATTGCTTTTGTCAATATTTGCAAATACAAAACCAATAAAAAGCATGGTTAAATATTGTTTCCAATAGTTTTTCTTTTCAGGGAAATTTTCTCATTTCTAGAAAATTTTCCTTGATTTTCAAATCTTTCTACGGGTTTCCTTTATCTTTGGTGCATTGCCAGATATCACGAATGTAAAGAATCTAAAGAAATCACACATTCGCCTCTTGTTGTTGTAAGAGATGTTCAGTATTTTGGTACTTAGGGATCTTCGTTCGATTGTAACTCACATATGTACACTTCATGTAAGAGTTTGAACACAGAAGCAACTACAGTGGATCCTGGTAGTAGCACAGCATTACATGCTTTTTCTCAAAATTATAGTAATTTTGTTAACACATAGTCGGAGTCGGTCTGAAAAAAAGTGTAGTCCAACTCCGATTCCAGGCAAATTTCATGAACCCCGACCCTTAAATCCCAACTCTGACTCCACACCTCTGTTATTATCAATAACGTCGCCGTAACTAAGCCAGGTGACCGTCACCTTTGGGGCCTTAGCCCGAACAGAGTGGAAAACATCAAAAATTTGACAGAAGCACTTGATAAAACGAATGAATGTATCGGAATATGTCACAGATTGAGAATGCGAAAAATTGGATAAAAATTGCACAAATTTTCCATCTGCATGAGAAGCCGCAAATTTAAAATAAAATATATTGAATTTAGGCGAAATATACACCCCTCAGTGGTGCAATGGTTAGTGTGTGCGGCTCTTGTACATGAGAACATGGGTTCGATCCCTGCTATGCCACCTTAGATTTCTTTCGTCGACGGTCACCTCGCTTAGTGATGGCGACACTATTGAGTACTTAGTTATGATAAAGCTTCTCAAAATACAGTTCGGAGCCTGTGTAAAATTGTAGGTCCCAATCAGAGAGTGTAAAACTAGAAAGCGCACAACTCACTGGTATGTAGAAGCTCTCCTCAATCCCTTCATGGCATGCAGTGGGAAACCATTTATATATTTTTTATACACCCAAATATTATTCTGTTGGGTCGGTGTTAAAAAGTATGTTAATTCCCAATGTAATGGTATAAAAAGTGGGTTATTTTGTTATTTACATTCTCAGCAAGTGCAGACTGTTTATTTCAATCAATACTCGAACTAATTAATATAAAATTGATTGTGGTATATATTTTTGATTCATTGCATTTTAGTTAAAAAATTTCACAGCGCCCAGTTACTAATTCCGACCAATAATCGAGAGAGTAGATGAACTGACGAGTTTTAGGTCAAGTGTGTCATGATTACATACGTATATACCTCTTCTAAGAACAGGAGCTGTCGCTCAGGCGAACGAAATATGATCTGGATCTACAGATTACTACAAACCAGGCAGGTATGGTTACATTACAACCTGAAGGGTTAGAGGGATTACTGGGTATTGTGTGAATAGCAGAGACACATCTAGACTCATGATAGACAAATAGAACTATGCTCCTGCACGGTTTTTTATATGAGCAGGATAGCCGTTTTAGGATCTTACCCCACTTCGGATCTTCAACACATTTAGGAAGTTAAGCTGAAAAATCGTAGGATTTTTTGCGGTGCAGCGTTGCAGACCAGCTCAATTTTTTCAAAAGAGTTTTAAGCACAAATTTTAACTTTTTAAAAAGATACGAGATCACTATCAGACATTTTATTAGATTTTTCTTTTGTTTATACAAATTCCTAATTTTTCTTCCTAACAGCCGAAACTCGATGGCCAATCACAAGTATTTAATTTGGTATTAAACATTAGAGGCGTTCCACAGTATCGTTCGACTTCACATTCACATTGGCAGACTACGTACGTACTGCTGCATTCCTTTTTGGCATCAGGGAATGTAGTACCATCCCGTTTACCCACACAACGTCCTCCAGAGGCACAATGAGTTCCCGAGGGACCTGCATGTGGTCCCGTTCGTGCTGAGTATGGTTTATTACATTTTGCATTTTCGGGATAGTCACATCCTCCAGTAGCCACACTGAAATGCAAATTATTGGGGCAATTGAAGACTGTGGCACGTTGGCTCTCACAGATAACAAATTGCTGACATATGTCCCCGGGTATGGGTCCTCCATTGGACCTACCACAACAGAGGGGATCACAGTCGCTAACGTCCGATGGTGGTGGTATTGGAACTTTCGTTGTTGTTGAAGTCTGTGTTGCAGTTGGAGTTTCAGTTAAGAGATTAGATGAGCCGGTGGTAGAAGATCTATCAGGGTTTGGGTCAGAAGCACTATTTGGATTAAGAGTAGAATTCTTTGTAATTCCATCGGATGACGTTGATCTATTAGAACTAGAATTCACGTCTGCCGGATTTGGCGTGGGTGTAAATTTACCGGGTGTAATTGAAGTCGAAACTTCTGAAGACGGCGAAGATATATTTTGGTTAGGGGTAGATCCATTGGGCTTTCCACCAGATGGTGTTAAAGAAGACTCTTCTGTCCTTGGTGTTGATAAACTAGAGATATTTGAGTCGGTTGAAGATCTGGTGATTGACTTTGAAGAAGGACTCTCTGGTGTTGTAGATGATGTCGATATATTTATTCTTGACTCCGTTGAAGAAGAATCCCTCGGCGTCGATGATCCATTTGACGCCGGTTTAGTATAACCTCCTGAGACAGATGTGGATCCGCTTAGATTTTCTACAGATAAAGTTGAAGATGATTCGTTTGCCGTTGATGCTTCACTTGGTAATGGAGTATATATGCTTGGTGCTGATGCAGTTGAATATCTTGAGCCGCCCGGATCTGAAGTAGATCTAGCCAAATTTCCTCCATTTTTCGTTGAAAAAGACAGAAGTGTAGAAGAGTCACTTGTAATTGGGGTAAGTGTAGTCGACCTAACATTTCCCTCCGACGATATTGTTGACTCAGATGGACCATATGTTGATCTACGTACTGCAGAAGAGTCATTTGGGTTCAGTGGTGTCGATCCGGTTAGCGATACACTGGTTGGTGATGTAGACGATTCCCTTGGGGAAGATAAATCGTTGGGGTCTGCTGTAGTTGCAGGCCCATTTGTAGTTGTGAGTCCAGCAGGTCCTAATCCGAATAGTGTGGAATATTTCTCTTCATTTGGTGAAGTAGGTGACACTCTAGGGCTAAAAGAATCGGTAGCGCTTGGTGTAGGTTTAGATCCATTATTAATTGTGGATCCAGCTGAGTTTCCTCCAGATGGTGTGGAATACGTATCTTCAGTTGATGAAGTAGACGCAAGTCTTCGGGTAACTGTAGACCGATTTGTAGTTGTAGATCCAGATGGGTTGCTTCCAGATGGTGTAGACGAAAAACTATATGCTGCTGTAGATTTCGATATTCTACAAGGTGTAGAAATATGTTTTCCGGAAGAGGCTGCAGTAACATAAATGGATCGAGTAGATCCTGCAAAATTGACATCAGATGTGGCAGAATCGTACCCACTTGTAGATGATATGGCTTCTTTGGAATTTTGAGTAGATTTTCCTGATGTTGGTGTGTTGGAATCACTTACATTGTCAACGGAACCGTCTGGGGTGGTAGCTTCAAGTACTGTAGAGTACCCATTTTTTGTTGATTCACCTGGTGTAAGTAAGATATTGGATAAATTTCGATGAACAAAAAAAAAAAACTGTATTACAACGCATTATTTACCTGTGTTTGCGGCAGAAAAATCTGATGTTGATGATACTGTGGATTGGGTTGAAGACGAATCACTTGGGGTAGTCGAGGAATCTCTCAGATCTGATGTGCGCATTGAAAGTGTAGGTGCATTCGTTGCTTTCGTTGCCGAAATAGTGTGAGTTGTTCTTTTAGATGGTTCATTAGACGCAGAACTTGGTGTAGATGTTATGGCGTTCGAACTAGATGGGGTAGTTGCCATTTCTGTACATCTCCGTGATGTATATCCTGTACTATTGGGTCCACGTGAAGTTGACCCAAGTCCAGTTCCAATTAGACTATGGGTCGAACAAATAACTGTAGATGTTGATGATGCAGAAGATATAGTTGAATGACCTGAGTAGAATGGTGCTTTAGAAGACCCACTGGGTGTTGGGTTGATTGAAGAAAGGCTTGTTAGAGTTGACTCCGTCTTTGTTAGAATAGGAGTTGGTGTAGTCGCCGAAGGTGTTGATCTAGGTGTTTTTGTTGATTTAATCGAATTCAATGGACTTTGCGTTTCTACAGATTGTGTTGAAGTAGTCGAATATCCGGAAATGTTATCCGTACATGGGCGCTTAGGTAATTCAGTATAGATTGGATAGGAATTCGATGTGGACGATGCCGTGTCATAAAATGATGTTTCAGTTACATCAAATGGTGTACGGGTATATTCGGAGGAATCATTTTGTGTACCTGTATGTTTTGTTGTTTCCGCACTTGATATGGTTGTACCAGATTCACTTACTGCTGGATTCGATGGAGAGTGACTTGTTGGAATTGAACTGGAATGAGTTCGTGTAGTCTTCGAAGGTATTGTCACTGGTATTTCAGTTGATTTTATCGGATTGAGTTGGGTTTGCATTTCTACAGATGTGGTTGAAGTAGGAGTAGATCCGGGAATATTTCCTGACAATGATGTCTTAGAAGATTCTGTGTGCCTAGGATTGGGGTTAGGTGTGCAAGATTCCATTCCAGATGGCGATGGTTCAGTTACATCAGATGGTGTAGGGGAATATTCGGAGGAATCAATTTGTGTACCGGTGTATTTTGTTGGGTTCAATCTATATGGGGTTGTATTCGATTCACCTGAAGTTGGAGAATATTTCCCAGGCATGGGATTTTTTAGTGTTGATGGTCTAGGATCGGATGAAGATTGAGTAGATCCCAGTGTTCCGTCAGTGCATTGTGGTTTACTAATCGTTGCCGGCATTGAAGGATAAGTATTGAATAATACTGATGACGACTCAGATAGAGTTGAGTCGGTTATACCAGATGACGAAGGAGTAGATTTAGAGGTTTTATGTGTAACCGTGGAATCATTTATTGTGACTGTAAATCCTGTGGGTTTCGAATTAGTAGGAGTTATATTGTCCCTTGATGTTGGCATAGATGTACTAGATGTAATTGTAGCGAAACCTTTCGGCGTCGGTGACGAAATATAATCAGGGTATTCAGCTGCTCCAGTTGGCGTTAAATTAGACGAAGATTGGGTAGCGGTAGATGTATTATCGGTGCATGGAGGTCTAGAGGAAGAAGTTGGGGTTAAATTTGATGAACTGGTCTTCGATGTAAACGTTGGCGACCTATTGGAATCATTAGGTATGATTGTGGATTTTGTAGAGCGTAAACGGGTTTGCGTTGCTAAAGGTGATTTTACTCCAGTTGAAGGGGCTGTATGCTTTGAAGTACTTTCTGTGCAAGGAGGCTTGGAAGCGTCTGTAGATGTTGACATGGTTTGTGATTGTGAATATTTTGACCCATTTGAACTAGAGACGGTTATACCAGTTGGTGTGAAACTATGTTTATCAGGCGTTGGTTTAGATGGACCACTTGATGTGGGCTTATGTGTCTCATTAGAAGTATTCGGTTTGGCTGAATACTCTGTGGACCTTGAACTACTTGCCATCGGAACTGGTGTAGATTTAGTGAACGGTGAACTATTGTCTGTATCTGACGGAGTAGTGTGGAAGGAATCCGAGGATCTTGAAATCGACGTCGGTGGTGTGCGTGTCGTCGATGATTTCGAGAATGCCGGTTTTGTTGGCTTTGCATTCGATGCGGTTTGTGCTCCATTAGAAGGAGAATAATGGGATGCCTTGGAAATATTGGGTGTACATGGTAGTTCTGAAGAATGGGAAGGAGTTGAACTTGTTAGTTTGTCTTTTGGCACAGAAATTGTAGACTCATATTTTAAAGGTAAATCAGTGTAGGTGGGATTGACATTGGTCGCAGGTGGCGGCGAAGGCTCTATTATAGGTAAAGTTGACTCTGATGGTTTTTGAGATTCTGAGAACGTGTCCACTGTTGAAAATGCTGTAGGTAGGGAAGTTGCTACGGATGATGTATATTCTGGTGTCTCAGAAAATTGAAATGAAGATTCTGTATTCATTGGATTCGATTGCTTTGTAGACAGGGTAGACTCCGAAGGGGTGGGTTCCGTTGGATTGAATTTTGAAGAAATTTTTGTTTCTCTAAACTGGGGAATTTGCGTGGTATCAGCTCTACAAGGCGTGTTTGAACTTGCTCTAGACGTTGGTCTGGTTACTGAGAAATCAGAAGAATGTGTCGATGCTGTTGTATCCTTGCAACATATATCGCAGTCACATGATTCGCAGGTCTTTTCTGTGAGGGAATCGTAACCTATAGCACTACTGCAACCTGCTCTGGATGGTAAATCACACATTTGCAGTGCTCGATTGAAATGTAAACCTTTTGGACATTGGCGTATGGTGACATGTCGATTCGTGGCACAAACCAAAAATTTTGTACAACTATGTGGTAATGAGATACGTTGACCGATATTCGCCTTACTGCATATTGCAGCATCTGAATAATTCCAAAGACCCACTAGAACAGAGGCTATGGCAAGGTATCGAATCATTTCCTTCGAATAAATATCCGCGTAAAACAAGTTTCGTTATGGATTCTATCTCTTCTTGATACTGAATGAAAATTTGTAGAATCGAACCACCTCCGGCCCTATTTATACGAATTGCACAACAGTTCTTCTTAATTCAATAGTTGTGTTAGTGGCGAACGATGGCAAACAATTTTTAATTTATATGATAAATTGTGATAATTGTTATTAAAATGTGTTAAATTAAAAATATAAAATGTTCAACTTGCAACAAAAAAAAAAATACAAATACTTGCTCGAAGTGTTATCAAACATTTGATCTCTGCCACACTAGAAAGAAACCCAAGTGGTTATGGTGATAAGATGAAGGGTCACGACGTGAACGGAGAAAACAGTTACAATCGTGAAACAATCGTACAATGTTTCAGATTGTTGAGCTTCAGAAGGTCATTGGCACATACTCTGAGAATGCACTAAAGTCAATGTCACAAGTTTGTGTTCCTAACAGAAGTCTTTAGAGTTGTTAGGTGAGGAGGGAGATAAAGAGCATAACCATTAATAGATGCTTCGTGATAAGAAGCACATATAGGGTAAGATACTGATTTGATTACCATGCATTTTGATCAATTCCAGTTGACAACTACCATCCTGTCATACCTACCCAAAAAAATTATATAATAAGAGAAAACGATGATATCATTGCAATTTTTGCATTCAATAACTTTATTTAAAATATTTTAACGATTTATTTACTTTTTATATGATCGCAAGTCTTTAAAATGTCACTGAATGCTGTACCTGGTGCACATGGCATTTTGATTTCACATTCGCACTGGCAAACTATGTATCCTGCGGAATTGGGATCATGAAACATTGTACCATCTTTTTGTTGTGCACATTTGCCCGAATCAGCACATGTTGTGCCAGAAGGCCCTGTTGAGGGTCCATCAATTCCAGCTTTACTATTTCCTCCTGTGACAGTTTTGCTATTGCCAGTTTCTGTGACGCCATTGACACTATCACTGCCAATATTAGATTCTCCGTCAGTTGCACCTGAAATACTTGTGTTATCTGAACCACCTCCCTTATTACATCCACTTCCGCTTACACCGTTATCTAATCCCTCACAATCTTTGTAAATACAAGTCTTCAAAGTTTCGTTAAAGATTGCGCCAATAGCACAAAACCTCTCAATTGGGCATTTACAGATGCATATTATATATCCAGTGGAGTTTAAATTTGTGAATATTGTGCCATCAGGTTTGTCAATACATTTGCCAGGAGTTTTACATACACCGCAACCACTAGTTTCACCACCGGTTTCAGTGCCACTACTTCCATTTTCGCCTCCAGTGTCATCACCTCCTTCCTCGCCACCAATTACACTTCCATCTTGACCTTCAGAGCCTCCCGTATCACCAGAAGCGCCACCTCCATCTTTGCCCCCGGAACCGCATTTATTACCAAAACCGTCACCTTCTCCATTGCCTGTAGTACCACCACATCCACCCTCGCCAGCAGTGCTACTTAAGCTGTCGTTGCCACCTCCTCCGCCAATTACGTGAACGCAAAACTTTAGAGGTTCGTTAAAGATTGTACCAGGAACACAGGGTTTCTCCAGTTCACATTCACATCTGCACTCAATGTATCCAGTTGTTATATTTGGATTAGCAAATATGGTTCCATCTGGTTGGTTGACACATTTGCCAGGGTTGTTACACCTAACTTTCCCAGCAGCACAACCTCCACCACTAGCACCTTCTTTAACACATCCTACTGCACCTTCTGAGTTGACACTTCCGCAAGACCCACCACTTACCTCAGAGCCACTGGTACTGCCTTTACTGTCGGTACCGCCTTCACTACCACAGGTCACTTCCCCACCAGGGCAACTTGTTTCACCGGTATTATCAGCTCCATCAAATGCTCCTCCGCCATTTACGTGAACGCAAAACTTTAGAGATTCGTTAAAGATTGTACCGTGAACACATGGTTTCTCTAGTTCACATTCGCACCTGCACTCAATGTATCCAGTTATTGTATTTGGGTTAGCAAATATGGCCCCATCTGGTTGATTCACACACTTTCCAGGGTTATTACACCTTACTTCGCCAGCACCACAACCGCTACTAGCTCCTTTTTTAACACATCCTTCTTTACCTTCTGTGTTGTCACTTACACAAGACCCACCATTTCCCTCAGAGCCACTGGTACTGCCTTTACTGCCGGTACCGCCTTCACTACCACAGGTCACTTCCCCACCAGGGCAACTTCTTTCACCGGTACTATCAGTTCCATTAAATGTTCCTCCGCCATTTACGTGAACGCAAAACTTTAGAGGTTCGTTAAAGATTGTACCGTGAACACATGGTTTCTCTAGTTCACATCCGCACCTGCACTCAATGTATCCAGTTGTAGTATTTGGATTAGCAAATATAGTCCCATCTGGTTGATTGACACACTTTCCAGGGTTATTACACCTTACTTTGCCAGCACCACAATCGCTACTATCTCCTTTGTTGATACATCCTTCTTTACCTTCTGAGTTGTCACTTCCGCAAGACCCACCATTTCCCTCAGAGCCACTGGTACTGCCTTTACTGTGGGTACCGCCTTCACTACCACAGATAACTTCTCCTCCAGGGCAACTTGTTTCACCGGTTTTATCAGTTCCATTAAATACTCCTCCTCCATTTACGTGAACGCAAAACTTTAGAGGTTCGTTAAAGATTGTACCGTGAACACATGGTTTCTCTAGTTCACATCCGCACCTGCACTCAATGTATCCAGTTGTAGTATTTGGATTAGCAAATATGGCCCCATCCGGTTGATTTACACACTTTCCAGGGTTATTACACTTTACTTTGCCCATATCGCATTCGCTGGCAGTACCACCTTTGTTAACACTTCCTTCTGAGCTGCCACTTCCACAAGACCCACCACTTGCATTAGAGCCGCTGGTACTGCCGTTACTGCCAGTACCATCTCCACTACCACTTGCCTCTTCTCCACCAGAGCAACTTGTGCCACCGCTATTATCAGCTCCATTAAATCCACCTTCGCCATTTACGTGAAAGCAAAACTTTAGAGGTTCGTTAAAGATTGTACCGTGAACACATGGTTTCGCTTGTTCACATCCGCACCTGCACTCAATGTAACCGGTTGTTGTATTTGGATTAGCAAATATGGCCCCATCGGGTTGATTGACACACTTTCCAGGGTTATTACACCTTACTACGCCAGTACCACAATCGCTACTAGCTCCTTTTTTAACACATCCTTCTTTACCTTCTGAGTTGTCACTTCCGCAAGACCCACCACTTGCCTCAGAGCCACTGGTACTGCCTTTACTGCCGGTACCGCCTCCACTACCACAGGTCACTTCTCCTCCAGGACAACTTGTTTCACCGGTATTATCAGTTCCATTAAATGCTCCTCCACCATTTACGTGAACGCAAAACTTTAGAGGTTCGTTAAAGATTGTACCGTGAACACATGGTTTCTCTAGTTCACATCCGCACCTGCACTCAATGTATCCAGTTGTAGTATTTGAATTAGCAAATATGGCCCCATCCTGTTGGTTTACACACTTTCCAGGGTTGTTACACTTTACTTTGCCCATATCGCATTCGCTGGCAGTACCATCTGTGTTAACACTTCCTTCTGAGCTGCCACTTCCACAAGACCCACCACTTGCATTAGAGCCTTTACTGCCAGTACCATCTCCACTACCCCTTGCCTCTTCTCCACCAGAACAACTTGTGCCACCGCTGTTATCAGCTCCATTAAACCCACTTCCCCCATTTACATGAACGCAAAACTTTAGAGCTTCATTGAAAATTGTACCAGGAACACATGGTTTCTCGAATTGACATTCGCACTTGCACTCAATGTATCCAGTTGTTGTATTTGGATTAGCAAATATGGTCCCATCTGGTTGACTGGCACATTGTCCAGGGTTGTTACACTTAATGTCAGATGTGTCGCAGCTGTCGCCATTTCCCTTTACATGAACACAAACATTTAAACTTTCTTGAAAGATTGTAGCAGGAGCACATGATCTTATCCGCTCGCATTCACATAGGCAAACTATAAAAGACGTGGCATTTGTTGCCGGTAATATTGTTCCATCGGACTTTCCTGCACATTTGCCGGGGTTTGTGCATTTAATACCCGATGTTTTGCAAAAGTCACCACTTACGTCACTTGCGTTAACACAAGATGCGAGAGTTTCGTTAAATATTGTACCAGGAGCACAAGATTTCTTCACTTCGCATTCATTCTGACATTGTAAATAGCCAGTATTAGTATTGGGATTTGGAAATATTGTTCCATTCGGCTGACCAGCACATTTACCAGGATTGGTGCAATTCGTGCTATTCGCACCACCATCACCACCACTTCCTCCGGCATTTATGTGATTGCAAGTGTCTAAAGATTCATCGAATTTAGTACCAGGAGCACAGGGCATTTCAATTTGACATTCACATTGGCATACTATATAACCGGTATTATTAGGGTCAGCAAACATTTTACCATCCGGTTGTCCAATGCATTTCCCAGAATTAAAACAAGTTGTTCCCGAAGGACCCGTCGACGGTCCAGCACGATCGCTAATGTTCCCTGTGTTGTTACCAGATACAGATACGTAGTCTTCAACACCTGGTGTTGGAGTATCAACAGAGAGGTTTTTAAACGCCCGTTTAACAAGTTTCGATCCGCAGGCTGCTCTATCCCTCATATCGCAAATAGAATCGACACGATTGAAATGCAATCCCAGAGGACATGTTAAAATCCTATCGGTCTGGCTTTGTCTACAAATCACAAATTTGGTACAATCGACCGGATGAGCCAAGCGGGTGCCATCTGGATGATTTTCACATATATCCACCGCCAACCCTTTAGCGCAGATTATGCTAAGGACAAAGGTAAGGAATGCGAAAAGATCTGAAACTAAATATGAGGATAATAATATTTAATCGCTGTCTAAAATTCAGTTAAATCCTAAATACCTTTCTTCATTCCACAAAGAGTTAAGTCAAAAATTCTGAACCAAAATCTGTTTGATTGTCGTTATGATTTGTTCGGAAGCCTAAAGAGCACTAAATGCTACAATTCAATAAATCCATGTATTCAATTCCAGTTAAATGTTTGACAAGTATCTTCTTTACCAATCTTTTGATAGCATTGCCCAATATCTCTGTATACCCAAAATGAGCCACTTTTGTCCGTGCCATTTCACATTATCATTTGATTAGGTCGAATATTTGCTGTGTTGTTTTTACTGGAAGGCATTTTCAAGTTCACGTTCCATATTCAGCTGATAATGTTGTGTTATCTTTACGCATATGAGAAATTTAGTGCACTAGTTTGACGGAAGTTATGACGTCATTATTTACCCGACTTTATCGAAGGAAGGAAATAAATAATATCGATAAATGCCGGGTCTTTTATTTAGAGGTAGCTTTTTGACAAATTTTACTCTCATGGTGGTTATGTTCAGTATTTTTTGACATGTCATGACATGGAAGAGGCAAATCAATCAGTTGTCGTACGAAAATCAGCGTTCTACGAAATGCAAATGAACCTTTCATGCAACATTCATTGAAGCAAATATGCAAGGTTAGGTAAAATAAAAATGAGTGTCACAATTGACACACTTAACCCATTTGGGACCGTTGTGATACCACAAGATGTTGTGAATAAATATAAAACAGTCAATGTAAAAGTAACATTACCTGGAATGAAATTAATTGTAAATCATTGCAAATTTGAGTCTGTAGTTTGTTTGGGGTTTCGCCCAAGAAGTACTTTTTTTTTCTAAAGGGGTTGGATTTCAGATACACCCTTCAATAACAGAATGTAACAAACGTTGAGTTTACGTTGTATTTATTTATTTTGCCGTAAACATATTAGCGATACAAGTAAAAGGATGCCAACTCTAATATCCAATATCAAAAACACAAACATTTCAATTAGAAAAATTGCGTATATTTTTAGTGTAGTACTTTTACAATATGAGATAGAGACATTTTCTTCTATTAGAGATACTCTGCGACTTGGTGAGCCTTACGAGGAGTTAGTTATTCTAACGTGGATAGTCACATACTTGCAACTTTTGGTTAAATATTAGCCCGGCGGGACAGGGCATCTTGATGGCACACTTAGATTGACAGACAATGTAACCATTAGATTCAGTATCTGCAATTAACACACCATCGCGTTGTGTTGCACATAAACCAGAGGCATCACAATTTATACCTGGCGATGGTGGAGGTTTGTTAGTCGGTTTCTTTGAAGAACATGGAGGCGTTGTGGGTCTCTTCGAGGTACATGGACGTGTTGGGGGTTTCGTCGTTGTACATGGAGTTGTTGTTGGACGTTTTGATGAACATGGTGGTGTTCTGGTCGGAGGTCTTTTCGAAGCACAAGTTGTTGTAGTAGTCTTCCTACAGGGAGTTGTTGTTGGACGTTTTGATGAACATGGTGGTGTTCTGGTCGGAGGTCTCTTCGAAGCACAAGTTGTTGTAGTAGTCTTCCTACAGGGAGTTGTTGTTGGACGTTTTGATGAACACGGTGGTGTTCTGGTCGGAGGTCTTTTCGAAGCACAAGTTGTTGCAGTAGTCTTCCTACAAGGAGTTGTTGTTGGACGTTTTGATGAGCATGGTGGTGTTCTGGTCAGCGGTTTTTTCGAAGCACAAGCCGTTGTAGTAGTCGTTCTACAGGGAGTTGTTGTTGGACGTTTTGATGAACATGGTGGTGTTCTGGTCGGAGGTCTTTTCGAAGCACAAGTTGTTGTAGTAGTCTTCCTACAGGGAGTTGTTGTTGGACGTTTTGATGAACACGGTGGTGTTCTGGTCGGAGGTCTTTTCGAAGCACAAGCCGTTGTAGTAGTCGTCCTACAGCGAGTTGTTGTTGCTGGACGTTTTGATGAACGTGGTGGTGTGTTAGTTATACACTCCGTTGAAGGCCTTTTACGTTTGCATGGAGCCGTTGGTATTGGGCGTGGTGGTGGCTTGCATGTTGTGGTCGTAGTTCTACGTGGCGTTGTTGTGATAGTACAGGGCTTATGTGGCCTTGGTGGCGGTCTGGGTGGGCCTGGTGGTTCGGGTGGACCTGGTGGTTCGAGAGGACCTGGTAGTTCGGGAGGACCTGGTGGTTCGGCAGGACCTTGTGGTTCGGGTGGACCTGGTGGTTTTGGTGGACCTGGTGGTTCGGGCGGACCTGGTTGTTCCTGTGGTCTAGGTGGTCCGGGTGGACCTGGTGTTTCGGGAGGACCTTGTGGTTCGGGTGGACCTGGTGGTTTTGGTGGACCTGGTGGTTCGGGAGGACCTGGAGGTTCGGGTGGACCTGGTAGTTTGGGTGGTCTAGGAGTGCAAGGAGGAGATGCGGGTGGAGCTGGTTGTTCGGGTGGACTTGGTGGTTTGGGTAGAGTTGGTGGTTCGGGTGGACCTGGTGGTCCGGGTGGTACGGGTGGGCCTGGTGGTTTGTGTGGACCTGGTGGACTTGGTGGACTTGAGGGTTCGGGTGGACCTGGTGGTTCGGGTGGACCTGGTGGTTCGGGTGGACCTAGTGGTTTCGGTGGACGTGGTAGTTCAGGTGGACCTGATGGTTTGGATGGACCTGGTGGTTTCGATGGAACTAGTGGCTCTGGTGGACTTGGTGGTCCTGGTGGACCTGGTGGTTCGAGAGGACCTGGTGGTTCTGGTGAACCTGGGGGTTCCGGTCGACCTGGTGGTCCGTGTGGACCAGGTGGTTCGGGTGGTCCTGATGGTTCCGGTGGGCTTGGTGCTTCGGGTGGACCTGGTGTTTCCGGTTGACCTGGTGGTTCGGGTGGACCTGGTGGTTCCGGTGGTCCGGGTGGACCAGGTGGTTGGGGAGGACCTGGTAGTTCGGGGGGACCTGGTGGGTCGGGTGAACCTGGTGGTTCGGGTGGTCCTGGTGGTTTGTGTGGACTTTGTGGTTCGAGTGGACCTGGCAGTCCAGGTGGAACTGGTGGTTTGGGCGGTCTAGGAGAGCAAGGACGAGATGCGGGTGGGCCTGGTAGTTCGGGTGGACCTGGTGGTTCGGATGAACCTGGTCGTTCGGGTGGACCTGGTGGTCTTGGTGGCCCGGGTGGACCTGGTGTTTCTGGTGGACCTGTAGGTCCAGGTGGATTCGGTGGTCGAGGTTGGCCAGGAGGTCTGAGTGGGCCTGGTAGCCTCGGTGGTCGGGGTGGCCTTGGTGGTCGCAAATTGCTATATCCACAGGATATCTGGCAGGCGGTGCAATCAATTGTGTTATAATTCCCATCATACACATTATAATCGATTATTTGACTGTTTGCATAGCTCAGATCACAACCAGCCATATATTTGAAATCACACATTGATTTGAAGCGATTAAAATGTAAGCCCCATGGGCAACTTGTTATTTCCGACGTTAAATTGGCACGACATATGATGAATTTCGAACAATCGCCGGGATGGGCCAACCGTGTGGCATCCTGTTGGTTCTCACATACATCTAAGCTGCGAGTCACACCCAGTAGGCTGCAGCCTACGAGTGCCACAAGCAAACAACCTATTCTCATAATTTTATTCCCGTTAGGAGAAGTTGTATCATGGGCACTCTAAAGATACAATTAAACTAAGGCCAAAGCCATTACACTGATGTTGACACCATAAATGCCTATCTTTTATACATTTTCTCAGGTGGTACTGAAAATGGAGGTAATAGCTTCGTTAATTTAGAAACATGTCAAGTAACAACAACTACAAGACTTTACCAATTGTACAAGACAAATTTAAAATAATTAGAATATGTGTATATTAACTAAAAGGTTATTAACTAATTAACTTACTAGAAGTGTAGGGGTTTCTTTCAAGCAGTAAAGGGGTTTGAGAAGAGATCTATTGAAAAGGGGTTGATCACCTATTATTAGACAATCGGTTGTAGAACTGGCATGCGAATAGTTTTAATGTAGAGGTCAAATGTTACTAGAGTTTTTGTTTGGAAAAACAAAGGTTAAGGTTCTTTTAGAAGCAATTATAGATCACAATCTAATTTGTTAAGTGTCCGATCGTATGGGAATATTACGGTATGAAAACACTGGCAAAAACTTTGTTTTTGCCACCAAATACAAAAGAAACATATGACATTTAGAAAAATTTATATTTTATTAAAAAACAAGAGTCGACTCTGCGCTTACGAGCAATTAATGGTGAGTGTGGCATTTTTTAAAGCATTTTTCATCCTGAAAGTTATTACCAACTTGTAGATTCATTAGAAAAGCTTTGACAACTGCTGGTCTAACAGTGGTAGATTATTTAAGATTTAAGATGTTCAGTATTTAAGATGATGATCAAAGATTGTGGTCACATAGCAAAACATGGCCTATTTGGCCTATCGTTTTTTATAAGCTATAAGCGGTCATTACCACATTACCTCCTTGGTAAGTAATCTCTTCAACTCAAATTTCGTGACGATTGTCCATGAATGGCATTGTGGACAATAAGCTCTCGGAAAGATTGGATTCCGACATCACAACTATATTTGTGGATCCAGGCACGTATGCAGGGGGCCCGAACTCCCGGATCCATCCCCCTATTCGTTCAGTGGTGATGTTTGAATGTAGTGCTATTTTCAAGCTAAATTTCAAGTTGCCGTCCCCCCCCCCCCCCCCCCCGAAAAAGATCCTGCGTACGGTACTGTGTGGATCCATCAGAGATGTAGCACAGACAACTGCCATAAAAGGGAACCCTACAGTACCAGGTTTTGCAGCACGTTAATTTTTTGTTCTTTCTTCTTTTGTCAGTTACTCTAATGTCAATGACCTACTCGACCTTGGTGACCACCGCGACATCTCTGGCCACCTTTGCCACGTTGAATTCCTTTGCGATGTTTATGGCCATTACTTCCTCGTTTAAGGAAGCAGTAAACCCGGTCTGATGGAGTCTGATTGCTCCCTAAGCCGGCTTATGGTAATGACCATATGGACGATAATGACCATGACTTGGAAATCCTGATTTTAAAGGCCTTGGTCTCTTTGTAATCATAACTGCTTTGGTAGTAATAGTGACTGTGCTTGAATCTGCCACCATAATAGCTTCATTGTAATCGGGATTATCTTCATAAACTGCCGCAATTTTAATACAACCGCTCATGTTAAGCAAATCAACCATATTAACTTCATAGTTCCTGATAAATTCACATAGTAAGTGTAAGTGAATAATTTTATAAACACGTTTTTCCAGTGGACCCCACATTTCTCTCAGTGTTTACTGTTAAGACGTATTGTCAATTTTCCACTCAATATCGTATCTATTAAATGAGTGAATGTGTGATATATTTTGAGTGACGTATGTACATAGATGCGTTTGGCTGAATCTATTTATCTGTTTTTTTTTTTAATATTTTATTTGAAAATAATTGTATTATTTTAACTGACGTCAATTTTCCGAACAAAAGGCGCAAAATCAAGCGGCTCCAATATAATGTACATAAATAAATATGCTCTTATATTTTTGTATTTACCTCGAGAATATTTTGAAAATAATTATATAATTTAAAACTTAAAACGTATTTTCGAAATGATACCAGGCGATCTATTGTCAGACAACCATGATCATAAACAACATGCGAATCTATATTGTATAGATTTAGTTTGGTCTTTTAAATGGAAATAGCTTAAATATTTATTTATGAATACAATTAATCAAATAGTAATTCGGTATAAAAACCAGACGTTAAACGTAGATTTCTTGTGGGTTATTTATGCCACAGGTTAGGTAGAAGTGGCACACTTAGTCCAATGAGGATCATTGTGATTCCGCGGGCGTTTAAGCCCTATGATACCACATCCCGATATTCCAGGATGTGTCTGAAGAAGATACGTACATTAGATCTTGACGGTCTAAAACAATTCCTAAGCTCAAGGCCGAGATCCAACGCGTAATCGGTGAGATAGAGCTACATCTTTGTAAAAATGTTATCGAAAATTTCGTGAAAAGCGCAAGAGCCTGAGATCAGTCAAGGGGACCATTAGCGGGATATTATATTTCATACATAATCGCTACATGTCTGCTTTACAATGCAATACAAATTTTACCACTCGGTCAAAAAATATTATTATTAAATATTAATTTTTGAATTAAATCCTGCACTTTTATTGGGAAACCCTATAAACCTTTTAACATCGCATGAATTTGAGATTTGGTGAAATTTTACTTGAAAGCAAGACTGGATATGCTTAAGAGTAAATAGCTTAACCCACCATACAAAATCAGCGAAAATTAAATTTTTATTTAAGCCCAGTATTCAGTTCTTGCCAAATTTTCGTAAGAAATCATTTATCTCTAAACGGAAAATTTTGTTGCGGAGAGTTACCACCTATCTCTGAATTACCTTGCAAATATTTCATTAATAATTCCTCTTCGCACTCCATTTTATTTTTAACGCATGTGGTGTTATTTTTGGTTGTTAAAATTAACAAAATGTTCGGTCAAACAATTGTTTTCGTACGAAATAAATTTGACGTAACAAACCTGTAATTGATTTTAGAGCTGAATACCAATTTTGATATTTTTTATACATGTATTTCTTATGAGAACGAAATTTTCATAAAAACTGAATACAAGGCTTTAATTTAGATTCTCCGTTACTGGTTTCTTGAAGTAAAGAATCATGGGTCATTAAGTACAACTTTATTATTAAGGTTTTTTTTTGCCATTAAATTGGTATGTAATAACCATTAAAGCTACGAGGACCAAACTTGCTATGACCAGGACGCTGTGAATGCCAATCGCGCATGACATGACCAGGACGTTTTGGTCGAACACCGTGATGACCGTTGTGATGGACATGGTGATGGCCGTGTCCAGGACGATGTGTTGGTCTATGAGTTGGATTAGCACTACCAGTAGTTATGGTATCTTCTTCTACATCCGTGGTGTCAGTGACTGTATTTGTTACATTTGTCGTGCTATCTTCCTCTGGTTCCTCAGGAGTAGTGGTGCTTTCTACCTCTGTTACATTATCTGTCGTGGGTTCCTGGCCATTTGCAAAAACGGTGAAGAGACAAAGGAAACAAATCAACTGCAAGTGTTTCATTCCTTCAACTTATTAGGCTTATCAGACGTTTAGAACTGTTAAGAAAATGTCCAACAGTAGGGGTTTTTATATCAAAATGTATATTTGTTTTATTAAAACCAATTAGGAAATAAGTTTGAAACTTTAAAAAATTCTATTCACAAATCGTACAGGTTCATTAGTATATTTGGTCTAAGATGAAACAATATAAGTATCGTTAAATATTCTAAATTTGTATATAGAATAAATTAATTAGGGGTCTGGATGGCATGCCATTGTTCACTTTCTTCCAAATGAGGTGATGACGACGTCTGAATATTTTGTTTACTTTAGTTTCAAATAAAATTCCAATCAAAACCACATTTCTTAGATTTTAATTGCACAATGTCTTTCTGATGCATTGTCACACTGAGTGCAGCGTCGCCATGCATTCGAAGTCTTTCTTGGGTTTTAATTTAACCTTCTAAATAATGCAAAAGCTGCAATAGACCAACCGGATTTGAACTACCAACACCAAGTTTTGCAACAGGTTCAATATACAAGACCCTAGTGACTTGCAAGCATATCGATCCTCACTGATTATGCTGATCGTTCCTCCGTGATGATACTGCAAATGTGGGAAACGGACACAGATTGTATAGTCACTATCACATTGGATATGAGGAGATCTTTGAACCTTCTGTCTTTACCTATCACCATGGACTCAATGAGAGACTCGAGACTGAATTTTAGAGCGGCTCCTTGTAGGAGGATCCTAGTCATTTAACTACCTGGAAAATTTCTCACATCTAGGCATTGGCACAAGTCTTAGAATCTTAAAGCGGATTCTTGGACAATATCTAACCTAACCATACTTGACGTTTACACGAGACAGATGACAATAACAATTCATTCAAACTTTTTTTCACTAATTCCCTCCTCCTTCTTTCATTGTTTTTCGTCACTGCCTCTGATTTCTCAAAGACAGTAAATTTGGCAATTGATTTGATGTAAGCGGCCATTCGATGAAGTTTCGAAGTAATTTGCGAAAAATGCAAAACATAATCGAAAAGGAGCTTATAATTTGGGAAAATTTATTTTTTGTAGATTTTGATGAATGATATTGAATTCAAACGAAACGACACTACGGTGGTTGTTTAAAAGTGAATTGTCTTTATAATTGCCGGGACGCCTATGTTACACAAACATTTTCTCTCTTCTTTGACATCTACTCTATATTCTCATTGTCTTGTATCGTGTAAACGCAGGGTAAGTAAACAGCGAAAGAGTTTCTAATTATTGGATACTTTTTCTCCTGTTGGAGTAATTGGGTCGTAAATTTCTTCTATTTTCATTTTGAGTTAAACTCTATATTCAGTTCTTATGAAATTTTCGTTCCCATACCTGTTTAAAAAGTAACGACAATTTCGCTCACTCGTCATTTGCTTGACACTCAAATCTTTGGAAATATTTCGTAAACAAAATTCATTACAGGGTTGTTATGCTACAGTTATTCCATAGGCAAACAATTGCATGGGACCGACATTCTAACATTACGATTAGATTGACAAAAAAAGGTAACAACCCATGCGTTACATCAAAGATGTAGAGCGATGAGGGATTATTCATTAAATATTTGCAAGGTAAATTAGAGATAGGTGGTAAGTCTCTGCAACAAAAATTTGCATGTAGAGATAAATGACAAAATTCCTTACAACAGCTTCGAGAGAACTGAATACATGAATTTAGGTTCCGTACTTGGCTCAAATGATATTTTCGTTCTTAAAGCCCGGTATTCAGTTTTTAAGAAATTTTCGTTGCCATAAGAAGTACGTGTATAAAAAATAACGAAAATTTCATGAACCGAAAATTTCGCTCGCTTTTCATTTGCTTGGTACTTAGATCTTTGCGAAAATTTCGTAGGCAAAATCAATTCAATCAAAAAATAATTCAATTGTTACGCCAAAGTTATTTCGCACAAAAACAATTGTTCCACAATTGTTTGGGACCGGAATTTTGACATTTTGATAATTTTAACAACTAAAACCAACACGACATGCGTTAAAAATGAAACGGAGATCGTAGACGAATTATAAATGAACTATTTGCAAGGTAAATCAAAGATATGTGGTAACTCCCCCCAAGAAAGAAATAAATGACAAAATTTCTTACGAAAATTTCGCATGAACTGAATACGGGGCTAAAACAATAAAAAAATGCGAAAATTTCGTTCTCTTTTCATTTTGGTACTCAACTCATTGCGTAAATTTTGTAAACAAAATCAAGTACAGGGTTCTTTTGTCAAAATTGTGGAGATTTTATTTCATACGAAAACAATTGTTTAATAATTGTTCGGTCCTGAAATCGTGACATTTCGTTTAATTTCTACATACTACATTCGTAAAACAAAATTAAAGATCAAATATGAATTAGTTATGGAGATAGGTCTAACAAAACAGTCCATGCTAAAAAATGTGAATGTCAAAATATCTTCCAAAAATTTCGTGAGAACTGAATACAGAGTTTAAGAAAAATATATAACATCTTATCAATAACATGTGAAAATCAAATTTTACTACAATCACGTCAGTTTGTTCTACTGTTATGTAAATTCCATAGTTTACTTCTTGTTGCAGAATGTTAATTACATTAATGTCGTCCGACATGCTGTCAAGCATCTGTTTTTATCTGACTTATTAAATTATGTAAACCAAACCAATGTAAGCAAACAATTGCTTATGATACAAAACTTTATATTTCTTTAGTACTCTAGTACTCTAATTGTAAGTAAAACACATGGTAGAATAATAAAGGCAATAGCAGAAGGTGTTGTTGTAATTGTGTGCAGGAACAGCAGGCATTTTATTATTGTTGTACTCCCGGCTTCTGTCAAATTCAACACAATTGTATAAGTATTCCAACAACAAAAGCAAACAACAAAATATGTACATATGAATTTGACAGTTAGAAGGTGCTACAGTAAGAAAAAAAAAGCAAATCAGTTGTTCTTATAACACAACCTGGACCAGTTCAAGTAAGTTAAAACGCTTGAGAAATATCGGTTAAAATGATAAATGCGTCAATTACCATTCAATTTGCCGAAAAATTTAATGTTCTTGTGTCAAAAAATGGTAAGAACACAAAAAATATGGTATCTAGTCAACTTTGACTTGTTGCTGGACAATGAGACTACGAAAAAATATGACCGAACTTAAAATGTACCAGGCTTTACTGACTTTACTGATAGACTGTCAGTGAAAATAATACGATTGGCGGGGAGAGAACGTACAATTAATCGGTTTTCGGTTTACAGTATCAGTTTTGGAAAATGAAAGAAAGTGGAATGGGGGAATGCATAAGTTTTTAAATTCTTCTATGCCATTTCGAAACCAAAATGTCAAATAAAATAAATGTTGTTTTGAAATTAGAAAGAATAGATAAAGAGGAAAGTCGTGGACAAAAATTAACCACCTCATTCATAAAAAGTTGTGAGAGGTTTGAGAGACGTTTTTTGTCTCTCAAAGCCGAAAGTATTTGAAAAACCAGTATTTGAAAAAAAAAATACAATTTTGTATTCACATTTTCTTTGCTTATGTTTCTTTTCATTCCAAATGCAACCCTGATCGCATAATTTTTTGTGTAAAATCAAAAAATTAGAGAAATCTAACAGATCTATGCAATTTTTTTCTGCTAATCGTACTTCTCAAGTTTACAATATTCCATTCACCCTCCGCAAATGAATACTTTGGCATATCTAACAATTTCTCTAATAATCCGTTCTTACCAAAAATTAAAGCGAACCGCAGACTTGCCATTCATGAGCATGAGCTTCGCCGATAACTTTTCATCCGTCTAATATTACCAATAGTGATGCTTCGATTACATTATTAGTTGGTGAACACGAGAGTGATGCTTCGATTACATTTTTATTTGGTATCAAAAAGGGCGGTAAACCGACAATAAACATCAACGATAACTGATATTCATGATCATGACTGACAAGTCTGTGGTTCGTTTAAGACAATTTTGTTAAATCGAAATAAATACGTGTTTTATGTACTTCATCAGTTTCTTGTGATACAAATTTTGTCACGCCAGACTTTTTCCATATGCAAAGTCTCGTCTTTTATTTGTTATTTACTTAACTGTTTCATTATTTTATAATGAAATATACCTCCAATAAATTTACTTTAATAGAAACAGTTATACATACATATGTATATGTATATGTATATTTTCAGAGTTGAAGCTTCAATTAATTTTTAAGTTTTATATACGGATGCATTATTCGCTGTATCTAACTCCACAGAATTGAGCAATAATTGAGTGTTTCTTAAAAAACAGGTTATTTTAAACTGATCGCAATTTGTTTAATTTTTTTTCAAGTTTTACGAAAAAGGGTCTTTACATTTTTTTTACTCATGCACGCGGAAGACGTATTGTACTTAATTTGGGCAGAAATCGAATCTAGTAATGGACTTGTTTTTTATTCCCTACTAAACTAATTTTCCGATCAGTTTGCATGGGACTTCGCTTAAAATCGCTTACAAAGTGGTCGAAAAATTTGTTTCGCATGAGAAAAGAAACAAACCTAATATTGAATTTCCTCACTGTGTGTACAGAACAAGGGTGTGGAGTAGAAGTCTGATTACCCATCGTTTTCACGAGTCAAGACAATTGAGAATTTGTATTAGATGTTAGAGATTAAAGAAAAATGTTTGTGTAACGTGTAACGAAAAAATCCCATAGACTTTGAGTACATTCAAAAATGCGACGACAAAATTTTGCAACAGCATGCCTCGCCCCATATACAATCCCTTAAAAAGCCAAATGCTAACATAAAACCAGAGTGCAAAAATGTAACATTTGTATAACTTTAAAATATTTGCTGTTAACTTTGTATATATCAACATAGAATTAAAATTGTTTTTGTTATTTTTTTTTTGATTTTAATCAAATATTTAACACCTACAAAATTTATTTCCGAACATCTATTGCCTTCAGATTTGTGTGACGTTGGCACGGCACAATTTCACAATTTTATCTTTTTCTAAGTTAAGTTTTTTAGAATTATTAATGTCATGGAACGAACACTTTATACCTACAAAATTGCATATTATGATGATAAGATAAAAATGGGAACAATTAAAAAAGTCGCAATATATATTTTCTTGATTGGTATCGAAATGATGTCACTTGGTTATGAAATTTTTCTGCATTTCTTTTGAACACTATGATGAATCAAAAAGTTATGTGATGGCAGACATTTGGAAAGGGTTCAATTATCTACAAGACGATGTAGTTGAACATAGGGATACCACAAGCAGACCCTTAAACCCACGCAAAAATATGGTTATGATCACCATTGCTGTGATATATTCTTTACCATCATTATTGATGCAAATAAATACAAAAAATATACGAAAATACAACAAAATTATGGTTGCTGGCATCATATTATGCTTAATATTTTACTATAAGTTGATTGTTTGTCCGGAACTACTAAAATATGTTTGGTCGGAACTATCTTATAGTAACTATAATTCACGGTGGTCTTGCTAACCGCCAGCGTGCACAATGACCTACGAGTAAGAAAAAAGAGTGTGCATATGTGTTTGAGTCCCATCAAATTCTCGTCGAAAGTCACTGATCAGTGATACAGTTTTTTCTACCACAGTTTGGACGTAATACAAATAAAAATAAAAGAAAATTGTTGTGTGCTGCAAATCAAAATTAATTTATTACAAATAAAGTTATTTTAAAAGTCATACGTGCCAATAAAATCAAATTTAAAGTCAAGTCCTTCAAATGCTATCCTGTGTCAAATTTGCAGCTAGGAGGTCGAACTACCGAGTAATACTATAAGAGTGTGCACTAGTTACTTTTTGTACTAACGAGTTCCGAGACCTACGAGGAAAACATATAGAGAATGAGAGCAATCTTTAATTTTAACAATTTTCGTGTTAATTGGGATCTATACAAATAACTTTACTCTAACACTTCATTACATTTTGATTTTTTTCACTGAATATCCCTTTTTTAATCGATTTAGTTGGGAAACTCCCAGTTGATGTGCTTTGTACTTTTGACTTGACACTCGGCAGCAGAAGTTTGAAAATCACACCACGCAACCCAGTCCCTATCAACGAGTCTTCTTTGATAGTACATTCTCTATTTTTCTCCAAGTACTAACTTGAATAGCTGTCTCATCGGTACCCCTTGGGTCGAACAGCTCTTTCCTTGTTATTCCCTCTTGATAATAACTATGAAAATACGAACGAGTACTACTGAAACATCCACCCCCTATTTGTTGACAAACATTGTGGTATGGATCACAATTTACGGATATGCACGTGGAATGTAATAACCCTATACAGATCATCTGCCAGTATCTACAGGCAGATGTCCTCGAGAGTTACAAGGCTGACATTACTGCCAACCAGGAAATGCGATGGACAGGATATGGCTGTACAAGGACATGCACTACAGCTGTTCGCACAAATTGTTGTAATTAAACAGCAAAACAGTTCGTTTACACATTGATGAAGCGCAAAGAGAAACGTCAGATGAGACGCATAACAAATCTATGCATAAATTAATCTATTCAAAATAAAGAAACAAACCTATAAGGCTTTGTTTTATATTCAGCCATTTAAGAGAGTCCAGCATTGGATGCAGTGACAGCTAAGGAGATATCCATTATGTTTGCACATAGATTTGTTATCCTTCTCTTCTGACGTTTCTCTTTGCGCTTCTTCAATGAGGACACCATAGAATAATACATACGTAGATAAACTTATCCTCTCATCTGACGTTTCATTTCACACCATGGTAGAAATATAATGGTAGATGCAGTACGACAACAAATACAACAAGCCAAAAACAACAGGCATTTTGTTTTTGCTCAGTGTCTGTGTTGTGTCAAGTCAGCTGATAGAAAAATGATGAAAATGTAAACAAATTTGTAAAAAGTGTCATTTAGAAAATGAATGAGTGTTATCTGATATATTGAAAGTGTTTAAGTGTGAAAATTTAAACGTTTCTATGTAATTTTTGCAGAAAAATATTTCAAAAACAGCAGTTGCTGGTAAGAGAAAAACTTACTCACGCTCAGTCCAGAAAAAACTTCATATCAGCTGGGCTAGTGCTTCTACCATTTCTTTGTACCATGTTTCACACTCATCATCGTAGGTTTGTGGAAATGAGAGCAATTAAATTTAAAATTATCTTACACCAGGTGGAGTTACAAAATATGTTCACTTAACTTTTTCCTGTCGTTTTGGTATAGAACTGAAAAATTTAAATATATTTTGCACTTTTTTGTTGACTTTTATCGTTGGTATACATTTGTATTGTATTTAACACAACTAGTTTCTCACAAAAACACGAAATTCGGTTGTTGTTCCTTTGTGGATCGCTGTATACTATTGCCACCATCTGGTATTATTGAACCCATATTTTCCACCATCCAATGTTTACTTTCCATCGAACCTATGACGTTTAATCTATTGAGCGAATAAAAGCTTCTATGGTATGTATTATTCTATGGAGGAAACGAACTTCTGTCAGCAACGTCGAACAAAATCCTCCATTTTAAGTTTTGAGCATTCACAATGTTCACATATTTACATATTTTGAACATTCACAGTAACAATTTTAGCTGTCTTTGTCAAACCTCAGCGACAGAATTCTTCTCTTGACGTTCAAACACAAGTTCGATTGATTCCCTTCAATCATTAAACCAATGAGCGAGTTGACAAATCTATGTACATATAAATTAATCGATGGTTTAAATATAGTACTAAATTTTAATTAAAAGATTACAAAGTTATTAATGAATATCTACTATAATTTTGATAAGATATAAAGAATATTAAACAAGTTTCTAAGAAAAAATAAATACAAATGGAAATGTTTAACAAATCGCAAAGCACAAATCTTCTTCAATTATATTTGGACATACATACTTACCATACGTATGTAGTGTGTAAATTTGATTCAAGCACTGTTTCCAGTCAAAGAGAATTAAATTATTCACACCTAAGTACATGCTTATACTCGCCCATTAGTTGCTGTGCAAATTTTGTATTAACTGAACATGCGACATTATGTGTACGTGTAGGCAACAATTGTGTAAGATTCACCTACTCAGCTGAGGTTGAAGCTTGCACTCCTATGCACAATAGGTATTTTGTTCAGGAATCTTGGCCAAAAATAATTTTTTGAATAAAAAATAATAATGTTTTTGTTAATGACGTTTGATTAAGAATACATCAAAGCAAAAAACTGCATATTTTGTTTTTGTAAAAACCTAATATCAGCTGATTTATGGGCATTCAAAGTTAGGCATTTTCAAGAAAAGTGCTCAATGAACTATAAAAAGTGTAATTTTTATATAAATTTAAACGGTTTTAATCATTTATTTAACAAGAGAAGGAAGTTGTGTGTAATATGGAGAAGAGAGGGAATAGTAAGTAATTAAAAAAAAAATTTTTTTGGTGGACGTTATTTATTTTGTTAGAAAAAGCTCGTAATCTAACTTAACCTCAAATAGATGCCTTTTTCAAACTTTGCATAAGGTTTTAATAATGTTGGCCGTGAACTGCCGTGATTTTGTCTAGTAAAGAGTGTTCAAAATAGAGTTCTGAATTTATTTATTTTTATTTTTCGTTTTTTGATATATATCATTTTCTTTGACACAGCGTCAGCTTGAAATAATTTTTTTTTTTGCATTAACCCGAATAGCCCTGTGGTTGGCATATGGCAACGCTGATAGACATGTTTTTACACAATCGTAACACGTAAACAAATAAAGTTCCGTTATCTCAAAGTTCACACTTAACTCGGAATCTATTGTGCTTCTGTCAAGAGTCATTTTGATTTCAGTGCGTATTTGTTTGTGGGAGTTGGTGCGTCGTGAATTTGTTATTTGCAAGCATAGTTCTAAAGTGCAGTAAAAAGTGTAATTTAGATTTAAATTGAAACGTTTTATCAGAGATTAAACAAAATATTTAATATGGAGAAGAGAGGCAATAGTAAGTAATTAAAACAAAAAAATATTGTTTATTGGAATTTTTTTTCTTTTTTACAAAACGTGTAATTCTAACTTAACCTCAAATAATTATTTTTCATTTCGGTTTTTGATTTATATCTTCATTTTTTAGACATCCTCAGCTTGAAACATAGCGAGGATAAGTGTGAAGAAACGCGTTGAGCAGAAGAGCCGCATGCAGCTTCCACGTGAAGTTGTAGACATGTTACTTACTCCAGAAATACCAGAAGCCTTGAAAGTAAATACCAGAAGAATTGAAAGTGAAGAGGAAAGTGAAGAAGAAAGCTCAGAAGAGGATTGTTTGGAAACTATTGACTATTTAGTTTTAAGTGAAGCATACCAAAGAGAGCTAGATGAAATAAATCTGGATAATGAAATTGAAAATTTGAATAATTAAAAAATATGTAAATAGTTTTTTTTTAGTTTTTACAAATTTGAATTACTTTTTTATTTAACTTTATGCATAGCTATGTGACACAAACAAAAAACAAACAAAAAAAAAAAAAACATATAATATATATAAAAAATTAACTTGAAAACAAAAAAAAAAATTTTGTTTATTTAAGATTTTGTGTACATGGCTTATACGCCATTTTGTTAGCCACCTTGCTAATTTTCATCGAGCCAAAATTCAAAAAAAAAAAAATATATCAGTTCGTTTTCGAGATATTAGGTTTTTTATTTTTTTTCAAATAGTGGCAACCCTAAAAATGTCCACTATTACAAAAATCAAAAAACCCACTTGTGCGTGCTCATGAAAAGGTCGTACATTCCAAATTGCAGCCATATTGACCCAAAACTTTGGCTGTAATTAATTATGGCCTAAAAAGCAACTCAAATTACCCAGTGTGCTATGTGCCAATCTGCCTTTTGGCAAGTATGTTATATACCTGCTGATTAAGACCCTTGCTCATGTTCACATTTCGTATTGCAGTTTCCAGCGCTTGTTATTAAATGCTTCTTCTACTTCTTTATAAACAGTTTAGCAGGACCGCAATTAAATGTTGCTATTCAGCGCTTGAAATGATTTTCCCTCTAATCGTATTAACCGCATGTTGACGGTTGTTTGCATTTTTGATATGTATATTGAATGCAAATAAGACAGAAGCATTATAAACCTTTATAGCGGATTTTAGGGATCATATAAAAAAGGGCGGGGTCATGGGACTGACCGTGGAGGTGGAAAGTTTCTGACAGCAACACATTTGGGAGCGGCCAGAAAATATTCCTTCATAGGGCAGCCTAAGCAGCTCACTACTTCCTGGAACTATGTCCCGGGCAACGGCTTTATCGGAACCCTCCGTTACCTAGCTAGAGTGAGAAGGTGAAACGAATGAGCAGCCTGATTGGTTATGCGATCACCGACGCGTATCAGATTAATTAGGTGACCCTGTCACTGAAGTTATTCGACCTAGCGGATATATTCAGCCTTATTACGACAGTTTTGTATTACGAGTTTTGTAAAAGATTAAATATAACACGCAATCTTTGTCTTTAATCTTTTACAAAACTGTCGTAGTCGAAATACGAGAATGACATTCGTAAGAAGGCTTATTATTTTGCCAAGGCGGGATGAGCCAACAACATATGGTCGATTTTAAAGCATTATTGAACAAATAACTGTTAGACGGTTAGGACTGTTCTAGAAGCCTTTCAACTTTGGAAACAAACCCAATTTCGGTTTGATTGTTGAGCATTTTTTGGAGCCATAAAAACTTTTTCTACAAATTTTTCATATACATATCTCGTTAATATATTCAGAAATTTATTGATTTTTTTTATTTGTTTTTTTTTTAAGTTTATAAAAAGAAAAATACATACAACTACACTTATTACTTAAATGTACTTCATTTAAACATTAATTTATCATTACTATTTAGTATCCATTAAAGGTATTGATGATTGATGCACCAGTAAAACATCAAAATTTCATACAATTTAGAAATATAAAATATGAAAACAGTAGAAAACAAATCATATTCAATATTATAAGAAAATGAAAGTATTTAAATCCAAAAAGAAAACGAAAAAAATTTCTCCAGAAAATAATTATAAATTTTGTTCATTTTGATTATAAAAATTTACTTAATTTGTGAATTATTTATAATTATTGCATTTTGCTTTTACGTGAATTGCATTTGTAATCTCTATTTTTTTTTTTATAATCTGGCTATATTTTCCTTTGTTTTATTTTTGGTTATTTGTTTCATTTGCTTTATTAACGTTTATCCTTTTTGACTCAACATTTAATATTCGATTAGACGACTTTCACAAATTGTAATTATTTGTTCTCTTATAAATTTCAAAAATATTATCTATTTATTTTTGTTGTTTTCTAATGTTGCTTCTCTATAAATTACAGGAATATTTAGCAAAAACTTATAAATATCTGATCCATACACATTTATTGAAAGGAATACAATCTAGGAATACAATCTAGATCTCAATTAGTCGGTAAACTTATGGTCCATAGAGATATTTCCGCTTTTGATCTTCTATATAATCGTGAGTGGACATTTGTATGGCGCGTTGTAGCATTTCCGATTCACTTAACTGCCCAAAACCTGAAAATTTTCAGACAAAACAAAATAATACATACATAAGTATTTGACGATTTTAATATACGAAATCAGTTGGGAGTAACATGTTAATACATTCCCTGAAGGAAAAAAACTAAGCCGATATTTGTATCACACTTTTAAACGAAATAGGTGTCAGTCTAATCGTAGATTACTACTACTTCACTTCTTTTTTTGTGATGGAAAATGCGCATCTCCATAACTGCCATATTTTTTTTCTACATGTAACATGTGTCTTGGCTTAGTTAACTGGTGTTTCAGTAAAAGAAAAGTGATCTTCCACATTACTGTGATAGTATTTATAAACTATAAACCGTGTCTAATTTAAACTGCGACCCAAATTTAATTTATTTGCAATTTTAAGGTATTTTCCCCTTTTCTAGCAAATCTGTGCAAAAACTGTCTGTGAACTAAAGAAGAAATTTCTAATCAATAATTTGTAATAAATATATTTATATGAATTTAATCAAGAAATTAATTTTGTAACCATGTAGAGCCTAATGGCTTCGATCTGTAATTAAAGAGAAATAAAAGAACACATTACTGGGAACACCAAGGCATGTTCATAATCCGGCGCCTGAATATCGGTAGATCATCAATTCTTATATACATACAGCCTTCCAATAAAATTGCATTGAACTAAGACTGCAAATTATCAACTACAGAAATCGATTATTAAAACAAAAAGAGCATACGGCTTGTGTTTCTTGTTCCTATTTGCTCGTACTAGTTCCCAATCACGTCAATGCTTTCAATAATAGTTTTCAATGGCGATATTTTTTAATTTTCTCTGTTTAATTCCAATTGCTTACTCACCATCATTGGCATATGAAGCCTCTAAAAGTTCTTGGTAAAAACTGGCATTTGCCTTTTGCTTATTTACCATAGAACTGGCATTGGTGAGCGTCACCGACACTGTAGTGGAGGAAGATGGTAATGCTGACGAGACGGCAGTGCTTAGTTTGTCCGGCGAATTTGATTGCTTTGAGGTACATGGTTTTTGCTCAAAATCTGGAGTGACAGATCGTTTCTCTATATCTGGCGAGGACAAAGCATTATCGCATTTAGGACTTTTGTGTTGAGGAGAAACTTCTTCGTCACTGGAATTGAATGAATTTTTAATGGATATGTACAGTTTAAGAGATATTTTATCAAACTTGCTTTTGCTTATTGTTTTGTAGATCACGTCGTCTCTTTTTACCCATCCTTAGCGTTGATCCAGACGATAATGTGCGCGTTTTAGACTTTTTACTTCTGGACGCCACTGAGGGTGAAGCGTTTCCGGCTGAACTAGTACTGCTGATGTCGGTATCATCACTTTCAAATCCTACGTCATCTGACTTTTTCATATGACCCAGCGTTGCCAAATGTTTAGGCGATAAAGTGGGAAAATTGTGTTCTACATTTGTGCTAGTATTGTTAGTGGCTAACGATGAGGATAACGAGGAACTTGTTGAGGTTACAGCTAAACTTGTGACAGTGCTGCTATTGGTACTATTAGCGACTGAGGACATACTTAAACGTTGTGCGGCATACTTTGAGGGAGAAGCTTCAGAGTCAGAGGCCGCTTCACCAGAAGTCACTGTGGCCGAAGTTGATGCTGAGCTTGCTGTGGCATTGCGTGTTTTCTGCAAATTATCGCGACACCACTGCAAATAAGATTCTCTCGCTATTTGTTCTTCTATGGCCTCATTTGTTGCCTCCCAGTCGGAGTTCTTGAGCTTATCCTCAAACATAGTTTGTTCGATTTCCAATTGTTCACTCAAACGTGCTGCCTCTTTTGTTTGTAGATCCGGCTTATAACCAGCTAAACCAAGACCTACACCCACAGTGGCGTTATAGGGATCTATAATGGCATTATAGTGGGAGCCTCGTTGATAAGACAGACGCAATGGTGGATAGCCATTGTCAGATTGCTCAGAATTAAAGATATTTATGGGAGCTAAGAGAAAGAACAAAATAGACTAAACAAATTAAGAAAGGAGATTGTAATGCTTACTTGGCTTATAACAATAAACTTCTACAGGGCGACTGTAAATCTCAGACATGGCCTGAATCTCAATGTGATTGCCATGAGAATCCTTGCGACGTTTTCGTTTGATGTAACTGTTAATGTCCTCAGTAACAAAATGACTGAAATATTCACGATTTTTATTCTGTAAGAGAAATAAAAAAAAAATTACATGTTAAAGGAAATATTCTATTTTGACCGAATGGTTTTTTATATCTTTTTTATAATATTTAATATTTGTTAGCAGTGAAAGCATCTGTGGTAATACTTTTCTAAAAGTAAAGTGTCTTTGAAATTTCTATTTTCATAAAACGAATTCGAACAAACGTACGAATCGACCAACATTAAAACGTAAACAGTGCGAATGGTGAAATTAGGGAGGTACTTATTTAGGTTATCCGATAACCTATAATTCTATCCGATTTATTTTTGTTCGAAAATGGGCCCTTAGAAGGAAGCTTTCTGTAAGATTCGTATCCGTTTTGTTCTTTATCTATAACAAACTAGTCTATGAAGATTTTGTTTGCTTGGAGGCATATGTTATCTTTTGTTGTGTACGAAAACTGACATAAATAGTTTGCAAATAGCCATTAACAGTGTAATAAAATGTTTGTGAATATCCTTTCCAATATAAAAGTATTTTTAATTAAAGTTCAATCAATTTCGAAACGTCCTTAATGTATTTCCGATTGACATTTTACTACTATTGACTACTCTATTAGATAGAAACATTTATAAATGCTTTGCTCCAACTAATATTTTGTTTTGCATTTTTCCACTTACTATATAATCCATTGTATGCTGCCTAATAACATCGTGCATTTCTTCATCCCCATATATTTGCAATGATATTGAACGAAAAAGACAAGCGCCATCTTCTTCTACCGGTTTCAAAACATAACCACGATCTGCCATACATTTAGCAAATTGTTCATCTTTACGCTGCCATTCATCTGCTGTTGTTTGTCCTTCCTTGGGCTGTAGATGTTCATCACCCGAATTATATCCAGAGTAAGTATCTTCGATGGCTTTAAGTAGACCACTAGCTGCCTGAGCTACTGACGAGGGTTGTGTTTTTGGCGATTGCGAACCCAATAGCAAATGTTCCGGAGATTTACTGCGTACAGCTGCGACATGTGGCGTAACATTGTTAGCTGATGATACACCACCAGGGCCTGAAGATGAACTAGTGCCAGCATGGGGGCTATTGCATTTATTGTTAGCACTACCAACAGCGACTACATGTTTGTCTGAATGTTTATCACGTTTGTTGTGATGATGCTCGGTAAGATGATCACGTCGTTTTGAGCGTGTGGTTTTGTGAGGACTACGTCGATGTCGGTTGAGATCATCATAAACGTCTACACGGCGTTGGGGACTCTGCGAAGAAAAAGACGATTGAAGAAATACGAATTGTAGAATTTAGAAAAAGCGTTTTATGCTTAGTAAAGTGATGCAGCGAAAAAAATATTAAAATATAAAGATAAACGATGTATAAAGAGTTGTATTGATAAAAATCCATTTTAATGTGCCAGAAATATATGTGACAATCTGGAAAGTTATCGGAGTTATTATACAATAAATCCGAATCAGAGGGAAGTATTAAATTGCGGCATAGAAAACAGAAATCCGAAGAATATTATTAAGACCGTTAAATTTGGGGGTGATGTGCTATAGTATGGGGATGTATGACGTCTCTGGGTGTTGAAAATGTGCGAGGAAATCCAAAGTATAGACACTTTGTCGCGGAATCTTGGAGGTAAGACATAATCCAACTAGCGTTCCTTTTAAAAATAAAATTGTTTTTAAATTTAAACTCCATTTTTTTTAAATTTAATAGAGGGATATGTTTGCAAATTGGGTTTGTTTACAGATATTATTTTTGCAATATATTATTCTGGCAAAATCCTTTTCATTGACAGTTTCCTTAACAACATTATTCCAAGGACACTATTATCTATTTTTAATGATATTCTTGATGTTAAAGCGTTAAAGCTAATTCTTTTTAGGATCGTTCTTAGGTCATATTTTACGTCTCTGTAGGAAAAATTCTTACCATTAAACTTTTTTTAAACAATTGCATTGCAATCAATCAAATGTTTCAAATGGGTTTACAAACAAGATTTCCCCTAGAATAATTGTATCTAAGGATATTTATTTACATATGCAGTTTGTGTATATATATTTATATGTAAAGTTTACTGGAGAGAAATCTTGATATAAACAATTCCTAATCGGAAACTTTCTATACCCAAAGCAGCAGAAAACCTTCTTTTCTATACGAACAATTTTTCAGAAATAACATTTAAAAACAATTCGTGAAAATAGTTACATTTATTGTGAATGAACGTTATCCAGCTGCAATATGCTTGTAGAATGCATTCTGAAGATTATCTGGTGACATTTTGTACAAAATTCCCCTTGTGGTTTGAGGACTATAATACCATCTTAACGAACGCACCCTAAGTGTGATTCAGAAGCAACTGCATGAATGTCTTTGGAAGACATTCTGTTAACACTTTATTTGCATATACAGCTCATAATTTACTGGTTTGAGATTCGTTCTTTCTTTACGGGGGAAACCCAGTCTGTGGTTCAAAAGCAAATAAATTTTTGAAGAATGTCTTTCGAAGACTTGCTGATGGCACTTAAATCTGCAAAAGTGGCAGATCAATAATGTATCACAGACTACGTTTTCAATATGTACCACAACCTATTGTTTCCTTTTCCTTAAGTAATACTAAAATCATTTGCTATTGATACAACAAACCTTTCCCGCTTTAACCCAGCAAGTCTACCAAAATATAAAATAAGATTTGTCTTCTGTTCTGGTTTTGTAAGCTATCCTGGCAAATAATTATATACAGGATATCCTCACAATGTTATCCATCTCACAACTTACCTGTCCATGTCCGTCTATTACTACATTACGATGAGCATGTACATTCGACGCCCTATTTACAGTCTGATGGCTACTACTCGCTGCATCGTTTGCACCGACTCCAGAGTGTGTATCCTTTTTGTCGCCATCACCGGTTGCAGCTCCTGAGCGTTTTTGTGAAGGTGTTACAATAGGTTTTATGGTCATTTCCTGGAATGTTACTCGTCACTATACCCTTGAATGATCTAATGTGACGCAAAGCTGAAAATATTTTGTGGCGGTGTAATCGTTGCTGCTTCAACTCGTTCGTCGATGCCGTCGTAGTGTCTTTTTTATTTTATTTATCTATGATTCGTCTTCCCAGTTGGTTGGCTTTTGTGGCTGGCTGGCTCACTCAATGTTTTTGCGTATGTGCTTGTTTCTATCTTCTTCGCAGTTTCTTTTTGTGCTGCTGCCACTACTCCTCTATGGATTTCTTTCTTTTTCGTTTCAGATTATTTACTTTTTTACGTTTTCTTTCTCCCTCTGTATAGTTTGTCTTTGTTCTCCTTATGATGATAGTTTCTTCTACATATGAGTGGCGCTGATTGCTCTGACAAAGAGCTGGATAAACCCTGCTGGTTGACTGGGGGGGGGGGGGGGACTAATGAGGAAATTTTCTGTAAACCTTTGTAGAATGGGAATTATTTATTTAAAATCTGCAAAATTCTATCGAAATTCAAACACAGCGAAGGGAGAAAGTAGCGTACTACGATTTGGTGGAGGATATTTCCAAAAAATGTTTGGAAAAGGTGGAAATTTCACGTTTTCACAAGAGCAAATTCACTTTTCTACGTTTTGGTTTTTTCTCTTTTGTCTTCCATCAGTCAATTGTTTTTTTATCCCAGATGTTTTGTGATTCTGCCATTTATCAACCAACCCAACAACAACAAAAACCAACAAAATTCAGAGTTGTATTAAAGGTACTAAAAATATACAAAAGCGCAAAAGGAGTTGGCAACTCAAAAACTGGGAAATTAGTGATCATGGTAGAATTATCTACCAAGTAATCCAGTTAGTTATTGGTTTCTTTTACTGCTCCTCCTTTTGCAAGCCGTCAGATTGGGGATTGTTCTTTTGTTAACATTTGGATTGTTGATACAATTCAAAGAATTTCAAACAAGGTGCAATATAAAGCGTAGATGTTGTGTCAGGTAAGACAAGCTCGTAACAGCTAAATTTTTTAACCACGGAATTTCCAATGCGACTACCTCGTAGATAGTTCTACCATATATGTGATCAGATAATTTGACGAATTTCTAACGGAAACAAAAAAAAAATTTTACGATAAGGCATAGATTTTTGATTGAAAACAATAAACTTGTTTTGGTTACACCGCTAGCTAACCGTTCATCTATACGAGACAGTTTTACGGAGACAATAGCAATACATTCACAAGTTTGTATTAATGCACTCACTCTTCTCTCATTGTCTTCGTAGGTGTCGCCATAGGTTTGTTTTGGTTACACCGCTAGCTTACCGTGCATTTATACGAGAGAGTTTTGCGCATAGACTAATACTTTTAGTAGACTTAACAATTCTCTCCGCAAATTTATGACATTTGGCCTGGTGTGATATAAGCGTTGGATGTTGAAAAGAATTACTTCAATAATACCAGATATAGGCAATGGTTCAAAACAACCAACAAAATAAAAATTATTTAATTATTGTGTTAAATACAACACAAATGTATGCTAACAATAAGAGTCAATAAAACAGTGTAAAACACATTTAAATTTCACAGTTTTTCACCAAAACTACATGAAAGATGAAAGTCAGAAGTTATTGTAATTCCACATGGTGTATGCGACTTTTCGACAAACATCTCTCTATCACACCGACCGCATCACGAAGAGTGTGAAAAGAAACGTCAGATGAGTCAAATATACTCTCTAGAAAGATTTACTCTATGGTTTTGCGAAGACACTAGCAATACATTTACAATTTTGTACCAAATTGTGTGGCCTTTTGCGGTTATGTTTTGCTTCGTTTTCGTAAATTACAACGAAACTTCATTGAATTGGCCGCTTACATGAAATCATTTGCCTAATTTACTGTCGTTGTATAGTCAGAGACAGTGACGAAGGCAACGAGAAATGTGAGTGGATTAGTAAAAAAGTTTGAATGTATTCCTTTAGACTCCCCAAAACTGTCTTCTGTAAACTCCAAGTCAGCTCTTGCGAAATTTTCTTTTATCTCTCATGTCTCCACAGGCTACTTAATTTCAAATTTGTTTCAACACACACACACACACATTTTAATTTCGTTTGACCTGCTGTTTAATCGTAGTACTCATCTGTAACTGAATTCAAAGTTTCCATATAAAGTCTACATATGTAAAATAACAACCTGCGAAAAACGTATGCTTGTAACCAAAATACGATTGTTGTTTCCGAATTTTCAATTTAAGCCAAGTTTTTAGTTCTTGCGAAATTTTCATAAGAGCTGATTACCAAGCAAATGATCAAAATATTCGATTCACGAAATTTTATTTATTTATTATTTATTTAATTATTTCAATAACCGAGCCCATAAGGCCATATGTGGTTACAAATTTCTACTAAACATATCTTCAAGCATATAAAAAACTATCAAAAAATATAATACCTAAAATTAAATCTTCACATTAAAGCCTATACTAGTTTCATACAATAGCTTATATTTAATTTCAAATGGCATACTGATTAAAGAATTTAAAAATTCAAAAACTATTAACGATTAACGAATTTAAAACTTCAATATAGTTCCAACTAGATTAATATCATATTTGTTTCAATACGTACCACTTCTACCATTTTCACCATTATAACAATTTTGAATTATATTTGCGTCAAACAAATTTCATTCAAAATAGAAAAATAGCAAAAACAGCAAAATAGTACGTGCGGAAACAAAACTATAGACAACAGCTTATACATACATATGTATGTAATTGCAACTGACATAAATTGAATAATAACTGAAATTGAATAATAACTTGAATAATAAACGATGTAAATAATAGTTTAAAAAATAAAATCGCTAATGATGCTGTAATATCTTGTACAGTGACAATAGTTAATCATATCCCATATGGCACACAAAATAAAAATATAAATGGAGGTTAGAATAAGGTAGTGCTACTAGTTCACATGATTTTCATGCGTTACTAAACAATCTTAAAATTATTCACCTAACTGTCATAAACATAAGTTAAATCCACAAGGACTAATGAAATCAGAAATTTATTGGATGTTTGCCGGAATTAGCAAGACGTGGTAAAAAACTTACAAAAACTTACATATCCTATAAACCAAGTAATTAAATCTACCACCAATCTGATAGCCCAGAGGAAAGAGCTGAAGGTGTAGAGCTTTGTATACCATAGAACATCAAACATATCATTATAATAAGCAGCGGATGCTATGATGTGGCTTAATACATATTTTGTGAATTTATTGCAAAAGTAGTTGACGTATTAGTGGGAACTGTATATTAACCTAGTGTTGATATCAATACATAAGAAGTGCATATCTGATATTGGCGTTGGGTACCCAAACCCACTATCATGATAGACTTGAACAATAATTACTTTGACTTAGGAAAGTCAGCGGTAGTGAGAAATGCTTGCAGAGGACTAAATCTATCTGCTTCATAATTCGGCGACAACTCAGCACAACATTTCGCATGGACCGACACCATTACCAGATTATTGCCGTTGTCATTTTCTGTCTTGGATTCCATAATCAATTATGTATTTTGAATCATATTATTAAAAGAAGACTTTACCAATATATGCAATTCTTCATGCATTTAACATCATGTACTGGTAAAGTCTTCTTTTAAATGTATGGAAAGAACAATTAAAAGTCCTGAGTGTGCCGGGCAAGTTGTTGTACAACCGTGCTACCCTAACAAGGAAAGAATGATCCATCCAAGATGACATCCTAGGTATTACAATTTGTCTATTTCTTGTCGATCTTCCAAATTCAATCATATTTTTTATATACGTACATCTTATGGGAACGAAAATTTCATAAGAACTGAATACTGGTCTTTTACAAAAATATATATCTTGAATAAAACACGTATATTTAACTTACCCATTTCGTTTTTTTTGCATACACATATGAATTCACAACGAATGATAACACCCGATAACAAAACAACGACTTGACACCATTTTAAAATCATATTTTGGGAAATTTAACAAACCGACATTTTGGTCTCCCATCATAAAAAAAACAAGCAAAAAATTTAAAGGTCGCTTAAAATATATTCGTTGTCACTGCAAATTAATCACAAATTTAAAATAGCCAGACAAAAAGTAAAACTTGTCTAGAATATTTTTTGGCTTTGAAAAATATTTCTGTAGCTAAGTTTCATATAAAACATTTTGAATTCCTCTATTAGAGTTGTATTTCAAGGAGTAAATTTCTTTGATTATGTTTTTGTTCGAAAAATATGTTTATATCATTTATTACTTATACATACACAATTTATAAAATTCTTAAAAAACTAGCGTATTTTACAATATTTTTTCAAAATATTTGCTTTATTCGTTTTTTGAAATAGTTTTCACTTTTTGTTTGTTTTAATAAAAAAAAACACATACAATTTCCGTTATCGCTTTAAAAGTGTTGTTTAAAAATATCTACATGGAATTTAAAAAAAAATACATTACATTTCTTTTTAACTATTAATATTTTGTATTTACTTTAGAAAAATATATTAAACTGTATCTGATTTTTTTACACATAAACATTTACATATTTATTTGTAGTAATTGTTACTAATTATTTAAATTAGAGTGTTGTGAAGAGATTTTTTTTTACATATCTACAATGGGAATATAATTTTAAAAAAATATAAATTTTGTATAGAAATTATTTATAAAATAACTTAAGAAAAAATAATTTATTAAATTAAAAGTACATACATACATACATTTTAGGGAAATTTCACAATTGTTTGAAATAAAGTTTTTTTTTTAAGAATTTGCTGTTACAGAAAAGTCTGTTCATAAGTAAAATGTCTGTATACAAAATGATGTCTAATGGCGTTTTCTTTTCTGACAAAAAGGCCAAAATTTGTTTGCCCTTTGTGCTAAAAATATGTTTTCCTGTTGCATTTTAGAAATTCGAGAAGTTTGCCCAAAGATAGATTGCCGTTTTGCCTTAAGGCCAGTTCCAAGATCGTTCGCCTGAAAAATATTGTGCAACATCAGGTTGTTTTCCTGCGAAATGAGCCAGCAACACATCATAGTTGACGCCTATATTTTTCTCTGTGTTCAAGATTTATGCCACTAAAAATCCCATTTCTCTTGAGAAATTGTATCACAGAATTCTTAAATTAGATTGGTCGTTAACATTTTCTTAGAAACATTAAAATGTTGCTCGATAAATGTTGAGTTTTCACGTGTAGAACTTAATACTACACTGGCGAAATTTTTCGTCGATATTTTGCAAGCATTTTTGTATCGAATTTTGTAAAATTTCTCGTGAAATGTGGATCTTAATCTTTTGTTCAAAATAAATCCCACTCAGCGTAATATTTATAATAATTTTGTTTTGCCATAAAAAATGACAAACATAAAAATTTGAGGCTGCGTCATTCGATAGCTCCAGTTTTCTACCCGTATGTGCTACCGCCATGATACGTTCTATATTTCATATAAACATAAATTTTCGTTTGCCGCAAATAAATTCCCCAAACGTAGTTTCGGTATCTACATCTTATGGAACTCTTCTATACCATCAATATTTAGATTAGGAGCCTTCACGACAGTGTCGGGTAAAGTTTCATGCTCTGGAAAGATTCCAAATGGGAAAAGTCTCCCTTTGACAGCAACAACATTTATGGGGAGTACAATTTGTTTTTCTTACTTTAACCGAGTTAAACCAAGACTAAAAACGAATTTACCACAGGGGGGGGGGGGGGGATAATGAAAACCGCTGTTGTTTCCAGTCACCTTCCATTTTAAACTCATATTTTTAAATTAAAGAAATTAAATTAAATTAGAGCTTGTGTAGTTTTCTATTTGAAAACACCTTTGGGAACTCTGAATTATTATTAGACATGAATTATATAATCTCTAATTTAACTTTGTTATCAACTAATTTTTTTGATCTTGCTATTTAATTAAAAGATATAATTGTTATGTAATTTCTTATTTAATGAAAACATATGTATAATGTGTGTTATAAATGGAATATTTCTTTTGTAATATATTTGAATTGGCCGAAAGGCTTAAAATTACAAGTGTGAATAAATAAATAAATAAATAAAATAAATAAATTAAATGTAAACTAATATACATATTTTCCAGGAATATATTTGTCCCGTTCACAATGTCACATAAATAGAAACATTTATTTTTGTGTACAGTTGACGCGTTATTAAAAATGTCAACATATACACATGTTGTCTCTTTTCTTCCACTTTCTCTCTTACCCTGTGGTAAATTTATTTTAACTCTTGGTTTAAGTTGGGTAAAGTATAGCCCTGTATTCAGTTTTTATGAAATTTTCATACTCATAAGAAGTGTGTGTATAAAAAATAATAAAAATTTCATGAACCGAACATTTCGCTGACTTTTGTTTTGCTTGGTACTCAGGTCTTTCCGAAAATTGTATAGGCAAAATCAATCACAGGGTTGTTACGCCAAAGTTATTTCGTACGAAAACAATTGTTTGGGACCGGAATTTTGCCATATGTATTTTAACAAACAAAAGTAACACCTCGTGTGTTAAAAATAAAATAGAGTACGAAGAGGAAGTATTAATGGATTGTTTGCCAGGCACATCAGAGACAGGTGGTAACTCTGCGCAACAAAATATTCCGTTTATGGCCCTTACTAAGATTAACATTCCACGTGAAATTTTACAAAACTCCTTACAAAAAAATATCGAAGAAATATTTCCGCACGTGTAGTACTAAGTTATTCTCGCGAAATATCAGCTACATGTATTGAGCAACATTTAAGGTTGCTAAGAAAAATGCAATGTTCAATCAAATTGAAGGAAGATATGATCAATGTGGTCTACTGTTGCTCAATTTCTAAACAAAAATTGATTTTAGTATAAAAGAAACTTGAAAACAGAAAAATATAGCCGCCATCGCTGGTATGTTGCTGGCCCATTTCGCAGCGAAACGAATTGAAGTTGCTCCATATTTTTCACGTGAACGATCTTAGTACTCGTCGTAAGGGAAAACTTTCGTTCGAAGTTAAATTTTAAGTCAGTTATCTGTTAGAGAATTGTTTATCAAAGTATACACATATTTCTTATACAGAAAATAGTTTTGGGGTCACATTTTAATGCAGAAATTGTGTCTAAAGTAGAGTTGTGTAGTTCACGAACGAACTAGTTGAGTTGAACGATTCACTCTTGTGAACTAGATGAACTAGTTCACACTGTCCCGCCTTTTGTTTCAGTACTTCAATTGTATCAGCAGTTTTTTGTACTTCAATTGTGCAGTTATCTCCGCCATTTTCTAGTTCATGCTCTCTTTGTCTCACTCAATTTGCACAAAGGTGCCTAATGTTGCAATCTTTGTGGAATGGACATATTGCCAGCCTGTACACAAAAACTACAGCGCTAATCATCACTTTTATTCCAAAATATTTCAGAAACGGAATAACCCAATCGTTAAGTCGATCTTCAACAGGGCGATTTGGTATAAACAAATATACAAGTACCCAAAACACTTTAAAAATCTTCAAAAATCAGATCATTTTTTAAAACTACAAGTTAAACTGAAATGAGCTCTTTAGTTCACAGCTCATATGAACTGTTAAGCTGAAATGATACAATGAACTAGTGAACTAAATGAATGAACTAGTTCATTCTGTTGAGCTGAACTAAAAAGAGCGCTCACTCGAATGAACTAAAATTCCTAACTCTAGTCTAAAGCATCTTTAGGTTACTAATGAAAACATGTTTTTCATGACGAAGTTTGCCCACGTCATCATTTCCTATTTAAGCTCCGTAATCAGCTGTAGCGAAATTAAGTGAAAATATCGGACCCAAACAATTATCAAACTATTGTTTTCCTAAAAAGTAACTTTGGCATAACAACAACCCTGTAATTGAATTTGTCCCCAACATTTTTGGGAACAGGTTAAACCCCGGCACTTTACTTAGTAAAGAAAACAGAAATTTATACAACGTTTCTTATGGAAAATCACTTTCAATTTCGGAAATTAGTTTCTATTCTAGAAATTTCCCTAAACAGCAAATTAATTTCGTATACAATTTTTATAATACAGTCCACTGTTTCGCATATTGTTTCCTTAGCAGATTTGTTGTTATAAGATAGGGAAATTTTGAAAATATTCCGCCTCTAGGAATTTTGCAATGCCACAGTTGCAACTAACTAACTTTGCAAAATTCCTGTTGCGTTGTATTGCCAACCCCACCACCAGGTGGGGGCTAATTAGGCATTTGCATTTGCTGCTGCTGCTGAGGATTTTGCTGCTGTTGGGTAATGACAACATGTTGCTGTTGCAGCTGTTGGGTTTGCAGCTGCTGCACCTGTTGCTGCTGTTGTTGCTGGACTTGGGCGGTTTGTTGTTGAGCTGCTTGTTGCTGTTGTTGTTGCTGCTGCTGTTGCTGGACTTGTTGCAATGTGGCTTGTATGGCCGCTACAGCGCCTGCAACCGGTTGCAACATACTTGTGCCATTCTCACTTTCATTTTGCATACTAAGCTCGGCTTTAACCCTTCGTGCTATATGGGAACGGGTGTGTTTTCTTAGGTGATCTTTGCGATAGAACCCTTTGCCACATTCCTGGCATATGTGACGTTTCTCTCCTGAATGTATCACAAAGTGCAGACTTAATTGTTCTTTCCGTTTGAACGCTTTCAGACACACCGTGCAAATGAAGGGCCGCTCCGGATTGTGACTCTGTTTGTGTCGCGTTAGGTGGTCTTTACGTTTCAGTGTTGCCTGACAAATATCGCAGATGTAACGTCTTTCGGAATTATGACCAATCAAATGCATTTCCAATAGTTCAGGTTCCGGATAGCAGACTTGGCATTCGGGGCACATATACAGAGGACTACCATCTAGAGCGGTTATTAGACGTATTTCACCAGGTCTGGGTTTAGGTTTGCGCTCCTTGACGCGCTTTTTTCGCTTCTTCCGTTTCGTTGAGGTCGAAGTGGTAGTCGTCACTGCAGTCCCACTCGTTGAAGCCTGTAGATTGGTTTGTATTGTTCCCGTTAGCCCACTTGCTGAGGCTTGGGCTTGGAGTTGGGTAGCAGCCTGTAAAACGCCCGTTACCGTTTGTTGTTGCTGCTGCTGCTGTTGATCCTGAAGCGTTGCTGTGACTTGCTGCAATTGCTGCTGAGGTATTGTTATGGTAGTCGCTCCACCGATGGTATTAATGCCCAAGGGTGGTCCCGTTTGTACCTGTAGAACCTAAGGCAAATGAAGTACATTGGAAGAAGAAGATACACATTAATAATAATCAGAGGTTTTGGTAGTTACAATATGTTTTAGGCTTTGTACTTACTACATTTTGATTTTCTTTTTTAATATTTTCAGCGGAATATTTTAAGAAATGATGCAAAGATAAGGGCAAAGTATTTGCCGGAAGATGCGATAAATAATCTGCTACAGTAGTGCCAGGCGTCAAAGATTGCCATGAGGTATTTTGTAACACTACAGGGGGAGATAAAAAAGTACATCAATTAATCCCATTTCAATTGCTAAAGATATTAAAAAAAATCTACGTCCGATCCCTAGAATCTACATGGAGAAGCCTTAAAAATACCTGATAAAGAAAAAGTTAAAATGAAGTTCGTTTTGTAGAAAAAAATTTACTTTTGCAGCAAAAAATGTTTCGTTTGCTAATACCCCGCGTGGATCGCAAAAGTTACAACGTTTCCCTAAAAAAAAGTTATTCGTTAAAGTCGTTTTTATTGTTGGAAACGAACTTCATTACTCATAATTTACCCTTAGGGCAAATATAGAAATCGATTATGAACATGTGTAAAACATATACACAAATACACTCAAAAGTGATGTCTCTCTTGAATTCCTTCTCTCTTCTTTTAGCACAAACGAAGAAGTTAATTGTTCTTCACGTAATGCATGCTATAACTGGGTGGGTAGACGCGCGGACTTGCAGTCATGCAAACCAAAATCTTCGGTTAGTGATAGGTTTGAACAGACAGTTCGGTGGCTTAACCGGCTAGATCTGCTGAAGATACAAAAATATGTCTGAAATATATCGACGAAATATTTCCAAACGTCTAGTAGTAAGTTCTTCACGCGAAATATGAGCAACATGTAACGAACAACATTTAATGTTGCTAAGAAAAATGCAACTACCAATCAATGTGTAGTAAGAAATTATTAATGTTGTCAACTGTCGTTCAACTTCTGAAAAGGAGAGATTTATAGTGTTAAAAAACTTAAAACCAGTGGAAAATATAGTCGTTATCACTTATATGTAGCTGGAACATTTCGCAGGGAAACCAATTGATGTTGATCAATATTTTCTACGCGAACGATCTTAGTACTCGGCATAACTGAAAGACTGATATGATAGCTTAGAAGAAATTACAACGTTCTAAAAATAATTCTGATCAAAGACAACGAAAACTTATGATTGATTCACGGCAGCTCCCCTTTTCTAGTCTGATTTTCTACAGACATGACACGCTTTTCGTTTCTCATAAAATTAGAGAATTCGTTTGCCGCAACTAAATTCCTCAAAGGATCTACATATAGATGTCTAAAATTTCGTTTATTGACAAGAACATTTATTAAAAAAATTATAAATTTAAAAAATTTCATTAGGTGTCAGGCGACAACCGGTTGGACCGAAGTTCCTATCGCTGTATATTATGCATTTACTAGTTAGTTCCAACACGCCTAAGGTGCCCGTTGAAAAATACGACAATTTAAATGGATCTTTAAGAAAAGATACTTTTTGTAAAATGATATACTTTTTTTAAGAACCATTTTTTAAGGAGAAGTACTTTCTGGATGAAAAAGCCATAAGAGTATGAATTTTTTTTACAAAGAAGTACTCTTTTTAAGAACACGTACTTTTTAAAGAAGTGGTACTCTTTTTGTGGTACTGTTCAGAAAGGCTACTTATCTCAAGAAGAGAAAAGAAAAGTAATTATTATATTTTTAAGAAAAGTAGTTTTAAGAAAAGAAATTTTTTAAAATAAAAATGTATTTTTTTAAGAGAAGGTATTTTTTTGAGGAAATGTTTTTTTTTTTAAAGAAATGGGATTTTTTATAGAATTGTTCCTTTTTTCAAGAAAAGGTAAATTTTTGATATTTTTTGATTTTGTTTTACAAAAAATTTGGTCTTTAAAGAAAAGGTAGTTTTTGAAGAAAATATACTTTTTTAAGAAAAAGTACTTATTTAAAAAAAGGTACTTATTTCAGAAAAGGTATTTATTTAAGAAAAGGTTTTTTGTTTAAGAAAAGTACTTTGTTTAAGAATATGAATAGGTATTTTTTTGAGAAACTTTACTTTTTATATCCCCGCCCATAGGGTTGGGGATATATATCATTTAATACGTAATAAAATATAACACATAGAAGGAACCATATTAGACCCTTAGCATCTTTGGACGAAATTCGTTTTAGGACTTTTTAAGACGTTTGAGCCATGCCCGTCTGTCTGTCTGGCTTGCTTGTCACACTGTCAACACGATAACTGCCGTAAATCTTTACAGATCACAATGAAATTTTGTTAGTTACTATTATTTGCCAATATTGAGTTTGGGATTGAAAATGGGCGTTTTGACCCCTTCTGGTACCTCCCATACAAATCGACATATTTAGCACAAAATCATATTTGTTTCAAACCTCTCTTCTGGTAGATGTGATTAGCTTCAACTCTCACACCGGTTAATAGTCTGCAAATGCCTACTTAACTGGAGGAAATGGGCGAGATTGTCACGCCCAATCTGGTACCTCCCATACAAAACAGGGTGTTCGTCAGTGTTGTCAATGAGATAAATCGCGTGAAACACTTCCGACCTTAATGAAATTAGGTACAAGGCTTCACGTAATCAAACGCCAGTCTCCGATTAAAACAAAGGTGATTTTGACACGCCCATTATGGTACCTCCCATACAAAAGTTGTTCGGCCGTCTGGTTGTTCGGCACGAGAAGTTCCGCAAAACAGAACCAATCTTTATGAAAGTTTGTAACGGGTTTTTCAATAAGAGCGCTACAAAAGTTTTTTTTAAATAAAACAAAACCGGGTTTAGATACCAATGAAATTCTTTATTCCTGTGAAAGTACGTTCGATGCCATTATGTATGGAACTCGATTTCTTTTGCATGGCCACCACGGGCACGCTTGCAGAAGTCCAGGTTTTCAAGCATAAATCGGCCGATACTGTTGCAACTTCACGTTCGATATACGTACGAATTTCATCAATTGTCGCTGGCTTGTTGGCATAGACCATAGCACGACCGAGGCGGCCAATCGACTGGGCCATTTCGTGAGATAACGCGTTCACCAAACTTGGTTTCCAATAAATTGATTGTGGCATTCGCTGTGTGGCTTGTGGCGCCGTCCTGTTGGAACCACATGTCCTCCAAGTCCATATTATCCAATTGGGGTCAAAAATATTCGGTTATCATTGAACGGTAGCGATTCGTATTCACAGTAATGTGCTGGTCTTGATCATCACGGAAGAAGTACGGCCCAATGACGCCGCCGGCCCATAAACCGCACCAAACAGTAATTTTTTCGGGATGCAATGATGACTCATGGATTACGTGTGGATTGCTGTCTGACCAATAACGCATATTTTGCTTATTGACGAAGCCATTCACCAAAAATGAAATTCAGAATTCAGAAAGTGGACGTAGCGCTCTTAAAGTTGAGGCCACTGACTCCAAATTTCGGTAGTAAATTTTAATAATTTCGACTCGTTGTTGGCTCGTATATCTTTCCATGATGAAATGGCAAACCTTACTGAAGAGAAATGTCAGAAGAGTGGGAAACAATATGGCGGCGTTTGCTGTCCGTATCGATTTACTTTTGTATCGTATCTGTTGAAAAACCCTTTACTAGTGAATATTTAGTCAAATAAAACTTTCCTATAGAAAATGAGCTGTTTTGCCACGCCCATTCTGGTACCTCCCATATAAAAGTTGGGCGGATGACCGGTTGATCGACACGATAACTCTCAACCGATCTTAATAAAATTCGGTACTAGGCAATATTTTGCTAAAAGCTACTATGTAAGTAATAATTGCCTATTGTGTCACGCCCAGTTTCGTACCTCCCATACAAAAGTTGGGCGTATTTGCGGTTTACCGACTCGATATCTCTAATAAATCATAATCAATCTTAATAAAATTTGGTACTGATCAAAATTTTGGCAACAACTTGCCATGCCCATTTTTGTACCTCGCATATATATATTGGGAGGAAATTAACTAATTTGGGTATCCAATAATATTTAGTGCAATGTCAATCTGTTATTGAATATGGTCACCTTTGAGTATGGGCGTGTTTAAGAGAACTCCCACGTAACGGATGACCTAGGGTGAGGGTATGATTAAGTCGGTTCACCCGACTGAAACTTATGTACTGCTTTTAAGAAAAGGAACTTATTTTAGAAAACTTTCTTATTTTAAACTTCTTTCACTTTGGCTTTTCTAAATTTACTTCTTATTGGGTTCAAAACCATAATATATACTAAATATTTGTTACAGGCTCCACCTAGAAACCTTCCCACTAAACAAGAAATTTCCCAACATACGTTGGTTTAGACAAAAACCAAAGCAAAAGTACCCAATATAGTTGATAATAGTGGGGTGTAGCATAATAGTGTTAAAAAAAGTTGTTTAATTTTTTTCTTTAGCCGCCATCCCGCAACGTGCGATAAGGAACTTCGTTCCAAAAAAAAAAGGCTGTTGAGAATTATTCTAATAGATACGTTCATTTCAAACAGGTTTTCTTCTAGAAAAGTTACCAAGAGTCATCTTTCCGTATAGAAAAAGAAACTATACATATGTAAAAGCAAAAATCAATTACAGAGTTGTTGCGCCAAAGTTATTTCGTACGAAAACCATTGTTTGATAACAGTTTGCGACCCGAATTTTGACACTTCGATCATTTTAACAACCAAAGGTAACACCACAGGCGTTAAAAATAAAATGGAGGCATTATAAATGAAATGTTTGGAAGGTAAATCAAAGACAGGTGGTAACTCGCCGTAACAAAATTGTCCGTTTAGAAATAAATGACAAAAGTTCTTACGAAAATTTCGCAAGAACTGAATACGGTTTAATAAAATGGCGGGTGCTACGGTTTACACAATGAGCTTTTTAAGGCTAGTGGCGAGGGACTGTTCGCTCACATACATCAAGTTACATATATGGTTGGAGGAATCTATGCCTGACGATTTGAGTCTCAGTGTACTATGTGCTGTATTTAAAAAGGTTGATCCGTTCCAACTATCGCGGAATCAGTCTTTTACCCATCTTGTATAAAGACTTAGCGAGCATTTTATGTGAAAAACTAAAGCCAATTGATGAAAACCTGATTTGGCCTTATCAGTGTGGTTTTAGACCAGGGAAGACCACGACTGACTAAATATTCACGCTAGGTCAAATCCTGGAAAGACCCACAAAAAGCACATCGATAGCCATATACGGGGAAAATTATAGGTAGCTATGTCTGAACTTGGTATAGTGGCAATGTTGATTCGCCTCTGCAGAATGACGCTGACCAAAACCAGATCAACTGTGAATGTAGCGAAAGACCTCACCGCGCCATTCTGTACCAGGCGAAATACTTTCGAGGAATCTCTTCAACATCTTAATGGAGATAATAATAAGAAAAGCTGAAGTAAATATGAACAAGACCATCAACATGAAAAACCATTTTGTGCTCGCGTATGCTGATGACATTGACATCATTCGGCGAAATCTACGAGAGGTTACTGCAGTGGTAGATGAATTTTTCATCGGTGGTGCAATGACAGTGTGCGCGGCTCCTGCACATGAGATCATGGGTTCGATATCTGCTCTGACCGCCTTAAATATTATTCGACGGCGGTCACTTGGCTTAGTGACGGCGACACTATCGACTATTTAGCCATGAATAAGCTTCTAATCAGGGAGTGTAAAACTAGAATACGTACAGCTAACTGGTTGTGAGAAGCTCTCCCCAATAACTTCATTGGATGTAATGGGAAACTATTAGTTTTTGCAATATGGCTCAGAAACTTGGGTCATATTGCAAGTGGATGAGAAACACCTGGGAGTATTCGAGAGAAAAATTCTCCGTAAATTATATGGTCATATTAAGGAAAACCGCGAGTACCGACGTCGTTGGAACAACGAGCTGTATAATTTGTATTCCGACATAGACATAGGATACTTTTGTGTACACTGGTTTGTACTTTTGTGTACACTGGCTGTACTTCGGTGCACACATTTTATAGTTTTGGGTAGACTGCTTGTAGCTTTGTGTAAATTTTTTGTAATTTTGTATACACTTTTAGTACATTTGTGTATAGTTTTATTTTTTCGTGAACATATTTTGTATTGTTGTGCTTGATTTTTCTATTTACGACCACATTTTGAATTTTTGTGTAAATTTTTTTAACTTTAGCGATTGCTGTTTATACTTTTTCTTACACTTTTTAATACTTTTGTGCACAGATTTTCGCACTTTTCTTATATACAATTTTTCTCATACAGAACCTTGTTGATCGTATACAAAAATATATTGATATATAAGTATATTAGGTAAAGTCCGTCCTTCTGCAATCGTTCGAACCCTCGATACTAACCTACATTATCTTTCCTATACATCTAGGACCCGCCAGTCTAAGTTATTACAACTCACCACGTTTTGAATCCACACCTTGTTGTTGCAATATCGCATTGCAGAGATCCTGAGTTAACTCCTGAGGCGCCATTTGAGCCTGCAGCTGTTGCGTCGACGTCCCCGGCTGTAATTGAGCTTGTTGTAAACCTAAGGCAGTTGCAGCGGCCGCTGCTGATGTGGAAGCTGTTATGGTATTCTGAGGATAAGCGATGGCGGCTTGTATTAGACGCTTATCTTCGGTTTGTTGATTGTAGGCGGGTATTGTGGTATATTGCGTGGTCTGTTGCTGCTGTTGTTGCGGCTGTTGTTGTTGCTGCTGCTGTTGACCAGTCGTTCCAGTGCCAGTGGTGGTCAGGGTTACCATGTGGCCATTGTACTTATCGCCATCATCGTTGTTGGTGCGAAATTTTGCAGGCAGTGTTGCAACAGCGGTAGCAACTTGAATGGCAGGTTGATTGAAATGGGTCATGCTAATGGTCGAGGTACTGTGTTGCTGTTGCTGTTGTTGTTGCTGCTGCTGCTGTTGTTGTTGCTGCTGCTGGTAACGATTGCCCACCGCTGCCACCACACCTGTATCCTGTTGCTGTTGCAATGTTGTTGTCGATGTCACGGTAGCCACTGCCGGAGCAGCGGTTGCCGTGGAAACCAATGGTGTGGTGGTTGTGGTAAATTGCGCTATGCCCGGTATGGAACCCGGAAACGGATTACCGAAGGGTGTAAAATTCATTTTGCCGTAAAGTCTTTAGCTAGTATTTTGTATTTAGGAAATTTCAAAGAAGTAAGTTTATTGTAAAAATAATGTCTTAATATCTGAAAAGAGATAATAAAAATAGGGAAGAGGGGAAGCCATTATCATCACTATACATTCAAATTTAAAATCTACTAAATATCCTTATCAATAAAAGGATAAGTACTAATATTTTCACCTTAATCATTTTTATTATTAATTCTTAAATTATCATGGGAATTATAATTGTTATTGCCGCTTGGGATATAATCATGTCACTTGCATTCTTCCCTAAAATTTACTCATTCACCTCTTGCTGCCCATCATTACCTTCCGAAGTACAAATTTGGTTTCCATCATTATCATGTTTAGTACAATCATCATCATTTAAATTACCCCATCCCACGCAAATATTTCATGTCCAATTGCCTCCTAGGAATTATGAACATTTCTTCTGTGTTTGTTTCTTTCTCAACCGGAATTTAAATGATTTGTTATGGTAAACTTCCATCATAACAAATTCCGGCATTGCCAACGAAACATAAACAGAGAGTCAATTTTGTCATTGCATCTTCTTCGATTCTCTGGCCACCCAAAACCAAATACAACAGACTAAATTTGTTCACCTGCCAGGGTCCCTGTACTCCCTCAAGGCATTGGCATTTCAAAGCGGATGTGGATGTCTTCACCACCCACAAAGGATGGATGGGAGAACTCTGATTGTAGTATGTGACAAAATAAAAAGTGAAATTCCATTTCGATGATGAGAAATTGGCCACCACAGTGAAACCATCACAAAACTTTACTACAAACCAAACAAAACATTTACTCAGAGAAAAGGCAAAAGTGAACATTGCTGAGAGGGAGAGCGATAGAGAGCGCAGTGTGTTTTCATATCACAAAAAGAGAACAATTGAGAGAATGAGAATGCGGAGTTACCCAACAATTTAAAAAGTAATATCACCAGGATTTCGAATAATATAATCAAAATCATCATGGAGGTGTGGATATGGAAAAGATACAATATAAAGCGACCACCAAACATATGATTTGACGCACAATAATCAACTGTTTATAGTAATAAAAAAACTGCGAAATCGTGGTGTACCTGAATATGACTCGAAAGTGGGGGGTTTTTTTGGAAGGTTATGTTTTTTGAGTTTCAACACTTTTTTCATTAAATACTAATCTAACAGCTGATGTCGATCAAAATTTACTCTTATGAACTTAATTACATAGTACAAAATTACTCTGTACAAAAGATACTATTAGTGCTGTAGAGATGGGAGTGATGCAAATTCGATTCACAATCTATCACATCGAGCTGGTGTTCTTCTGGGTTATTGACCCTATAATCCCCCTAAAGATGAGGTCCCCACCATTTTAGACGCCATCAGCTCCGTGACACTGCTCCTTTCAACTACCATCTGTTAATAGGCTACTGTAACATTTGAAGCTAGCTGATACGCATAATGTGCGTGACGGATAATTTGCGTTGAAAGCAGACATTTTCGACGAAAATGGAAAAAAACTGAATATTACTCACACTTGACCGCAGGCGCAAACACTCTGACAATTTCAAAAGAGTTTTCGGTAATTTTCAACCGCAATCCGAAAGAGTCTTTGCACTATTTCGTAACCGTGGACGAAACATGGATCCATCACAACACCCCAAAGTACTGCGCGATACTGAATGAAGTTCAGCGAATGGCTGGTATGTGTATCACTGGTGCTTTGAAACCGACACCGACTGATGCACTAAATGTCATAAAAAAATGATTTCCCATTTCATCTCATGAAGGGATTGGGGAGAGCTTCTCACAACCAGTGATCTGTGCGCTTTCTAGTTTTACACTCACTGATTCGAACCTACAGTTTTACACCGATTCTGAATGGTATTTTGAGAAGCTTTTTTCACGGATAAGTACTCGATAGTGTCACCAGAACTAAGCGTGGTGACCGTCGTCGAAAGAAATGAAAGGTGGTCAAAGCAGGGATCGAACACACGTTCTCATGTACAAGAGTCGTGCACTCTAACTATTGTACTACCTACGGCCACGCACTAAATGTCATGCTACATTTAATACCGCTAGACATTGTAGCTAGGCAACATGCCATATCTATTGGACGTAGGGAACTATCACGCTGGCCAGGAGATGGCTTCGGACATAGTGCCACAATGCCTGTCTTTCCAGGAACTGCCGATTACACTTTGACCCAACCACTGTTTGACAAGAAGCACCACATTCGTATACCTTATAGATGAGAATATAATGGTTGCATCCCTGGACATGAGAGATTCGTGATCTTCTACACAAATGTTTCGAAACTTGGCGATAAAGTAGGCTTTGGTGTCTTTTCTAAGGACCCAGGGCGGTCTATTGCGAAAAGATTGCCTGATCCCGTAGTGACTACCTGGCTGAAACCTCAGCTATTGGAGAAGTAGAGGAATAACTGAGAAGTAACGTTGTGACTAAAGTTGAAATCAATATTTTCTCTAATAGTCAAGCCGCCATAAAGTCCTTTGTGGTCTTTAATTTGAGAATTGGCCTGGGCTATCACAGATATCTTAATGAAATGCCTCAACAGTTTAATATTCACCTGATTTGAGTGCGGGGTCACAAGGTCATAACTTGATAGACTGGAGACTACAAGTTGAAAAATCTGTCCATTTCTATTTATTAATATAACGTGTTGGTAGCTTGTCGCAAATATAGCATATTTGTGTCCAAACACACCGTGTTTGCTATTCAACAATACATGTTGGAGATACAATGATTAATAGGATATAATATATGTTATTGTGTCGCGAATGTGGTTCTATTTGTTGAAAACTGCTGAACACAAAAACGTCACAGATAACAAAGAAACAAAAAGCAGCAGAGCTTCAAATAATGAAAATAATTTTCCAAACATATACACGGTTCCTGTAATATTTTGCTGGGATCGTTTTTTCAGCGTGTGGATTATATGCTCCAGGGGAACTAGACCATGTGGGCATGGATCTAGAAACTTGGAAGCTCTTCTTGATAAATTCTGACCTTATGCCAATTATCGTTAGGTGCTAGTTATCATCTGTGTACATTCTCAGCTGATGTGCCACTGCTTAAACTTGAAATGTACTAACGCCCTGCGGTGGTTATTTCACTTATCGCGTCTATCATGACGGGTCACTGTCTCAGTGGACGGCATGAAGAGAGCCTGAAAGTCTTGAGAAATTATATACAGAAACTCTGGTGACGAACAGGAGGTGGGGTCAATAGAACACCCGCGTTTCTATTAGAAGACGGCAGGATACACTGGCCTCATATTTCTTTGGGGAGTTAGCAAATTTGGCTGATGTGAGCATCCGCCAAGTCTTGGGCTTTTTAAGGCAATCAAAGTGGTGCAATCAGTGAGTATAAAACTTGAACGCGCATAGCTCACTGATTGTGAGAAGCTCTCCCTAAGTCCTTCATGGGATGTAACGGGAAACCATTTATTTATAAAGTGGTGCAACGGGAGGAATTAGGAAAATATCATATTTTTTCTTTTGCCCCTGTGAAGGACTAAGTGAGCCTGACATAATGGTTACCACTCAAACCTAACCTTGTCAAAAAATTACCAAACAACCGGGAGATTCGATTAACTACAATTTTGTTGTGCCTGTAATTTCCCCGTTTTCCTTTCGAACCTTGGCAACCCTTCGAGAGAGATTAGAGTTTACCAACTGAGAGCAAGCAAACAACAATGGCTAAAATGAAAATCTTTTTTATTACTCATTGTTGCTTTTTTTGCACAAGAGCAGAGTTTGCGAGTAGTAACAACACGAATTAGTGCACACAATAAAGGAATGCGGGGAAAGGTTTGCATGTAGACTAGTATGTAATGAGACAACTACTTACCCTAACTCTTTCAGGAAAATAGCGGCAAAAAATATATGCAATGAAATTACTCTATTGTTTTGGCCATTAAGGCAAAGAACAAAAAAATAAATTAAGAAATAACATGAAAAATGTAATTGGAAATTTTCAAAAATTAGCTATAATTTAATGCAAAAAGGATTAGAAATTTTGAGAGCCACTTATTAAATTGCATTAAGTTTTTTAGTTTTTTTAAGCAGCTGTTGAAATTAATTTATTGATTTTACCACCATACATTTTCATTAATCTCATCGTCGTCGTCGTCGCCTTTACTTACCTTTTTGATATTTTCTGTGCTTTCAGCCATATTGTAAGGAAAACTGTTGAGAAAATAATTCTCTTTGCGATAAAGTTTTTCTTTTGGATTTAAAAATTTCACTTGAATTTCGTGTGATTTTTTTGTTATGTTTTTCACTTTGTTTTAAGTTTCGCACTGACCAATATTTTAAATCTTTAGACACAGTTTCGCTGGTTCAGATTTTGTTTTTTTTTTCGTTTTTCCACTTTGTGCACTCTGGGCCACAATCTCTGCGAATCAATGAATGTGGCGGCGTTGAGTTGTATTCCCTGTTTTTACTTTTTTTTGCGTTTTTGGTTTTTGGGTCCGGTGGAATGAATGCCTTTTGCATTTCAATGCACTTTGTTGTTCCTTTGCCTACTACTCGAAACCGAAACACTTTTACGCCTCCATCTCCTACATGGTCTCAACAAAGTCGTCGTCGTTGTTGTCGCCGTTGTGATGCAGATCCGCTGCCTTACGTGAAAAATATACGAAATTGTACTGGGGTGCAACATAATGTACGGCGGCGTTGTTACTGCGTTACGCACTCACACTATTCGATTTAAACCATCACACAATACACGCCACACTTCGTACATTAACGTAACCCAACCTTGGAATCCCTTTTAACCCACGTAGTAGAACAACTTTACAACGCTGCACTTCTTTTGTAGCCGTATAAGTTTGATTGCATTTGCGACACCCAACCGTTTCTTACATGTTTCCATCAATAGTACAACACAGCCAGTTGATATTCCGTATTCCACCGTCCATATGCATTACAAAAGTCCCACGGGCCCTCTGCAGCAGACCCTGCCTTTCCCAAGAAGGGTCTTTCTCAGCCTTATGCACAAAATCCAATCTGCTGCGTGTTGGTCGGGTTTTTTTTTCTTCTACTCGTTGTGTTTGGTGAAAAAGGCTCAATATCTGCCTTAATATCCCTACGAAACCTCGCTACCTCGTCTGCAGTGCAGTCGTTTGGTTTGGGTCTCGAGACCCATCGGAAAAAATGGAACGATTTGGCTGGATGGTTGGTTGGCGAAAAAACTTGTACCGTCTACTACTAAGTGTCCGTGTATGTGTGTGCGATTTTGGAGACGAAAAAAGCACCGTTATACACCACCTAACGGTGTGTGTCGTAAGTTTGATACTGGCACCGCCAGACAATTTACTCGTCTATCCTTTGCCCGTTGTTGTCGTCGTCGTCGATGGGTTGACGTCGTCGTCGTTGTCGTAGCCAGCCGCCCTACGATTCTCAGTTTTTGTGTGCTTTTGTTTTTGTTTTGGGTTGGTCTTTTGGTTGGCTTATACCATCCTTTTGCCCTTAGTTCGGGATATATACTATACACATTTACAGTACTATTACCATAAGAGGGTCCTACTGAGAGAAACATAATACTACAAATACTATAATTCATACTACTATGAAATTCATATTCACTCTCATGCATAAACCCTCTCTCTCTCTGTATCTCCCAATTTATCTCAGTAATATTCATGCACTCTCCCCAATATGGACTCTCTGTCATTTGTTTGAATCACAAACCCTCTCCTTTTATTATTGATTTGTTGTTATTATTGTAATGCCAAAGTAATGAGAGTTATTTGCAAAATGTGAAAGTTTTGGTTGTTTTTGGTCGGGTTGATTTTGGTGTTACCAAAGCCTTTGCCTACCCTTTTGACCATACATAAGTATATCATACCACTTCACTCACCATCCTCCTAGTAATCCTTAACGGGTCTTAGTAGAAATGGTTTGTTGACTAGTTAACAAGTTTGTGGAATTCAGTTGAAGAATACGAAATTTAAAATCTCAGCTTAAATTCAGGGGCACTTTAAAAGTTGTCTCAATTAGTATTAGATGAATTGGTATTAGAAGTCATTGAGGATGCTTTAAGTCTTCGACCAGTTTGAGGTCGACCGGGAAATAATAGAATGTATCTATCATACACATGCTAAGGAACAGGTAGATTATGCTACAAAGTATGCCGTGGAACACAAGGTGGGGTTCTATCACCTGGTGCGACACTAATTACCTGAATAGCACACATGCTAAGGAACAAGTATATTAGCTTTGGGGCGACTAACAAACACATATAACACACACACACATACACATATCGGGATCTACAGTTTTTAGTTTGTGTGGAAGAAAGCCTTAAATTCAAATAAAACATTCAGATTATTTGATGATCATCATACCAGGCGAGACAGCCAGTTTTGATCTCAAAATTTTTTGAGGAAATTAAAAAAATTAGAGAAATCTAACAGATCTGACAATATTTTTGCTACAAATCGTTTACCTCAAATGTTCACTATTCAATTCGCTCACATCAAATGTAAATGTTGACATGTCCAACAATTTTTCTAATAGTCTGACACGACGTTAAGTGAAACCGTTTAACGTACGAATAATATCAATTAGTCATTACGAATTTAATATAGCTCATACGATCATGGGCTCTATATATTTTTGTTTGACTTACTGTCGAGATCTACAGATTTTAGTTCTTGTGGAAGAAAGCCTTAAATTGAAATAAAACATTCAGATTATTTGATGATCCTCTTGGCAAGTGAGACAGGAAGTTTCTACACTAGTTTACAAGTTTACACTATTATATTCGCTCTCATCAACTGAATATTTTGGCATATCCAACAATTTCTCTAATAGTCTAACACGGCTTTAAATCAGGCATTAATACACGGTACATTTGACGGTGTGAAAGTTTATATGGTGTAGTGAAAATAAAGTTGTATGCGCGCACACGTACAAGAAAAAAGATCGCATCAATCAAAGCAAATATCAAAATCATTTTGATATTACACTCTAATTGAAGTTGTTGATGATCGTCTATTCCCTGCTTAAATGAGACCGTTTAACGTATGATTGATATAAAATAATCATTACGAAATTAGTATTACTCATACGATCTTGAGCTTTAATTTTTGTCGGGAACTACAGTTTTTAGTTCATGTGGAAGAAAGCCTTTCCATAGAAATAAAGTACTCATATTATTTGATGATCCTCATACCAGGTGAGACTGCCTGTCCTGTGAATACCATGTTAGACTGTCAATGTAAATAGAATGATTCACAGAGATAAATGCATTGACACCATGTGAAAGAAAGAATAAAAAAACATCTGTCTGCAAAGTGACAAACAAAATACAACTGTTATAAAATAAAAAGAGAATAGAGAAAAAAAGAAAATTATAAACAAAGATTAAACACTTGATAATACCGACGAAATACAAGTGATTGTCTTTGTTTTTATTCGTTTCATTCGAAACGCAACCCTGATCGTAACAAAAACTGAGAGAAATATAATATATCTGTCAAATGTATTCGTTTTTATTAAGTTTACATTATTCCATTCGCTCTCCCAAATGAGAATTTGGGCATATCCAACGATTTCTGTAATATTCTAACATTGCATATTCCAACATTAAATATTCTAAATTTGAATATTCTTTGCGGAAGCTGCTCAAGGGTTCTTGAAATATCGTACAATTGGTCACACTATAGATGAATGAATGGAATTCCAGATTAAACCGATAATGATAGCCTCTTAAATGGCACCAAGCTTCTCTGGAAACACTACACAGTTTTCCGACAGGGTGAAATATTCACTGTGATCACTCACGCGAACACCTCTAGTTTCGAGGACCAAATACTTCGAATGCTCTTAATAAACCAAACCTAACCTAGTTATTTCTTATGAGGGTGTTTCTTAGAATTTGAGATCATATTGACGGAATATCGTTTCGAAGTTTGCGAAATATCATCAGAACCATTGACCTTCCTTCGAATGCCGCACTAATTTAAGAGTTGTTGTTTCCCCTTTCTATCCCTCCCTCTGGTAATTACTCATAGTTTTAAAAACGACTAGGAGTAAGCCCAAAGTCAAAAAAGATCCACGTGCAACTATGCAAAGTGGAGGAACTTGCTGGTCTAACTGAGTAGTTTTGTCACTGCTCCAGTTCCTATAGAAAAACTTACGAAAAACGAATGACATCCTGTTTGTTGATTGTCAAGTGAAATATGATTCAGATTTCTGCTTTTATTCATAAGCATTAAAAAAAGCAGATAAGCCGGATTTGGGGATAATGATTCTGGCTTCTCTGGGCACTATAACGAGCAAAATCCTAGCTCTTGAGATAATTAACAACAAACACAATATGTACTTCAGAGATAAGGGAATTTGCCAAAGTAAGGGAAGCCACTTAAAGTATGATTAAAAGAAATTATTTATTACGTAATTTTTATTACTCATACGTTCATTCGCCTTAAAGTTTTTGTTTGAAACACTCATAGTTATGCGCTGGATCCTATTTATAACTATAAGAGCTGTTTATCCTTTGCCGTCGTTTAAGTACTATGTTTGAAGTAAAATTTATTTGTTTTGCACTGTAGTGAAGCATTACTTTACAAGATCTCTCAGCAGTGCCAGAAATATATTTTCGGTATCCTCAAACTAATTGAAGATAATCCCCAACAAATCCCAAAACATTTAAATTTTATCGGGTAATCTTTATTATTATACAAAAGAGCCATTTTTTACATTTACCTCTTAAAGATTATTTCATTCAAATATTTGGTATATTTTATGGTTTAAATTTTTGATGATAATCTTAGACAGTCATGTTATCATTTGAAACCGTTTTTGCATTACATCGCATGAAGGGATTGGAGAGAGCTTCTCACAACCAGTAAATTTCCCACGGTTGGGGACAAATGCCCTCTTCCAGCAACCCTCAGATTACACTCTAGCTCTGTATACTATTTTTTTGCGTATAGGAAATACGTCATTAATGTTGGGCTTGGAGGTAATTCAGACAATTAAAGTGTAGAAAGGCCACATATGATTAATGTCAAATAATTAGTAAGAAATTACTATTACTCATACGATAAATAAAATAAATACATCAGGGATGATATTTATTTATTCGGCTTTTTTGAATAATTAAATAAATTAATTTATTGAATAATTATAACTTATACACGGAATAAATTACATTAAAAAAGTTAAATAACTACATATTTTACAATGACATGACATGAGTGGACAGTAGGGTGTACTAAAATCAGCGTTTTTTTTGAAATTCACACATGAGGGGATCTGAAAAGAAGCGTATTAAAAAAAATTCAATGAGTGTTCGAACTCACGGGCGATGTGTTAACACCTTTTTGCTACACGGTACCTGTTCGATTTCTATGAACACATTCGTAAATGTTACATTGGAAAATAAAAAACAGCGTTCAATCATATGATGACGTTACAGTTAAATAATATTAATACTTAAAATTATTTAAAGACCCAGTGCAAGCACATGTGTCATTATTTTCCTGCTCAATACTTTTTGTTTTATTCCCACAAAAGTCAAAGAATGCAAAGCAACAGACACTTGTACATACATACATACATTGTTATATTCGTACGATATAACCGAAGATCAACATAAAATACTTTTTTAATATTACTCCAAATTAGAACACTTCAAGCTCGGCTCGCCGATATCGGATCGCCTTAATTTTTGGAATAAACTCTTCGTCGAAACCCGCACTAGCTTTTTATTCCAAAAATTAATAAAATCGGCTATGAATTTCCGGAGAAAATCGCGTGGGAAAATTATATGAAAATCGCCCAATAATCACTTTCAATACCGACTGCCAAGCAACGAACAAACAAACGATGATAAGACAAAACCGAAGATCAACATAAAACACTTTTTTAATATTACTCCAAATTAATACTCCAAATTAAAACACTTAAATCTCGGCTCGCCGATATCGGATCGCCTTAATTGTTGGCCTAAACTCTTCGTCGAAACCCGCACTAGCTTTTTAATCCAAAAATTAATAAAATCGGCTATGAATTTCCGGAGAAAATCGCGTGGGAAAATTATATGAAAATCGCCCAACAATCACTTTCAATACCGACTGCCAAGCAACGAACAAACAAACGATGATTTACTCTAACAAACCTAACACTTGTGTATGTATTAAATTTATAGTTTACTGCCCTAGAGGCGCGCGTATAGATGTTAACACATCAAAAAATGATTTCAGGAACGTCAAACTCTTTCTTATACGAGGGTACTTAGAGTTATTTTGGTTAACATGGGGCTTAAACGACGTGTCATTATATAATTTCAAAATTTTGATTGCATATTTTTTTCACGCCTGGATGGTGTAATCTTCCTGACTTTTCAATTAAATTTTCAAGTTACTTTATTTTTTATTTTACATGAAAATATAATCCTAGGTATATTGGATATATACATATATATATACATATATAAGCCAAAAAATCGGATAAAGGTATTTGATCAAGATTTCAAAATACCGTAGTGGAAAAAATGCCCTCTCAAAATTGTGAAAATATATTTCTCTAATTGTTCTGATCACGACTGGTCGTTTGAGCCCCAAAGTACATTAGGAACCAAAACTTCAACGCCCGATAGGGGACTATAAGGCAATCAATCAATGGTATCCCATTACATAACATGAGGGGATTGGGGATAGGTTCTCATAACCACGGAGCTAAGCGCTTTCTAGTTTTACACTCACTGATTGGGAACTACAGTTTTACGCCGGTTTCGAACGGTATTTTGAGAGGCTTCTTCATGTGTAAGTACTCGATAGTGTCAACATCACTAAGCGAGGTGATCGTCGTCGAAAGAAATGTAAGTTGGTCAGAGCAGGGATCGAACCCTGTTCTCATGTACAAGAGCCGCGCATACTAACCATTGCACCACCGACGGCCATAGGGGGCTAAAAGTACCCTCGTTTGAGGTTCCCGCAATCGCCTCTTTAATACACATTTTTGGAGACCCAGCCCTCCAATTTTTTTCAGTACACGCTAACTGACAGTGATCTGTGCATTTTCTAGTGTTATATTCACTGATTGGGACAAACTGTTTTACACCGACGATGCCAAACACTCACAATCCACACACAAACACTGATTTTGTGCTTATGCATTCGCACTTGGTGGACCTCGTGTGGGTTGGAATCGTCCTAAATCCGGTCATTTTTATTGTTGACGTACGTGGCGTATTGCTGCCACAAGATTTTGTCATTTCCACGTGTTGCTCGACGCTGTTACTTGCCACAGTGATTTGTCTTTATTGTCTGAAAAATAAGACGAAAGGAAAATAAACAAGAAAGTTAAAGCAACATAACTGCCATGAACTTTCAATATCTAGCCGTCCCTATTGAAAATACTTTAATATCCTTATTTAAAAACCTTTCAACAAAGTATTCATGAACGTATGATTGATATTAATTTCGTAATGATCAGTTCATAGAATTACAAATATAGGGTACAATAATATATTTATGTTTCGATTCATGACCCATTTTTTGGGCATACACATAATTTAGTAGGTTGGTCTGTTGTGTGTTCTTCGGCTTCCTGGGAGAAACCTCAAATTTTTTTTCGAATCCGATGTACGTAGACTTTCCAAATTAGGTGTTGGATTTTTAATTTTGAGTAAGCGGGGCAATGATAAAGGAAGTTTTCCATAGTTTCGACGTCCTCTTCGCACGATCTACATTTTTTTGTATCGGCTCGCTCAATTTTGTATAGAGATGTGCCTGCAGAGTGTAATGTGCACTTAGAACACTTAGGTTTTACCATAGCAACTTTGTCGTCCTGCTCCCGCCTGATGCGTTCCTTTGTCCTATGTGAAGTATTCTTGCTCAATGTTGGTTTACGTCCTAAATGGTTTGGAATGGTTTGGCGTTTTCAATATTCACAATTTGCCGTTTACAGTCCCGTTCATATGCCCTTTCATATACCAAGATGCCGCGGTGCTTTGGAGTTCATATGATTCACAGGCTACCTACGGTGGAGAATTGGGTTTTCCTCCTTGGGCTGGAGTATCGTAAGCCATTCAACACCTTGCGATGATATTGCATTGATCGCCGATTGTTCATCAGTGAATATCTTTAAACTTTTGTGGCCACCTTCATTGCTCAGCAATTTCACACATTCTGTGTACGACTTAACCCCTGCCTGAAGCACGTTTGAAGCACAAGATCCCTCTGGCCGTTCTTCCAACCGTCCTAGATGAATCGGTATAGCAGTGAATTCCTCGATCGCGATTGACTGCGAAGCTTTCCGTCCATTACTCCCTCTGCATATAAAGCTCAATAAGTCTAAATAAGTCGATTATAAAGCAGCCTTCGATAGTCCGATACGGGAGAAACTCTATGAAGCAATGTCTGAGCTTGGTATTCCTGCAAAACTCATACGCCTTTGCAGGATGACCTTGACGAACACCAAATCCGCAGTGAAAGTTGGTAAGGATCTTACCGAACCTTTCGAAACTAAGCGAGGCCTCAGGCAAGGCGACACCCTATCGTGCGATCTCTTTAACATCTTAATGGAGATCATTATGAGAAAAGCTGCAGTCAATATGAATAAAACCATCAGCAGCAAAAGTCACATGCTGCTCGCGTATGCTGATGATATAGATATCATTGGGCGCACAATTAGAGAAGTTACTGCGGTTTTTTCGAGAATTGAGAAGGAGTCAGCAAAAGTGGGTCTGACGGTGAATGAGGACAAGACAAAATTAATGGTTTCAACGAACAGGGCCTCCACGCGATTAGACCAAAGCGTGAACGTTGATAACCGTTATAACTTCGAGGTAGTGGACGAATTTATATACCTCGGATCTGCCGTGAACAAAAACAACAACGTCAGCCTTGAGATCAAACGGAGAATTGTGCTTGCGAATAGATGTTATTTTGGGCTAAGCAAGCACTTTAGAGATAAAGCCCTCTCTCGAGTAACAAAAGTCCAGCTGTACCAGACTCTCATTCAACCTGTCTTGCTTTATGGCGCAGAATCCTGGGTCCTATCGCAAGCAGACGAAACATCTGTAGGAGTCTTCGAGAGAAAAATACTCCGAAAAATTTATGGCCCTATAGTGCACAACGGCGAGTATCGGCGACGCATGAACCATGAGCTGTATGAGCTTTATCCTGACATTGACATAGTTAAGCGGATCAAGATAACGCGATTGCGCTGGCTAGGCCATGTCAGTAGAATGGATGAAGATGAACCAGCGCGAAGGCTTTTCGAAACCGAACTCGAAGGAAGACGAAAAATAGGAAGACCAAGACTCCGCTGGAGGGATCAGGTTGACGAATCCCTGCGTACACTTGGTATTGCCAACTGGAGAGATAAAGCAAAAGATCGAACTGGTTGGCGAAATATGTTATCTTCGTTTTGTAAGGTCCCTGACCCCCCGGGGTTGTCCGAGACCGGATAAGTAAGTAAGTAAGTCTAAAGGAAATTTTTCAAATCACAAGGGATCTAGTGAAATTTGGTTTTTAATTTTGCATCCCTATGCGTATGATTTATAAAAATAGCTGAATGATTATTTTATATTAATCATACGTTTAGTCTCCTAACACTCCACAAAAGTAACATATTTACAAGATTAAGTACAAAATACACTCACAAAACCAAACAAATTAATTATTCTATCATTATTTAAACACATTCATATTATGTATAACAAATATCACCTTAGTGATGAAATACATATAATATTTCTATTAGACATAAATTATATAAATACTAATCATTTCATTGGAAATCTCATTACCAAGATTATTAAGTCAAGGTCAATCATTCACTTATGTCCAATAATAATATCTTATTATCCTTTTAGTAAGCAAGTGAGTGTGTGTTTGGGTGTGAGCACTTTTTGTGATTATGAAAAACTATAACACAAATGAAAACTATATACTATACAATATGTTAACTTATACTCTCACATTGTGCATATGTACTTATACATGTATAGAGATATCTAGGACATGTATAAATCATAATAAGCATATCAGTGGTATTTCTAATGCAACCTCATTATGAGACTATGGCCAGACATTCTAAATGCAATCTATGTTAATTATATACTCTCATTATTATTGTTATTATACTCGTACTAGTGTAAGCATGTGCATGTGCATTTACAATACATAAACCTACTAAGTATATGTCTATGTATCTACTTTATGTATATACTTATTACCAACAAAAGTAGTAGACATTAGCATATGTGTGTGTTCAATAACACTTCTGGCTCAGTTTGTGTATACGTTGTCTCATTTGACCTCATTATCGTTGTATTTAACCAAAAATTGAAAATTTAATCAGGTCATTTACCCGTCGCCATCGTCATTCTCTACGTCGTCGTCGTCGACGTCACCATCACTGTACTCGCAGTAGCACAACTCACAAAAACAACAAGAAATTTAGACCAGTATATACTGCCACGACGACGACGACGACGACCACAACAACTACCACCAACAAAAATCCCAGCAACAACACGATAGAATGCACAAGAATCCGATGCATCTGGATGGGGGCATAGGCATTCATGTACACTCACTCCCATTCACACACACATATATATATAGATGCACTCCCTTGTTGTGGATGACTCTCGCAGATCTCACCTAATTACAAGTCAACCCATAAACGCCAAAAGGAAACATAAGTAGCTGCGACAGATCCTCCAAAATAATTCACCACCTTCGGCCTCATAAAGGGTTGGTTGATTGGTTGCAGTACAATACATAATGAGGCTACTGGTATGCATGTTTGTGTAGGTGTATGTACACAATTTTGGAGGTCACTAACGCCAGAAATTGGCGGGCGCCACACACTCAAAACTCAAAACACAACACTCAACATCATTATGGTAGAAAACTCAAAGAACACGCCAAAATATTAACGACAACCTATTTTTAGTTCACCCACACAAATACACACGTCCATTCTTGCTGCAACCTAACCACCTTGCAACATTCTCACTACATCCTCCATCACCCAAGTGGGAAGCATTCGCATCCTGGCGCCCTCTTTTGGTTACAGGCTCAAATGGAGTTTGAGAAATCGTTGTAGTATCACTGAAGAGGTAATTCGTATTTACAACAAGGACAACGATAGCGATGACGACAACGCCAACGACAATGACGATGAGGTTAACGACGCCAATTTAACGAGCTCGGAGAATTCCTACCCCAACACACAAAACTCAGACCAACTTCCTGGTACACAGAATGCAGAAATTTGAACATTACAAACCTTTGCCCAGCATCCCAGCCCTACAAGTGAGAGTTAGTAAAAGGTGGCTAAACACTGACGCTTTCACGCCTGGTCACATGGTCAGTCGAGAGAGTCATAATGTGGGACATTAAATGTGGGTGGTTCATTAAACTAAGTTTAGAGTAATTTTGAAAAAGGCCCCCCAACTGTAGCTGTAGTGGTGGGTTTTACACATTTGTAGGAGAGTTTAACTATGCACACATGGACACACATTTGAAGTTGTGCACTATAAATTCTCACCCATACAAGTATACTGCGATCAAACACATACATTAATACATGCAATGCGAAAGGATTCTAGTCACACGAGAATGAATTTGTGCATGTGGACTTTACTCTCTGTGCAACCTGCTGGACGACATATCTATACACACACACACACATGAAAATGTGAATGCACTTTTGGCCAACAACTCACATCATAACACTGGTATTACGTTACAGTACCAAAACACACATTTTCATACCTCATATCATATACACACACGCATGTATGTGCGATTGTAGTAGTCATAGTCATTGCAGTTGCAATTTTCAAATAGCTAAAGAATTTCTCTCAATAGATGGTCAGGATGCACTGGCATTACACACTCACATGTGCACAAGTTCTCATATAAACTTACCAACTGCCAAACCAATGTCATTGAGAGGACACAATTGATTTAAGGGCAAGGGCGTAGGTAAAATTTTAAAATGGTGGAAACATTAGTTTATAGCCAAACCAATAATAATAACACTAGTTTGCAAAAGAATACAACATTTTTGTCTGGTAAATACAAATTGATTTGGTGTCTGTATCACGGCCTTTAAGTAAAAAAATAGTTTTCCATTACATCCCATGAAGGGATAGGAGAGAGCTTCTCACAATCAGTGAGCTGTGCGCTTTATAGTTCTACACTCATTGATTGGGACCTACCCTACAGTTTAACACCGGTTCCGTACGAATTCATAAATTCATAATCATTGCTTATAAATAATAAATAAACTAAAAAAACTTTTTTATTTTATTATTCAAGCTCAAGACCAAATAAACTTCAACTACTTCTGAATAAGTGCAGTGCGCAAGTCAAACTCGGGCACTTTCAATAATCTTCGGTTTCAGGTATCCTCCAATGTAAATTAATATCCCGTATGCAAACCCTAGCTGTATCCAACCATTTTCGGGCTCCTGGGGATTGACTTTACAAATTATCGGCAATAGTCACATAGTATTTTCCCCCATTCTTCCAAAAGGATGATTTTCAAATCCAATCTGCTGAAAATCATGCGTTCATAAATGTTTCTGTTGAGATAATCCCACAGATTGTCCATAGATTTAATATCTGGGAATGGGAAGATGTTTCCATGACATGGGGAACGTTGGACAGAAGTCAGTTTTGTACAATATGCGTCTTCTGCTTTGGGTCATTATCCCGATAGAAGTGCCAGACTTCGGTAAGACCCAATTTTTGATACTCTTCGGCACCTTCTCTCTCAGAATGTCTGGATACACGTTTTGATACATAATCACATCACCGAGCTGCCGAAAATCACCCCTAAACTGACCCACCGCATGTTTAACAGTCGCCTTTAAAATCCTCTAGAAAGAAAAATCCGTAGTTTTGCATTCCACTGAAATGTTAAATCGAATCTTCTGGCCACGCTCACCAACAAGTGGCCCCTGTCCCGCCCTTTCCCCATTTGGACCCGCCCTGTAATCTTATCTGCGGGCAATGGTTGAACTAGGAACAGTACACGTCGTGGTTTGGCGATGTATGTTGGCGTCAGGAGTTGAGAATCCTCAATTTATCGAGGGTAGTATGGGCAAATGGATGTGTCTCGACCGTCTTGAGGAGGGTTTTGAGAAACGTGCCACCAAACTGGGTGTGAACATTTCTGTTCTACTGGGACAAACACCATATGTGGTGCGGAAATGGTTGCTCTATAATTGTCGAGTGGTCATTGATCTCGATTATTGAATTTAAATGTTGCCGAGAATTTGTGCCATATATTGGAGGTGGATATGGGGAAGATAACATCAACAGCAGGAAGACGATCGGGAATGCCTCACGGGAGGAAGGGTCGAGAATCAGGTATGACAACACCGGCAAATTGCTGCATTCAATGGAAAACCGTTTGGATGAAAAGTTGTAGATGGTGTGTGATTTTCATTGTTAGATTCAAATCTACAATAACAGGCGATATTTCTGCTATTTCTTCAACGATGAGGGTCGTTTTTGGCTCAATGGGTATGTCAATAAACCGAATTGCTAAACTTCGTCAGCAGAGCAGCCAGAGGTTGTTCACGAGCACCCTGAAAAATGCACTGTTTGTTGCAGTATACGAGCCGGTGGCACAATTGGACCGAACTTCTACAAAAACTATGATGACCGCATCGTTATGGTCAAAGGAGCAGCTAGGTACCGTTCGATGACCAGGGGGTTCTTTGTCCAAACTGGAAGAATTAGATTTGGTTAACATGTGGTTTCAACGAGATGGCGCCACATGCCACACTGCACGCGAAAGTCTCTCGTCTATAGCGGCAAGCCAGCCTCGATTGCTGGTTTGAAAGATGACAATAAACGTGTCATTGCTGAGATACCGGACAAAATCTTGCAAAAAAGTGTGCCAGAATTGGAGTTTCAGAATGGACCAAGTGATGCCAAGCCGTAGACAATATTTGCATAAAATAATCTTTAAAAAAATGGAACTTCCAATAACTTCCAAATAAACTGTTCATTCACTAGTACAAATCGATGGCTTAATATAAAAAGGCCCTAACTTGATTTTTTGTTACTTGACAGGAGAAGGAATAATAAAATACGTTAAATTTTAGATACAGAAAAAAGTTTTAATGCAATTTTTAATAAAAAGAGAAAGAAAGAGATTTTATTAAGTTTTTTCATTCTCCTGTCAAATAACAAAAAATCGAGTTAGGGCCTTTTTATATTAAGCCATCGAAATTTTCTGTGCTTTCTTCAATTTTCATAAACCAAATAGCTAAAAAATCACTCATTATAATACAAAACGTAGGATTTGAATACCCGCACTCATAGGAGGTAAATATCATTTAATACGAATAAAAAATTAACGCAAACAAGGGGGCATACTAGACCCTTAATATATTTGGACGAAATTCGTTGTACGACTTTTTAAGAGGATTGTGCCATGTTCGTCTGTCTGTCTGGCTGGCTAGTCAACACGATATCTGCCGTAAATCGTTAGTGATCAAAATTAAATTTTGTCAGTGACTATTTTTTTCCCAAACTTAGTTTAGTTTCGTCAGTGACTATTTTTTCCCCAAACTGTCAGTGACTATTTTTTTCCCAAACTTAATTTAGTCAGTGACTATTTTTTTCCCAAACTTAGTTTGGGATTGAGAATAGGCATAGTGTCCACGGTACCTCCCAAACAAATCGACACATATATTACAAAATCATGTTTCTCCTAAATCATTTTTTCTGGTACATGCGATTAGCTTCAACCTGTAAATGTCTACTTAACTGGAGAAAATTGACAATGTGCCACGTCCATTTTGATAACTCCCGTACAAAAGCTTGGGACCGTTCGGTTGGCCGATACGTTAAGTCACGCAAGACAATTCCGATCTTAATGAAATTAGGTATTAGGTATAATTTTACCAAACGTCAGTCAACTACTAAAAAAGGTTGATTTTGCCACACCTATTTTTGTACCACCCACACAAAAGTTGTAGGGCCGACTGGTTTCTTCGACATGATAACTCCTTTAACACACAACAAACCTTTATAAAATTTGGTTTTTGGAAATAGTTATTCAAATGCGACTCTACTGTAAGTAGGTACCTCCCATAAAAAAATGGACGGCTGTCCTATTAATTTATGCGCTATCTACCATAAACCACAACTGATATAAAAACAATTTGTTCTAGGCAATATTCTATTAAAATCTACCTTGTAGTTAATCCAACTCTGCCACGCATATTTTTTACCTCCCATAAAAAAGGGACAGTAGTCCGGTTCGTCGATATGATATCTTCTGTAAATCACAACCGATCTTAATGAAATTTGGTCCCTTCCAATATTTTGTCGAAAGCTACTGTGTACTAAAAATGCACTTCATTGTCACGCTCATTCTCGTACCTCTCATACAAATATTGGGCGGATAATAACGGCGGACGATAACTCCTCAAAAACACAAGAGGCCCAGTTGTTAAATGTCAATCTACTGGTGAATATGGGCGAAGTTACCACTCCCATACGGGTAACCTAAGGTTCGTAGGCTTCAAAAAAAAATATAAACCATTTCTAATGGATTACTAAGGGTATGTTTAAGTCGGTTCACCCGACTGAAATTTTTGTACTGGGTTTAAACAAAATTCATCCATAACAATTTTTGTTTGTTTTCGAGTTTAATAAGCTGGTGGCATTTTTAATACATAATGGCTGTAAACTAGTGTTATTATACGATTTTTTAGGCCTTTGAGAAAAAAAATAAAAAAATTAAAATAGAATAATTTTTAAAAATTTTTAAAAAACTTTTTTAAAACTTTTTAAAAATTTATGATTTACAACTAATTTCAAAATTTAAATACTACTTTTTCAGTTGGGAATACACGATATTCATCAACGTCAATTGGAGGAAAATATCAAAATGATTTTGATTTTGATATTTGCTTTGATTGATGATTACTTTCATCTTATACGTGTGCACGCATACATATTTATTTTCACTACATCATACAAAACATGCACATCAATCTGATGTATCATGTATTCCCCACATTAATAACTTGGCCACTGTGTGGTATGAGTTATAAAATAAATATTAAGAAATATTACTTATACGCCCAATTATACTATTTAAATTAAAAATATAATCAGGGGTGTTATGGAATCCAAGTCGGTTTTGTTGATTGTCGGTTTTGCAAACCAATATTGGTTTTATTTGGTGTCATGAAACCAAGTCGGTTTTATTATTTTCGAATGCAAATAAAACCGATAATCGAATCAGCTGTTGCAAGATATATGTGTATAAAGGTAGTGTTTCAGCTAGACACAAAAACAAATTGCCTGTAGTTGTTGGCTACAAAAATTACCATTTCTAACGAGTCTACCTCTAGTAGCTATATCTTGAGCTGTTGTTTACATTTGTAGAATTGTTTACATGTTTAATTTATAGAGTTTGGATAAAATAGAATGTGTTATTAACAATAATTTACTTACATTTTCACAAAATATCCACCTGCACAATAAAATTAAATGAAAAACGACACTTGACGCTACTTGATTTATTCACTATAAAGAAAAGCGATAGCTGTTAGCTGCTTGTTTTATTTCCAATAAGAAAACCGATAACATTGGCTTGTGTGACACCTAAAACCGATACTAATTCTACTTCGAACATAAAACCGATAACATTGGATTCCATGACACCAAAGTATATTTGTTGTCGTTTTCAAATCCAATACCGACAACATTGGTTTCTATGACAGCCCTGAATATCAAATTTCTTTTTAAAACTCACTATCAAATTGTGTAAAGCTTTTCCGTCACTCCTTTTTGTTATACTTGATGTTATTAGCCACAACGTCTCTGCTTTTATGTTGTGTCTAGCCGTACTCATAAACACTCATCCAGGACATTTGGCTATATAAGTTCGAACCAGTATGTTACACATATCTGTGTGGATCTGTGTGTGATAAATGTTATGCATTTTATATGTGACTGACTGTCTGCCTTGCATTGGCAGTGACATTTTTGTTTTTAGCCTTGACACGAACTTTATTCTATATGTTCACATGAATATCTGCGTGTACCGGTACATATATCCTTGCATCGTTTAATGGCGAGTTTAGGTGGGTAGTGAAGCAAAGGGAGACATCATTTACCGGCCGGCTTACAGAGCAGCATGCATGATGCAAAAGTGCAACCAACAGTATGTATGTGTGTTGCTTGTTTGACAGTGTGTGAGTATGAGTAAACATGCGAATATGTGTATGAGAGCAGATGTGTGTTTGTGTTTTACTCTTCTAGTAAAATCTGGGTAGGCCAAACATTTGGTGGCTGCATTACCATTCATTGCCTTTGGTCATGTGGCATTGCAGCACACAAGACCCACTAAATGGGTGTTGTGTTGTTTTTGTGTTAAAAGGATGCAAGCTGATGAGTTGGAAGGACTCGAGAGATGTTTGTTCATATTTCCACACAAGGGGCTAAGCAGAGATGTATGTGGTAGTCGGCTGTCTGGCGTGAGTGTGTATGCAGGATGGAGGATGGATGGCTTTTGTGGTAGGCAAACCATTACACAATTTTCTTTGACTATCAACGAAAGTTAAAGACCTTTTGGTGGGTGCTTTAAGTGAAGTTGCATGTGCGAGTACGAGTACGAGTTGTAGCAGAAGCAAAAGCAATTGCAGTAGCAGTAGCAGTTGTCGTAGTACTATCCATAGTATTACTATAGAGCAACTCAATGTAGTTCCATATACGATTTATATATGTATATGATTTTCACGTTTGTATTATGGTTGCTACCACATGAATTGTGTGTATATGTATATTTCCGGTAATTGTTGTTGCTGGCAATGGATGTTGCAGTTGGCTGGCTGGATGGCGCAATTGTTGGCTGCAGTTTTCTGTGTCGCGTACCATTCGCGTTGAAAGTGAATTTGTGCGATGTCGTCTCGTGGGTTTCTCTACTAGATATGTGCATCAATATATATATATGTACGAGTATATACATATGCATGCATGTATATGCACCAGGAGATTTTACGTGTTTATGTGTCAAGTACAACAAGTAGGTCTTAAAGTAGGAACATTGCATACAACGCGATTTGGTGGCAACCAAAACAAAAAAAAAAAAAAAACAACAACAGCAAAAACAAATTTTCAACTAAGGGAAAATGTGTTGCTTCTTTTGCTCTAGTTTTGAAATTTGGCGGACTTTTGTGTAAAGGAATTCAGGATACCATTAAAGGCTCTCACATATTTCGAGCTTAAAAATACTTTTTGATAGGACACTATTGACACTTGGACGTTTACTTGCGAGACTACGAGAGTGGAATGGAAAATATGTATTGACGTTTTGATATAGCCTCAAAAACTTGACCCTAGGGATTTTGGAGACACATTTTTACAAGGAACACACACATGACACGTTTTTATATAAATATAGAAAGAACCAACCAAGCTTGTAACTATCGGCTATCGTTACCATCGTTCAAAATATTAACCTTTTGCATCGTGATTTTATGGAAGGATTTTGTAGGTTCTGTCTCTGTGGTATCCAGAGTTGCTTCGCTAGGATCTGCAAAAACCTTTCGAAATGCGAACACAATGGTTTCCCTTTTTTACGGTTCGAATTCAGATTTTTTATTAATCTATAATATAGAATATAATTTAATTGTTAGAAATAACATCAACAGATTTATTCATTCAGAACACTTGTCTTGGGCTTGAAATAGTCTCAGATAGTCGAGTCTAGCTGAATTAAGATGATCGGGAACTTGCTGTAATTCACGCGCATTCAGATCTAAATCGGTATAAACGGTTAATATTCGGTTTGTATTATTCCAATATGTTAGGAGTAGTTCAGGTTCGTTGAGGACAGCCCAGGATTGATAAGGAAAAATATGATAGTTTGTCGAAGAAAGGCTTAATACTTCGCTAATGTAATTTAGTTATATCTATAAAATAAGCGACATAATTTCATGCAAATCTGAGATGATATTGATTTATCGGCATTTTTTATTAGAACTATTTCATTTTATTTATTCAAGCTCAAGACCATTCTATACCTCCATTAATAGAGATATACTTTTTTACAAATTGTTTGTTCGTCCTGTAAGTTTTTTCTATTACCTCTTGAAAATGGTATCGTTTAAGTGGGCGCCCCATTGCTGATATCCATTTAGGCTCTTTTTAGTTTTAATCAATCTGGCGAGAACTTCAGGCGATAAATTCTCGCACTTTTGTTGGATATTCTCTTAGAGAGCTCCCAAAGTCTGTGACTTGTTCCCCCAAAGAAATATGTCTAGAGCAGTCAGCTGGGGCACTACAAATCACCAAAACGAGACATTAGGTGATCCACAAATCCACCTTTCAAAATATGCACTATCGCGCGAGCTGTGTGTGCAGTTGTGGCATCCTGTTAAAACCACATTTCCTCCAGTCCCAATTCATCAATTAGCGGCAATAAAAATATGTTAATAAGTATCCGTGTTACCCACGGCGTCATTGAAGAAGTGGCCCGATGACACCTCCGGGGCAAATGACGTACCATGAAGTGACTCTGAGTTTATATAATGATCCTTTGTGATTGATACGTAGATCCTTAGTGCCCAATATCAGTTGTGGCGCCACAAATCGTCGACAAAATTGATGGAATGATACTGAAAGTACGAGATACGGGACTGAGGTTGTACGCATCTCAACTTAGTGGGTACATCACATTTTATATGTATATTTCCCCATGAAAAAGCTATTCCTGGGATGGGTGCCGCGATGACTCACACTCGACTATAAGCGCAAAACCGTGTGATCTTTTCAAAGGAATGTTTGCTGATGTTTATCCACTATCCCAATAAGTTTCTGCGCCGTTTCGTAACCGTGGTCGGATCATTGATCTATCAAAACACACCAGAGATAAAGGAACCGTCAAAGCAGTCGATTTCTCCGGCCGAACGTGTACCAAAGAAGACCAAGGTTGCTCTGTCGGCCAATAAGGGAATGGCGACAGTTTACGGGAATGGATGCGCTGTCATTCACATCAATTCCCTTGATAAGGGTGAAACGATCACCGGCGAATATTATTCACAGCTGTTGGACAGGTTCGTCATTGATTTGAAGTGAGACGAATCGTATTTGGCGAAGAAAAAAGTGTCCATTAACCATCCACAACACGCTGGAGATCTGTATTTTTGTATAGTTTGGATGCAAATATAACGTGTTTGTAGCTTGTTCGTAAATATAGTATACTTGTGTCCAAACACATTGTGTTTACTATTCTATATTTCATGTTGGAGACACAATGATTAGTAGGTTATAATATATGTTTTGTGACACACTGTGGCTTTGTATTTTAAAAACTGCTAAATACAGAAACGTGATAGACAACAAAGCAACAAAAAATCAGCAGATCTTCAATTCACGAACATAATGCCTGCAAACATGTACATGGTTCCTGAAATATATTGCTGGGCCGTTTTTTATCAGTGTGAACGCACCAGCTCACTGGCGTAATGGCGCCATTCTAAAAATTCATAAATTGGGCGACGAATTGCTACCTCATCTATCAGATTTAGTAACTACTTCAGGTTTTAGTGACTACTTTCTTTTTCCAACTCGGAAGACATGTCTCGGTGGTAAGAGAATTGAGCGAATGCAAAGTTCATCACTGAAACAAACGCCTATTTTGAAACCTTGAGAAAACCTTTGTTTGGAAGGAATAAAAAAATTTGGCAAAACAATGAACTAAATGTATCGACAATGTTGAGAAATGGACCGTTTTTTGCTGAAAATATATATTTTATTCAAAAAGTCACACAGTTGTCAAACTGTCTTCGTTCGAACTCTTCAGCGACTCAAATTTATGAAGTTTTGTCACACTCGTTATGATTGACAGGGAGGCATTTATAGTTTCAAACCTGCTCCAAATTTGTGATCGTCTTGTACATGAGAACGTGGGTTCGATCCCTGGCCATATTAAATTTATTTCGACGGCGATCACCTAGCTTAGTGACGGTGTTACTGTCGAGTATTTAGCCATAAAAAAGCTTCTCAAAATACCGTTCGGAATCGGTGCAAAACTATAGGTCCCAATCAGTGAGTGTAAAACTAGAATGCGCCCAGCTCACTAACTGTTCTCTCCCCAATACCTTCATGGGTTGTAATGTTAAACCATATTTTTTTTAACGTTGTAAATATCCATTTAGTACATCACACATGCGATTACTCTTTTATTCTATCGGAGTTTGGTATCAGTTTTATTCGCATGTAGCACAATATTAGCGCAATTTTGTGTCTACTTTAAATTCGATCAAGTCCATATATTATAATTGTTCTAAAATATCCAATTAGATCTTATTGTTTGGCACTTAATATCCTTAAGTTTGTTGTTCATTTATCCTTTTCCTACATGAATTACCTCCAACCGCCCATAGTAGTTATGGTCACATTTAATTTGATAAAACATCGGAGAATTTTGTTTAAATTTCCACAATAAAATTGATAAATTGACTATGTAGTTAATATCAGTTTTTTACTTCTTCCTGTTGATATTTTAGTTAACTACGAAAACGATAGGAAATCCATTTCAATTTTGTTTTTTGAAATTCCATCATTATGACACTTTTTACCACGAGCAGCGGCCAAACACTTGTGGTCATCACAACTTCAATAACTCCGGGCAAATGTGGTATCTTGTCAGCTTTTTTATGAAATAAATACAAAAATACTTGGACATAAAAATGCATACATACCTCAGAGTATCCTTAAACCGGACTGGGGGCTAGTGATGATGTTGCCACACACACTCGCACAGATGATAAAATCGTTGATGCCGGTAATCACCGGAGGAACACTTTCTTTACACTTCTTCTGTTTCTTACTTAATAGCACAACCCCCTTTTTGTTTAGTTTTTTCTTGTGCAGAAACCAAAACAGAGAGATGAAATGGCAACAGCAAAACAACAAAAAAAACCAAAAGGGGTACAAGTACAACTTTTACAATATTGGCTTTGCAATGGCGCCAAAAAATAACAGTTACCAATACAACAGTGAAATGACAAGGAAATGAAAGGAAAGGAAACACTCTTTGGGTCCACACTCAAGCACTCACTCTTCGCACAAAACTCTTAACACTTGGCACCGGTGGTGGTGGTGTCTAAAGTTAGTGGGTACCTTCCGTTGCGTAGAGGTACAAACTTGGTACTGTTCTCTTCTGTAGCAGGATGTTTGTTTGTTTTTTTTTTTGTTGAGTTTTTATATCAGTTCTGGGGGTACGAAAAGTTTACGACGACAACAACTTTTCTAACAGGAAATATTCTTCCAACACACCAGTCCGTTTTAAGCGGGCGATGCGAGTCTACGAGAGATTTCGATACAAAAACTTTTCCCTGTGTCGACTTTGACGACTACACAACAACTATGCCGAGTTAGACAACGATAACAAATTTTAAATGCATCACACACACACACACAAGTGTAAATATATGTATATGTATATTTGCGTACTCATGAGTGTGCGGAATGTCATCATCGTTATCGTCGGTACCGAGTATCGGCCTCCGACTACTACGTATTGTGACGGTAGACTCATATTCGTTATAATGTCCAGTACAGACTCATTGTAGTAGAGTACTACAGGAGTTTCGCACTCGTACTCCTTAATGAATGCGAGTACGAGTACGAGTAATAGTATCTAGTAGTACTTGCCATAGTAGTTGCATCCAACTCACACTCTCTTCTATACACTCATTCTACGTCTGAAAAACACCAGCACACACACAGAGAGAGAGAGAGAGAGCAATCATCTATAGAAAAAGCAATTAGTAGTGTGAGATCATTTGAAACAATACGATGATGATGCTGAGAGTCAAAGGATGAGCTAATTGGGTGTTTTACTACATGTACTGACATACATACATCTTTACATACATGTTTGTGAGGGGTGGTCAAATGGGTCCTTAGGTCAGTTACCATAGTTTGACATTATATTAAAAAAGCTCTACTTATCATTCCAATTTGCCTGGTCGCTCACCCACACACACATGAACACCAACATCCAACATGGCAAACATATGTTTAATACTCTCAATTTATGTTGTAGGAAGTCTGGCTCATAGAAATATGTGGAAACCCAATATAGTTTGTAAACCCCAAATTAACAGACAAATTAGCGCAAGATATTTTTTACGCACGTTCCAATTTGGAATAGAATGGCCTAACCCCTAAAATGAAGTTCGTTGTAAGAAATTTGAATACCAACTAAGACAAGCGAAATTAATGTGGGTAAACCCCCGCAATATTTAGTGTGCATGCCATGACGAAATAAAACTGATCGATTTATGCTCGGTTAAAATCACGATCCCACGGCATGGGCATCTGGAAAGCCTGTTTATACAAAATTGTATTAAAATTTGGCATACTTCTGGAGAATGCGCGCTCACAGGTCGCTCACCAAAATCAAAACCAAAATAAACAACTCGTAAGCAGAGATACAAGCCAGAGCGGAATCAAGAGCCGGCAGCTTGGAGCCGCCGTGGGGGTTTCTAAGCAGATAACCACCGCCGTTTACATTGGCTTATATCGACTTGAATCACGATCCAGCTAAACAATCTGTTCTACGTTTGAACCCAACCAAGTGGGAAAAAATTACACTTTTTTTGAGGGGAAACATTTTATATCATTTGGACTGACAAAAAACCAGTGGTGTCAGCTTCCTTATGGAACAAAGTGCTAAAGATTTCTTTGGTGACAACATTTCTTTGAACATCAAAGTTTTAAGATATCTTCTGGAATAAAGATTTTAAAAGATAACAATGCTTTGAAAATAAATTTTTGGTATGAAATATTTAACAACAAAAATTTCTATAAGAAATCTTTTACAACACAGATTTCTAAAAGAAACCTTGGACAACAAAGTTTTCTTACACAAACTTTTAACAACAACGTTTTCGAAAGGAACTTATCAACGGTTCTCACAAAAACACATTCTGTAGCAACCATTTATATGTTTGGAACACAATCCAAATATTCAAGTCCCAAGTCCCAAACATACTTATATTTAAATGCAAGCATTAGCATGTTTACTTGCAAAGACGTACACTTTTACGTGGAACCACATGCGTGTGATGTACCCGCTCAATTGATATGCCTACTGCTTCAACCACCTCACGCACTTTCACCAGCTCATACTCTCTATGGTTCCCTGGAATGTTCCTGTGCCCGGCACTCATACAAAGTGAATATCGAACTGCATGGTCATCTCACTTAGAGATGCGCGACATTTATAGGCAGTTCTAAAAGTCAGAAATACAGTTTGCTTAGATTTAGCAGCCTGACTGTCAGAGTAGATGTCGATAACCCAGGCGGTGATGACGTTTCGTCCCAACGAAAGGGAAACTCTCCGATTGCCATAACTTCCGTCTTAAAGACACTACAATGGTCTGGTAACCTTTGTGCAAAGTCTAGACCTAGGTCTTTAAAAAAGACTCCACACCCTACTTGGCCATCAAGTCAGTGTAGAATCTAAAATACCTTCTATAACCTGGTATGCATTCCTTCCTTCCTTTCTCTCAAAGGCAGAAGTGGGTGTTACTTAATCGACTTCTATTGTGGATTGCCGTAGATATCCTAAAATCGTCCCATAGCCATTGCGAGGAATGTTTTAGGCGATTTGCAGACTTTGCAGTCATTTGCCTTGGTGGACGATAATCCCAAAACACTCAATAGGGGTTGTGCGAAGGGTACCCGTGATATACACCATTTTAATTGTAGGAATAAATAATATATAATTTAAATACTTAATACTTAATAAATACTTAAATACTTTTCAAATGATCAACGTAGTTGTAGGAAAAAGTGTTTTTACATATGTATATAGGTAAGGTTTTGAAAATTTAGCTGCGATTTACAACCCATTACAAAAGAAGCAGTTCTAGAACTAGTTTCCTTTTGGAAGTATTTCCAAAAATGTTACTGGGTAAGCGTCTACTCATATTCGTACATCACTTATACATTTGTACTATATTTTATTCTCCATTCCATTTAATCACCTGATTTGATAATGCATGTGAATAACACACAATTCCCATATTATCACTGGGCCAGATGAGGCCCAGTATGTTGATTGTATGGCGTTCATGTAACCGATCGATCTCCCTAGGGATACAATTATTTCCTCTGCTTGTTGGTAAAACTGTAGCTAGTCCTCATTTCTTAGTAAAAATCCCAAGTAATCCTAGTTTAAAGCCATTTTGTACAAAAGCTACGACCAATTTATATTTTAATATATTTCTGTATTCTAAACTCAAAAACCAAAAAAAGTTTTTAATTTTTTTTGGATACATTTTTTCCCTATATCTACTCTAAAATCAAAAATTATCATTATTTTAGATTATTTATATTTACCAACCATCGATTTATTGAAATCAAAATTTCGCGATGAGTTGTTTACGAGAAATGGAATTTTGATTTACTCTCTGAGGGAATTCCTAAGAAGTTCATATGTTCTAGAAATTTGTTTATTGAGATCTTAGGTACATTCTTGTAGTTGATTGTTTCCTTGAATTTTGAACGGTTTGCTACCTATGGACCTGAACAGGGGAAAAAAGGTAAACAATTTTTTTAAAGTTTTTTTTTGCGATTTTGACCTTGAGGGTGAAGTTTTTTGATTTCACAATTTTTGTTCTTTATGATAATAGCTACAACTTTCCCTCAGAAAGTAAATCAAAATTCCGAACGGTTTGCAAGACATGAGACTGACAAAATGATCACTTTTTTGGAAAAATGGGGGCCCATAAAAAAAGGTGCATGACTTTGAGCAAAACTGGGAGACACGGGTCTTTTTTTTTGTCTTTTATCTCGTAGTGGTGTTCGTATATGGTTATATTTCCATGACTTAAAAAATTACACACAGTCTTATTCGTGACATACGGCCGGCAATGCTCGAAAATATGGCACAAAATTGGACGTGCAGAATGCGCTTCGTCATGAACAGCCGCGCTGGCCATATGCCCGAAATCAATTTCAAATGTTAATGTCATGTATTGGTCTTTCGAATAAAAAACTTTTTTTTTTGGGTAAAATTTAATATTTTGTGTTATTTTATGGAATTTAAATTTGTATTGGGATTAAAAAGAATTATAACTTCTATATGTATCCATGGACTTTTTGCAGATACAATTTGTTTTCTAAATTAAACTGCAAGCTATATGAAAAAGTATTGAAAACTGTTGAAAAATATGTTGCCAATTATTTTTTCTAATTAAATAAATTTTTCTTTAATTTTATTTTTATTTCGTTTTAATAATAAATATTTTCGTTCTAAGTTTTTGCTCACTCTACTTAAACTACTGAACCATTTTCAAAAGTACTTTTTGACGGTTTGCAGCTCACATAGTTATCTTGAAACTGATATCATCCTGAGCTATCTGAAATATGCATAGTCCGAATAGAGAACTAACCGTGGCAAAAACAAAACCTACCATTTAGTTTTATTTTTAAATTGATATCCATAATTTTTATTTTAGACTTAAATTGTGTGTTATCTATTATGAATCATTTTCAGATTTTGAATTAGGTGTCGCATCGAAGTTCATGTTTGTTCTTTCGTGTTGAATAAAACAAAATGTTGAAACATTTTTTATTTTTTCAGAAAAAAACTGATGACGATTCGTCGCCGCAGTTCGTATAAAGACACTTTTCACATTTTCTTAGTTATCCTTCCCTCTGTCGAATGATTATATTTCCTGCTCATGGTTGCACTGAATTTGGACACCCCTATACTCGTAAATATGTACAAATATTTTTGTATATCCTAGACCTTTTTTGTTGTGTATTTTATAACATTTTATAGTCGAATCTGGTGAACTACGATATATGTCTGTATGTTTGCCAGTCTATAGGTAAACGTGAGTGTATGATGACTGGCCAGAGGACACTCCAACATAAAAATCAGTTTGTCGATATGTATCGGTTTATTTGTTATTTTGTCTGTGTTCTGTCTCGTCGGCCTGGTCCTAGTTAGTTCTGATGACGATGATGCTGATGCTGAGGCTGAATGGTTATAGTGCGTTGCTTTTGTTTTGTAAACACCAATGCATCATGCATCTGTGTGAATGCTTACCGGTGTCCTGCCGGCTTTTGCCGACTCTCTCTCTGCTTGCCTGCCTGGCGCGTAGCCTAGGTAATATTTGTTAAAATCAAAAGTTGATTTATTTTTTAGTGTATATTTCTATGTGTTAGAGTTGTTTTTCGTTTAGCTTTTTTGTTTAAATAATGTTTGTACATACAAACATGCGTGTTTTTATCTAGGATCTAAAGGTCCTACTGAAACGGAGCCTGGCATGTGTGTGTACTCGTATGTTGGCTGATATCAGCTTGATGGTTTGCATTGATGTTGTTGCAAACTCATTGTTAATAGAATATAAACAACAACTACAGTATTGTAGATGAATAGGTGATTTTTGTTTTTGTTTTGAAGTGACGAATGCACAGTGGAACAAGCTGTAGAATTCAAAAAGCATTAAAAAACAGAGAAATATTTATAAAAAAGTTGAAGATTTAAGGATTTAAGGATTTGATGATGTGAAGATTTAAAGGTATAAAGATTTCAAGATTAACAAATTTAAAGATTTAAAGATATAAAGATTTAAAGATTTAAAGAGTTAAAGATTTAAAGATTTAAAGGTTTAAAGATTTAAAGATTTAAAGATTTAAAGATATAAAGATTTAAAGATTTAAAGATTTAAAGATTTAAATATTTAAAGATTTAAAGATTTAAAGATTTAAAGAATTAAAGATTTAAAGATTTAAAGATTTAAAGATTTAAAGATTTAAAGATTTAAAGATTTAAAGATTTAAAGATTTAAATATTTAAAGATCTAAAGATTTATAGATTTAAAGATTTAAAGATTGAAAGACTTAACGATTTAAGGATTTAACGATTTACACAGATTTAAAGTTTTAAACCTTTAAAGTTTCAAAGATCTAAAGAGTTAAAGATTTAAAGTTTTAAGGATTTAAAGATTCAAAAATTTAAATATTTAAAGACTTAAAGATTTAAAGCTTTAAAGATTTTAAGATATTTGCGGCAGTTATGGACAGATGCTGAGTTCAGTAATTCTGATTCCAGGAACTTGATTACCGTCCGACTGTGAAGGAAAGCATTAAACCCAATGACTGCTGGACTATTATCTCTCTGCCAGCCGGTCGAAATTGACAGATGTCTCTATGAAAAATATATATTTTTTATTATTTGGATGCAAATATATCATGTTTGTAGCTTGGCACAATGATTAATATATTATAATATATGAGTTTGTAACCCAAATATGGGTTTGGTAGTTGAAAACTCTTGAAAACAAAAATGTGAGAGACAACAAAGAAACAAAAAAGCAGCATGTTGCTGCGGTCGATTTTTTCAGCGTGTACGTACGTACGTGAATGTTATGGGGCTTGAATACGAAATACCCACCAGGATATGTGCCATGGACGAGTCCAAAGTGTTCACTAGACACGATGACAGTCTGATATGCCTGGATATGGATTCAGCTTGAGAGGCATTTCTCGCCTTGGGGATAAATATCCTCCTGCAGACAAGCTTCGCGGGATTAGCAATAAGATGAATTGTAATACAATATTTCAATATGCAATTTAAAAATTTATCAAAAAAAACTCCGCCCTTTTGGTATGTACATATCCGGAGTCTATACAAGCTACGTATAATTTGTATCAGCCAGGCAGACTTAAATCCATTCATTAATGGAATTGGTAACCATTACAAAATAAACTATGTGGGAGAAGCTGTATCCTTTTTCCTACTTTTTAAGGAGTTGCTCAAAAAGTATTGGTTGTGAGGGACTTAGTAATGTTCTGAAGTAACGCTTATGAACTGCCACAACTTAATATTAATATTTTCACTAGTGTATGTACAAGTTCCATTGCAACTAGTTCCGTTTTTACTGGTTCATTAAGTAGTGCAACTACTGGGTAGTTCTCAGAAACTCTTTAAACCACTGTTCCTATTATTTTAAGCCGAAAGATGCAAAGTAAAACAAATCATCTCCATAAGAGAACAAATGTTAATGTTGTTTAAGTTTTGTTGCCGATGTTGTTCAGGAATCGCAGGAACTGTGTCGGGGCAGAGGGGGAGAAATAAGTTTAATTTTGAAGGTTTTGTGAGCAAAAATTGCAACACAACAGAAAGAAGACTCTGCACTGCTACTAGGTACTATTACTATCTCTCTGTGTTATAGAATTAGTATGTGTGTATATAAATGATTTACACACATACCCGTATGTGTGTTGGTTGATGTCTATGAATTTGTATGGTATCCTGTGAATGCATGTTTGTTGTTGTTTAATATTGAAAAACATTAAAATCATAGACAATCATACCAAACGATTAATTTGTGGCGCATGCACCGGAAAACTCCTCAAACACTCACAGGATAACACATAAGGATACCATACAACAAGAGTAGTAGAAGGATAGTAGTGCGTTTTTATGCAGTAGAATATGATGTTGATGACGAGTATGTTGATGATTATGATGATGTTGCTGATGCTCATGATGATGCTGTTGTTGTCGTTGTCATTGTCGTTGTCTTTGGTGATGATTGCACAATACAGCATTTCAAATCATAACAAATTTCCATCACACACTCAAATCACACAGGACACAGGAGACAACGACCAGGACAATTTGGTATTTATTTCATTTTCATTTACTAACATACATATGTGTAAGTACGTAGATATTTAAGTACATAAGTGTGCGCACACACAATATAAAAATCCCTTTTGAATCTAAAAAACCAACACAATCTTAGAGAGAGAGAGAGAGAGAGGATTTTATGCAAAAAGCTATAAAAATGTATTCCGGAGGACATGCATCAACCAAAGAAATTTAAACTGTCGTTAGGTTCACTGGCCTAGCAAGCAGTATGGTAATCTAATGGTTTTTCCATTCAAGAGTTTTGGGGTTTAAGAAACAAACACTTACCTATCTCAATTTAAAGATTATTGAGGATTTTCAATAAGGACCAAGTAATAACAAAACAAAAATGGAAAATACTCGTATGCAGTGATATTAAGGGATAAGAGAAGACAAATTTACCGCAAAAATTCTTGAGAAAAAAAGTGGATCGAATTTATTTTGAGGTTTATTTACTAGACATAAACTAACATGCCAAGGAATCTTAGCATGTGAAGATTGTCACTAATTATCTGCAGAAGATAAACGAACCGCTGTTATTTCACACATGTCGGTAACATGATTTCCTTGACAAAAGCGAAATATCGCCGTACTTCACTGGTGCTCCTGCTGCCGCCACTTCTATGGAAACAGTAGCCACTACATGGTAGGGGGTCATAGATGGTGGAAGCTGTAAAAATACGAAGACAGAACCAAAGTCATTGGAGTTTGTACTCGTGTGGTAAAGGACATGAATTTTCCTGGGGCAATCCAAGTGTGGATTCAAAGCTTCTCTTAATACCGTTCGGAACCGGTGTAAAAATTAAGGTCCCAATCAGTGTGTAAAAACGAGAACGCTCACAGATCTCTGATTGTTAGAGGCTCTCCCAGTCGCTTCATGGGATGTTATGGAGAACTATTTGTTTATTTGTTTTAGGAAAAATACCCCTAACACCACTGGGTTGCAAGAGCCGGATTAAGTAAGTCAGAACTGGACAAATGTGAAGTAATTTCATGCAGCTGTAAGTGGATGGTTCATCACTTATACTAAAAACCAAATCAAATTTTTAAATCAACCGCAATACAGCAGCATAAGCATTAAGTTTCGGTATATACTATCGAAAGCTTTTTCAAACTCTACGAAAAGTTAAGTGTGTCTCAAGTGTGTTTACGTGGTCGGTACACGAAGGATCAGGTCCGAAACCACCTTGCTTCTTAGACGCTAGTGATATTCACTGTGTAGTATTGCATTGAGCAAGGCGTTAAGTCAGCCTTTTTCGGGATAGTGATAACCACACCCTCTTTACATTCCGTAGGGAGTTTGCTGTGGTTTTACATGTGCTTCTGATGTTCGGCGTAATTGCATCTGATAAAGCTGATGCACCGCTGGCATGTTATCAGGGCCAGGATATTTGTAATCCTTAATTTTCTCCAGATCCGCCGCGATTTCTGTTCATAACAGGGTTCCGTTGAAATGCTCCTTCTTGGGTTTGCTGTATTTTCATCATTTGGAAGTGCAGACGTAAGTAAATAATATAAATAATAATAAGTAATGCAGAAGTAAATAAATTATACTTGCTGATCTGGTGATGTTTGTTCTGTGCCATCATTAGCTTTTAAAGATGCAGTACTCCTGATATTCCTGCTGCTCAGCTAATTCGTTAAAGAACACCCTCCACAGAGGTTACCTGTATTTTTCGGTGTATTTCGCTATATCGTTTAGATAGTTGTAATAGTCGGAGCGGACCATTTACCCCGCTGTATGTTTCGATTGGCAGTAGACTGATTTTTTAATGTTGTTGCCTTGGATCGGATGGCCTCTGGTGGTGAATGGGAGTGTGCGAGGCTTTTGTACACGAGGATTCGATCCCTGCTCTGACCACCTTACATTTCTTTCGAGGACGGCCATCGGAGACACTATCGAGCATTTTCCATGTAAAACCTTCTTAACATACCGTTAGGAACCGGTGTAAAACTGTAGGTCCCAATCGGTGAAAATAACACTAGAATAGCTCACTGGCTCTGCGAAGCTATTCCCAATCCCTTCATGAGATGCAATGGGAAACCATTTATATCTATTGTTTTTTATTTTTGTCTTGGATGGAATGCAGGAGGTCACAATTTAAAATGTTGGACCAAGATTCAGTACTAACCCAAGGTTTATTTGTATATATTTTCTCACGAAGTACTTCTTCCTTGGCAGTTAAATTCAGCGTTCGAGAACTACATGGCCAGCCAGGTATTTTGACTGTTATTTGCCAAATTAGCTCGTTGATTTTGATCGTACATCATTATATCAATATCAGCACCACGCACAGTGGAAAATATGTGTACTTTTAATCAAAAACCTGTACGAAATATTCTTATTGCATCCACTTTGTTTATCCAAAATTGCAGATCTAATATGACCGTTAGAAGCATAATATCTGCTATTCCCTATATTTGGAAATAATTTACTTATTAATTTAGGTGGCCTCAAACAACCCCGAGGGGTCAAGGGTTTACAAAATGAGGATAACATATTTCCCCAATCGGCTCAATCATCAGCTTTTGTTCTCCAGATGGTAACGCCAAGCTCTAGCAGAGACTTTTCCACCTGGTGTATTAAGCGAAGTCTTAGTCGTCCTATTTTTCGATGTCTTTCGAGTAGGGTGTACGAAAAATGGCCCAAAGAAAAATGGCCCACAAAAAAAATGAAAAAACACCCAAAATTTTTTCATACATTTTTGGGCCATATTTCATAAGAAATATCGCCCACAAAAATGGGCTATTTTTCATTTTTTTTTTTGGGCCATTTTTCATTATAAAAAATCACCCAAAAACCAAAAATGAAAAATAGCCCAATTTTGTCCCATGAAATGTGGCCCCAGTGAAAAATTACCCCAAACCCAAACTGAAAAATGACCCCAATATATTGTACTACCTACAACAACACAAGTTTGGGCCTTTTACTTACGTGTTGTTGTCGGTAGTACAAAATATTTGGGTCATTTTTCATTTTGGGTTTGGGGTAATTTTTCATTGGAGCCACATTTCATGGAGCCTACAACAATTTTTGGGCGATTTTTAATTTTTGTTTGGGTGATTTTTCGTTATTTTTTGGGCGAAGTTTCGTTTTTATTTTTGGGTCATTTTTCATTTTTTGGCCCATTTATTTTTTTGGGCGATTTTTCATTTATTTTTTTGGGCCATTTTTCTTTGGGCCATTTTTCATGCCGCCTTTCGAGTACATCAGTACAGCTTTCGCACTGGTGCATTCTGATCCGTTTTACTGACATGGTCTAGCGCTATTTTTTGATACGAGTAACTACGTCGATTTTGGCATATAATTTATGGAGCATTTTCCTCTCGAAGATCCCCAGTGATGTTTCATCAGCATGAGATATTACCCAGGATTCTGCGCCATAAAGTAAGACGGGTTGTATGAGAGTCTGATATAGTTGGATCTTCGTTTCTCGAGAGTGTGTATTATTTCTGAAGTGCTTGTTTAGCCTAAAATAACACCTGTTTTCAAGCACAATTATCCGTTTGATTTCCAGGCTGGCGTTATTTCTTATGTTTACGGATCCGAGATATATGAATTTGCCCGCTACCTTAAAAATATAACGCGTCCAATCTGGTAAATATTCTGTTTGTAGAAACCATTATTTTTGTCTTGCCCTTTGTCTTGATTATTGCCAAACCCACTCTTGCTGATTCCTTCTCAATTCTCGAAATTATTGCAGTAACTTCTCTAAGACTTCGCCCATTGATGTGTAAATCGAGCAGCATTGCTGCTGATAGTTTTATTCGTGTTGACTGCAAATGGTTCAATGAGATCATTGGCAATCTATAATGAGGATTTCGTGTCGGCCAATGAATTTCTGCAAAGGCGTGTCAGCTCAGCAAGAATACCAAGCTCCGACATATCTTGGTACAGTTATCCCCGTATCGGTCTATCGACGGCAGCCTTGTAAAAATAATGGAAGGTGTAGATTTGTTTTTCGTGAGGTTTCTCCAGGATTTGTTGCAATGTGCATATCTGGTCTATAGTTGACTTTCCAGGTTTAAAGCCACAGTGATAAGGTCCGATCAGTTCTGCAACAAACGGCTTTAGTCTTTCGCATATTACGATCGAGAGGACCTGGTATGTGATGGATAAAAGATTTATTCCACGATAGTTGGTACATATACTCGGTTCGCCTTTTTGAAAACAGGACACAGGGTGTTAAGACTCCAATCGTTGGGCATGCATTCGTCTAGACAGATTTTGCATATGAAGCAGAGAAGTGGTCTCTCCAAATTTCCAAGATACTCTGCTCATCTGTGACAAGATTCCTGTCCCTATCTCTACAAAAGGAGGTCCTTGATTTGTTCTCGTTTGGGGTAGTACTTTTCGGTAAAAATTTACGGACCTCGTTCTTCCTTCTGTACGATTTAATTTGCTCACCTCACGCTTTCTTCATAACCGTTTTTCCTTCTTAAACAAACGGGGCTTCTCTCTCCTTTTCGCTTTGTAGCGCTCTGTCGCGGCTCGCGTTGCTTCTAAATGAAGCATTGTCATACGTGCAGCGTTCTTTTCATTACTTGCCATGCGACATTCTTCATCGTGGCATGGTTCGTCTTTAAGCGGGTTTTAATAACCAAGTATGGTCTTTACAGCAGTTGTCAATGATTGGGATATGTACTCCACTGCGCTTCAGGATCATGGAGCGGGGGAGCATTCTTCGCCAGTAACTGAGTGAGCTTCTCTGCATAGGCTGTTGATATCTCTGGATATCTCTTCCGATGTCCAGCTTTCTACATGTCTGGTTTCATACGACTTTCGCTCTGCTTAACCTTGTGTGAACCATTGCATGTCTATTTATTTGGACATCCAACGCTGTCATGTATATGTAAGCGTAAGCAAATATAATGAGTTTGTAGCTCGTCGCAAATACAGTATACTTGTGTCCAAACTCATTGTGTTTGCTATTCAATATTATATAGTAAATACACAATGACAATGATGGCAGGACTGAGAAGTAGGATATTCGGTACACATTTAGTTAGCACCGTAAACCCTACAGGATATTCCTGTAGGTCTCATAGTCAAATTTATTGAAATGGGCTTCTTTAGCCTAAGTGTGCTAGACAGCGTGCTGTCTTGCAGCCTTTTCAACCAACCAACCAACCAATATTTCTTATAATATATTTTTTTATGACCCAAATATGGGATTGTTTGTTTAAAACTGCTGAAAATAAAAACGTGACAGAGAAGAAAGAAACAAAAAAGTAGTAGAACTCTAATTTATGAAAACAATGCTTGCATGGAAGTATATGGATGTTCCACACATATGTATGGTTCCTGCATAATGTTACTGGGGCCATTTTTTCATCGTAAAGGTATATGCCTATTACATTGTACAGCATCCAATTAATTATAATGTACCGAAGCTGTAATCTATTATCTTTTGAATAATATGTAGCTACTTGAAAATATGCACGTAGCATATTTGAACAGCAAACATTTTGGTAATCTTTGTACAATTTTATGGGCCAAGAAAAGGTTATCGACAAAGCTCATGCTAATGACTGACAAGTCGTGGTGCGCTTTATAAACACACGATAGCGACGATAACTCTCGTAAAACTTCATTGATTTGTGAGAGTTGTGAAAGACTCATTTTTTACACATTTAAAAAACTATGGACTCTTTAATTCAAAACTTGTACTTATAATACGAGTTCCTACACAATTTATCAGCTCTTTAAGTTATCGCAAAAACAAATCAATGTTTCTAAATTCTTATTCACTTTCTATAAACTTTGTATTAGAGTCACATGAAAAAAAAGAGTTAATATACATATGAATGTAGCATACTAAGTACTCCATGAAATGTATGCCACCAGTGAAAAGGACACACGACTACATTCGAGACAACCACTAAAAAATGTATAGCCATTAAACCATTTTCTTTTTCATCCTCAAATACGACTACGAAAAAAAAATTGAGAGCCAGAACTCCAATACCCAACTAAGTATATAAACTAAACTAAACGACCGGACGGACAACGAACTACAAAAACTATTTCAGTAAAGCTATAAATTCTAAATACATTCCAAACAAGTGTAACTTTTCCAAACACTTCAAACGTCCCCCACTTGTAGAGGACATCCGTCCAGCCAACCAAACCCTCTGTAAACACAACCAACAACCTTGCCTCGGACACTCGAATATACACATATTCGTATCCTAAAACTACAATTTCAAAGATTTTTTTCCAGTTTGTTTTCCCAGGGACAAGGTCAACTATTGGCAGACAGACGGAAAAAACTTAACAAATTCCTCTTCCAGTTCTGTTTAAACTGGAGAGCATCCATCTAACTTTGCACTCAATGGACGAGAGTCACCAAATCTCCCTAAGTTCGTAAAGGGTTTGACTGAGTAGGTAGGCCTTTCCAATAAAAACCTCTAAACTCCAGTGTATTCACTGAAAATTTCATTCATAAAAATTCTAAAATGCGCCGAAAAAAATCTAAAATTCTAAACTCATTGGAAATGGCACAACAACCAAACACATCATCAGCCGGCCGGCTACCCAAAACGAAAATCACAGGCAAAATCCAATTGGAATCACGGATCCACCACATCCCTCTAATCATATCATGCCCATGGTGTTACGTAGTTTTAGATGCAGCATTAGAATTTCAACGACTCGTTTAGGGAGAGAAGTGCAGGCAACATGAAACAGTCAGGCGCTGGCTTCGGTGCTTGCCTGCCTGGTTGACTTTGGTGCCCACATTCCCACAAAGCGGGTGCATATGTAGTTTACTCCAAGGATTGTTCCATGGTGGCTATGTGAATGCACTCCCTTGTTTTGTTTTGGGCTAGTGTGTGCATTCGGTTTGTTGCTGCAGTTTGTTGTTCCATTTTTGTCTGGATCCGGAAGATGTCGAGTAGGGTGTTAGCACAGCGCGCAAAAGTTTTTTTTATGTTTTGTTTTTGTTTTAGCATCAGCAACAACAACATTTTGTTGCAGCTCTATGCACATAGCATATGCATTCACATACTCGTATATGTAAATAGGTATCTGCTACATGGTTGCAATATCGCATTCCCGTCTAACACATGACCAGCGCTGAGGTTTGTTGCCAGTATTGAAATAGACTTTAGAGAGTTTGGAGGTTGAGGGAATTTGTACATTTATTTTCAATTCATAGTATGTAGAACAAAAAAATTAAAAAGTTTTTTTTCTTATAAAAAAGAAAAAGTGAACAAGTTTATCCAACTCGATGTAAGCAGAAGGTACAAGTATATAGATGAGGATCCAAGTGTACATTTAAAAGATTTTGACCCAAATCGGGAAGGAAATGTTGCTTTCCTTACAAGGTCATGAAATGCATTTGCTACAAAAACGGGTATAAAGAAAGTAAAATAAACCTGAAAACTGTTTGTAAAAGTTTCACATAAACTGAAATTAAGTAACACAATAGTATCATCATCACTTCAAGGAAGATGGGGTTTTTCTCACTGTGTCCAAAGGTTTTTGTAGCAATTACCTGGAGAAATTTCCAAAGAGCTTGTTACTTTCGGCATTAGGTCAAGAGTCTCCTGGTAATGACATATGTTCCCTGTTTAATGGAAGCAGAAGGGGGCTACCAGAATAGCATGATAAATCCAATGCGTATCGGGTACCAAGGAAATATCTGGCAAATTATTTTGCTATTTGGTTTTTGAAAACTAATGAAACACAGAAAATTCGTACAAGTGAATACTTATTTGGATCGTTAACTCATTGCCTGCCATTTACTATTTAAAGATTATTTCATGCAAATGTTGCCCACTGCTACATTTCACGTTCTGAAAGTCCAGATTTGGCACAATTTTTCCAACATTTCGACCGGTATTAATGACACGTGTAATGTTGCCTTACAAGGCAGCAATCGTGGTAGGCTTATCCTTACCGCACGAACGAGGCGAGGCGGCCAATTGACAGCGCCACAACGTAAGATTAACTGCTCACAAACCTCGCCTCTCAATTGGTTCATGGTATCGTGAACAGTATGGCATGTGGCACCGTCTTGTTGAAACCACATGCCAACCAAGACCAACCCTTCCATCGAACAGTACCCTGCTCCATTCACCGTAAGATTGCGGTCATCATCGTCTTTGAAGAAGTACAGTCCAAAGATGCCGCCAGCTCGTAAACCGCACCAACCAGTGTATATTTCAGGGTGCATTGGTAGCTCTGGAACAGTCTCTGGCTGCTCTTCGGACCAAATTAGGCAATTTTGCTTATTGCCGTGCCTATTGATCCAAAATTAGCCTCGTCGTTGAAGGTGTAACTTGAGAAACACATTTTTCATAGATTCTGCAGGAATATACTCCAAATATACCTGTATTTGTTAATTCCAAACTCACTTATATTTAAATGCAAAAATTAATGTTTCCTGGCAAACATGCATGCTTTTACATGGAACCATATGCGTGTTTCAATCCAAACCCCATATACTTACGTGGAATCATTCGTGTGTTTCCTACCAAACCTCCGTATATATGTGTGTTTGCCACACATTCAATAATAATTATGAATCACAGACTGAAAAAATAATTCAAAACCAAAGTTACACACTTCCAACATTTACTCTCTTTGTACCTATTTTATTATCTTGGACTCGACAGAGCAAAGCGGCTGTGAGTGAAAAGTGTAAACACATATATTATAACATGTTAATCATTGTGTCTCCCACATGTAATGTAGATTTGCAAACACAATATGTTTGGACACAAGTATACTATAGTTGAGACAAGCTTCAAACACATTTTCTATTTGCAGTTTGAGATATTGCTAGATCAGCGCTTGAATGGAATCCATAAGAGCAATGCAGGACAGGAAGACCAGTAAAAACATGGAGTCGTGTCTGGAAAAGGAATATTAATCTAAACAAACTGGGCTATCGTGGATCTACAATAAATCACTTGTCAGATACACATAAATCGATGAAAAGAAACCGTTGACGCCCTACGTTCTTGGTGAACCTTTTATTTAAACTTAGTATTGCTGAATCGTTAGATTTTGTTAAAATAAATAAAGGATATGTATGTCTAATTTATATAACTGTAAATATATCATTAAAATGTTATATGAAAATAATCTCAAAACAGGGGTTGACAAGAAATAGCTCAGGGAAATCAACATTTTGTTGGTAATACATATATGTTTGGATAATTTCAAAACTATCATGATGTGAACATTTTTACTAATCGCAATGCAACTATGCCAGTAGGTTTCAGTTACGAAATCTTGGTATTGGCGCAAAACAAAAATTGGCGTATTTGATATAAACGTAGAATGAGTTAAATCTAAAAGGGTACAATTTTGCACACATACATGAATGATAAAAAATGTTCAATGTGGTGAGTCCTGCACCGGAATACTGTAACTATTTAACCATAAATGTAATAAAATTTCAATACAAAATTTCCGAATTTTGTCAATTTAACTACCGATTTTAATCATTAAAAAGTTACAGAAATCCCGAACTGATCGGGAGAAATTTGTTAATCGAGAAAATAATAATGTATAGAACACTTTCAGGCGAATTAGTGCGCACAAATCTTGCACATAATAACGTGGATTCGAACCCCGATTTGACCACCTTTCATTTCTTTTGGCGACGGCTGGAATATCGAGCAATTAGACTTGAAAAGCTTCTCTTCAGGTTAAGGCAACTCTCACAATTGGTCATAGTCGGAGGTGGTCATGTATGAGTAATGGAAGGTACTCCCAACATTGCTGCATTTGTCGACAACTCGAGAGCGGAATCTCTGTTCGATCGGAAATTTCACAATCTCATACAGAAAAGGAAGTACTGGAAAAAAGAGTTCCTGGTATAGAGGAATACGAGAATTTCTGCACCGATGAGTCGAAACTGAATGATCGGGTATGATACGGCTCTATTCTAGGGAACTTGGGTTGTCCCATTCTGGTAGAGTAACTGATCATTGTAGAGTGGATCAGTCGGAAATGTTGATTATTAGGTAAGTGACCGACTGACTGAAGGATAATAGTCCAACAGTCTCTTAATGAGATAACCCAGCAGTACGAGCTGCCTAGACGAGGAACTACCTTACATGCATGCATGTTGGCATGCTCCTACCGACTTGTGAGCATATCCCTTAAGAAAGTTCCTATATGATGCTGCGATAGCAGGAGACCCATAAACCTTCTAACGAATAGTCAGGCCCAGGGTATCATTGCTTATATCAGTTTTGGCGGGGTGCTGTATGATTGGTTGCCATGCATGGAGACTAAAAGTCAGGGCAATTGACTTCTGTAGAAGCTATAACTCTAACGAAGAGTTAACATCCACTGAACATCTTCTCTGCACGTGTCCTGCACTAGCCACCAGGAGGCTGACTGTGGGATAATTATCTCGTTAGCACGTTGTATCACAAGGGAGTAGTAAGGCTAATGGTGATTTCGTTTCTAAAGACAAATATTGGACTTGTACGAAATAAATAAATGGTTTCCCATTAAATTCCATGAAGGAATTGGGAAGAGCTTCTAACAACCAATGAGCTGTGCTCTTTCTAGTTTTACAGTCACTGATTGGGACCTACAGTTTTACACCGATTCCGAACGGCATCTTGAGAAGATTTTTCACGACTTAATACTCGATAGCATCGCCGTCACTATGCGAGGTGACCGTCGCCGAAAGAAATTTAAGGTGGTCAGAGCAGAGATCGAACCCAGAATCTCATGTACAAGAGACTCGCACACAACCATTGCACCAGCGACGGCCACATTAATCATACTTTGTTTTATTTATTTATTTATTTATTATTGTAGCATTCCATATAACGTACGGCCATGTAAATATAGTGTTACAGTAAAGTCATACCCCTAATGTACATATTTGCACAAGTTAATAAATTTATTATTATATTTCAATGGATTAATACATATTTTTATTGAGTTTTGATTTCTCATATTAAAATTACATACGAACAAATCAAAAATAGAAAATAAAAAAACACAAACTAATAGAGCCAGACGTTAATAATCAATGATGTTTAAATCATATTAAAAAGTTTGTGTGTTTCGTATTGTGATACAAAATTCCTAAATTGTGCAATACAATCAATCAATACACACACAATGATTTTTTGTGCATAACATTTGAAATTATTAATATTTGATTAAATTTATATGAAAAATTTAATCCAACATTTATAAATAGAAAAACTTATAAATATATGTACATACGTACATGCAAGCATTAGTTTGTATGTGTAGCTTCTTTATATACTTATATTTTTATGTTATATTCAAAATATAAATATACATATGTAGTGTACGTGTTTGTTTATATAGCAAATTTATATTTTAACTGCTTGGTTAGTTGTCAAGTGACAAAACATAAAATTCAAAATCCAAAAAATACTAACAGCAAAACCAAAAATGCATGAACGTATGACAAAAAAAACAAGCACAACTGCTGCAACTGACCGACGATGGCTGGTCAAAGGCCCTAATGAAGAGGTAACCCACCCGACACACTCACATGCCACACCCACAACCACAATTCAGCAGCTAGGCGACCCCTTTACTTTTTTATTTCTCTTTTATGCCCAACAAAGCACTTTAATGGCTCTTCATTACCAACAAAAAACCATATAATACTACTCATAAAAACTGCAGTTTTAGTATAAAATTTATTCAAGTATTTAAATATAGCAATTGAAGTTGTTGGTGTTGCTGTTATTGGTGCTCTTGTGTTGCAGTTGCAATGATGCACATGCGATATGTCTGTAATGGGCAAGAGGTATGGGGTGTTGGGGTGTAATCAATGATAATGTTTTGTTCTACTCGTTGAGAGTTGATTGCACTCGAAAAAGTTTTAAAACTCTCCCACTCTCACACAGTCCTCATGATGTAAACGAACGCATTTGAAATGATGTAGTAGGTGCAGTAGTAGTAGTAGTGGTAGTAGTTGCGGTGAGTAGTGACTAGTAAGCAGTGGTAAAGCATGTTGTTGTTGCAAATGCAGCTCTATTTCCTTTCTACATCCATTGCATAGTTGGTGTAGTAATGGCTGTTGTTGCTGCTGCTATTGTAGTCAAAAATGCATTTTAAACTGCATAAACAACACAACAACGTAGCAGCAGCCACAGCAGATTTACTGTTGAAAAGTTTTTGTTGTACTATATATACTTTTTATTTGCTTGTGTTGTTGTTTATGAAACTAGTACATGTGTGTGTGTACATTTGTGTTTGCCTGTGTGTCTATTTTATACAACAAAATGCTAAAAATTGCATTTGCAACAACAAAATGTACAAAAGTTTGTCTGTGCCCAGTGTGTGTGTGTGTGTGTGTTTGATTATTTGTCCATCCATCCGTCCGTTGTTTCATGGCATGACTATTCCGGGTGCCAGCCTAAAAGTCTGCTTTTATAAATGTTGCATAACAAAATGCATTTTATTTTATAGAAAAATGCACACACTTATACACGACCTACGTATGGAGGTGGTATGATAAGTTAAGTAATTGCAAAACTAAACATAGACTTCAATTTCAACGATACAGGTATAAAAAAACATCTAACTAAATAAATAAAACTATGCAAGTTTTTGTTTTAAATTTTTAAAAATTATAATTCTTTGATTTCCCAAATCTTGTAGCCCGGAAGACCCATGAAGATTTGCCGAAATAACCAAGCCCGACAATCATGCTGTAAAAGTCGCCCTTTGAGTAAAAAAAATTTAAGACTGAATTTTTATGAAACCATAATTTTAGGTACAAAATCTATTGATGCAGTTATGAAACCATCATTATAGATAAATAAAATACTAATGCTTCAATTCGATTCACAGTGCCCTAAGTAGGTTTCCGTATATTGAGCCATTGTCTCTAGGTGGTATAGAAATTTTGCTTAAGGATAATGCAGAATATTTAGGTCTAATTCTCCACGGAAAACTCAGCTTCAAGCCTAACACTCCGTATAATTAAATAAATAAACAGTTTCCTATTACATCCCATGAAGGGACTGAAGAAACCAATCAGGTGGAAGTCATAGATCGTCAAAACCCCGTAAAAGTCATCCTCTGAGTTAAAATCCTTGAAAGCTGAATTTTTGTGAAACAATCCTTACAGTTAAAGAAAATGAATGGTGCACCTCGATTTGTAGAGCCCGACGTAGGGTTTCTTATATTTAACCATTGTCCATAGAATCTCCTGAGGGATAATGCAAACTATCTATGGGTATTTTATTTAATTTTGATCACACTCAGTGGATGCCCTCTATAAATGCAGTGCATTGTATTGGGTTTCAGAAATATGGATAGGAATAGGAGGAAGGAGCGTATAGTGTTTGTTTATCTTTGACTTTAACTTCGTAACATCATAGGTAATAGGGAATACACTCGCCGGAAGCTTATTCCACATATGGACTGTTCTGCTAAAAAATGAATGCTCTCTGTAGTGTATTGGTCGATCTATTGGACAAGGGACAACGAATGGATATGAATCCACGGACAACTTTGTCGCATGGTTAAATACTCTAACTTCTGTTATGAGATTATGTATGTCAGAGGAACACTTCCCATGGAAATATCGATAGAACAACGATACACAGCTCACATTTCGACGATGTCTCAAGGAGACAACAGAGTTGGCTGCTCTGCTGCTACGTATTAGCATCATTGCCCGTTTCTGCACACGACCCAGAAGCACCAAGGTGTACCTAGGGACACCAGTCATATATGAGAGATATATTTCATCTTGCATATAATATAGATATTGAGAATGTTAGATGGAGTGTCGTATTTCCTACACCGCTTTAAAAAGCCCAAGCATTTGAATGCTTCCTTCAACACATTAAACCCATGTTTATTCCAGCGTATATCACACTGTATTTTCACGCCCAGAACATCAAGAACTTCCGACTCCCTAATACTCGTATCTACCCCACCCATAGAAATAAAAGACAGAAATGGATCAATTGCGAGCTTGTGTGAAAGTATGCAGCACTGGGTCTTAGGTGCATTAAGCTCGACCCGTTTCGCCCGACCCCACTCAGAAACCAATTGCATATCGTGGAGAAGTTCATCCCTAATCTTCTGTCAAATCATCATCTTTTGAACGACATAAATTGCTATCATCTTCAAAAGAGTAGATAGGGTTACCAGTCCGACCAATTAGGTGGTCAATGAAAATTAGAAAGAGAGAAGCGAAATTCCCCATAGTGCCGCCGTCAATAAAATGAAAGAAATGTATGTTGATCAGAGCAGAGTTCGAACCTATATGCTCATCTACAAGAGCCGCGCACACTAACCATTGCACCACCATTCCAACACAATGTATAGCAACAGCAGAACCACAGTGATCCTATATTAATACAAAAAGGCAGATGGACCCTATTCCCGAAAATAGTTGTCAAGATATATACAACTATTGTCCGCCCGATATTACATCACGTCACTGTCGGTTGAAAAATCTTTTCAAAATACAGTTTAGAACCGGTGTAAAACTGTAGATCTCAATCAGTGATAGTAAAACTAAAAAGCGTACAGATCAATACTTGTGAGAAGATCTCTCCAATCCCTTCATGGGATGTAATGGGAAAACACTTTTTTCCATTGTCGTTTTGTGGCTGCTGCTAAAACATCCACTTACCTAAGCCAGTTGGTAAATGTCCCGAAAGCGGTAATGGTGTATATCACTGGTAATTGGGGGTAAAGTTCAAAAATTTGCCTTGGATATTCTTCGCCGCGGATCAACATGGTCAGGGTACGATTTTATGCGACAATATATTTTCGATTACATGACATCAACAAAACTTCTGACAAAAACTTATCCACTCATATCCCAGACAGGCAGGACTGGAAGGGATGAATACCGGAAATGGAAGGTACTTAGGCTTCTACACTGATGGCTACAAACTAGATGGCAAAGTAGGGTTTGAAGTCTATTCTAAAAGGGTGGGTCTAGATCTTGCACAAATGCTACCAGACAGTTATGGGTTTTTTCAGGCAGAAGTGATGGAAATCGCACTCAGGCTACGGCGTAACGTCATCGCAATATCTACTCTAACAGAAAATAAAATCTCTGTAATCTGTATTAATGACTTCAAGACCTGCCCAAAACTGTTGTCCATCTCCCAGCCAAGCAGTTTCTTGTCAACTTTATATGCACTGCATAACTAATTGTTTTAAAAGAGGTCGTAGCAATCGTAAATTCGGCTGTTGCTACCAAATTGCAGTTGCCACAATCGAATTGAGGTTATAATAACTGAATTTAGTCTCCACAACTGAAATTCGGTTGAAGCAAATCGTACTAGATTGTGACAATCTCTAATTCGGATTTGATGGCATCTAATTTGGCTGTGATAACCTCTAAATTCGGTTACGCCTAATTTGGTTATTTTACCCAGGGAACGACAGAGCGAATGAGCTGGCGAGATTACTACACTTGTTCCAATGACAGTCAGGCTTGCTAAAAAATCTCTGAAATATGTATTTCTGACTTCAGCAACTGCCCACAACTGTTGCGCACCTCTAAATAAGATGGTCAAGCAGTTTGATATGTTCCTTACATGGGTGTCGGCCACAGGAGCATTCAAGATAACGATAGAGCGGATGTGCTGGCGAGATTAGCGACTACCTCACTTGTTCCACTGACAGTCAGGCTGCTTTCGAATCTCTTAAATCTGTATTCCTGAATTCAAGAACTTCCCACAACTAACTCGCATCTCTTCTTTGGCTTATAGATTTTGAACTGAAATTGAAATTCAGTGACATGAGCAAACAGTGTGATATCCACCTTATGTGGGTGCCAGGGCACAGAAATATTCCAGAGAACGACAGAGGGAATAAGCTATTCTACATACTTAAACTTGAAGCGAATGATTGATAGTTAGTTGGCACAAATTGCGGGATCACCAGGCAGGAATGGTCTAGTTATGAGTTGAATCGTACGAAAAAGGATATCTCCACGCTAGTATCTGTGATCACTGTACACTGTTTGGTTAGCAGTTATGCGCTCGGAGCTGGAATCTCAGATCACGATTACTACAGAAGTTGCGGTGACGAAGAGGAGGATGAGAGTGTCGAACCATTGGCGCTATGCCTCTCCATAACTCCACAGGGTAACCCAGGGTAACAGGCATGCGCAGGCGCCGAGTGGATTAGCTCTATCGAACGAATAAAGTGCGTCAAAAAATTGTTTAATGTTTAATATAATTTAAAGAGAAGTTGTAAAGAAATAGGAGACAATCGATCTAATTGTATAGAAAATTGTAAAAAAAATCAAAGCGGTTTACATTATAAGTTTACAAAAATTTATCAAAATGAATTCATCATTAATCTGAGGATTAATCATTAATCGTTAATCTAAGAAAAATTTTCGTTACCTCAATGAAACTTTACATAAATTTAATTTAAAACTTGTCTTGCAACCTTTTCTTTCTGCCGATGACCAATTATTTTTTGCAGTGTAGTAATAGCAAAAAAAAACTATATGGCATTCCGACAATCCCGTGATCTTAAAGCAATAAATTCCGTGATTCGGGACCCCAGAGTTATTAGCACGACTAGTAGACATTTATGGTAGATGGCAAAGAAACGTTGGCCTCGCAAACTAAGTGCGTTACTTTTGTTTGACATTATTTTCCTACCTTAGCATACTACCCGCCCATTGAAACGAATAAAATTTACAAAATTTTCCCAACTTCTGTGAAAGACTGAAGCAATTTGATGCAATTTTTTCACCATACACACCCACCCACAAGTGAGTGGGTGTTTTTGGGTGTGTGTGTATGTGTGTCACAGTGTACATTTCCAAACTGCATCATGCAACGTATGCAATTTTTGTCTGGATTTTGAATGCAATGGCAAAGACTAAATATGTGTGTGTGCGTACGAGTTTGTTTGTAAGAGTGTTTGAAAATGCGAAACATTAGCTAGCAGTTGTGTGTGTGTGTGTGTGTGTTTTTTATAATGCAAATAGATAGGTTTTACTACTAAAATTGACTCTTTATTTTATACAACAGACTAACGCACACATACATGTGCATATTGTTTTTTGTAATTTATGTATGACTAAGTAAGAGGGTGTGTGTGGCTCTACACGTTTATATAAATGAATGTGTATACATACATATACATATATTTGTGATGTCTAAGTAAAAGTGTGTGTGGTATGATTGTTTGTATGGGTGTCTATTTGAAATAGACTTTGGAAGTGTAAAATAAAATTTATTTTAAATGAAAACACATACACTTGTACACACGTCCTTTCGTGACTCCATATAAATAATACATAGTTTATATAGGCATGTACATATCTATGTATGTATGTATGTATGAGTAAATGCTGCGTATAGGCTTTTATTTGTAGATATACATACATACATACATATCTACTATTATAAAAAATTGCCTACTGTATAGGATTTGTTGTTTGTATGTATTTGTTTTTTATATATAATATTTATATATTGTATTTATAAAAACAAAAGTACTGCAAACTTTTTCTACATAAACATTTTATATACACACCTAGGCACATACATATGTGTGTGCGTATCTATAGTATGTGTGTGTGTATAATAAATGTAGCAGTATATTTGATTTGAAATTGATGATCACAAACAAAAACTGGCGGCGACAACAAAAAAATAATTACAAATCATGTTGGTTTTTTGCATAAAAAACTACAATTTAATTCCCTTTCTTCTAATTCGGCAAAATGTGCAATTTGCATTGTCTGCACTCTACGCAAAAAATGAAATCTCTAAAATGCACTCGTATAACATTATTCACAAAAGTACAGTCTAGACAAAACATTGTGGTATTTGTAGATGTATATTTGTATGTAGATACATGAACAACGGATGTTCGATGCATAGTAATAGTAGAGGCAAATGGTATTTTTTTAAATTGAATATATTATATATAAAATAGCTAATTTCAAATCAGACAAACTAAATTATTTTGAAAGGCATAGAGTCATTATCCCACTATGTAGCTAGAGCTATGTAACTAACAGTTACAATTTTTAAATTCCATACAAACTGACAGCTCAATCTTTTAGTTAGATTTAACTGTATGATAATTGGAGATGGGTGATAATGACGGATATTAAAATTGTAGACGGCTAATCCATCTCTGCCTATCATTGACTTCAAACTAACCTTCAGTCATAAAAAAGTGGGTACCCATTACATCCCATGACCAGTGAGCTGTGCTGTGTCTTTTGAGAAGCTCTTTCATGGTTAAATACTTGTTAGTGTCACAGTCACTAAGCGAGATAAGCGCCGCCGAAATAAATTTAAGGTGCTCAGACCAGGGATCGAACCCACATTCTCATGCACAAGAGCCACGCACACTAGCATCGCACCATCATTGAAACCTTCAGTTATAGCTGTCAGTTTGTAAGGGATTCTGAAAGTTACAACTGTGGGTTAGATCTAACGAGAAATTAGATTTATTTTCCAATTTTTGGCCGCTTTGTATGGCGAGGCCTCAGGCAAGGTGACACTATATCATGCCATCTATCTTTAACATTTTAATAGAGATCACTGTGAGAAAAGCTGCAGTCGACACGAATAAGACTATCTGTAGCAAAAGCCACTTGCTGACCGCGTATACTGATAATTTAGACATTATTATGCGAAATCTGTGAGAAGTTACTGCGGTATATTCGAGAATTGAGAAGGAATCAGCAAAAGTGGGATTGGTAGTAAACGAGGTCAAGAAAAAATTAATGGTTTCGACAAGCAGAACATCCACCCGATAATAGAAAACGGCGAGTATCGTTGACGGATGAACCACGAGCTGTATAATCTGTATGCCGAAATCGACGTAGTTACTCCTATCAAAACAGGGCGTTTAAGCTGGCTAGACCATTCCAATAGAATGGACCAGAATGAACTAGTGCGTAAGGTATTCGAAGACATACTCGAAGAACACAGCAAAATAAGACGACCAAGATTTCGCTGGAAAACCAGGTGAAATATTGCTTGCGAGAGCTTGGTGTTACTAACTGGAGGCGACAAGATGAAGATCGAGCCGGTTGGAGAAAAATGTTACCCTCGTATGTTATGCAGCGTAAACGCTCAAATGTGATACTGCTTGAAAGAAGGGCGAGAGGCACAGATTGTGCATACACCTAGCAAATCTGGTCGATATTGAATATAATAAGATCTGTGAACCTTCTGCTTCTATCTAGGCTCTAGGTCTTAATGCTTGTGTCAGCCTTGATGTGAGACCGTCTGATTGGTAGGCATGCGGTGAGACTGAAGGTCATGACAAATAACTTTGAAGAAGCTGTAAGACGTGGAAGAGGTAGAATCTACTGAACTTATACTCTGCATGTACTGCACGCACAGTGAGGAATGTCTATGGAATCCTACTTCTGTAGGACTCAGAAAGAAGTGTTACATTTAGACAGTATGTTGCCTTTTTGGAGTTGAGTAAAAGATTCGCGTTTACGCTGGCTTGCCTATATCAGTAGAATGTATCAGAATGAACTAGTGCGAGAGGTATTCGAAGACGTACTCGAAGGACATCGAAAAAAAGGACAACAAATACTTCGCTGGAAAGACTAGGTGGAACATTGCCTGCGAGAGCTTGGTGTTACCAACTGGAGGGTAAAAGCTGACCATCGAGCCGGTTGGAGAAACATGTTATCCTCATATTGTAAGACTCTTGACCCCTCTGGGTTGTTTGGGGTCACCTAAGTAAGTAAGTAAGCAATGGACTAAAATGCTTGAAAGTGAGCTTAAGTACGTAGATGGAAGTCGTACACCTCTTATTTCCTACGACATCGATATTCGCTGTTATCGATAACTCGTTCGGATTTTTCTCCCAAAGACTCCGTGTGTTTTTTCATATATGACAGGCAATATAAGTTACATGTGTCGATTTTTGTTACTCGTGAGATGAATTTATCTCTGTAATATTTGCAGATCCCTTGTTTGAAGTGGAAATTTCCTTTTGATTTCTAGACCTTAATTATTACTCCCGTTTGCGGTGGATCCGAGGTAAGAAGACTCGTCCACGACATGGAAGTTATAAGGGTATCACCGTACCGGCATTGTGCCAGTTGGAGGAATTACTGTTCGTCAAAACAATTAAATTTATCTTGCCCTCATTCAATGCCAAACCCAGATTGGATCCTTCTCAATTCAAAAAATACTGTAGAAACTTCACGTAATGTTCGCCAAATGATATCTATGCCATCACCATTCAGAAGCAGCAAGCGGTTATTGCTGCTAATGGTTTTATTTGGGTTTATTTCAGCTTTAATATGTTGTAGAGATCGCTTGATAGACTATCGACTGATATGAAATAGTTCGGTTAGATCTTTACCAACCTTCACTGCGGATTTGCTTTTAGTGAGTATCATTCTGCAAAGGCGTATCAGCTTAAGGCTGTGTTAGACTATTAGTGCAAATCGAACGATTCACGGAAAGAGAAATGGAATGAAACTGTGTTCCATTTGAAATAAATCGTTCTATCATTTGGCTTGCGATTTACAGTATCAGTTTTGGAGAATGCAAAGGGGCAAACGAAATACAACAGATATATAACAAAACTTCACCCAATATTTGCATAGGCCTTATCAGCTCTTCTGAACAGCTCCGCCGATAGTCCATCTACACCCGCGGATTAGTTGATTTCAAGCTGGGAAATTAAATTTTTAGAATATCCTTGGTTAGGTGGTGAAAACCTAATACCATCATTATCAATTAGCTCTACGAGTATTTCGGCATTTCCATTATATTCTTCTGGAAGAAGCAACTCTGATAAATGTTCTCTCCAGATCCTTATAAGCACAGTCTTATCTGTAACAAGATTTCCAATTTCATTGTTACAGTAAGTGCCGTTGCTAGTATGTGTCATTGCTAATACGGGCCGTGTCTAGTAGGGGCCGTTGCTTTGCCCTTGACTTTCTTGTCGAATTTTCGGGCTTCGTTCTTTCTCATGTTTTTTTTCGATTTTTTTACTGTCGCGATTTTTCCATTACAAATTTCTAACTAAAGAGGCGGTTCTTCTGTCACTTTTTTCCCTCATTTTGTCCGTCTCTGCCCGCGTTGCAACTGACTGCAACGTTGCCATAGAAGCAGTGTGCTTAGCATCAGTGTTCTCATTTTCTTTGGACTATGGTTTAATTCGAGACGTGCTTTTATGACCACACTCGGGTTTGCAACAGCAGCCATAGAATGAAAGATGTGTTTACACTGTGCTTCAGGATTATCGGAAGGGGTTGTGATCTGGGCTAACAATTGAGTGATATTTTCTGCACTGCCAACTACTGTGTCATTTCGTATATTATTTGCTTTGTTTAATCTTGTGAGTATCTTTTCTGCAACCCAGGCATAGGTCCTAGTTAATGTAAACGTTCGTTACACCACAACAATGCTATCCATCAATTACTAACCCATGTCTTCATAAAGAAAAGTTAACCACCGGTTTTCATCTGACTATCGATTTTTAATTCATAAAACTCCTACCAAACTGAGTCCAACGAAAGGGAATAGCGTTCGTTTTACTAACTACAATCATGACTATCAGGGTTGTTTAGTAGATATCTGTTATGAAACAACTCCTGACTAACAAGGGACTCAGATTACATAACATTCTAGTAACTATATCCAGTTGCTCACACGTCGTTATAAATATCGGGGTCAGTGATCAATCTGTATATTTGTTTTTTGATAAGTAACTATACAAGTAGCCTTGTCGATGTCTTCATGTTGAAATCGTGCCTGTATAGTAGCTCAGAGTAATAAACTACTGCTATATTATGAACCGACGATGGTGTAAAGGTTAGTGCGGGAGACTCTTGTACATGAGAACGTGGGTTCGATCCCTGCTCTGACCTCCTCACATTTTTTTCGACGACGGCCAGCTAGGTTAGTATAATCGACACTGTCGGGTAATTAGTCATTAGCCTTCTCAAAAACCGTTCAGAACCGGTGTAAACAGTGAGGGTCATCAGTGAGTGTAAAACTAAATTCAATTATTAATTGCAATTTCATGTTTTTCAGTTTTTTTTTTTACAAAAAATCTAGTTGAATGAACTAGATCATTCTATCTACATTGGTCTTTTAACTGAAGTATAAACGCTTCCAATAAGGGATAACCTGTCAAACTTTCTCAACGATTTCATGGGCACCTCGAGGTAAATATGAGTGCTAGATCAATAAGAAGCCAAAATATGAGTGAGAAACAAAACTACTTGGCCGCTGAATTCCTCGTCTCAACTGTATACAACGTAGTGTATCCGATAATACCGACTGAAACAATAATGGTGTTACGTCAGAAAACACCCACACGCACATTTAATTACACTGGTGCTGGCAAGACCCAGTTGTTTAGTGCCTTTCATGAAACCGATTATCATATGGGGGATTTTGATACATGAATAAGTTTATTGTGGTCTCTATAATTAAGATCGTACTGGTCTTGATTTTGAAGTCTGACTGCCGCATCATCGTTCAAATTTCCAACTCTATTGTGGTCAGACCGAAGACCCATTCTATGTGGTCTAACCACCACGAAAATATTAATCCCCCAAGTCCAAGTCTTCATAATGTCAATTGATGTATTTTTTAATGGTAAGTAGAAGTTTTGTATTTTATTTAAGGTGTTTTAAATTTTTAATTTCAGATGATATTTTTCGAATTTAATTTTAAAAGAATTTTGACGACCCTTTTGTTTTTACGAGTTACTCTTTCATCCACCTTAAAGCCTAATAGACGATACACATTGTGTATGCCATAAACTGCACACAGTTGAAAATAAAGTTCCACAAGATTGAAATTCTTATGCATTTATCTCAATTTGACAATTGTGTGGGTTATACCACCCTTGCTCTAAACGTTTCAAATATACTGCTGTATCCACATTTCCCCTAAATCACCAACCTGAATGTTCTATATTCCTACTCATCGAATACAATTGATTATCCCCGTAGCCTAATAATGAGACCTTAATTATATGTCATTTACCAATCCATCTGTCAAAGTCATTAACCGATACAATTAACACCCGAAGGCCGCCATCAAATCCTTTCATATCTGTGTGGACATTATTCCTTTTCCCCAAGTTATATCATTAACATGCAACACAAGGTCCATAAGCCACCCTGACCTTGTAACTGCAACACTAGCCAACAACAAGAATCGTTACCATCTATCTACTCTCCCCCAATACCAACTCCCATCATTCATCAAAAGAACCCTTGTATAAAGTACAAGCAAAGTTGTTGCCACAATTGACAACATGATGCAACGTCGGTGGATGGATGCAACAAGATTTGTGTCTCTATGCGCAACAACGACAACAATAATAACCAACCAGCATTCCGTCGGTCGTTGTTACAAGCTAACGGTGGCTAAAATTAAATACGTCCTCGACCTAGTTCGGTGTCAATGTTATTGTGCCACATGCTACAATAATAAGCAACACCAGCAACAACAACAACAAACGACAACGTTTCGCTGCGTCAGCAGCAAGAGGCAAGTCTGGCGAAGAGGCACTTGCACCATACATACATCCAAACAACACATTCTAAAGGCACAGACCCCAAACACACGGAAGCCTTTTTAAACTGGGGAAAAGGCATAGCCACGATGATGCGGATGCTGCCGATGACTATGGCGATGGTGACGACGTCGTTGAGTTTCGCCAATTTTCGTTGCACGTTGCGAATGTTAATATCTGCCGCGGGAATCTATGTACGCGGTGTGCCTGCACTGGCGTTGTTTGTGGGTGCCAACCACCTCGTCAAATAGTCACACCAAACACTCACAATCATTGTTGCAACAACCGCACAATCGTTTCGCTTACATTATCCTCATTCTCCATATACTCAACCGTTTTTAATCTCCATTCCAACTGTTGCAAAATCACAAATCTCCTCCGTAATGCCATCTCGTCTCGTTTAACCAAAGTAAGGTATGCACGTAAATCGACTCCGTTTGGGTGTAAAAAGCCACGAAATGCCATCGAGATGAATGGCGAACAAAGACCATGACGAGGATTACCATACTACTGGAGCAGGTGGAGAGAAAGAGAGAGAGGCAGATGATGATGCAAGAGGGCGCATTCAATGGTGTCACCATGTGTAAGTGCATGTCCTTGCACTTGTTCTGATTTTTTCAATGACAACGGCCTTTCACATGAACTCTACTACTCGAAGCACACCAGGCCACACACTCTTCACCACACGCCACCCTTGCACCAAAAACAACCATCACAATGTTGAGGTGCAATCAGATGCTCCACTTGCAACACACAACGACGATTGCGACGACGACGCCAACGGCGATTACTACAACATCGTTATAAAAGGCCAAACTGACGAAGTTCCACATAATATTCGCAACACCTATATGAACTACTTTGTATGACTGGGCCACGCTTAGAGGCATCATGCCGCATTGTTGCATACAAATTGAGTCATAGTACTAGCAAGTACAGGAACTCTGCACTTTATGTATGCATCCTTACCCCAACACTGTCCACTCCCCTTAACCTAAACGTAAAATGCAGGCCAATGCACCTTGATTGTGTACAATTCCCCCAACTTCTATACAAATGCAACCCTTATTCGCTCCTCCCTCTACAACATTTCACAAAGTTCAACATCCTTCCCAAACCAATACCCCACACTTTTAAACTCTTTCCTGTTTACAATTGTTGTCACATCATTCATCTTCCTTTTTCGCTTCCTTCTGCGAGCTCTTTGTTTGCTTGTAAAGTTGCCATTGCCATGTTTCATCATAATCATCATCTTTCCCCATTTTCAAATGTAGCACTCGTTCTTTGCCGCTGAGTTTCTAAATCTCGCGCTCTTTTTTTTCGCACTCACACTCTCTATATGAAAGGGTAGAAATATAAATAAGTAGATGGGGTTCCTGCTTGGATTATGTTCTCTTTGCCGGCCAGGAAATATTCTTTGAGTACTCCATGTTATGGTTTTGTACTCAACAATGTAGAGAGGGTATACAAATAGTAAGAGACGATTTGTTTTTATTTGTGAGAAGTGCCAAATGTATCTCATTGTTTCTTCTCTCTCTATAAACGGTTTAGGTATGGTTCAAGAATTGGCTAAAACATAACCCAACAAACTTTTTGTATACTTTTTCTAATAGAATGTGGACAGAACTTTTCTATATAGAATGTGTTGTCGGGACATAACTTTTCTATATAGAATGTGTTGTCTGGACCCAAATTTTCTATATAGAAAGTGTTGTTGTCAGGACACAACTTTTCTATATAGAAAGTGTTGTTGTCGGGACACAACTTTTCTATATAGAAAGTGTTGTTGTCGGGACACAACTTTTCTATATAGAAAGTGTTGTTGTCGGGACACAACTTTTCTATATAGAAAGTGTTGTTGTCGGGACACAACTTTTCTATATAGAAAGTGTTGTTGTCGGGACACAACTTTTCTATATAGAAAGTGTTGTTGTCGGGACACAACTTTTCTATATAGAAAGTGTTGTTGTCGGGACACAACTTTTCTATATAGAAAGTGTTGTTGTCGGGACACAACTTTTCTATATAGAAAGTGTTGTTGTCGGGACACAACTTTTCTATATAGAAAGTGTTGTTGTCGGGACACAACTTTTCTATATAGAAAGTGTTGTTGTCGGGACACAACTTTTCTATATAGAAAGTGTTGTTGTCGGGACACAACTTTTCTATATAGAAAGTGTTGTTGTCGGGACACAACTTTTCTATATAGAAAGTGTTGTTGTCGGGACACAACTTTTCTATATAGAAAGTGTTGTTGTCGGCACACAACTTTTCTATATAGAAAGTGTTGTTGTCGGGACACAACTTTTCTATATAGAAAGTGTTGTTGTCGGGACACAACTTTTCTATATAGAAAGTGTTGTTGTCGGGACACAACTTTTCTATATAGAAAGTGTTGTTGTCGGGACACAACTTTTCTATATAGAAAGTGTTGTTGTCGGGACACAACTTTTCTATATAGAAAGTGTTGTTGTCGGGACACAACTTTTCTATATAGAAAGTGTTGTTGTCGGGACACAACTTTTCTATATAGAAAGTGTTGTTGTCGGGACACAACTTTTCTGTATAGAAAGTGTTGTTGTCGGGACACAACTTTTCTATATAGAAAGTGTTGTTGTCGGGACACAACTTTTCTATGTAGAAAATGTTGTTGTCGGGACACAACTTTCCTATGTAGAAAATGTTGTTGTCGGGACACAACTTTCCGATGTAGAAAGTGTTGTTGTCGGGACACAACTTTCCTATTTAGAGAGTGCTGTTGTCGGGAAAGTGTTGTTGTCGGGACACAACTTTTCTATATAGAAAGTGTTGTTTCTATGTAGAAAATGTTGCTGTCGGGACACAACTTTTCTATGTAGAAAATGTTGTCGTGACACAACTTTTCTATGTAGAAAATGTTGTCGTGACACAACTTTTCTATGTAGAGAGTGTTGTTGTCGGGACACAACTTTTCTGTATAGAAAGTGTTGTTGTCGGGACACAACTTTTTTATATAGAAAGTGTTGTTGTCGGGACACTATTTTTTAATATAGAAAGTGTTGTTGTCGGGACACAACTTTTCTATATAGAAAGTGTTGTTGTCGGGACACAACCTTTCTATATAGAAAGTGTTGTTGTCGGGACACAACTTTCCTATTTAGAAAGTGTTGTTGTCGGGAAAGTGTTGTTGTCGGGACACAACTTTTCTATATAGAAAGTGTTGTTTCTATGTTGTTGTCGGGACACAACTTTTCTATGTAGAAAATGTTGTCGTGACACAACTTTTCTATGTAGAGAGTGTTGGTGTCGGGACACAACTTTTCTATATAGAAAGTGTTGTTGTCGGGACACAACTTTTCTGTATAGAAAGTGTTGTTGTCGGGACACAAGTTTTCTATATAGAAAGTGTTGTTGTCGGGACACAACTTTTCTATACAGAAAGTGTTGTTGTCGGGACACAACTTTTCTATATAGAAAGTGTTGTTGTCGGGACACAACTTTTCTATTTAGAAAGTGTTGTTGTCGGGACACAACTTTTCTCTTTAGAAAGTGTTGTTGTCGGGACACAACTTTTCTATTTAGAAAGTGTTGTTGTCGGGACACAACTTTTCTATATAGAAAGTGTTGTTGTCGGGACACAACTTTTCTATATAGAAAGTGTTGTTGTCGGGACACAACTTTTCTATTTAGAAAGTGTTGTTGTCGGGACACAACTTTTCTCTTTAGAAAGTGTTGTTGTCGGGACACAACTTTTCTATTTAGAAAGTGTTGTTGTCGGGAGAGTGTTGTTGTCGGGACACAACTTTTCTATATAGAAAGTGTTGTTGTCGGGACACAACTTTCCTATTTAGAAAGTGTTGTTGTCGGGAAAGTGTTGTTGTCGGGACACAACTTTTCTATATAGAAAGTGTTGTTTCTATGTAGAAAATGTTGTTGTCGGGACACAACTTTTCTATGTAGAAAATGTTGTCGTGACACAACTTTTCTATGTAGAGAGTGTTGGTGTCGGGACACAACTTTTCTATATAGAAAGTGTTGTTGTCGGGACATAACTTTTCTGTATAGAAAGTGTTGTTGTCGGGACACAACTTTTCTATATAGAAAGTGTTGTTGTCGGGACACAACTTTTCTATATAGAAAGTGTTGTTGTCGGGACACAACTTTTCTATATAGAAAGTGTTGTTGTCGGGACACAACTTTTCTATATAGAAAGTGTTGTTGTCGGGACACAACTTTTTTATATAGAAAGTGTTGTTGTCGGGACACAACTTTTTTATATAGAAAGTGTTGTTGTCAAGTGTTGTTGGACATGGGACTGTCCGTGGAGGTGGAAAGTTTCTGATTGCCATTCACTTGGGAGTGGCCAGAAATGATTCCTTCATTGGGCAGTCCAAGCAGCTCACTACTTCCACGCAGTATGTCCTGGGCAATGGCTTTTCGGAAACCTCCGTTAGCTAGCTAGAGTGAGAAGGCGAAACAAATGAGCATCAAATCAGGTATAGTGGGTGACTGATGTCACTGAAGCTCATCAAACAATCGGGCATATTCTTTTGTCCTTAGAAGGCGGATGAGCCAAACATACGGGCCAACGGCGGATAGAAACTAAAAGAAGAAAATCCAGGTTCAACATATCGCATCCTGGTCAGCGTCTGATCCATAATGGGCGGCTGCAATCAAATATCCTGGCAGTAGGTAAAATGCAAAAACCCGGTGGGCTGGGTTTGCCTCCCGCCACCGTTCATAATGGCAGTGAAAATACAAAAACGAAACAGAAAACATAAACAACCCCTATTTGTTGACGACCCCCGCAAACGTTATAAGGACCACGATTTACGGATATGCACTTGGAATGTAAGAACTCTATATAGATCCGGTGCAAGTATCCAACTGGCAGATGTCCTCGAAAGTTATAAGGCTGACATTACCGCTATCCAGGAAATGCGATGGACAGGACATGGCTGCACAAGAAAAAGAAACTGCGATATATACTACAGTTGCCATGAAAAAAAACATGAATTTGGTTGTGGATTTGTAGTTGGCAAAAGACTGCGACATCTAGTCTCTAGGTTCAATCCTGTGAGTGAACGAATAGCCACAATCCGCATAAAAGCGAAATATTTTTATATTTCCCTAATTTGTGTGCATGCCCCGACAGAAGAGAAAGATGATGATGCCAAAGACATATTCTATGAGCTCCTAGAGGAAACGTATGACCGCTGCCCTGGCCATGACATTAAGATTGTACTAGGAGATTTTAATGCCAAAGTAGGAAGGGAGAATGTGTTTAATCCAACTATTGGCAATTTCAGTCTTCATGCTGACAGTTCCGACAACGGTATGAGACTGATTGACTTTGCCGCGGCAAAAAACATGGTCATCAGTGGCACAAGATTCCAGCATAAAGACATCCACAAGGCTACTTGGGTATCCCCTGATCAAAGAACTAGGAACCAAATTGATCACGTGGTAATTGATGGAAGGCACTCATCCAGTGTAATGGACGTACGAGTGATCAGAGGAGCTAACATCGATTCTGATCACTACCTGGTAGCAGCAAAGGTTCGCACAAGATTAAGTAGAGCGAAAATCGTACGAAACCAGACGCAGAGGAAGCTGGACATCGGAAAGCTGCAATTACCAGAGGTAGCCACAGCCTACTCAAGGAAGCTCTCGCAACTTTTGGCACAGAACCCACCCCCTCCCGATGACGATCCTGATGCGCAGTGGAAACCCATTTCCGACTCTATAAAAACTGCCGCAACAACCGTACTTGGTTTCGAAAAACCGCTTCGCAACAAACCGTGGTACGATGAAGAGTGTCGCATAGCAAATGACGAAAAGAACGCTGCACGTATGGTAATGCTTCAGTCAATTGCAACGCGAGCTGCAACTGAGCGGTATAGGGAGAAGAGAAAGGAGGTAAACCGTCTCTTTAGGCGTAAGAAACGGCAGTGGAGAAAACGCGAGAGTGAGAAAATTGAGACATACAGAAGGAAGAACGAAGCCCGAAAATTCTACCAAAAAGTTAAAAACGGAACTAATGGACATGGTTCAGGGCCCCCCTTCTGTAAAGACAAAGACGGAAATCTCGTCGCAGATGTGCAGAGCATGTTGGGAATATGGAGAGAGCATTTCTCCGCGCTACTAGTACCTGAGATATCCGATGACGATGGGACAATCGATCACAATATGGACGACGACGTCGATTGCCCCCCTCCTAACCAAGACGAGGTCAGAACAGCTATTGCCCGGCTTAAGAACAACAAAGCCGCAGGAGCCGATGGATTACCGGCGGAGCTGTTTAAGGCTGGCGGCGATGAGCTGATAAGGTGCATGCATCAGCTCATTAGCAAAATTTGGTTAGATGAATGCATGCCCGGCTATTGGAGTCTCAGTGTACTATGTCCCATATTTAAAAAAGGTGACCCGAGTATTTGTGCCAACTACCGTGGAATAAGCCTTTTATCCATAGCATATAAGGTTCTATCAAGTATAATGTGCGAAAGACTAAAACCAATTATCGCTGACCTGATTGGACCATACCAGTGTGGCTTTAGGCCTGGAAAATCGACAACTGACCAGATTTTCACGCTACGCCAAATCCTGGAGAAGACACACGAAAAACAAATCGACACCTATCATCTATTTATCGATTATAAAGCAGCCTTCGATAGTCCGATACGGGAGAAACTCTATGAAGCAATGTCTGAGCTTGGTATTCCTGCAAAACTCATACGCCTTTGCAGGATGACCTTGACGAACACCAAATCCGCAGTGAAAGTTGGTAAGGATCTTACCGAACCTTTCGAAACTAAGCGAGGCCTCAGGCAAGGCGACACCCTATCGTGCGATCTCTTTAACATCTTAATGGAGATCATTATGAGAAAAGCTGCAGTCAATATGAATAAAACCATCAGCAGCAAAAGTCACATGCTGCTCGCGTATGCTGATGATATAGATATCATTGGGCGCACAATTAGAGAAGTTACTGCGGTTTTTTCGAGAATTGAGAAGGAGTCAGCAAAAGTGGGTCTGACGGTGAATGAGGACAAGACAAAATTAATGGTTTCAACGAACAGGGCCTCCACGCGATTAGACCAAAGCGTGAACGTTGATAACCGTTATAACTTCGAGGTAGTGGACGAATTTATATACCTCGGATCTGCCGTGAACAAAAACAACAACGTCAGCCTTGAGATCAAACGGAGAATTGTGCTTGCGAATAGATGTTATTTTGGGCTAAGCAAGCACTTTAGAGATAAAGCCCTCTCTCGAGTAACAAAAGTCCAGCTGTACCAGACTCTCATTCAACCTGTCTTGCTTTATGGCGCAGAATCCTGGGTCCTATCGCAAGCAGACGAAACATCTGTAGGAGTCTTCGAGAGAAAAATACTCCGAAAAATTTATGGCCCTATAGTGCACAACGGCGAGTATCGGCGACGCATGAATCATGAGCTGTATGAGCTTTATCCTGACATTGACATAGTTAAGCGGATCAAGATAACGCGATTGCGCTGGCTAGGCCATGTCAGTAGAATGGATGAAGATGAACCAGCGCGAAGACTTTTCGAAACCGAACTCGAAGGAAGACGAAAAATAGGAAGACCAAGACTCCGCTGGAGGGATCAGGTTGACGAATCCCTGCGTACACTTGGTATTGCCAACTGGAGAGATAAAGCAAAAGATCGAACTGGTTGGCGAAATATGTTATCTTCGTTTTGTAAGGTCCCTGACCCCCTGGGGTTGTCCGAGACCGGATAAGTAAGTAAGTAAGTAAGTTGTTGTCGGGACACAACTTTTCTATATAGAAAGTGTTGTTGTCGGGACACAACTTTTCTATATAGAAAGTGTTGTTGTCGGGACACAACTTTTCTATATAGAAAGTGTTGTTGTCGGGACACAACTTTTCTATATAGAAAGTGTTGTTGTCGGGACACAACTTTTCTATATAGAAAGTGTTGTTGTCGGGACACAACTTTTCTATATAGAAAGTGTTGTTGTCGGGACACAACTTTTCTATATAGAAAGTGTTGTTGTCGGGACACAACTTTTCTATATAGAAAGTGTTGTTGTCGGGACACAACTTTTCTATATAGAAAGTGTTGTTGTCGGGACACAACTTTTCTATATAGAAAGTGTTGTTGTCGGGACACAACTTTTCTATATAGAAAGTGTTGTTGTCGGGACACAACTTTTCTATATAGAAAGTGTTGTTGTCGGGACACAACTTTTCTATATAGAAAGTGTTGTTGTCGGGACACAACTTTTCTATATAGAAAGTGTTGTTGTCGGGACACAACTTTTCTATATAGAAAGTGTTGTTGTCGGGACACATCTTTTCTATATAGAAGGTGTTGTTGTCGGGACACAACTTTTCTATATAGAAAGTGTTGTTGTCGGGACACAACTTTTTTATATAGAAAGTGTTGTTGTCGGGACACTATTTTTTTATATAGAAAGTGTTGTTGTCGGGACACAACTTTTCTATATAGAAAGTGTTGTTGTCGGGACACAACTTTTCTATATAGAAAGTGTTGTTGTCGGGACACAACTTTTCTATATAGAAAGTGTTGTTGTCGGGGCACAACTTTTCTATACAGAAAGTGTTGTTGTCGGGACACAACTTTTCTATATAGAAACTGTTGTTGTCGGGACACAACTTTTCTATATAGAAACTGTTGTTGTCGGGACACAACTTTTCTATATAGAAACTGTTGTTGTCGGGACACAACTTTTCTATATAGAAACTGTTGTTGTCGGGACACAACTTTTCTATATAGAAAGTGTTGTCGGGATACAACTTTTCTAATATATGAGAGGGCCTTACAACATGAGGATGTTTCTTCAACCGGCTCGATCTTTAGCGTTTTTCCTCTAGTTGGTTACACCAAGTCCTATCATCCTATTTTTCGATGTCCTTCGATTACGTTTTCGACTACCTTTCACACTGGTCCTTTTTGAACCATTCTACTGGCTTGGCCCAGCCAGCGTCTAGTCGCTATTTTGATACGAATAACTACGTCGATGTCGAGATACGTTATACAGCTCGTGGTTTGCTTGCACAATTCTCAATTTTATTTATAGGCTGACGTTATTCCGAGGTAAATGGTTGGTGTACGCGGCTCTTGTACATGGGATCCTGGCTTCGAACCCTGCTCTGACCACCTTAAAATTTCTTTCGCCGGCGGTCACCTCGCATAGTGACGGCGACACTATCGAGTATATAGCCATGAAAAAGCTTCGGAATCGGTGTAAAACTGTAGGTCCCAATCAGTGAGTGAAAACTGGAAAGCGCACAGCTCAGTGATTGTGAGAAGTTCTCCCCTGTCCCTTCATGGGATGTAATGGGAAACCATTTATTTTTTTTTAAATTGATTCATCCAATAACTCGAAATTATAGCGGTTATCAACGTTCGTCCAATCGGGTGGATGTTCTGCTTTTCGGAACCCACTAGTATAATTTTTGGAGTTAGTTCCAATATAACGGATTCGTTTGGAATGAGTTGTGGTTTCATGATAATTATAAGCATGACGACCTCAGATAAGTGTAGGAATTTTGTAAAATTAAGTTCAAAAAGCATTGCAGCTAATTTTTAATTATATAAAAATATATATTTATATTTTTTCTTATAAAGAAAACTAAAACTTCCAATAAAAACTTAAAAACTATTCACAAAGTTAAGGACTGAATTGAACATAAAATTAATGAACACACTGCTTTTAACGACAAAACTAATGTACTACATTGAAAATCTCCACAAATTGTTTAAATCATAAACGTAACTGCAAAGAGAATCTAGTGAGATCCTTTTAAAATAAATAATGAAAATATTCGTCGAAATATTCATTGAGTGCAGCATCCTCATCGCTTTCTGCACGATGATGTAAGGCTATCTTATGGGCATTACTATAGAGATCATTGATATCATCTTCATCATCTGAAACAAGAATTTGAAAAGAGTTTAGTTTTAATATCCAGTTTAGTTTTAAAATGTAACTGTTTTACATACCCTTGTACTTTTGTTTTCTTCTTAGGCGCGATTTGGAAGACAACACAGCTTCATCGAGTATATCATATTCATTGGCCTTACTCTGTTGAGAGTATCTTACTGGTGGTGCCATAAACCAATAGTCATTCAGTATGGTCTTCAAACCCGGCATACGTTTTAATTCTTCCAATGCTTTTGGCTGCTTGGACAATGCCCGGAAAGCTCGCAATTGAAGACATTCCATTTGTGAGGAGGCATTAATTAGGCGTATCGCTGATTTAGCAGCTGTAGAACAGATAATGGGGTACAACTTCACACTGGGATCATTGGGAATGTTGGTAAAGGCTACACCTAGAGAACGGCGATTCAAAAAGAATTCCAGTTGACCGCGCGTACGATCTAACAGCACACCTACTATACAGCCTTGAGAAAACTTTTGGCCATAAGGCATTTGATGTCCATTGTGATGAATTTTCCCCTCATATGAGAAACCCCATGATTGGGCATTTGTTCCAAGGGCAGAGACAAAATGAAATTTAAATTGTAGCAAGTCAGTTTTATCGGTACCGATACCAAACATCTGTAGCAGAGGGGGGGAAAAATAATGTTTTAATAGAGGAATTCTATATTAATATGCTGTAATTATGAATTTTTTGCTACTTTCGACTTGAAATCCACGTCGTATCGACAATATTGAAATAAACACTCATTCTAGGCATTTGTACATGAGGTATGATAATCTTATCTCGTTAAGTGCAAACATATAAAAACAACAAATGTTGTTATTAATAAATTTAATAAAATAGTTTTAATGTAATATATCATCTTCCTTGTTTGAGATTAAATTATGATTAAATGTATTTTTAAATCAGCATCATGTAATCACAAAAGTTTACTGATTTTTCCAGAAGCAAAATGTTGCTATGAAAGACATACTTAATACCCCAGTAGGGAACATATTATAATTCAAAATAAGTATTTCGGCATCATAGAACTTGTAGTTCAACATACCCATAGCTACATATACATATATTCATATGGGCAAATCATGCGTTACGAACGCTACATTCGTACGCGTTTTCGGATTGAAATATAACAATTTTTTGGTCTTTCAAAAGACATACCTTCAAGTTATACACAGTGTTTAGTGAGATTTGAGTGTACTTTCGAATGTCATCAAAATATTTTTTTTAACAGGCATAAGTTGCTAAAAATTTGATCTCAAAGTATTGTTACGCACGCTACAAAAAATGGAAGTAGCTTTCAAGGTTGAGGTATGTTTTCGTAATTTTTAGCAAATTTTGCATAATAAAGCAGAAAAATAAAATACCTAAAAGAAAGATGAATGTAAGAGAATTCTAAAATAACTTACTTGCAGCCAAAAAATGTTGTAGTTTTTTTACAAAAGCCGTGAACCCAGCGTTACGCACGCTACGTTACGCACGCTACTATTTTTCCAGAAGTATATAAATAAAAACAATTGTATTTAATTTAACAAAAAAAATTAATATTCTTTTTTAATAACATTATTTAATTCATATTTTATGTTTATAAATAAATTTATTAATGTATATATGTTCATAAATAAATTTTATGTTTTGATGAATCTGCCGTTAGTGCTATTTCGAGCACATTTTCGTTAAGTGATGAAAAATAATGGCTGCTTTTAATGCCGGGACTGCTCTTAACGATAGCCCATCTCTCCGAAAGAAATCCAGTTGTACTTTTTATGTATGCACTGCTTGCATATAAAATAAAAATACCATTTATATTATTTTTTGCCAATTTAAAAAAATCATAGGCGTTATTAAGAACAATATTCTGAGCTTTCACCATTTGCCAAATTTTTCTCTTTACGACAGCTCCAATTCCGTCTACTGCACCCTTTCCGTGAGCAGTTGCAAAAAAATTCCACTCAAAGTGGGTCAAATCAAATTTTTCTTTAAAAATCGATGTACTACTCAAAATGAATTTGTTTTTTATATTGACTTGCACAGCCATCAGAAGATAAAAATAACTTTGAAATAGTATTTTCTTTTTTAAGTTTCTTTACAATTACATGAAGAAAGCAATAAACATCATATTTATTGTGTGACAGTTGATCGCTCGTAATAGCAAATGATCTTGTGCAATTGTGCAACCAGGCAACACAAGTAAATATGGTTACTTGGGAGTAACTGAAATGAGCTGACTGAATTTCATTTTGAGTGAGGAGCCTATAGTTTTCCGCAAAATCGACTTGCAGGACAGCTTCATCTTGTTTAACTGATACTTTTCGGTCTTGAAAGTATTTTTTTTGAGTCCTTTTAACATAAGTATGCAGTTTAAAGGAAGGTAACTGTGATTCCAATTCATTTATCAAATCAGTTATTGGTCCTTTCGTATGACTAAGGACCATGCGTTTATCAACGATTCTCCAATGCTTCCATTCAGTAAGCTCTTCGAGTTGATTAATGTTAATTAAAGGGACGTCGGTGGTGCAATGGTTAGTGTGCGCGGCTCTTGTACATGAGATCCTGGGTTCGAACCCGGCTCTGACCACCTTCAAATTTTCTTTCGGCGGCGGTCACCTCGCATAGTGACGGCGACACTATCGAGTATCTAGCCATGATAAAGCTTCTCAAATTACCGTTCGGAATCGGTGTAAAACTGTAGGTCCCAATCAGTGAGTGAAAACTGGAAAGCGCACAGCTCAGTGATTGTGAGAAGTTCTCCCCAGTCCCTTCATGGGATGTAATGGGAAACCATTTATTTATTTATTTAAAGGGACGAAAGCGTCGGTAATGTCTTTAATGCACTTGTTGCATTCATTCCTCATACAAACTTCATTGGTTTCATCACAACACACTTTTTTTAAAAAATTGCCAAAGTTAGATGGGAACATACGAAAAATGCCAAACATAGCTTCCAATAAAAATTAAAAATTGGCGTGGTACTGGCAAACACACTTGTTATGTGGAAGCTTACTAGATAATTCCACGTGTTTTGGTCGGTTGCTATGAAATTTAGTACGTGAAATATTTGTTTCTGGAAACGTTGTTTTAAACAATTCATTTGCTTCTCCAATTGTCATAACCATAAATCTTTTAGATATTGGAAGGTTATTTGATTTTGATATAAGTGTGGACTTTCTTCCGGCAGTTTCCGTAGAGATGTCATCATTAGTGTAAAACTCATAAATCATTTTAACATTTTCGTCAACCGTATTATTTGTTTGAGCTTCTTCTTCCTCTTTCAAGTATTTTTCTGTAAGCATTTTAAGAATTTCTTTTTTTTTGTTAATGTCTTTTGGTAACGCTAATTCCACTTTTTTTAAGGCCTTGTAAAGGGTATTTTTGCACTTATATGCACCATCCATTATTCGTAGCTCTTGTTTTTTTTGTTGCTTTATTTTCTTTCTATAACTTTCCATACGATTTCGGTGGTCAGCCTTTAGTTTTTTTGATAACGAATCATCATTTTTAAGTTTTTCTTTAAGATTTTTTCGATAAATTTTCATTCTTTTCGCATTTTTTAAACGTTCTATTTGTGTTAAGTTTTCATTTGATTGCCCGTCTTCATTTTTTAAACTGTTATTAATAACAATTATACTGTAAGTAAACAATTTTGTGTGGTACCAATATGCCGATAATCTAAACTGACACTGAAGATAATTGCAGATGATTCAAACGAAACCAAAGGCGAGACAACGTGAAATTTACCGTTTAAGAAAAGGCATCGACAATCGGTACGAACCATTAGCGGGGTAATAGATATCCTCGGGTAGTGAGGGGGGAAATAGCCCCCCCCCCCCCAACCCATACTATAACCCGCACAAAATTATTGTTATTCATCAATATATTACAAAAAAATCTATAGGTTTGTGGGCGGAGGGGCTAAAAAGTGTGTCAGCCCCCCAACATCCCCCTTGCTACTCCTATGGTACCAACAAGGTACTCGAAATTGTTGTTGCTCTGGTCATTACAGTAGGCTAAGAATAGATTTAAGAAGCGAAGTGACAAGAAAACAATAAAAATTGCAAAGGTTTTTATTGTAATTTTTGGGAGAACTCAAATCGTTACGCACGCTACAGAAATTAATGTGCTGTAATTTTTTGGTTTTTAATAGTAGAATTTTATTTTTTTATTTTCTTAAAAGCAGGATATTAATTTAAAGTAAAACTACAGATGATTTGTAAAAAAAAATTTTTTTCTACTCACAATATAAAAAAAACCTTATTTTCCGTTACGCACGCTACAACGCATTTACCTGGCATTTCATACCAAATTTTACTGTTTTCAAAAAAGTAAACAAAATTTTTTTTAACAAAAATTAAAGAGAATTGTGTGAATAACAATATGGCTTTCGATTGGACCATCTATGTTAATACTAAAGCAATGATATGAACACGTAAACAATTTCACTTTTTTTGTATAACATTAAAAGGCCTGAGGTAGGGTATGATTTTGTAATAATTTTTGTATTAATCATCATCGAAGTAAATTTTTTTTTACAAATTTATAAAATTAGATATCTATTCTAATGCTCCATAAAAAAAAATTAAGTTGGATTAAGTTCAAAAATTTTTGGCTGGTAGACTGTTTCTGGGATATGCCCATATGTATATTTATGTACGTTACGAAATCATCGGTTTAAAGAAATTTTTAGATCTAAATTCTAGTTCCAGTTGCAGACGAGTACCAACCCAATTTTACTGTTGCCCTGGATATAATTCATATTTCACTTCAGCATGAGCTGGTATTTTTAACCTAGTCCGAGTATTTCCTAGTGGGCCAGTTAAAAATGTTTAGGGTATAAATTTCAATATAGGACGTGGTTTTGTTGTTTATAAAATATGAAACAATTTGTTAGCAACAAACTATTTGCCACCACCACGTTTTTTTTTTGAAAATCAGAAACCTTTTGTTTATATACGCCTCTATTCTGCATACATAACCATTTTGAATCAGAATTGTCTTTCAGAACAAAGTCTACAAAGTCTACAAGTGATTGAACATGTAATATTTTTGTTCTGATTTGTTTGTTTTTAAAATCACAAGGCATTCGCATTCAAAACTAATATTTTTCTTCTGAATTGTTTTACAGAAACCCAAATATTCTGAAACGTTTTTTGATTACAGGACAGAGCCGATAGTTCTTCTTTTGGCAGTTCGTTTATATTTTGTTTTGTTTAGAAAAATATGAGAATTCTTTTTAACGCCTTAACCACTGTAACATATTGTCTAATATCTTGCCAAATATTTCAAATTAGCGCCAATCCAACCAACGCCACTATAAAAAATGTAGTCTCCCCGGCGTCTACGAAATTATTTCTGTCTAAATGCCAATAGAGACTCAATCAGCTAAATGACATCACATCTCATCAACGAAGCGTGCCGCTATATATAGAGAATTTGGTCAAATCGAGTCAACTATTTTAATACTATATTCCCACAGAACAAACACAAAAAGAGTTTGGTTAGATCGGAATTAATTGCAGGTTGTTGTTATTCTTGTCACTATCAACAATGATTTTTTAATCTTTTTATATTGTTGTTCACAATTTTCACATGTAATTTTATATCTGAAACAATAATAAACAAAACAACAATAACAAGTCTTATGTTGTTAAGCAGGGACAAACAAGCGTCAATGTTCGCTTTCCAAAGTGATCACTCGCCTATCACGTGTAAAACCACCACACTTGTAACACAAGTGCCTACCTTTTTGGTGAGGCATTACGATGCCTTGTATTTAGAATAGGTTGTTATCCATAGAGTAATAACAATAACAACTTAAGCGCGGCATCAAAGTAATCATTCTTTTACGACTATTTATTAATATGTTCCATACGGGGACAGTCGCGGCGCTAATGGGGGAGGAAGGTTTGTTATTGACTAAATTCTCACAATCTTAAAGACAGTCAGTGCATTGTTCATGCATTGACACTGTGATGGCGCTACCTCTGTCATCATACTGATGGAAGAGGGTATTGGATATCGTAGTCATGAATGACATTACCATAAATCATTAGCATTTTATTACGGTATTACAAACCGTGTAATAACGTAGTAAATTTTTTTTACTAAAATGTTAATTAAGTTTTATATAATTTGACCGAGGGCTGTGTTTAAATGCAGCATCTGTCAACTGAATGACATTGCAATGAGTTTTGCAAAACAATCTGGAAGAGGGGAGTTCCAAAATACTTTTGTATGAATAACTTTCCATAAGCAAATTTCCCAGTAGAAACTAGTTCAAGAAATAGTTTGTAAAATAGTAAAAAAAACAAGTAAAAGTGTTAAATTCGGCTGTGCCGAATCTTTGATACCCTCCACCTTAGTGTTAACCAGCAAAATATTAAATTTTAAAAAGGACCGTTTTTAAGAAAATTTACTTTTTTAAAAAAAATAAAAATAAGTTACTTGTTCACAAATGCAATTACTTGTTCACAAATGCAGGATGCTCACAAATGCTCACAATGCTCACAAATGCATTGCTCACAATGCTCAAATGCTCACATTGAAAATGTACTTAAGAAACTGTACTTTGAAATGTACTTAATGTACTTTGAAATGTACTTTGAAATGTACTTAAGAAATGTACTTAAGAAATGTACTTAACACTACTTAAGAAGAAATATACTTAAGAATAACTGTACTTAAGAAATGTACTTAAGAAGAAGTGTACTTAAGAAATGTACTTAAGAAAGAAATGTACTTAAGAAATGTACTTAATGAAATGTACTTAAGAAATGTACTTTGAAATTTACTTAATGTACTTTGAAATGTACTTAAGAAATGTACTTTCTTTTAAGAAAATTTACTTTTTTAAAAAAAATAAAAATTAGTTACTTGTTCACAAGTAAAATAAAAAAGAATTTTTTAAAAATAAAAAAGCATTTTTTGAAGAACTATTAAAAAAAAAAACAAGCTGCAAAGCATTTTTTAAAAATAAAAAAACATTTTTTGAAGAACTGTTAAAAAAAAAAGCTGGGACGAGAGTTGAACCAACAACCCTCAGACTCCAACGCGCAACCCTTTACCCATCAGGCCACAGCGACCTTATCAAGTGTGACAAAATTCATATAAATGTATGAACACATGAAAGTACATCTAAACATTCTAAAGTACTTCCCTATTATAAAGAACAACAAAGATTTTCAACATGGAAATTCATCACACGGCAAAAGGAGTAGTTTAGTATAAAACTACAAAAATTAATGTGAAAATTTTATGAGTATTTTTACGTTTCCAACCATAAAATTTTTTCCAATGGACCAATTTCGCTGATTTTCAATACCAAACTGCTCAGGAATACGTGGAACATTCTGGCCAAAAACCAAACCGCGTTATCGCCGATTGAAGTCGTGAGCATGTTTTCAACAGACGGACATGGCTATATCGACTCCGGTTGTTATAAGGATCAAGAATATATTTACTTTATGGGGTCGCAAAGCCTTATTTCTATATGTTACAATCAGAATGACAAACTGATATATACCCTCTATCACTTACAGTGGAGGGTATAAAAACGATCGGAAACTGATCTACTACTAGTTTTCAGGTACCATAAACGGAACAATTTATCCTAAAGCAATAACTACGAAGTGTGAATTATTTTCTGTTGATTTTATTGGAACAAACTACAAACTCTCCAATTAAAAATCAGCTGAAATTTAAGACTTGCAACTGAAATTTAAAAGACGTCAACTGCAATTTAACAGACCTCAATTCAAAAAGCATCAATAGGAATTTAATGAACTTCATTCAAATGGAATTTAAAAAACTTCAATTGAAATTAAAAGACATCATTGCATTTGAAAACACTTCCTTCGAAACTGAAGTCGAAATTCCAAAAAACATTACTTAGAATTTAAAAGTCTCAATTGAAATCCAAAAGCTTCTCAAAAAACGTTCGGAATCTGTGTAAAGAGTAGGTCTCAATCAATTAGTATAAAACTGAGAAGCACACAACGCACTGATCGTAAGTCTTGTAACTTGCATTTCCTTAAACGAGTTCAACCCTTTCCTAATAGAATAGAGCATCTCCGATGCAATGTCCACATATGAAGCATTGAAAACACTTTTCGAATTTTTAAAAATATAATATAAATGTAAAAACGACAATTAATTTTTTTAATTTTCAAAATGTAAAGGCTGTCCGTAAATTCACGCAATATTTGAATTTCGTGCCATATGCGGTAAAGTGTTGTTGCTGAAGGAAACTATACAGCGTGTCAGCTGACAGTTCAGGGTTATTAAAAATGGAATTCTAAATGAAAAATCAACGTGTTTTCATTGTTGAGAAATATTTTGAAAATAATGAAGGGTTTTCGAAACAAATCATCTTCAGCGACGAGGCTAATTTTCATCTTCATGGCGTCGCAAATCGCCAAAATTGTCGCATTTGGGATTCAGAAAATATTCGTGTGTTTTTTGAGAAACATAATGCATCAACAACGTGACACTGATTGAGAGTAGATTTAGGGCTGGGGGTAATACCAGTTAATGGTGCTCTAATTTAGTTTTGTTGTTCCTAAATTGAATCTTGGGTGAATATAGGGACACCCTTATGAAATACAACATAATGAAATCAATGAAATTATAAATATATTATGAACTACTGATTTCGTTATCTCCTGCAGACAATACTAAACGTTTTCGCGGGATAAATTGTAAATAATATTATATTACACAAGCATGAAGATTTATTTGATTTTTATTTATTTCCCTTCATTTGTATAACCAGCAAAAAAAATGAAATGGAAAGGAAAGGAAAGGAAAAACCATTCCTGTAGGCTGGTTTGTATTGAGCTTATCAGGAGACTCTCTAAGTGGGCAACGAAGAATGGATTGGGAGTAAATTCAGATAAAACCGAGCTCTTACTCTTTACCGGGAACGAGAAGGTTACATATTGCGCCATTATCTCTAGGTGGTATGGAAATTTACCTGCAAAATAATGCAAAATACTTCATTCACGACAGACAACTCTGTTTGAAAACCAACACCATGTACAGGATCAGCAAAACCACAGCGGCCCGTAATTGTATTATTATTAATATTAAAATATTATTAATATTATTGGTTATATACACCTGTGGGCCTTCCTGATATAGGTTTTTGGCATGGTCAACGCCCAAGGAATGGCAATAGTGAGTGTAACGGGTGCCCTTCGCACAACACGTACTGAAGGTTTGGGGGTTATCACTCACCTGCTATCATTAGATTTTTGTGGATGAAGATGAGGATGACAGTGTCGAACAGTTGATAAGCTCCTGCCCCGCAATTTGTGTGAGTAGTAGATAATATTTAGGGTCCTACTGTTTTGGATCCTTAGATTATTCATGCGGAGTTCAAATTGGTTTGTTAGGGACCACACTATGTCAATTTACTAAGTGGACATTGGACTAAGTGGGTCAATAGTAACAGTTACTTCTACCTAACCTAACCTATGGGCCGACGAAATCATCGGTCTATATTTCTTTTAAGATGACGATATCCACAACGTTACTGCCAATGTTGCCCACTATCAAGACGGTGGTACATTCCACGCAGCACTTCAAACAATGGACCTATTGAAAGATGAATTTGGTCTATTATCTCACGTTTAGCACCAGTAAGTTGGTGACTAGATTGCGCGATTTGAAGCGCCTATCTATCTAATCTATGCCGATAGACCAGCGCCAATTACAGCCGTGGAAAACAGACACACTGCTGGAAAAATTGGACCGTATCACGTACATCATTTCCAACGTAGTTATGGTCAACATTTACTTATGTACCTGAAATATAATAAACGACTTAAATACAAATTTATTACACTTCTGCAAATTTTAGTTTGGGATTTTTTCGATAATTAAAAATTAAAGGCTTAACAAACCACGGTGTGTTATCCTAAGATGATATTTTGAAGAAAAAATTGCCACTTTAATTTGTAATAACAGCCAAATATACAAAACTATTACATCTATATATATAAAAATGAATGTGTGTTTGTATGTCCTCGATGCGCTCCTAAACCACTGATCAGATTATGATGAAAGTTTGGTAGGGTCTTCTCAGGACGTCCGAGGTGGTTTATGGCTCAAAAAATATTTGCTCGGACAAAGGGGCGTGGTACCTCCCATACAAATCGCAAATAAAAACTCAATTATTTCCCTTCCTATTACCGGTATTTCAACAAAATTTTGTTTGTCGCTTTGGTGTCAATTTTCGAAGTTATGCTGCAAATATGGGCGGGATTGTACAAAGGGGCGTGGTACCTCTTATACAAATCATTAATAAAAACTCAATTAATTCTGCTCCTATTAACGGTATTTCAACAAAATTTGGTATATCGGTTTGTTGTAAATTTTCGAAGTTTTGCTGCAAATATGGGCGGGATTGGACAAAGAGGCTAAAGGTAATATTTTTTCAAGCGTTTAACTTATTAGACAATAAAAAATTAAAACGGGAAAAACGCGTTTTATTTTTTTTTGCAAATATTTAAATGTTTGCTTATAAAACTTATAATTGCTTACAATTTGACAAAAATAGTAAAACGCGAAAAACGCGTTTTTTTTCTTTCCAAATATTTTTATAAATATTTAACTTTTTCATTCCAATGCTGCAGCAAATAAGCATTATTTGTTGGTTTTTAATATCTTTTGGTGTAATTAAGATCATTAGTAGTAGTATTTAGAACATTGAAACAAATGAAAAGTTTAGTCTGGCACTGTATTTTGAAAACCTAAACAAACGAAAAGACATTTCACATTATTTTGTCATACTTCAAGAGACAAAAAAATATATTAACTTTTTAAACAAAACAATTTGTAGTTGCCGAAAATCATACAGGCAAAAGGAATGGGCAAACATTGCCATTTCTGTGGTCAATGGATGCCTAGAAGAGCTCTGCAAAAAAATGAGTCATGCGAAACCTGCAACAATCAAATAATGGTCAGATATTCATCATCATCTAATACCAACAGTCGGTGTATTGAATGTGATTCCCTAATTATTGTGTCGGCTAAATTTAATTACTGCGAAATTTGTGGTCTAGAAACAAAACATTATTTGGAGCGCAAACTAAGAATTGAAAAAGCTTTGCAAAAATCAAAGGAATTCCAAGAAAAAATTTCGCTAAGTACTTCTGTCAATTCATCAATACAAGACCCATTCTCAAGTACTAATAAAGAAGAAGACCCATTCTCAAGTACTAATAAAGAAGAAGATGAAATTGCGGAATTAATTAGTATTGACATTGAAACTTTAGTAAACAGCGTTTCATCGAATAAAGAAAATTCAACCATTGATGCGGCTGATACTGCTCTTATCTCAAAAATTAATTAATACATTTCAAAGGACTAATTCATCTATAAACTGTTTTTAATCAAACTTTTTCATTAGTCGTATGAAATTTTTAATAAATAGCATGAAATTTTTCATTTAATTTTATAAAAAACTTCATTAATGTAATGAAAAGTTTCAATGGACGAGTTCCAGTGAGATTTCATAAATCTAATGCAAAAATTCATTGATAGGATGCAGAGAATTCTCTCAGTGTATTTTAAGTCGTCTTGACATACCCGGAATTTTTTGTAGTTTATGACAAATTTTTGAATTATTATAATTTATTGGATATCAAGAAAACAGTATTTTTTATTATGCCACCAAAAAGAATATCAATTGGCCGATCTACATCTCAAGCAAAAAGAAAGAAAATATCACGAGCTTCAGAAACCGACGAGCAACGGCAAGTAAGATTACAAACACTTCGAGTATCCAATGCTGAAGTTCGTTCATCCGAAACAAATTTTCATAGAGAAGAAAGACTGGATGCTATTCGAGTACGTATAACTCAAACCCGTTCATCTGAAGGGGATAGTGTGAGGGATGCCAGAGTGGAAACCAATCGCGTACGAACTGCTCGGTCCAGACGCTCACTGCGCATTGATTTAAATCGTGGTGCTTTCAATTACAATCATAATTATTCGTATACGCACCAGACGGCAAAACAAAATATATTGTGTACCAAAAAGCACTTCAATAAAAGTAATTAACTTTTAAACACTCTTTTGCATTTTCTTTATACATTTTTAATTTGTACCTAGGGTTCCCATACAATTCCGTGTATTTTTTGCTATCTTCTTAGTGTGTATGTTGGTGAACTTATACATTATGAACAGCTTAAGCTATCTACCTCATATAAACAGCATATGTTGTTTTGACCCTCCAATTTAAATAATCTTTTTGTAGCATTTACGTGGCGTGAGATCAAGATATTCCAAAAGAATTTTATTTATGATCCAATTTGGCTCAAATTCGAAACATAATCATGCAAATCATCCCCCATGGTCCTCAAGGGCTCTAAATAGTCTCAAGAATGTAAGGAATAGATGTTCGAACAAGTATAAAAAATCTGGACTGCTAGCAGACTATGCTAGGTATATTGTTGCTAGGAGTAGATACAACTCTAAATCTCGTGAGAGTTACAGATTATATTTGGATAGGTTGAAGGCTAATTTTGAACGGAACCCCAAATCATTCTTTAGATTTGTTAACTTGAAGCGTAATTCGTCTTCCACACCTTGTAGGATCAGGGTGAACGGTATTGAATATTCAGATGAAGAGTCTATTCCAAATCATACCCGTACACTGTCCGCTCTACCATTCCGTTTGATGCACCTGTCGTAAATTCTTCGTGGTTGCTAGATAACTTAATCAGCTTGAAAGCCTCGAATAAAGCTGGTCCTGATGGTATCCCGGACTCTATGTTGAAATACTGCTCGAATTCTCTCAGCTTACCGTTGACTCTCTTATTTAACGCTTCGTTGAAGATCGGCCATTTTCCTGCAAAGTGGAAGAGCTCTTATATAATCCCTCTCCACAAATCTGGTAGTTTAGTAAATGTTGCAAATTATAGGGGAATTGCAAAATTGAGTGCCATTCCTAAACTTTTTGAGAAGTTAGTCACAGAGGTAATTTCTCATCAGGTTTCCTCTATTTTAGATCCATGTCAACATGGCTTTCGGAAGGGTCGTTCCACCGTGACTAATTTGCTTCAGTTTTCCTCTTCTATTATTGACGGCTTTATTAATGGAGATCAAACTGATGTGATTTTTACCGATTTTAGTAAGGCTTTTGATAAAGTTAACCACAATTTGTTATCTATAAATTAGGGGCAATGGGTTTTAATTGTAACATGCTGAATTGGATTAGTTCTTATTTAATGAACAGAGAACAGATGGTATCATTTGGTCGATCATTCTCAAGATCTATTTTTGTGTCATCTGGGGTGCCTCAGGGCAGTCATCTTGGGCCGGTTCTATTTTTGTTATTCATTAACGACTTACCCGCCTCCATAATGCACTCTAAATTGTTACTGTACGCTGATGACGTGAAGATCTATTTTTCTTACAAGGATCCTTGTCAATATACTTTACTTCAGAGGGATTTGTCTACTTTCCAGACGTGGTGCGAGACCAATTTGATGGAGCTTAATTTTACGAAATGTAAGCATATGCTGTTCTCTAGGTCATCATTATTTTCGGCAAAATACATTTTAGGTGGCAATGTTCTTGAATCGGTGGATTCATTTGTTGATCTTGGTGTTCTCTTGGACAGAAAATTGAACTCCCACATAATTACGATGGTGAACAAGGCTTATGGCGTTCTGAACTTTATTAAACGTTGGGCAAAGGAATTTTCAGATCCCTACGTTACGAAAAATCTTTTTACTTCACTAGTCCGCCCTATTCTCGAATATGGATCAGTTGTTTGGGACCCCCAGTACAATTTGTATGTTAATATGATTGAATCGGTCCAGAAACAGTTTCTCATTTTTTGTCTGAGAAATCTTCAATGGAACCCGAACCATAATCTTCCTTCGTATAGCAGTAGACTAGCATTGATCAGATTGCCGACTCTTAGTAGTAGACGTACCATGATAAACTCTATTACAGTTTTGAAGATAATTGATGGATGTATATGTTCTGAATTTCTGTTATCTAAGATTTTCATAAATGTCCCATTGAGACCCACGAGGTACTATAAACTCGTAAACATCGAGTTTCAGCGTTCGAATTATGCGTCCTTTGATCCAGTTAGGAGAATGTGTCGTGACTTTAATGAGCTATATCAGTTTATTGATTTCACAGGTAGTTGGGAAACGACAAAGTCTAGCATAATTTGTCATTTGAACCGATTGCATTAGTGCTGTATATTCGTTGACGTACATATGTAAATTTAATTTACTTTATCCTTACTATCTGGTCTGATTTATGATTTGGTTTTCGTTTTGCTCGTAATTATTATATATTGAAGTATCTTATGTTAATATCTCGTGATGTGCTTTTATACTTATTTATGTTAGTGTAATACCAACTGGTGAAGAATTTCTGTAGTTGGTTGTAACGTGTGAACTTATAATCCTTGCTCTCCCGTTATAGACCGGTCTATAATGTGTACGCTGTCCTCACGTTATGGGGACGTGGCCCTCTCGGTCGGTAGGGGCGGGTAAGAGTGGCGGCGATGGGTTCGCTCGATTTAAAAAAAAAAAAAAAAAATGTGTTTTTTATCTTCAACAAAATTTTTATTTATGGCCCGATTTGTCCTATATTCAGGACGTATATTTTTTATGTGGAAAACAAATTTTGTAGCACTGCAGTTGATATAGTAAAAAACACATTTTACGTCTGATTACCCAATATTCAGAATATATATTAGTCTGTACCAAACAAAGTTTACAAAAAACTTCCCCTGGTGGATGTTACTAGAGTTTAGTTATTTACGAAATTGTTATTTATTGGCCGATTTTCCACATATTCAGAATTGGAGTTGAGATATTTAAGAAAACGTTATTTATGGTTAGCTTTCAATTGTGAATTACTTTTCGGATTTTATATTTTGGTCCGATAAGTTTAATTTTTTTATATTTGTTTTATCGTGTCACCAGTACGCCTAAACTATCCTGTTGACTTTAAGTAAATTAAGTGATATCGTACTTTGGTATTCAAGACCTCATTTAATACATATAAAATTTGAAGGCAAAACAACGTTTGCCGGGTCAGCTAGTATAAATATAAAACTGGCATATTTATGTCACTTCCTTTAGATTTTCAAGTAAATTTCATACTTAATTTGAAATTGTTATATGTATATTTAGAACCACTGAAATGAGTGCCAGTTAAAGTGGTCAAGTAAAACTCGTAAGTCTTGTTTATATAACTTATTAAACAAAACGTGAAAAACAATCGGAACAATATTTATTTGTCACTATCTGCACATAACTTGCATTTGTTTGTTAATTTAAAAAAACAATAACAATACCAATAATATTTAATTTATTGCCAATCAATTACGAGTGGAAAATAAAAATCTAATTTATGATACGATTTAAGACAATGATGGTGAGTGGTGAAATTTATCAAAGCGGGGATAGCTGATGGTAAAGGGCACACCTTGTATCTCTAACAACAATGCAATGGTGAATAAAATTAAGAAAAGTGTAACGCAAAAGAAATAATACTTTAGCGTTGATTACAAATAAGAATTAAGTTATTTTAATTAATTGGAGTCAGTAATTTAAAGGACAACTACAAGATTACGTCGGTTGTAAGAATACTGATCAAACTTTGTCCATTCACAAAAACAAACAAATTCGCAACTAGAGCTGCATTTGGAGTTATAGGAATTGTAAAGAATTCATACTATCAAGCAATCTTTTTTATAGTTTTCTGGGTATAATAGAAGAATGTTCATATCACAAATGGAAAAATTTCCTCAACACCCTTATGGCTGTCAATGTAAGCTGTCGCAATGTTTGTTTAATGAATCTTATAGTTTATTGTTAATAAAAATAAAAATAAAATATTTTGATTGCTTTTATTTTATTGATGACCGACCTACATTATGCTTTATTTACATTTTTAATCAAAAATTGTATATATGCACAAATGTATAATCACATTTCCTTATCTCACATGTGTACGAGTATTCATCCGCAATTGTTACATTGAAACCTACGTTCGTTGTCAATACTGCGTACACTTGTAACACATTAACGCTGATGACATGATCTTCAGCCGGATTTAGATTTCTGGCATGTTACTAAGCTGGAATTTGTTTTCTAGAGATACTCGTATTCTATACAATTGACATACGTCTCAAATCAATAAAAAAAACTGAAATCATTACAGGGAGTCGTAACTCAAGCGAAATTAGAAGATAAGAGTGTTACATATGCGACAATGGACTGATCTTGAAAGGTAATTAAGACATTAAGATGTGTATTAAATAAACAGGAAGAAGGCAATTGAAAATACAAATTGAATTTGACAAAACTTGGCAATAAAACCTCACTCAAGTTTTAATATTTATTAGGGTTTCTTGTATTTTTTGTTGCACTTGTAAAGTTTCTTTTTTAAACACGCTTCCCTGTTCGAAAGTCATTGAATTGGAATAAATTATTTACTTTCAGTCTCTATTCCTGAACCAGTTCCATAGCGTTTTAACTATTTCACAAAGTAGTAGAAATTTATCTCGTATATATTTTATTAGTTAGTATATCGACACGTTCCCGGCAGAATGTATTAAGCGACAAAATGGAAATTGTTCAGGATACGAAAAAAACTTCCTGTCAAGTAGCTGATTTGTTTATTTTGTCGGTTATTACCATTTCATTTGTTTAATAACTCATGACGAGGTTATGCAAGGGACATTCTCTGTATATCGAAATGTGGTGCTTGGCATGAATTTTGAGAATATGGAAAAATGTCATTGTGGCAAAATATGTCTCTTAATACATTCTGCCGGGAACGTGTCGATATTTGAATGTTTTGCATTAGATCGAATATTTCCTGTAGACTTTGCATAATAGTTAATCGAACTGGACCTGTTTTAAACAAGTTTCCCTTACACACCTCCTCTATTTTCTGAGATTCCTCCTATTTGCGGTATTCGCTACAGAAAAGCAGCTTAGACTGTAATTGAGAACCAGTAAGAAGTAATTCTACAAGCAGCGGCAGAATTTCCGAGACCTTCCTTGTAAGGGCATGCGGAAATACTTATTTGGTAATGACTTGCATGCATTTTGAGTAAATACAGGCGATCTATAGTCAGCAGGACATTAAGCAGTAAACTCTACTGAGAGAATACAAACGCTTCTTTTAAAAGGTCTGGGGAAGGCGTTACAAATAGAGGGTGTTTTTGGTACCCCCTAACACATTGGATCACAATGGATCTATAGATTGCCGAGTGTATTGTAACCTGGGTTTCTACCAGACATCACGTGTCTCAAACCTAACCTAACCCTAACACATTTCATTCATTTTTTTTATAAACCCTTCTATAGGACGGTGTTCCATAAGGCTTTCATCAGAAATATTTCTACAATGCTTTACTTTAGAAAACTTGTATTATACCATCGATAAAGTACCTTATAAGGCTGTCCAAAAATTCACCCAAAATCGATTTCTAATTACATTGTTTATGGATGGAGATTAACTTATAAAATCACTGGATGGAGATTAACTTGAGTTAAGCAAGTCCTCTGGAGCCCCATAATGACCAAGATTCCAGCTGGGAAGACACTACAATTGTCTTCCAGTCTCATGGACACATTGAGTTGAAGGTCACCGCTGAATATCTATTCCCTTTCTTTAACAACTTCTACATTTAGTTTAATGGGGAATTCATAAAAAGAAATTAGTTAAACGATTTGTAGTTGTTTGGCTGATTCGTTTTCTTATGATTCCGAGCTAGTATTTTTGTTATAATATATAATTTTTGTGATTAATTTATTTGTTCTTGATATATGTATGCAGTTTCTATTAGCACAGTTTTATTTGTTTAATGACCTCATAATCTAAAAAGGAACACTACAATTCATTTCAAATTCTACTATTAATTTTCAATTTGATAATTACGTTTTCTATTAATTGTCATATCTCAAATTCACACTCTGTGTGTGTTCATTTTCTATTTCCGTTCATAATCTATTAATAGGTTTTCTTTCTACTTACCACATCAGTGCCCGATAACGCCGTCAGTATACGCATCTCCCAGAAATGCATCATACCAGCTGCCAGCGGCTGCTCACCTCTCACTATGGCCGTACCTTGCGAATATGTAGGATGGAATGTTACTTCTGGTCCAAGGACCTGCGTGTCCGATTCTGGATGTTCATGCCAATGCCATTGTAGAGTATGATAGTTGGGATCATCCTCACCACAACGACATTTCACTAAATCAGGCACATGACCCTTGTAGCCAGCAACAGCAGTAGATTTGGGGAAATCACAATCACAGTAGGCGGGACATATAGCATTGGACTTCATCTCCTTTCTTCCTCTATAGCAAGGATGTGCAATTACAATCTCATCATCTCGTCGATTGTTGTGCGGCATCATAGTTGTGGAGTGTGGTGGTGCTGCAGTGTTTCTGGAGTGATGTCGTCTGATAGCTGGAGATATCGGCCAGTTTATTCTTGGTAGTGTTGGATATTTCCACAAAAGCGTTGGAAGCCGTTTTAAATGGCTTACAGTAAATGCTAATTGTTTAAAGAATATACTTAGTAATTGACCCGTTTTGAAAGGATTTTGTGTATCCGACCAACTTTTTGAAAGAACAAAGTCGATTTTTTAAAATTTTCCGGTTTAAAGTTTGTTTACAAGAAATATGTATTTTCTTTTATGTGAAAAACAAAGTGGTTTCGTTTTCTGTTTTAACAACGACACGAACCGTTCAAGTGTTTTGCATGCGCTTCGTTAGCTAGTCAAAACTTGAGTGAATCAATGAGCCAGCACATGTATTCACTAGAGGTAGAGGTGGATGGCTATTCAGCTCTCATTGTTCGCTAGTGTATTGAATCGATGAATGAATGGCATACATAGCTTTGATTGTTGTCTTTTCGATTACATTGTTTTTACTCTACCTGAGACTGGGCGGTATGATTACCTTTGATAATAGCTGACAAATAGCGAATGATAATAAAGTTTACACATCAGTTAAATAAATGGGACTAAGGATAAGCGCTTACTAACGAAGTTTATTTTGTTTTGCAGTGAAGGTCGTAAATCAAGTCGTATTCAGAAAAATTAAAATACACAGCAAAATGGAGCAGTCAAAATCAAACACAATTGCTTTTTCAATTTAATTGGAAATTTATAACATTTGAATTAAATTAATGCTACATTTCCAGTAAAGTAACTACAAAATAAGTAACTCCCAGAACTGACGGCCGGGCCTCTGTATCTTAAGTCTTTGTGTGGCAAAATCAGAAAAATCGCGCGGTTTAAAAAAAAAGATTAATTTTTATTTTTTTTTTAAAAGCGAATCTTTTCCCTTTGTGAATACCCGTATTCGGGTAAATTTTGGGAACAAATTTACATTATTTTTTGTTTCTTATTTGGAAATTTTATTTTCACCAGACCCGGTATAATATCTTAAAATAGGGTTATATCGGTCCCCATATATACGACCAAATTCGCGAGGAGAATACCTTTACTTTGTGAACCCACATGTGCTTGTTCGTATATGTACCTAGGTGCACCCGTTACTTCGTCCCAAGGGTACGATCGTTAACAAAAATTTTGGTTTCTGAAATTGTCACATTTTTCTCGATTTTTGGTTTTTTGAGACGGGCCCGTGCTCATGCATTTCAGCCAAATAAAACGTTCCACCCGACGCAACAAAATTTTTTAATTTTTGGTAAGCCGTATAATTGGTGTAGGGTATTATATTGAAATTTTGACGAGAAATAACATTGATTGTTCCGAACTTATCTCCTGTCAATTGAATTGCACTGGATTCCTTCGCTTTTTGTAGGGTATCTGCTCTACTACTCATCTCTGCCCCTTTTATGATTATACGTTTTACATGTGGTTATTGTTTACATCTTTATAAGCATATTCGTACGTGAATATTTTTTTTGGTATTTTTGCAGTCACTCTTCGAATTTGTATTCCTTATCGCTGATTTGTTTACACTATACATTTTTCACAGAGTATATCACAAATAGAAACACACAAATTATCTTTAATCTCCTTTGTTCTCAGAAACCGTATTGTTCTTATTTTGATGATATTTTTCTTTACAAATATTTACCTTTCTTGATATAAAGTTGAGAGATTGCCTGCGCTATGATGTTGTCATCGACGATGGCATTTAATTTTTTACACAACTGACAAAAGACGGGATTAAAAAGGAAATAGAAACAAAACAATGAACAAGAAACTAAGAAACAAAGCAAAGAACACGAAAAAATGCGAAAGCCTAAAAATTTAGTAGTAGACGCATAGTTGCAATTGGGGCGGAGTGAAAACAAATTACCAGCCGAATAAAATAATTAGCAGTAATTAATATCATTTTCCATGAGTCTGTTATGAAATACTATCAAACAGTAATTGTAATTATTAACTAACCTAATTTCTGTAAGCAACAGATAGTTAATTTATTACAAATTATACAATATTTTTCATTTCTACTAACACATATAACTATTCGGTCGGTCGTTACGAGTATCCATTTTCACATGATTATGTCTCAACCAATTACAAAATATTATTACACACAATCATTAATGGGGCATTTAAACATACGATTTTAATAATTTTAATATACTTGACTTTATGTTATGCAAATTCTATAAAGATTTAATTGTCTCTAATTACAATTTAAAGATAAGTACATCGTCAGTGGGTGTTTCACAATTGCAATGCATGGCTCTGTCATCGAATGCCAATTGTAATGAATTTCAGAAATGCTTTTGATATCAGGAAATTAATGGGTATCTTTGGAAAGTATTTTAGTTAACAACGAGTTTGGCTTTAAAGTATTTAATATGTTTTAGGGTTTCGTATACACAGAAAAAATAAACATAGGTAATATTACCCAGTTTGTGTTTGGTGATTTTTTTTATATGAAGACTAGAAAAGGTGGCATTATTACCTAAATCAAAAGTATGAAACACTACCAACAGCAATGCAGAATTTACATTCTAATGTTGGCAAATTCCTTGCTTATTATTTGTGTATCAAGAATTGCGGCGAGGTAGCAGCATACCGACTAGACCATAGATTAATATACTAAGAGTTTGCAACAGCTGTTTTTCTTGGACCGGAAACCAAGAAAAGTCACTGGAAAAGTTGGAAAACAGAGTTATACAGACTTGGCAACCCACACAGAATGAAAAAATCCTTATTTTTTTTTTTATAAATTTGTGTTTCAATTGTAATCTCTATAAACAGTTTTACTCATTACATTTTGCTTTATTTCACTTGTTATCCCATTTTTCCTCGATTTAATTATTACAAAAACAAAGACGATTTACAATTAGACGACCAGAAGATGTGCGCAACTTGGCAACCCTGGTAAAAGAAAACCAAAAAGTGCTAGGAGTTCACTCTAACGCATTTCTTTATCGCGTCATATCTTGCTTATTTCATACTTTTTGCATAGTTAATGTAATTTTACTTCAACATGGTTGAAATTTGTATAGTTATATACAATAACACTATCAAAGAGCTGCTCGTGTATTGAAATATTCAATGAAGAGAGTAAGAGAGAGAGTAGAGAAGTACTAGGGTTTCACTCGTTTTGTTTGTTGGCATTTGAGTGAAGAGAAATTTGGACCGTCTACTTGTACATCGTTTTTGACAAAAATACTCCCAGTTGATGAGCTTTGTACTTTTGGTTCAATGCACAAAGACAAAAGTGAGAAAATCGAATTGAGCAACCCTACATACTTCCAGTCATCTACCGCTGTTTCTCTTTGTTACTTTATCCTGCATGTTTCGCCAACTCTAAGGTTGATCAGCTGTAGCATAGAACCCCGCTGGACTAGACACCGTGCGTTAAAGCGAGACGAATATAAAGCTATAAGAGTTTGTATTACTACTGTGTCGCTATGTATGTACACCATTAATTTGTAAAAGGAAAAACAAAAACGGAATTTTGCCAAAGTTTCTCAGCGTCCATTTTATTATTTTTCCCAAAAAAAAATAGTTCAAATTTTCAATTACATAAAGAACTGTCAGTAAAAATTTGATTTCCAAGTGTTTTTAATAGCCAACACATTTGCATTGGCCACAATTCTATGGTCAAATTTGTGTAATTAAAAAAGTGTCTTGTCTTGGTTGTCTCTTGTTAAACACTCGGTCAATGGCGAAATGATATTAATAAGCGACGGGAAAATAAATACCTCTTAGCCACTTGGAGAATATAAATGTGTGTCCAGACTTTATTGCGAAACGTTTGATAGTTTTATCTCATCTTCAATTAATTTCTTTACAGGAAAATTGATGCAACATGATTGGAGTCAACGACAGAATTAAATCAAGGGTGGAACTATATTTCAGGAGCCTGGGCTTTCTTTAATATAATATTATCGTTTGTTTAAATTTTATTGTAGGAAAAAAATCTGATTATTCAATAAGTGGTTCTATACTAAAATACAACAAAATTTGTTTCTGTAAATATGGAAAATATGGGCTAAATATTTGGTAAGAAGGCACATTTTTACTGAATATATTTCACCCACATAAATTCTGTAAATTGCCCTTTCTTCTTTGGGTAAATATACAAGCAAATGACACAATTGCCTACGTTAATTTGTAATATTGCCCAATTAAATAGCTGGCCCTATGTTGTCCAGTGCACTGGCCGACATCAGACCATGAATTTGGGTAATTTTACACATTTTTTTTCTGTGTAGGACAGTTTTGGCCTAGGTTTTCATATATACATACATAAATGCGTTTGTAGTCTGGTCCGGGTTTTCATGTAGTAAAATGTTGGGTGGCAGGGTTAAGTTTCGTATAGGAACGTGGTCACTGTTAGGCTTACCTAGGTTTTCGTGTAGAAAAATGCTTACCAGCCGTCAGGCTTAGGGTTCCTTATTGAAAAGTTTTGACCGCCTAGATTAGAAAAGTGTTGGCCTTCAGGCACATGTTTACGAGTAGGAAAGTGTTGACTGTCAGGCCTTGATTTTTGTATAGAGAAGAGTTGACCGGTATGCCTAGGTTTTCGTATAGAAAAAAATTGGGCTTCAGGCCAAGGGTTACGACGTGTAGAAAAGTGTTGTCCGTCAGACCTACACATGTTTTTGTACAGAGAAGATGTGGTTGCCAGGACCAGGGTATAGTATTGAAAAAGTGTTGACCGTCAGGCCTAGGTTTTCGTATAGAAAAGTGCTTCCCGTGTGACCTAGGGTTTTGAATAGAAAAGAGTTGGGCATCCGACCTAGGTTTTCTTATAGAAAATGTAGTTTCGTACAAAAAAGTATTGGCAATTATTGACGCACCGGCCAAGGTTTTCGTAAAGAAAATTTTTGGAAGTCAGGACGATGTTTCCTTATTCAAATCTGTTGACAGCCTAGGTTTTAGTTTAGAAATAACAAAAGCGAAGTTAGAACTGCAATGTCCCCGCTTAAGAACAACAAAGCCGCTGGTGCGGATGGCCTACCGGCTGAGCTGTTGAAGGCTGGCGGCTATGAATTGGAAAAGTGCTCATATGCTCATATGCAAGCGCTTCAGAGATAAGACTCTCTCTCTCGAGAAATAAAGATCGAGCTATATGGATTTATGGCGCAGAATCCTGGCTCATATCGCATGATAAGTCTCTGGGAGTCTTCGAGAGAAAAATGCTCTGAAAAATATAGGATAATATAATACAAAACGACGAGTATCGATGACGGATGAACCACGAGCTGTATAATCTGTAACCCGACATCGGCATAGTTATGCGTATTACAATAGCGCGTTCAAGCTGGCTAGACCATGTCAGTAGAATGGATCATAATGAACCAGTGTGAAAGGTATTCGAAGTCGTACTCGAAGGACTTCGAAAAATAGGACGACCAAGAAAGACCAGGTGGAGCATTGCCTGCGAGAGCTTGGTGATACCTACTGAAGGAGAAAAGCTGAGGATCGAGCCAGTCGAAGAAACATGTTATCCTCATTTTGTAAGGCCCTTGTGACCTCGGTGTTGCCGCCTATGTAAGTAATGGTGTCTCTACTTCATTCGTACTCTATGACCAAAATAGCCATAAACAATCTTAACATCGTGGCCAGCAAAGCGGTCAAAGATAACACTATATTTTTATACGATATTACTTTGATCTTTTCGTCTCGATTTTACACAAGCTGGAAAGGATCTTAGAAATACTGAAATATATTGATCAATTGAAAGAAATGTGAAACGTGTAGTAGATGTGGTTACATTGAAGACACGACTAAAATAATGCCCTAACTAAACGAACGATTTTTTCAAAACCTCCTCCCTAAACAGATTGTAGGCCTGTAATGTTAATTTGTAACATAATCCTTTTATGGACAGCCCACAAATCTCTAATTTCTTTACAAAACTGATAGTAAAAATTAAAAAAACATTCCTCAGCATTAAAAATAAAGAAAGGCGTATCATACCAAATTGTAAATTTAAAATTTTATCACATTTTCGAAACCTTTTTCTGAAACTACAAAAGCGACAAAAAATAAATCCCTAAAGATTGAATACGAAAACGCATAAATTGTTGGTGTTATCAGGACGATTTCTCTTCGTCCGAAAAGAAAAATATTTAAATTGGAAAATTTCAAAACCAAGATAATTTATTTGTTGTAAAAAAAACATAACCATAAAATAAGAAACACTATAATGAAGGCACCCGGATTACGCCGGTGGCGATAACGCTCCTTACGAAATCCCTACACAAAACACCATCCCAACAACAAAATCATCATCAAAAACAACTCACTATCAACACCAGGGATCGTCATAACAATAACAGAGAGGCGAATAAACGCTGTGACAGAATGACTCAGGCAGTGACAGCGACAGGGACTAAGCGAGGGTTGTCCCATCCCGGTCACTGAAGCGATAAGAATTGCTTTTCATGTTTATGATTATTGTGTGTAAAGTGATTGACGTGAAATGGCATCCCATGTTTTGGCTATATGAGATACGCCGCAGGAGTTGGACTGTGGATGCCCAGAATCTGCTGTACCCTCAGCCAAGGCGAATCAGTTTGAATCGCTTGTGCTCGCTCCCTCTCTCTCGATATGTAACGGTGGACAACAACCGACCAAACAAGAATGTTTTTAATTGACTTTTTAAAAAAGATAGTCAGGTTAGAATGGACAAGAATATATCAGAGGTTTATTAATCGAGAGAGGTATGAATAATGCAGGAAAATGACGATGTCTGGTGGTGTCTGGTTCAAGTTTTAGACCTGCTTGGAACCCCTAGCATTTAAGCTAAAGCCATGTTCAGGTATACCGCGATTTCGCAGTTTTCGCGATTAAATTTTCCATTAACAGCTGATTTTTGTAATACAACGTTCAGGTACACCGAGATTTCGAAGTTTTTGAGATTTCTACCCACGAAACATATGTTTTCTCGTACATATGTTCATGGAAATGAAATCCCGTAAATTGCGAAACCTCGGTACACCTGAACGTTGCTTAAGACAAAACCAAGGGTTACCGATGACACAGCTGATTAACTAAGTACAAAAGTTGGCAAACATATAGAAAATATGTTTTCGAAAAAGAAACGGTGATAGGAGTTTGCAAGAATTCGGATGACGCTGTGCGATTTTCATACATTTGCAGACGCGTATCAAGCCAAAAGTACAAAACTCATCAACTGAGAGTATTGTTATTGAAAAATTTGCCAACTAAATCGACGAGAAAAGGGATATTCAGTGAAAAATCAAAACGCAATGAAGTCTGTAGTGTAGTGTTGAAGTTGTGTAGATTCCAATTAATACGCAAATTATTAAAATTAAAGATTTCTCTCATACCCTATATGTTTTCCAATTATTCTACGAATTTGTGGTGCAAACAGCTGTTGCACACTTTCATATATTGCACTATGGACAAAAATATGAAAGACATCTCGAAAACTTCAAAATATCGGTATACCTGAACGCCTTTTAAGGTTAGGTTGAGAAAGAGACTTAAGATATTCTTTCTCAACGTAATCTTAGCTCAGTTAGCTGTGCCCAAAATGAATAAAAGGTACTCCTGGTAGGGCTTCGTTTGATGATACATTTTTGGGTACACACTTATGCCAGTCTATCTGATGTGAACTAAAGAAGTTCGTTCTGCTTACCAGCAGCGATTTCCGCTTACTTGCTTGTAACTCAAACGCCAAACAATCGATAATTTATCATAATATATATAACCGTCTTGCTCTAACGTATGGTATGTGGTTATTCTTTCATATTTTTATAGTCTTGTCCTTATCTTTCAACTCACAACGACGATATCCAACACTGTTTTCTGATTTTTTTCATACTGGCAGCTTTGTGCATATTTAAACCATAAATACATATAATCGTCTTGCTCCAATGCATAGTTTGTAGCTATACTTCCAAATGTATATATTCTTCTCCTTATCTTGGACCTCACAATATCGATATTCAGCACTGTTTTTCTGATTTCTTTCAAACTGGTAACTTTGCGACTGCTTGGAAGCAGTAACTTCAAGTGCCGCTTAATATCGCTTATCCCTTCATGCACAATAAGTGATAATCTAAGCAAGCGGTGCAACCAAAACACGCCTAGTACATCATTTGATCTTCGTAAATTTTCAGTATATTATCGATTGTTTGAATTTCTCGTGACCGACAGCGTCGATGCCTCAATGAGCTCGGGATAGTTTGCGTAATACTTATCTTTCACGGCGCCCCAGAGATAATAGTCTAATGGGGTTAAATGGCAGCTGCGAGGGGGCCAATGGACTTCCGAGTTTCTGCTGATAATGCGGTTTTGCGCAATATTGCGCAATAGATGGATTGTAACGTTGGTTGTGTAGCACGTAGCACGGTTCTGTTGATACCATACACCGCCCATGTAATCCTCCTCAACTTTTGGGAACAAAAAATCGATGAGCATGGCACGGTAATGCTCGTTATTGATGGTAATGTTGGCTCTTTGCCCATTTTCGAAGAATATTGGGCATATGATGCCGCCATGCCAAAAAGTGCAGCAAACGTTGTAGATCCATCGGCTTCTCCTCGATGACGCCCCAAATGTGAAAATTTTGTTTGTCATCGTAGCGCACGAGGTGAAAATGAGTTTCATCGGAAACGATGATTTTTCGGTAAAAATGCTCATCTACAGTCAAGCAATCTTCAGCCCATTAAGCGAAGTGGAAACGCATCGGATGGTTACGAGGCTTCAGTTATTAGACTAATTTGACTTTATAAGCCTTCATACCGAGGTCTTTATGCAAAATTCTGCGCAACGACTTGCGAGAAATGATTAATTGCTGCGAATAGTGGCGAGTTGATGTTGCTTTCTGTTCGACAACACTTTCAGCTACAGCAGCAATATTTCTCACTGAACGCACTGGACGAGCACGTACACGACCCGGATTGATGAACTCGCTTCACAAATTTATCCACAAGCTGCTTTGATGGCATTCTATTTCTATCGAATTTATTTTGTAGATTTCTTCCAAATTGTGTTGAAGACTCAGAACTTTGGCAGAAAGTTTTCAATATTTACCAATTTTCTTCAAGCGTAAAGCGACCTATTTCTGACATTTAACTAATATTCTGCCACTTCATACATGTCAAATATACATACCACGTTGATAATTTGGACATAAAAATATAATTCAGATGCTTAACTACTGTGCCTGAATTGATATCATCCGTTGATCATCAATCGTTTACCTACAAACTGAATTATGGAATCTACATATGCGGATTAGTATCGACCGACGATCCCTAAGTATCAACACACACTGTAAGGTCTATAATTCCAACACAAGAACAGACGGCTTTTTTCCACCATTTTCACCTTTTCCTCTTGCGTACTCACATTGTTGCAGTGCTTTAAGTAGAGTTCTTACTATATCACAGAGTTGCATTTTTATGTGTTGCTGATTTTTTTGATGTCCGGGATAGTGTTATAGCGCCTGACAAAATTTAAAAAGAAGTGGTTTCCTGTTACATCCCATGAAGGGATTAGGGACAGATTCCCACAAATCAGGAAGCAGTGCGCGTTCTATTTTTACACTCACTCAACTTTTTCATTGCTAAATACTCGACAGTGTCGCCGTCACTTAGCGCGAGGTGACCGCCGTCGAAAGAAATTTGAGGTGGTCAGAGCAAGGATCGAACCCAAGTTCGCATACACAAGAGCCGCGCACACTGCCAATGCACTACCGACGGCCACCTGACAAAATTTACTTCGAATAATTTCAAATTTTAAGCGTTAACGAATTAAGTTATTGATTATTATTTCTTCAACTTATTTTTCCCGCTTCTGACCCAATTTATCATACTTCCCTGCACATTGTATCTATGTGCGTTTCCTCTAATTGCATTCGTTACAGTGACCCTTTTGTGATTCTGGTTTCCAGTTTAATAATGGCTTTGCGCTTGATTTTCGATTGCATGGAGCCTTTTTTAAAACTGAATTCCGGCTTTTGGGTGCATGGGTGCAACGTACATTCATTCTGGTCACCGTTGTGTTGAAGAGGATCGATCCCTTTTCTGCTGTTCGTAAAAGTAACCGGTTTTCTCTTAAGTACAAGTATTTATAACTAAAGCTCTACTCTTGTGGCAGAGATGCCATTAACCCTGGAAGGGATTAATTGCAAACATACGAGAACATTCTTCCTAAGGAATGAAATGAAAAGGAGGAGATGGTCCCTTTGCTGTTTATGATTTCCATAATGATTACAACATGGAGTCTCGTATTACACTCGATTTTATATTGAAGCAATCAAATTGATCTTCCCTCCGTCCACTCCCAACCCGCATGGTATTCGAGTTTACATACAAATACTGGATCGTTTGTTCGCTTGTAATAAAAATCATTCCTCGGTCTTGTCGAAAATAATCACTGGTAAATTGTGTTACAGTGTTTCTTTTTTATTTCTGGGATGTTGTTTATCTTTGAGGGGTGTTTTTATGGCCTTGTTCCATTTACTCTCGCTCTTTGGAATCGTTTAATGTTAATTTTTATTGATTAACAATGTTCCTATATTTGTATATGTTCCCAAACCCTGTCACAATCTTAATTCTGTCACTCATGCATACAAAATTGGTTTCGAATACTTGACATGCGTTGAATGAGAAGGGATTCTTAGGTCAGCCTCCTTTTCCCTTTTATGAATTGATGCATAATTATTGATCTGAAGCGATCGATATATATGGGTTCTGGGGTTTATGTGAATTTCGGAGGGACTCGCAATTTGTTTTCAATCGTAATGAAGCGAAGGCAGAAATTTATGGCATTTGAATATTTATACGGGATTATGAAAAGCCAGTATGGGAGGAACAAAGTTCCTGCAGGGCCATAAATTGCGAAATAAGACTGTTAAAAAATTATTAATACGAATCATCTTTCAAAAACAAAAAATTTAATTTAAATGGTTTTCCATTACATCACACGATGAGATTGGGGAGAGCTTCTCATAACCAGTGATCTGTGCGTTTTTAAGTTTTACACTCACTGATTGGGACCTTCAGATTTACACCGGTTCCGAACGATATTTTGAGAAACTTTTTCATGACTAGGTACTTGATAGTATCGCCATCACTAAACAAGGTTTACAGTTTAAATTAGAACATTGGTTGTTTAAATTGGAAAAATTACACCCATGGTAGTGGAGAAAGGAATTCAAAACGTCTTGTTACTTTATTTAAGGCAACGTTATTTCAAAGTTCGAAATGTTTCAGTACAACTTACACCAAATATTCTCTACACCTTTTCCAATCGAAACTGGAAAAATCCCGAATAAATTTAGAATAATGTAAACAAGCATCCATCCAAATCAGTGACAATTCATTTAAAAGTAATTACCAAAATTTCGCATGGAATTACGAGTCTCTTTATTTCAATCTAAAAAAAAAATAAATTAAAGAAATGGATTCCCATTACATTCTACGATTGGATAGGGAAGAGCTTCTCGCAATCCGTGAGCTGTGCGGTTTCAAGAGTTTGCACTCACTGACTGGGACCTACACTTTTATACCGATTTCGAGGGGTTTTAGATAAGCTATTTCATGGCTAGTTTGATTTATTTGAAAGCTGGCCAAAGCGGGGGATTGAAATCACTCTCTCATGTGCGAGGGTTGCGAACGCGAACCATTCCATTATGTCTCTCTTCCTAAGAAAAGGCTTTCTCAGACGATCCATTCTATAAGAAAAATTTTAAAACTGAACGGAGACAGCTTTTCCTTTTGAAAAGTTCCTCGGATACAGCTTTTCCTTTCAAAAAGTTCATCGCAGATACCTTTGCTTCTAAAGTGCATAATTTAATTCAAGCTCAAGATCCAGGTCTTGATCTTGAATTAAAAATATTACAGAAGGATTAAATAAAGGAGAATGAATATTGAAAATCGACCTCTTTCCTTCAGAAAAATTTTTCGACCATAACTTTTTCATCAAATACTTCTTTACAAAATTTTATTATAAACTAATTTTCTTTTAGAGAAGTTTCCACGAGATTTTTTTTTTAACGAAAGGTCGAACAGATTGTCGGAGACAACTTTTCTTTCAGAAAACTTCGTCGGTGTAAATTCTGCCATTTGATAACTTCGTCGCAGACAAGTTTTCCTTTTCGGAGAGAACATTACCGTCAGAAAAGTTCATCGAAGGCGGCTTTTCGTTCAGAAAAGTTTCTTTGAAACAATTTTACCTTTAAAAAAAACTTCATCGTAAACAACTCTTCCTTTAGGATATTTCGTCGATGACAACCTTTCTTTTACAGAAGTTCATCGGAGACAAGTTTTTATTGAGAAAAGTTCAGCAGTGTCAATATTTCGTTTGGTAACGTTTACCTGCGATAAAGATTCTTCACAAAAGTTCGTCAAACACAACTTTTCCTTTAGAAAAGTTCCTCGGACCCAATTTCCTTTCATAAAAGTTCGTCAGGTACACTCGTCCTTTCGAAAAGTTTGGCGCCTACATCTTTTCCCTCAGAAAAGATCAACGGAGCTAATTTTAGATGGAATTATAATCTCTTTCTGTAGAAAAGATCCTTGTTCTCCGATGGAATTTTCTAAAAGGAAAAGATGTCTCTGACGAACTTTTCTAAATTAACTTTTCATTTTAGAAAGGTTCATTGGTGAACTTCCGTTTTTTCCGTTAAAAGAAAAGTTGTCTCCGACGATCTTTTCTAAACGAACTATTCTTTTTAGAAAAGTTCATCTGAGAAAACCATTCATTTTAGAACAGTTCTTTGGATGCAACTTTTCAGTTACAAAACTTCGTCGGAAACAGATTTTCCTCCAAGAAAGTTCCACTAGAACAACGGCTCCTATAAAAATGTCCGTCGAAGACAACGTTTAGTTTGGAATACATTCTCGATGATAACCTCTTTCTTTAGAAAAGTTCCATTGGAAATGCTCATCGACAATTTTTCATCTTTTCATTTGCAAATGAAGGGTAACCCATCCTCATTTTTGATCAAAAATGTGAAAATATTAGAAAAATTTCTATACCTCGGAAACGGAGCGCCAAATCGAAGAAATAACCAATTCTTGCCGGTTTCTAAAGGTTTTTCATAAAGTGGTCCACTACGTTTCCCAGTTATAGTCACTTTTTTAATTTAGCGATTTTCTTAAGTTTTTTCTAATTTTTTTTGATATTTTCGATCAAAAATGGGGATGGGTTACCCTGGGTAACCCATTACCCTCGCCGTAGGTAACTACCAATTATTTACCCATTACTCTGAGGGTAATGTGTAAACGTGATGAGTAATTCCCCATCGTCGTGGATAGCTACCCATTATTTTCCCCATACCCTGTGGGTAATGTATAAACGTTCATTACACATTCCCCACGACCATGTGTATGGGTTACACATGGGGGGAAAATACGAACTCCGTCTTCTATACAACTAAATGGTAAAATTCATATTCCATGTCAAAGTTTTATAAAAAATTTGCCTTAATACGATCCTTGCTTGTCCTGGCTGAACTTAAAATTCGGCATTGTTCCTTCAAATACGTGACATTTTATTTCGGTTGTCACATTTAATTATTTACCCTTCATTTTCACGTATTGAAATTGAAAGGAGCTACATTTTCTAGCACTCGTACCAGTTCAATTTCGTCATTTATAAGTGTGTTTAACTTGTGCATTTACCAAACATACATATCGCATGGAATGTCCAAACACAAAACTCCATCAGAATTTTGCGTTCCCACGGTTTAAGAAACTGCAATGATAAATGTCTTTATGTAGAGAAAAAAAGAAGGGTGCCTTATACATCACGCACCTGTGCGACACAGTCACCCTTATTTACACTAGTGAACCACCACACTTTACGCATGCGCAAAATGAAATACCAAAACACCAGCCACCCCACCGCCATGTCTGCACTTGTATAATTTATGATTTGAATTGTGAGCTATGGAATTAACCCCCTGCATGCTTGATTTGGAAGAACCTAAGGATTTGAAAAAAAAACAATCCCTTATTAGAATTTACGATACCAAACCTTCACATGCTAAGTAGTGGTGATTTTTTCTTTACAAAAGTGAAAAGAAAATCTCTTATTTCGTAACGGAAATATTTCCCACGATTCGTGTTGAAAAATATTGAAAATCGGGGAGCAGGTGTTGCGCCTTCCACTAGCAATACCAAACGCCAAGCATATATACCCAACTAAACACACAACGAAGGACGGACAGATATACACAGAGATAGCTAGACTGTAGTAGAATAGATATGCAGACGGAGACAGGAAAGACCCACAGACAGACAAACGTTTCTAGTTACACTTATGGTTTGCTTAATTTGAATCCTGCTTAATCATCATCTGATTCAACGAGTGTAAAGCAATTTTGCCATCAACGTCATACGAGTTGAGATCCTGGGAAAATATTTTCTCACCATCCGAACAACATCAGCATCATAACAATTGGAATACAACTCACAAACGATAAGAGAATTATGGCAGGACATTAAGTCCGAAGCAACAATCCTTACACACTCTACGCATGCGTAACTCACGAGACAGTCCTACAGCCAAACAAACAGCAAGATAGCAACACATTTGTAAGACAAACACACTCCCATGGCAGTTTTTCAAAAGGACTCGACACAACAACCTGAACATGTTGGCGATAAAGACAAGGAAACTCGTTAAGACACACAAAGTCCTTGCAGCAAAGATTGAAGGGAGAGCCGGGCAGAGGGCATGTGCATTTATCGTCAACAGTTCAAACCGTGGGAACCGTTTCAGAAAAATTTATAAATGGCAATAAGTTGCAGCTCGAACTCCTGACAAAAGTAATGATAACAGGACTATTCAAGACACACAACAACAAGGACTCGTCTTGTATGTTAAATTGGTCCATGGCTTGTCTTTCAATGGTTGTAACGTGATATTTTTGTTTTGTAAATTTTTTACATTAAACACGTTTTGAAATTATCATTATTATAATCAAACCAAAGACCAGACTCAAAAGACATAAGGAAATAACTACAACCGGGAACGAATCCTCTTGTTCATGCTGCGCATTCTTGATTGATGCATAAGCAAAAGTCTTTGCGCATGCGTAAAGTGAGCGGCAAAGTTTGTTGAAACGCTAAGGATTTGGCCATGCGGCAGTTTCGTGTTTTTTGTTCTCAAGATGTGTACAGGTGCGTTTTTGGGAAGGAAGATTTGGTGAGCCCAATCGTGGGAAAGTTTAAAATGTATGCAAACATGTTCCAGTTTTTAGCTGCAGGAAATTTTATAACCAGTTTGTATTTTAGGATATTGTTCTGATGTCAAGTCATCCTTACACTTGTGTCTATGTAAAGTGTGTTGTAGGATCACGGGTTATTTTGTATTAACACTTTGATGTGGGTCTGGTACGAGTTCTAGCATACTCTGTCCCTCGAGCTCTTAAGGAAAAGAAGAGTTTTAAGGAGACCGAATGTAGAGCGTGTTAAAGCACATGCATATGAAACGAAGCAGTCCACGGTGGCATGGGACAAATTTTATTAGTGGGAGGAAATGAGCTGGGAATATAACAATTTTGGAATGGCAAGCGGCATAATCTAAGGAGCTGGAGGGATCAGGTTGCACTGCCGTAGTATATGCTGACGACCTGGCAATTGCAGTACAGGGATATTGTGCAGGACTTAATTAGGAGACTCTCTAAGTGGGCCACGGAGAATGGGAAGGGTGTAAAACCAGAGATGAGGGAGCTCATACACTTAAGCAGGAAGCATAAGTTTTCATATATTCAGCCATTGCTCCCTTGTGGTACTGAAATTTTGCCTAATGGAGAATGCAACATATGTAGGGGTGATTCTCAACAGGAATCTTAGTTTCAAGCCAAACACTCTGTATAGGATAAGTAGAGTTACAGTGGTCCTATATACGCGTAAAAGGACCATCGGAGGACCATGAAGCAATTGCAATTACGGCCATGGTTTCAAATGATTTGCGGCAACCCGCAAAATGAAGGGACTCCAATGCACCAACTTCTCCAAAAACTTCTCCACTCATATCCCGGACAGGCAAAATTGGAAGAGACGCACAACAGGTTCTAGAAGATATTTAGGCTTCCACACTGCTGGTTCCCAACTAGATGGTAAAGTGGAATTTGGAGTCTATTATATAGAGGTGGGTCGAAATCTTGCATAAAGGTTATCAGACCATTGTAGTGTCTTTCAGGTTGAAGTCATGGCAATCGGAAAAATTGCCCATTGGCTGGGATGAAACGTTATCACCCCTTGGGGTAGCAACATCTACTGTGACAGTCGGGCTGCTTTAAATATCCCTGTAATCTATCTGACTTCAAGAGGTGGCCACAATCTCTAAATCAGATAGCCAACATGTTCGATATTCAACTAATATGGGTGCCGGGGCACAGGAACATTCCAGGGAACCATAGAGTAGAAGATCTGGCAAGATTAGGAATTACCTTACCTGTTCCACTGAATATGGAGCATGTGTGTATGCCCCTTTCTGCTCTTGCTTAAAACCTCACTTACACGAATGATAGATGGTCTAGAGGCACAAAATGAAGGATCACCAAGCAAACAAGGTTGTCAGTTACTCTACTGAGAATCTCATGGCTACTAAATAAAAGGACGTTGCACGTATGGTATATCTGCAGATTGTTGCGAAGCGGCCTGCGACAGAACGTTCTAAGAAGATGAGGAAAACCTTGTTTTTAGACTGAAAATTGCGTGAGAGTGATAAAACCGAAATGTGCAGAAGCAATATTGAAGCCCCCAAGGTTTTTCTCCTGCAAGCATAGATATGAAATCTTGTGATAGATAAGCAGATTGTGTTGAGCATGTTGAGAGAACATTTCTTAAAATTACTTCTTCGTGAAGATTCCCATTTCGACTTTGAAATGGAGCGAATTGAGGATGACGGTATCAATTGCCCAGACCCACCTAAGAGGTCAAAAAAGGAATCTCCTGTCTTAAAAATTAGAAAACTAGCGAGGCTGTTTACGACTGATAGCGAAGAGATAATAAGATGCATGTATCATCATTTTGGCGAGATATATTTAGTTATGGTGGTGGTGCAATGGTACATGATACAGTTGTACATGATAACGTGGATCCGAATACTTCTCTGACCACCTTAAATTTCCTTCGACAACGCTTACTTCGCTTGTTGACGGCGACACCATCGAGTACTTAGTTCTGAAAAGGCTTTTAAAAAAACCGTTGGGAGTCGGTGTAAAACTGTAGGTCCTAATCGGTGAGTCTAAAACTAGAAAGCGTGCAACTCACTGATTGGGAGCTCTCCCCTGTGACTTCATGGGGCGTAATGAACAAATATCTGTTTATTTTTAAAGAAAGTTGTTCTCGGAAACTTGGCAACTCTTCTATAAAATAGTATTTATTTAAATTTTGTCATTATTCTATTTTAAGAATTTGAACTCTATCATGAATTTGTATAAAATTGTATTATCATCAACCCTAATAATGAAATCCTATTAAGGCAACTGCCCATCAAACCTTTCGTAGCATTTATTTTCAAATTAAAATTCTGCATGTCCCATTGTTGGCTACAATGTTTCTAAGGAATCTTAAATCGGGGTTGTTTTAGATTCAAATCATAAATAATTATGGTGTCTTATGCACCAGTACTAGACCCAGCAAAGTAGTGGTAGTAATTGCGCAGCGCAAAGTGGTGGTGTTTTGCGCAAGCGCAAAGTGAAAGATAAAATAAGGGTGAGACACAGGTGTTTAAGTAAAGAGGGGCTCTTCAGTTTTATTTGATTTTGATATGAAGGCATTTACAACGATTGTGCTAAAATCGTGGGAATAGAACTCCATTGAATAATTGTTGTTATGAAAAATGTTTTTATTTTGAAGGTACAGGAATGGATTGGTTAGGAAAGATTTATGAGTTTGCTGGTAATGAAAAGAAAAATGTCATTACTTATTTAGAAAGGGCTGATGAGGGATTTTTGATATTTGAGGGATATTTAAGACAAGAATAGTAACAAACTTCGAAACGATCGTCCGCCAACGTGAGTTCAAATCCTGGTTCCGATTGTATATATTTTTTCTAATTACAGAAAATCACAGATCTGTATAACTCACCGAAAATCGGAAATATTTCTCTAAGAAATAATTTTAGATCGAATCATATATAATGGAAACTCTCTTTAATGGAAACTGTCTAAAGCAAGGAAGACTAATAATTTTCTTAACTATTTGTTATTAACACAAATGTTTCCTTTTCTTTACACTACAATCTATAGGTCCTTTCAACTAATATATAGTTGCATGCTCATCTATACTAAATCATTTCAGTCATATTAGTAAGTTTCCAAATCTTTGCATCGAAAGGACTATGGTTGTCCTGAATAACAAAATAAAAATACGTGTGTATTTATGCACTCATAGAACTTTTTGATTGAAAAGACGTTGTAACAACCGTAAATTCAGTTGTCGCCATCGAATTGCGGTTCCCACAAACGAATTCAAGTTGTCACAATTGAACTCAGTTGCTGCAACTGAAATTCGGTTGGCACAATCTCTTTTCGTAATTTATTCGGTTGTGCTAACTGAGTTTTCTAATTGTTACAAAGCTCGGATAAAATGCTTCATTACTTCGGTTCCTAAGACCAAATTTTAAATTGTGCAATATAGTGGAAAGGGCGAAAAAGATGACGATAGCCGTATATCCCTATATACCTGTGTAGGTTGTAAATGGGCACTGTCTTCGAGGATTTTTCACTTGATCATTCGAGTGGTGGCAGGTGCTTGAGTAACCCACCTATTGTGCATTACTGATGCAACAATGTGCATCACGGGTGCTCTGCGTACCATCTCCATTGATGCACTGAATGTAATATAATGTTTGTTGCCGGTGGGTGGACTTTACGGGCAGATATTTACCATCAGGATAAGTCAATTCGCACAATGGTACACATTCGGAGTCAGTCAGTGCTTGAAGATGCCCTCAACATATCTGCATTTGTCGGCTACTAGAATGCGGAACTACTATTTGAACACACTCTCATACCGGAGAGGAATTCCTGGAACAAATGAGTTTCAGGTAGAAAATATTTTGTGAATTTCTACATGGATGGGTCGAAGATCTCCTCTATGGAAGGAGGGTAGTGGTTAAGGTCTCCTCTATGGATCCAGGGGTTTCTATGGCACAGCTGATCGAAAAGGTACTAGGGAGATGATGTAGAATGAGAGACTAAAGAAGACATACAGATTATAGACCATGCAGCAAACTAAGTTTAAAAGTGTTTAATTGATACTAATGATAGTTAAATTATGTTTTATGTTGTTTGCATTGAACGAAAATACGCATTCCCTTTTATTTCTGTCCGTATTATGCCAACCAAAGAGTAAATTACCAAAGCAACTCGAACTCGATGAAATGGTCTACTACCTCATCGTCATTAAGAGAACACGAAGAGAGGAATATAATTGTTTTCAATTGATCTGTGATGGAACTAAGGATGTCTCATTCTCGACGACTACATGGTCATTGTACTGTGTATCAGGCGGAATTTTTAGCGATTAGAACAGTGATCGCTTAGCTGAGAGATACTAGACCAGCAGTCCTTGGGGTCAATGACTTCTCTGACAGTCAAGCGGTCATGAAGTGTGGGGAATCAGTTTTACCGAACTCAACATCTGCCAAGTACTGCCACAGATCTTTTAACAAAATAGTCCAGCAGAACCATATTCACCTCGTATGGGTACCAGGGCAAAGGTACATTCCCGCGAACTTCAGAGTGGGTGAGCTGGCCACAGTAGGAAATACCTTGCAGGTTCCACAGAAATTGGAACGTGTTGCCATGCCCCTAGCGGTATATAAGCACACCCTCCAAGAACACTCCCATATGATGAAGCTTTCAGCGTTGCTGTATTTTGGTGGGTCTAACGATTTGTTTCTGTTCTCAAAAACTGAGCCTAACTGGGTCGTTCAAAAAAAGTTAAAGCATATTAACTCCAAACTAAAGTTTCGTATTATTTGAGCATTCACATTTGCAGGTTTACTCGCTGCAACATTATGCAGGAACCATGTATCTGTTTGGAACATTTTTTCATGAATCGAAGATCGGATGAAAAGAATAACGTGAACGACAGAATAACGTGAATAAACAAGGCCATATTTGGGTCACAAAAACATATGATATAACATATTAATCAATATGCAATATTTCCAATATATCCAACATGCAATATTGAGTGGCAAACATATTGTGTTTGGCCACAAGTATACTATATTTACGAGTAGCTACACACACGTTATATTTGAAAAAACTACACACTTTTCAGCGTATGAGGCCTCGAGTTTGACTAATAACTGGACTTTAATTTTAACTAAGGCCAGCGAAAGGCAGACCAAACTTTGATGTGGACGATTATAAATAACTGAATGTAAACAAATTTTAGAATATTTTTTCCGCGTTTATAAAGAGTCAAACTTTCTATATTATGGAACTCTTTTATTTCAAGCTGCTTCAAAATGTTCAAACAATCTATGAAAGCCTGACTGTGACAATATTTTAGATAGGAATGGTATCTCCCTCGATTGTTGTTGTAACCAATATTTCTTTCTATCTAATCTACCTGTTCTTTTGTTTGTATTAATTGTATATTTTATGATCGATTGGTCAAATAATCTCCCCTTGGTGTTGTTTCTTTTCCAAAAAGATAAGAACACCTGAGTAAATCTGACATATTTTACGAATAATAAACAAAAAATGTATAACAATAAAAACCAAATAAAAAATTGGACTCAATTATTCAACCCATAAACAGAGAGGTGGAAAGGCCCAAAAGTCTTCCATCCATGTTATTGATGGGGAGAAGGACAGAAGAAAACTTGTCAATCGCATAAAGGCAAAAACGAAGGGAAAAGGAACAACAGCGTAGAGAACACAAAAATTTAACGATCACGTTTCTTCACTCGATTTGTAATGTTTACTTTTGGTAGTACGTTTCTCTTACGAAAGGTTTCGCTGCGCATGCGCAGAACGTGAATCTTAACCACACACGCACATAAACGCACTCGTTCCACCAATGCCTTAAGAAAACGTAACATTATATGGCCAACGTGGAGTGGAATGGTAGAAGAGATGCAACAGTGAATCCTACGTGTGCTGTGCTTGAGGTTGACGTACGTACGAATGTCTGTCTGGCTGTCGGTCGATCTGCCAGTCATTGAGCCCATCCACACGTTGACAGCGGTCAACTTCAACAAATTTCCCATTTTAATGCTAACGAAAGACGAAAGTCTAAAGAACGATGGGTGAAGATGACATCAAAGAAAACTGAGGGGGTCGTTTGGTAAACACACGTGAGGCGCTCATGCGCACAGAACTGCAAGATCAGGTTTTTCTTACAGCATCTGAACTTGTGAGTGTGGTAGAGTAGGGATGGATGGATGCATACACTGCCATGGCTGAGATATGATGTGTGAATCGAATGCTAAGATTGCGGGAGAGGGTCTTAGTAGCTGTACAAAATCTCTAAAAAGGGTTTTCTTAAACAGGGAGTGGATGATTGTATTTATGTACATATCGACGGCTACCGCGCATACGTCTTGTGAAACCAGTTTGACTTTGAATGTCCCCCATCATGCTAGTGGGGGGTTCGGTTTTTTATTTGTGGTCTTTTATGTATTGATTTAAAATGAGTGTGCTTCATTGGCCAGCATAGGGGAAGACTATACATTTTCCTAAAAATTTAAACCGCATGATGTTCAACTTAAGGTTTTTGTAAGGTACTCGTATCCAGATAGTGGAGCCGACCTGATATAAACAGCGGCGACGGCTGAACCAATTGATGGGTGGCAGCGGCGGCGCACAGCCTGAAATCAGCTCGATTTTTTTATATATGACCAGCTGTCTTGGGGAGAATACGATATCAGATGCCTCTCGAGCCGATAATGCACAACTGAAAATACGACAGAAAATTTAAATAACATTTTTCCATAACTCGCTTAGCTAGGATATATCGGGCGTTACAATTTTGATTTTTTTTAAATATTGGACATCTAAAAAATCGAAGAAACTATGCCGAAGCGAGAAACGATAAAAACGGTTCTATCGGCACTTTGTGGTGACACGGGGATCATTAATTTGATCTAAGCATTATTTAGGAGAAGGCGCATTACCACGTCCCGGGGAAATTTAACCAACTCGAATTCTGAATAGAGGAACACCCCCAAGGGGAGTCCTATCTCCACTCCTCTGGAATTTTGCACCGTCCTGATACTGTTGGAGCGATCAGGTTGCACAGTTGTATCATATGCTGACGACCTGGCAATCGCGCTGCAGGGAAAATTCCCCTCCACGTACAGATAAGCGCTTCAGATTTTAATAATGGACTGGGTCTACATCCAATGAAAATCGAGCTAGTAGGTTCAGTATATTCATCCCTGGTCTCTATATGGTAGAGACATTTTCCTGAAGGATAGTGCAGGATGATCGTCGGTGGTGCAATGGTGTTGTGCCCCACTCTTGTACATGAGAACTTCGATCCTTGCTCGGACCACCTTACATTTCTATCGACGACGGTCACCTCGCTTAGTGATAGCGATACTATCGAGTACTTAGCCTTGAAAAAGCTTCTCAAAATACCGTTCGGAACCGGTGTAAATCTGTAGGTTCCAATCAGTGAGTGTAAAACTATAAAGCGCATAGCTCCCTGATTGTGAGAAGCTCTCCTCTATCCGTTCATGGGATGTAATGGGGACTATTTATTTAGTTTTATAGAGCAAGATATCTAGGTGTGATTCTCGACATAAAGCTTAATTTCAAGTCAAACACTATGGATAGGACCAGTAGAGCCACAGTGGTCCTATATTCGTGTATAAGCGCCATCAGAGGACGGGGCGGGCACCCTTCGTTCAAACCCACCTGTTACCACTACAATCCGCCGGGATATTCTTCGCACCGGATCACCAGGCCATATGGTCACGGGCCGATTTTGATAGATTTGCGGCAATCCACAGTAAAAGTTTACATGACACCTAATTCAACATTTGAGAGATACTTCTCAACGCATATTCCGTATAAACAGGACTGGCAGGGATGCATGCCAGGTTATAGAAGGTATTTAAGCTTCTACACTGACGATTCTAAACTAGAAGGCAGGGTAGGGTTTGGAGTCTATTATAAAGAGATGGGTCTATCCCTTTAACAAAGGCTACCAGACAATTGTAGAGACAGAAGTCAAGGCAGTCAGAGATGTTGCCGTTTGGCTGGAACGAAACGTCATCACCGCCTTGGGTTGCAACATCTACTCTACTTCTCTTTACGAAAATGCTGCCTCAGTCCGTCGGAGACTACTTTTCTGTTAGAGAAGTTTTCATAAATTTCGTCGGAGGCATCATAACATTTCTCTTAGGAAAGTTTTTTGGATACAACTTATTTTTGTGAAAGTTTCCTTTATAAATATTTGGGGAACCCAATTTTTGTGTAGAAAGTTCGTCGGAAATAGATTTTTCTTTGGAAAAGTTAATCGGATGCAATTTTCCTTTAAAATAGTTTGTCGCAGTCATATATTCGTTTAGTGAAGTTCATCAGAAGCAAGTAAGATAACTGTTTTTTGGAAAAGTTAATAAAAAACCATTTTTCCTTTAGACCATATTGTCGGAGATAGTTTTTCTGTTAGAGAAGTTCCCAGGACCTAACTTTTCGTTTATAAAAGTTCGTCGGAGATGCCGTTTCTTTTAGAAACGAATGCCGAAGACAACATTTATGAGAAACAACTTTTCCTTTAGAAAACTTCGTCGGAGATAACTTTTGCTTTAGAAAACTTTGTCGAAGATAACTTTTACTTTAGAAAAGTTCGCGGAAAATGGTTTCTCCCTTCACAAAAGTTCGCTGGAGACAACTCGACTTTTAGAAAAGTTCTTAGGCGACAAATTTAGCTTCATGGAAGTTCGTAAGGGAAGTTCGTTCGTTAGAAACTTCGTGGGAGGTAACTTTACAAAAGTTCGTCGGAGACAACGTTTTCCCGAACGAAGTTCGCTTGAGACAACGTTTCTTTAGAAAAGTTATTTTGGGACAACATTTGGTTTAGAGAAGTTCGTCTAATACAAGTATTTTTCGAGAAAATATCGTCGGAGACAACTTTTCTTTTAGGAAACTTCGTCGGAGACAAGAAACATTTGTCGGAGACAAGGTTTCATTTAGAAAAGTTCATCGGTGACAACTTGTCTCTTAGGAAAGTTCGTCGAAGACTACTTTTCCTTTTGGAAAGTTTGTCGGAGATAGCTTTACTTTTACAAAAATTCGTCGTAAACAACTTTCCCTTTAGAAAAGTTCGTTGGAGACTACTTTTCGATTTGGAAAGTTTGGCGGAGATAACTTTACTTTACAAAAGTTCGTCGGAAACAACTTTTCCGTTAGAAAAGTTCTTTGAATATTATTGTTCCTTTAGAAAGTTCGATGAGATACGATCAGGGGGTTTCGATGCCACAGATCATCGACTATGAAGTTGGAAAATCGTGCAAAAGAAAGTGGATGAAGGAATGAGCGATAAGCAACCTATGTTTAAATTATGTTTGATTGATACTAATGTCTTTTAAATTATGTTCGATTGATACGAATGACGTTTAAATTATGTCTGACTGATGATAATGAGTTTTAAATTATGTTTGATGCTAGCTTTGTCATCTGAAACTCCAACTCGATGAAATTGCAACTTGCGGCGTGATTTCCGGCCAAAGTTTTAAAAGGTGTTGCAAACTCTTAGTATATTTCTATATGGATACGATAAAGATAAGATTTCTTTTCGAAAAGTTCGTTTAGAAAAGTTCGTCGAATGTGACTTTTCCATAAGAAAATATCCACAGAAAAGTCCGTCAGAGACAACATTTCCTTCGCAAAAATTCCTCTGAAACAATTCGTCTTTTTTCTTTAATGGAAGTTCGTCAGGAAAGTTCGTCTGAGACAAACTTTTCATTAGAAAAGTACATCGGAGACATATTTTCTTTGGAAAAGATCGTTGGAGACCTGTTTTATTCTAGAAAACTTTGTGGGAGGCAAGTTTTCTTTTACAAAAGTTCGTCGGAGACAAGTTTTCTTCTAGAAAAGTTTGTCTGAGACATGATTTTTGTAGAAAATTTCATCGGAGACAAGTTTTCTCCTAGAAAAGTGTGTCGGAGACAATGTTTCTCCTAGAAAAGTTCTTCAGAGATGGCTTTTCTGTTAGATAACTTCCCTGGAGACATCTTTTATTCTAAAAAACTTCGTCGGAACTTTTCAAGTGTATCTTTTCCATTAAAAAACTTTCTTCAGAAAAGTCCGTCGGAGACAACTTTTCATTCATCGTTTTCATTGTCGTTTAAAAGTTCGTAGGTGACAACATTTCCATTCCTGGAAGATAGCCAGGGAAGATCGTTCTTTACTAAAGATTTTCGGAGACAACTTTTTCCTGAGAAAAGTTCGTTTGAGACAAAATTTTCTTCAACAAAAGTTGGTCGGAGGCAAGTTTCCTTCTGGAAAAGTTCGTTGGAGACAAGTTTTCATGTAGAAAATTCCAGCAAAATTGAGAAGACAGTATTTGCTTAGAAAAGTTCGTCAGAATCAACTTTTCTGTTGGAGACGTTTTCTACAAGAAAAGTTCGTTACAGATATCGATCATTTTAGAAAAGTTCTTGGGAACAATTTGCCCTTTAGAAAAGTTCGTCGGATGCATCTTTTCCTTTACACAAAATTTTGTATAGAAAATTTATTTTAAAAAACTTTTTAACAAATCGTATGATTTTGTTTCTTTTTGTAATGTGAATTTCAACTTTGACATCGTGACACACAAGTATACTACGCCAGAGGTCATTAGTATTAGGTGCATATTTGTGTAGGACCCCCCTTTTTTAAATTTGTACTTGTGGATTGAGATTGAGACTCAGACTCCGCTGCTAGCTATCAGTGCCACTTGCAGCAATGTGACGATGACTTTGTTTAAGGCAATTGTAGTGGCGACGTCATTTTACTCGTACTCTGTTGGAGAGAAGAGTTGTTTGCTTGGGTCGACTGCAAGCAATAACCACTTACATACGTATGGATGGATGGATGGATGGTGGCGGTGGCAAGACTTACGTCGCAGTCTACGTATACGATAAAACACAATGCAAACGATCTGGACGGACGACACAAGTTCGGTCACAATGGTGTAAGTCTGCGGGTAATGTGTAATAAATGCGATAATAATGCGACTGAATGACTGCCATAGTGGTTGTAAGTCTTTCTGGCTGGCTGTTGGACTGTCTGTTGTTAATGTAAAATAAAATACAATTTTATCTGGATTTGTATGCGAGTTAGTGTGGGTCTTTTGAGATTGTCTTGCTGAATATTTGTACTGGGTGATAAGCGTTCAAGAGAGACAATGGGTCGGTTGGCTGGTCGTGTGTACAAGTATTAGTGTGATAAGGGGATAATGACGGACCGAGGGGAGACGACAAAAGCGCATAAAATAACGCGATCGCTTCATGGACGGAGTCAGTTCTAAGCTATCACAGCTGTAAGTAACACACGTATCATCAAAGAGCAACATGGAACGCAAGACGTTGTTACTGCATTACAAAACAACGAAGAACGGCTGTGGAAGCAGATATGTGAAATTGTTGAAATTCGTGAAATTCATAAAGGAACAGACGTGATTTTTAGAAAGTGTTTAATAAAAGTGACATTTTCAATACTAAAAACAAAGCTTTAAGTGTTTGGAAATTACAATACAGCTTTAATGTTTGTTCTAAACAAAAAAAGCTTTAAAGCTCTTAGAGCTTTGTCTCGTCCTCTTAAAAAGTTAGGAACGAGCAACAAGTGTTTTTATGAAAAACCTTAAATAACATTTTACATTGGTTGGCAAAAAGCTTTAAAGGCGCTACATAGCGCCGCCTTATATATAAAAATGGCGACAAAACAACAGAAAGCTCCTAAAGATAGAGCTTAAAAGCTTTTCCTAAACCAGGACCGGGCGTAATAACGAAAGTGCAATGAATAGATTCTACGTATGAAAACGCTTAGAAATAATCCTGTTTCGGGGAAGCTGAGGATGCAGGGCTGAGAAGACCCCAAAGCTTTTGTGCAGGTTGGGGTTGTTTCGCAAAGGTGTTTTTCAACGGCGTGGTGCAATATTACAGTTACGGCTTTGTGTGAGTATAAGATGCTGCCACTAAGAAGTCGAGACTATTACTTTTAAATGTTTGCTGGACGTGAGAAAATGTGCAATACAACAACAGATGGAATCTGTTGTAAAAATGGGATGGCGTGATGGGGGTGGGTGATGGCTGATGGTTGAAGTAGGTGGTGCTACAAGGAGTGTTAAAGTTTTGTTAAAATTTATTGTTATTAAAATTTGTTGTTAAAGTTGTGTTATATATTTTTTTATACTCTAATCCATAATTTCTGTTCTTTTATGTCTCTATTTTTTTTATATTACTACATGTATCTTTTATATAATTTTTGTGTTTGAACTGATAATTTTTAATTTTTGTTTTTAATACTTTGATTTGATTTTAAGTTCTTATTCTGTTTTCGATTTCGTTTAAGTTAAAGCTTTTGTTTTTTCACGGATTTCTTGTTAAACCTTTAAACTCTTGTTTATATTCTATTTTAAATTTTGAAACAGTTTTGTTAACTCTTTCTTAGGATGACAGGAATCATATGAAAGATATAGGCTCGAATGCAATTATGATATTGATTGTAAATTTGTTTCTTATTAAATACGGGAGTTTTGTTATTCCTTCTGTTTTTTAAAACTTAAGTTTTATATATTTTTTATATCACTATTCAGTTTATTTCTGGTTTTCAAAACTGTTTTGAAAACAATTTTTGTTTTCATGGTGCAATAATTCTTGTTAAGATTTTTTTTTAAATTTAATGTCTGGCTTTGCAAATTTTCTTTATAAATTTTGGAAGTAAATTGAGTTTAACTTTAAAACCTCAATTTTCTTGCATTTGAATTTTAATTACTTGTTAAATTTATTAAGAACTTTGTGGAAAATGTTAGTTTTTGTTAAACATTTTTGTTTAATTGTTTGCCAAATGTGATAATATTTTTTTAGTTTGTTATATTTTTATATTTTTATTTTAAATTGTTATTTTTTTCATTTTATTTTAAATATTAATTTTTTTTTATATTTGTTTACTAAAGGTATTTTTTCGGTTTTTAATATTTTTTTAAATTGTGTTTTTGTTAAGGGGACACTGCAGTTTTATTTACACTCTTTTGCCAAATTTTTTAAAAATTTTAAAAAGAGAAGATTTTCTAGAAAATTGAGAGTAAAGACTAATTTTTATATATTTAAAAAAATAATCTTTTTCACATTGAATATTGATTTTTTTTTAATTATTTGCATTTTTTTTTAAAAATTCTTTTTATACATATTGGGTTTATATTAAGGCGTGAGGAGTTTTAACATTTTTAAAATTTATTTTATTTTGTTTTTAGACCTTATTCGAGCTTGAGAATAGTTTTACTTTTTATTTTTAAATTAAAAAGCAAAACTGACCTCATCCTAATCCAAGTCAGTTTTGCTTTTTATTTTTAAATTAAAAAGCAAGCAAATTATTCGACCTTACAAAAGCAAAACTGACCTTAAGCTCGAATAATTTGAAATATTTATTTTAATTTTTTTTTAATTAACGAAAAATTTTGTCTAAAGCATATTAGGATCTATTTTTTAAATATTGTAAAAACATCTTTGCTTCTATTTTACATTAAATAGTACATATGTATGTAATCTTAAATTTTTTGTTTATTTAATATTTCTTTTTTGCAATTCTTTTTTGATATTTTTTTTGCAATTCTTATTTAATATTTTTTTTGTTTGGATTTGGATCAAATTATTCGAGCTTGAGGTAAGTTTTGCTTTTTATTTTAAATTAAAAGGCAAAACTGACCTTAAGCTCGAATAATTTGAAATATTTATTTTTATTTTATTTTATTATTTTGAAATAAAATTTTGTCTAAAAAATATTAAGGTCAATGTTTTAAATATTGTGAAAACATTTTTGTTTCTGTTTTACATTAAATAGTTAATTTGTGTGCATTCTCAAATTTTTTGTTTTTATTTAATTTTTTTTTGCAATTCTTTTTTTTTCATATTTTTTTTGTTATTGTTCCACTTTATTAACAAAAAAGTTGTCCTAATATTGAAATTTATTTAAATTTTTTTTTCGTTAAATTTTATTTTTTGTTAATTTTTTTTAAATTATTTCTTTCATTATTTTTAAAGTTTTTTCTTAAATATTTTTCTGTTTTATAATTTTATTTTAAAATTTTTTATTGTGGAAATTTTTATTTTTTTTTGATCGTTTATTTTTGTTTAGTTTATTTTGTATTTTTTTTAAATTATATTAATTTTTATTTGCTTCGATTAAAGTGTTTTCTTAAATATTTTTCTGTTTTATAATTTTAATTTAAAATTTTTTATTGTGAAAAGTTTTAATTTTTGTTTGATCGGAAAAATATTTTTTATATTTTATTTTGTTTTTTGTAATGTTTTTTAAATTATATTAATTTTTATTTGCTTCTATTACTTTTCTTTTTGTTTTTAGTTGTCATTTACATTTTACATAACATGAGTAGTGTCCCCATTTTTTGATTAAAATTATTGAGTTTCATTTAATTTTTTAAACTAAAAAAAAAACAAACAATTTAAACCTTCGTTCTTGTTGAGTTGGTGGTTTGGTTATTTCGATACTTTTTTAAATATATTTATTTGTAACTTTAATGTTTTCTTTATTATATAAAATTTATATTATATAAAAAAATCGATTATTTGCGACCAACTTTCCCTAATTTTTGATGACGTTCTGTCGTGTCACAGACAAGGACAATCAAATTTAGGTAATTGCGGGATTTTTCTGTAAAGGACTTATTCCTATTAAAGTTCCAATTGAATTGAAGTTTGTTATGGCAATTTTTTTTAAATTACTTTTATATAAAAAAAAACAAATATCATCAAAAGTCTTCCAATATTTTTTTGTTGCTCTAATTTTTTATCATACGTATAAGTTCCTCATACAAATTAAAATTATTAGATATAACAAATAAAAGCAAATTATTGTTCATGCACAATACAAAACAACAATCTTAATCACACGTCTTCCAATATTGTGTTTTGAAATGTTTGATAAACAAATTTAAAAAAAAAACATATAGATGTAAAATTTTATAAGCTTCCATTTTTATAAACTTTCAATCTTATATAACATTTTATAACATGTAAATCATTTAGAACTAAAGACTGAAAAACATAAAATTTAGTAAAATTCTAAATACATACATAAAAATATTGTAAAACCTTTGCCCTTAAATTGTCTACCTTGTAATCTTCCCTTAATAATTGAAATAATTAGCATTAAGTATTATTTTTTAAATTTTCATATATTTTTAAGTAAAACAAAGTTTTATTTTTCTTAGTTAGAAATTTTTGAAATAATAATTTTTAATTATCACCCTAGTAAATTATTTTTATTTGTTTTCGGCGTATATTAATATATTAATAATATTTAAATTCAATAATATATTATTATTTCCTCATCATTTAAATTCAATAATAGTTTTACTTTTAATTTTACTCTTCAACAAATTTCAAATCAACTGGAATTCAGCCATATCAATATTTAGACTTAAGTTCAATTTGTATTTAGTTTTAATTTTTATTTTCTTACATTTAAATAAAAACAGCTTAATAAAGCTTAAAATTGTGGATGTTTTACTTTCAAAAGTTGCAGAATATTTTATATAAAGATCCTTTGCAGTTAGTTTGGTAACCAACTGAGATTGTACTGAAGTGTATAACAATTATATGACAGTATCTACTAAAATGGATTGGTGTTGCAGTGAAATTTGCACTACTTCCATACACATACACTCATAGAAAGTTTTGTTTTAAAAGAGATTTTAGCAAACCTAAACTCGGCTGCTGCTACCGACTTGCATTTGCCACAACCGAATTGAGATTGTCACAACAGAATTTAGTCCCCACAACTGAAATTCGGTTGCCGCCACCTACTTCTAATATGTTCTGACAACCTTTTATGCGGTTGTGACAACCTCTTATACGATTATCACAACCTCTATTGCGGTTGTGAAACCTCTAATGCAGTTGGGACTACCTCTGATGCAGTTGTGACAACATCTAGTGCGGTTGTGACAACATCTAGTCCGGTTGGGATGACATCTAATGCATTTGTGACAACCTCTAAATTCGGTCACGCTTAATTCGATTATTTTTGCTGTGAGGGTAGATGTGGTGAAATTTTATTGGCTACTTCAGCGAAAAAGTGTGGTTATAACGGGGTTTTCAATAAGAGCGCTACAAAAGTTTTTTTTAAATAAAACAAAACCGGGTTTAGATACCAAAGAAATTCTTTATTCCTGTGAAAGTACGTTCGATGCCATTATGTATGGAACTCGATTTCTTTTGCATGGCCACCACGGGCACGCTTGCAGAAGTCCAGACGCTGAACCCAATTTTCGACGGTGTTCAAGCATAAATCGGCCGATACTGCTGCAATTTCACGTTCGATATTCGTACGAAGTTCATCAATCGTCGCTGGCTTGTTGGCATAGACCATAGACTTGACGTAGCCCCACAGGCAATAATCTAACGGCGTCAAATGGCACGACCGAGGTGGCCAATCGACTGGGCCATTTCGTGAGATAACACGTTCACCAAACTTGGTTTCCAATAAATTGATTGTGGCATTCGATTGTGGCATTCGCTGTCCTCCAAGTCCATATTATCCAATTGGGGCCACAAATATTCGGTTATCATTGAACGGTAGCGATTCGCATTCACAGCAATGTGCCGGTCTTGATCATCACGGAAGGAGTACGGCCCAATGACGCCGCCGGCCCATAAACCGCACCAAACCGTAATTTTTTCGGGATGCAATGATGACTCATGGATTACGTGTGGATTGCTGATGATTGTTGACGAAGCCATTCAGCCAGAAATGAGCCTCATCGCTGATTGTTGAGCCCTCTTAAAGTTGGCCTCTTAAAGTTGAGGCCACTGACTCCAAATTTCGGTAGTAAATTTTAATAATTTCGACTCGTTGTTGGCTCGTATATCTTTTTAAGATGAAATGGCAAACCTTACTGAAGAGAAATGTCAAAAGAGCGGGAAAAAATATGGCGTCGTTTGCTGTCCCTATGGATTTACTTTTGTAGCGTCTCTGTTGAAAAACCCGTTATGAAAAGATGACAGGAAAAATTAAATGGAGAGTAATGTGCATCAGAGGGCCAAGATATAATCTTTATAATATAAAGACCTAATAAAGACCTAAATATAATCGCGACAGTTTGAAATTATGGATTTGAAATTAATAATTGTGTAAGTATACCCGTAGTTAGCCTACAGTTGAATATCGCTTTCTCCTCCATCCATGCTGTTCTCTATGAGTTTTCAGCTAAACAGCCGATCAGCTGTGTGGTAGAGGCCCCTGGAATATGGACTACCTATCAGCTCCATTATGATGTTGAAATGATCGCTCAATATCGACCATTCAAGATAAGATTTTGTGTCAAATAGTTTGACATAAAAAAATGGTTTCCCATTACATCCCTTGATGGAATTGGGGAGAGATTCTCACAAACCAGTGAGCTTTCTAGTTTTACGGTCACTGATTGGGACCTACAGTTTTACACCGGTTCCGAATGGTAATTTGAAGACCATTTTCATAGTGTCACCGATATTAAGCGACATGACCGTCCTCGAAATAAATGTAAGATGTTTAGATCATCGATCGCTCCCATGTTCTCATGTACAAGTAATATTTTGAGTTCTTGAGGAGTAAAGCGTTCCATAGCTTTTATGAGGAATATTTTTGTAACACATTGTAATCCTTTACACCCCTATATTAGGGGGCACATAGCTGGACATTATAGCTAGACCGTTATTAGTGTTTGGAGATCTGCTCAGTGGCATCCGTCACACTATTATTCTCTCAACATAAATTTGCTTTAACAGATGTTTGGTGCTGAAATTCTAGTGCCGGTCTTCTGTTGCATCGACGACGGGTCGATACGCACAGTTTTGCAGTCAGTCAGTCTTTAAGTAGGCCTCCCTGCTTTAAGTTCCCTTCTTTAAGGAGGCCTGTGTAGGTCCATAGGTCGTAGGGAAGCATGACATACACAGTTTTCCAAATAATGACCAAGTAGCTAACTGTCCCGACTCTAAATATTGAGGTCATGTGTTCGATTCCTGCGGTTGTAGACATTTGAAAAGACATTACTAGCATTAAAATTGATACAAAGTTGAATATTTTATTAATTTTTTAGCTCTTAAAATAAATTAAAATGTTCGAGTATTATAAATATGTAAATATCTCACAAATATATATTTTTACTTTTGCTTAAGTTCAGCTAAAAATGGTGTTTGGCGGGTCACGGTTAGAAGGCCTCGATTAGGTCTCGGTTGGAAGATCGGTTAGAAGGCCTTCCACTAGTAGGTATACCAGAAAAATATGACGTTTTTGTAGCTTGGATGCAAACATGACATGTGTGTAGCTTGTCGCAACCATTGTATACTTGTGTCCAAACTCATTGTGTTTGCTATTCAATACTAAATGTTGGAGACACAATGATTAATATGTGACACATATAATGCTTTAAAAAAATAAACAAAAAGTTGCGGATCTTCAATTCATGAAAACAATGCTTGCACGTAAATATATGGACGTTCTAAATATATACATGGTTCCTGCATAATGTTACATGGACCGTTTTTTTTCAACGTGATTGTTGGCCGGCAGCGACGAGAAGGGAAATCTGCAGGTCTCCCTTGCATTTGTAGAGCTGCCTTTGTAGGCCCGTTAAAGGCATTCACACTCCCTTCCTTTGCTGCCGGGTACTAGGTATCGCAATGTTTGTATACACAATTATGGACATCTTAAATAACTACAAACAACTGTAAAGTATGTGTTTAGTAAATTTATGAACTACAAAATGTCAACAAAATGTTGTGTGTACTTCGAAGTACATTGGCATTGTTAATTATCTCTTTATGTGCTTCTATATATAAAACAAACAATACAGTTTATGATTGATATACGAGTAACTCAGGAATTTTACAATTGACAGTTTTGGTACTGTACTAGTTGGACGAGTATTGATACAAGTGTCAAAACAAATATCGTGCAGGTTTTTCGGATAGAGCTGGTGTTGATCCAGCCGTACCCATAGCGGATTCACCAACAAAAAACGAGTGTGAAAATTATATTAAATGTTGATGTAGATTTAGCAATTAAGTTTAGTAACTAAGTTTTCGAATTAGCCATCCAGCTTATGGTATTTTTCTGGAACTAAAGTAAGTGTTAAATTGTATGCTTTGATTTTATAGTAGATATGTAGTCATATACAAATTGTTGGCAAACGATTTTTGCATCTATTGTAATTTCATTATCATTGACTAAAAATTGCAGATTTTTGTGTCAACAATCAATTGCAGCCCGCCTGATTTTTGATTGTTCTTGAATAAACTGAAGACGATATATTTTTACATGAAAACTTAACTGATCCTGTTTTCTTAATAAGTTAAAACTGAACCTTCAGGAAATTTGTTTCAAAAGAAGTTAACATATTTTACGTACAGTTGGTAGCCATATGTTCCAACCATCAACATTTAATCGCTTTTCAAAAGAGATAACCACTTTTTAAATTCGTTATAATAGTTCACTAAAGAGGGGGAGAAGTCCTCCCCAATCTCTACATGGGATGCAAGTTGAAATAATTTTTGAAATTTGAAATAATTTTTTTTATAAAGAGGAGGAGCTCTTGGTGGTTAATCTTCTTTATTCTCTGCCAAAGAATGGAGAAGATTGCTTCCATAGTTACAAAAAGAATTTCATCATTAGAGTTGGTGCTGTTAGTAAAGGCGATATGATGTAGTGGTGGGTTTTGTAAACGCCTTAAATTTAACAGGTATTTGAATCTATGTCCTTCTGTTACTATATCTATCTTTCTTTGTATTGGTACATAAGTGTGTTCAGAACGTGGTGGTTTGGTGTTATGATTACAGGCATCATTCCCAGCCATATTCGTTTTTCCCCGTATTACCACTACTACCTATACAATGGTGTCATTGGATCTATATTAGATATGTGTTGTATTTATATGGCAACCTTTTGTTTCCATTGGCGTCATTCATTTCATGTCATTCAAGCATCCCACCCTCCCTTATTGATTTACTTGAGATGTTATCTTTGCATGTTTCTACAATTTAGGGGTGGCACTTTGAAATTCCTATAAATACTGAGGCATCTTCATCAAGGAAATCAGTATCAACCAGACACTTATCAGAAACACACATAAGATTTGGAGGAAAAAGAAATATATAATTTATAGTTTTAAGAATGAGGAAAACATTTAACCAAAGATTAGAAACATTTTTGGTACGAGTGGGTAATAATCATTTTATAGGCTTCATGTTTCCTGCAAATAAGTCTCCTGCGATATATTGGCTTCTACAACCCACGATGTCTTCAATGCTGGCTAAATACTTGCGCTTAAATTACTTGCTGTGGCATGACGACATCTATATGGTATTTGATAATGGCTGATCTAAAGCTGCTGCTGTTCTCTTTTTGTTACCAGAAACTGTGATATTTCATCATTATTTGGAGTGAGAAAATTTAAAATTTTTCTTTTGTTACCAGAAGCTGTGATATTTCTCCTAACGTATAATAAGAAAAGTAAAACAAAGGAACTCCTGTGATGTCTTTTAGCAGCCACTATTGTGATGTATTTCAAATCGCTAGCCTCTTCTTATCATGATACTCATGACACAGAATGATGGCATATATATCACAGTGATGACGAAACTTCAGAAGTTGTGATATTTTCCCATAAAATATACAAAAGTCTGGGGTGACTATAAAAGCAACGGGTGAAACCCTGCACAGCAACAAAGTGATATTTTCGTATTCTTTTGCAATGACAATTTTTAAGCGAACCTGTGATATGAAAACAACAAGGCAACAAGAATGATCTGCCTGTGATAATGGACAATTTGTGACAGGATGTATGTAAAAGCTGTGGTAAATTTAATTACTAACTTCGGTCTGGTTTGTTTGAAACAGGCACCTTTTTATCCATGGTTTTGGTTTTAAAATTGTGAATCTAGGCTTTAATAGATTGAAGGGGTTTTTTTAAATAATTTATAGCTTTAATTTTAACAGATGTGAGTGATACTTTTTTATAGCTTTATTTATTTTTTTTTTATATTTTTCTTTTTTACAATTAACCGAAAGCTTTAACTATTGGCTTAGCCATTTCTAATTTTTAATTAAAATGTCTTCCGTTCTTATTAAAATTTAAGTAGTTTGTAATTCACCTGAAGTGCTTTTTAAACTACTTCTAAGTGGCTTAACTCACCACTTGCGCCTTATTTCCGAATAATCCAATGTCTTCCACTAGTTAAGTGAAATTCTTATAATCTTAAGTTTATTAGAATTTTATATTGAAATTTGATTAAATTATTTTAATATTTTGTGAATTTAATATAACATAATATTGAAACTTGATTAAATTATTTTTAAATATATTTTGAACTAAGTTTGTAAGTCTTATATGGCTTCACTTTAATCCTAGGTCTTCCATTTACTTTTGATATTTTGTTATTAATTTCAGTTTAAGTGTCTTATGTTAGAAAATAACTATGTACATAGTTTTAAGTGTAGTTTTTTAAGAAATTAAAACGGGTTTGTTTGGTTTGCTGTAGGTTACTTAATTATATTTTTAAGAAATTTGTTTAATTTTTATTATATATTTTTAACTTATAAATATAATAAAATTTTCTATATTAAAATAAATAAATTTTATTATGAAATCTTAATTAGTAAGATTGTGTTTTCTCTCTGTGCATAAATGCTCCGGGAATTGTTTAGTAAAGGCCTGGTACTAACTTCGTTCGTACGAAGAATCATTGAGCAATATCAATTTGTTTCCCTGCGAAATTCGACAGCACCATAACATTGATTCCTATTTTTTTAAATGAATTGGTTCTAAAAATATTCCACTTATTGAGAGTTGGCAACATTGATCAATTCTGGCTTCAATTTGATATTTCGGATATCTTCCAATTTAAGTTCTTTATCGTTATCACATTATAAAATCCTTACAACACAAGAAAACATCCTTCCATTTCTTTATGATATCGTTTTTTAAGACATATTCTACCGCAATCTCCTGCTGTTCTAAAAAATGAAGGCAGTATCTGTTGGAGCCATTATCCTGATTTGAGGTCTCGTGTTATTTTCACGTTCCACGTTCTTGGCTTGTGTTATGTGCGGGTGTGCCTTAATCTTTGTTGTCGTTATCCTTTTTGACCTACTTAACCTACTGGCCAGCAAATACAATGGTTGTTTATGAGTTGTGTTTGTGATTGTTGGAAATGTATTTAATTTTTCAGGATCTTTCTTCTTTTTACAAGTATTTAATAAGATTTATAAGGTTTATTTAATAAGATTCTAAGCCTATGAAGGTTCGAGTGGGAGCTATAGTTAATGGTGATTAAAGTGATTGTTAGTTCAGACCGGAATGGACCCTATTTGGCATAACAAAATCATTTAGTTTAGATTTTGTGCATTTCGTTGATCATTAAATTTGATTTGATTTTATTTCAATACAATTTTTTTTGAACTACGACACTTTTGATTTCTTTAAATTAAATAAATACTAAGATTTGCAACTACGCCTTGTGTTCCCATTTTTCCTGGACCCAAAAGTTTATAACTCATTTAAGCCGGGTATTTTTGTCGCCATTCGAATATCATGACACCTGTAACATTATGCAGGAACCATGTATATGTTTGCAACATCCATATACTTACGTGCAAGCATTGTTTTCATGAATTGTAGTTCTGCTGCTTTTTTGATTCTTTATTGTCTGTCACGTGTTGGTTTTCAGCAGTTTTGACCAAACAAAGCCGTATTTGGGCCACAAACATTTATATTATAACATATTAATCATTGTGACTTTGGATAGCAAACGCAATATGTTTGGACACAAGTATACTATATTTACGACAAGCTACAAACACGTTGTATTTCCACCAAAACAACAACAAAACGACAGACTTGCCAGCATGCATGCTGAAAAACGGCCCTATTAGCATTATGCAGTAACCATGTATGTATATGTTTGCCATCAGCATATTTACATACGTACAAGCAATGTTTTGATGAATTGAAGATCTGCAGCTTTTTTGTTTCTCTGTTATATGTCACGTTGTTGTTTTCAGCCGTTTCCAATAAACAACGCCATACATGGGTCACACAAACCTATATTAATATTGGCTAGCAAACACAATGTGTTTGGACACAAATATACTATATTTGCGACAAGCTTCAATCGCGTTACATTTGCATCCAAACAACGAAAAAAGACAGATTTTCAGAAAAATTGTTATTTATTATAAACCGACGACGCTATTTACAGGGTGACTGCGTATTGAATTGGTTCCATATTTTTTCATTTCGGTGATTAATCTGTCACTTTAAGAAAAATGGACGATTGAGATGATGAAACAAGATGAAGGACTGTGCGCCGCAATCAAGTAGTACCTTCTCTCCAAAGAGAGTTTAGGCTCAAATTTGGCGGCACTCCTCCAAGTGGACGGACTATAATGAGGCTCGTAAACAATTTCTTCGAGCATGGGATAATTCAAAAAAAGCTTTATCATCGAGATTCCTCAGTTTGGACACAGCAAACAATTGAAGCTGTAGCTTCTACCATACAGGTCAGTTCTAGAGTTTCGTCAAGCAGTTAATCAGCTCAAGTGGATATCAGCAGACAGTCTCTACAGACAATTCTGGAAAAGGATTTAAATATATTTCCTTACAAACTTCAAATAACAAGCTAGCTAAACTCTGCAGACTGCAGACTTGACGATTCTCCTGGAATTTTGCCAAAGGATTACAATCAAATGGTGGTTGTGGAGGAACTCTTATCCACAGATACTCCATGAGACGGTATTCCATCCAGCTTGAGTCACAGAGTGATGTGCATATGTTGTCCAATCATCAACTTTTTCTGGCCTTTTACAGAAACCTCCACTTTTCCCAATTCATTATAATAATTCCTTAAGAAGGAGGTGCTCTTGATGGGTGGGTATAACAGGAGAACATTTGCCGCTTCATTCCTTGCTAAAGAATGGAGAACATCGAATTTCATTAAATATCATTAGAGTTGGTGGGTTAAAAAAAGACGATATTGTGGTGGGTTTTGTAGACTCCTCAAATTTAACAGGTATTCGAATGTATATCCTTCCATTTCTATATCTATCATTCGGTGTGCTGGTACATAAGTGTGGCCAGAACGTGGTTGTGTGGCGTTATGATTACAAGGATCATTCCCAGCAATACTCACCACCACTACCTATACAATTCTGTCGTTTGATGTATATATGATATGTGTTGTATTTATATGGTAACCTTTTGTTTCCATTGGCGTCATTCATTCCATTCCAGCCAAACATCCCACCCTCCCTTATAGTTTTATTTAAGATGTGATCTTTGCGTGTTTCGTAAATTTAGGGGTGGCACTTCTAAATTCCTATAAATGTTGAGGCATCTTCATCAAGGAAATCAGTATCAACCAGACACTTATCAGAAACACACATAAGATTTGGAGGAAAAAGAAAAATATAATTTAAAGTTTCAAGAATGAGGAAAAAATTTAACCAAAGGTTAGAAACATTTTTGGTACGAGTGGGTAATAATCATTCTATAGTCTTCATGTTTCCTGCAAATAAATCTCCTGCGATATATTGGCTTCTACAACCCACGATGTCTTCAATGCTGGCTAAATACTTGCGCTTAAATTACTTGCTGTGGCATGACGACATCTATATGGTATTTGATAATGGCTGACCTAAAGCTGCTGCCGTTCTCTTTTTGTTACCAGAAACTGTGATATTTCATCACTATTTGGAGTGAGAAAATTTAAAATTTTTCTTTTGTTACCAGGAACTGTGATATTTCTCCTAACGTATAATAAGAAAAGTAAAACAAAGGAACTCCTGTGATGTCTTTTAGCAGCCAATATTGTGATATATTTCAAACCGATTGCCTCGCCTCTTCTTATCATGGTAATCATCAGAATGATGGCATATTTATCACAGTGATGACGAAACTTCAGAAGTTGTGATATTTTAATACAAAATATACAAAATTCTGGGGTGACTTTAAAAGCAACGGGTGAAACCCTGCAGAGCAACAATGTGATATTTTCGTAGGCTTATGCAATGATGATAAAGCGAACCTGTGATATGATAACAGCAAGGCCACAAGAATGATCTGCCTGTGATAATGGACAACTTGTGACAGGATGTATGTAAAAGCTGTGATACATTTAATTACTACCTTCAGCCTGATCTGTTTGAAATAAGGATGTTTTTATCCATGGCTGATTGCTGATATACTCTATTAAAATTGTGAATCTAGGCCTTATTAGATTGAAGGTTTTTTTAAATAATTTCAAGCTTTAATTTTAACAGATGTGATATTTTTTGACAGCTTTATTTTAAATTTTTTATTATTCTTATCTTTTACAATTAAACGAAAGCTTTACCTATTGGCTTAGCCACTTCTAATTTTTAAACAAAACGTCTTCCATTTTCATTAAAATTTAAGTATTTTAAGCAGATTGTAATGCACCTGAAGTGTCTTTTAAACTCTTTTGTGTGGCTTAACTGACCACTTACGAATAATCCAATGTCTTCCATTACTTAAGTGAAATTCTTACACTTAAAATTATTAGATTTTTATACTGAAATTTGATTAAATTATTTTTAAATTTCGTAAATTTAATATAATATTGAAAAATTTTTAAATTATTTTTATATTTTAAACTAAGTTTGTAAGTTATGTATGGCTTCACTTTAATCCTATGTCTTCCAATTACTTTTGATATTTTATAATTAATTCCAGTTTAAATGTCTTATGTTAGAATATAACTTTGTATAAGTATATCACTGTATTAAAGTGTAGTGTAGTTGTATTAAAAAACGGGTTTTTTTGTTTTTCTGAAGGTTAATTTATTATATCTTTTATTAAATTTTATTAAATATCTTATAAATAATGATTACAAATTTGATTTTCTGTATTAAAATAAATAAATTTGATTATGAAACCTAAATTAGTAAAATTGTGTTTACTCTCTTTACAAAAGGCTGGAACTAACTTTGTTCATACGAAGAAACATTGAGCAGCATCAATTTGTTTCGCTGCGAAAGTGGACATCTATATATGTAACATTGATTCTTCTGTTGTTAGATTAGTTTATTCTAATACTAATATCCTGTTTATTGAGAGTTGACAACATTAATTAATTCTTCCTTCACTTTGATTGTTCTTTATATTTCTATTAGAAACATTAAAATGTTGCTCGATTCATGTTGCTGATATTTCGACCGTCGGCGGTGCAATGCTTAGTGTGCGCGGCTCTTGTACAGAAGAACGTGTGTTCGATCCCTGCTTACCTTACTTAACATTTCATTCAACGGCGATCAGCACGCTTAGAGGTGGCATCACTATCGTGTACTTACCGTTCTGTTGGCCCAAATGTCCTCCAATCCCAGTTCATGAGTTTCCGGCAATTAAACCTCGTTGATCATGGTTCTGTATCGCTTACCAGTCACAGTAACGGCGTTACCCACGCCGTCATCGAAAAAATATGGCCCGATGACACCCCGGGCAAACCGCGGACCATGAAATGAATTGATGTGGATGTAATGGATTGATATGTAGATCCTCAGTGCTCCATAAGCGCAAATTTATTTATTATATTATTATTAAGCGGATAAACGCCTTAATATTTGACATGGGACGTCCGAGGAATCTGCGCCGTAATTCACATTGCGCCAAAATCATTGAAGAATTAACCAGTAAAAATATATTCACGATATTAGCCGTTCTATGGCTTGTCGAGGTGTCTTATGTATGTGTTTGCTTTACAAATATCAAAAATCAAAGTAGATCTACCGCCAAGATTGGATGATAGTTTTTGAGCTACACTATATAGAAACCGAGTCAGTAACATTTGATAACAGATTCTCTTTAGAATTCCCCGATTGCTACAGTGATCTAAAGAAATGTCATCTTTTTTCAGCCATGAATAAGAACATTTTGTGTTGATAATAAAAATGATAAAAGTAGTCTACCACATGTCTGCCATAGGACCTCTACGCCCTCAGAAATCCTGCCTGGACATTTCGTAGTATTCAGTCGTCAGGAGTAGCTGATACTGCTGGTATCGACGTCTAGTCTTTTGGTTTTCCAACTCGAAAAGTAATTATGTCCATACAAAACATAACAAATTTCATATGTGTATTTAAACAGAAAGTGACACACTATATCACACCACGTCACCCTCGTTAATTGCTTATATTTTAGTACCCTGTAGTTCGATTGTTGTTTATTATTATTTTACTAAATACAGAATGTTAGTTGCTCGGAAAAGAAGAGAAACAATCAAACTTACTGATCTTAAAATAAAACCGAGTAAAGAGGGTGGCGTGATGTGACGGCAGGATCATCTTTTTGCGGAAATACCCATATACAAGGTGGCGTAAAAGTTGTCACCCAAACGCCAAATGTCAATAAGGCTTTGACATTTACAAAATATACGTCAATAAGATATGGGTCGCTAAACTCCTCAAGAACGCGGAATAATTGTTTCAATTCGTCTGTTGTGGTGGCGCAGCGCAAATTTCGGCGCAGAATTCCCGGTTGTCCGATACCAATTGGTCAAACACTGTGGCATGTATTCACTCGCCTTGAAGAGTATGAGACAACACGAGGCAGTATGAGGCAGCAACAGTAGGTCTGGCCGGCCCCCATGAAGTTCTGCAAAGAATATCGCGGCTGTGGCTCAAGATGGCGCAGAAGACTCCAGAGTATCGACGAGATTATGTGCCAAGAAATTGGGCATCAATAGGCCTTCCCTACAGAGAATTTTGGTGAACAACTTAAAGCTGTTCCCCATATAAAGTGCAAACAGTACACCAGTTGTTATCAGTTGATGGACAAAAGCGTGTAGAGTGTAACCTGCAGCCAAAAACATTGGGTGACAATGTGACGCAAACCTTGTACAATCGAGAAGCGATGAAATGAAACTCATCCAGATTACGGTTTATTTATTCCACATTCGTGTTGGGACATTTTAACATGATTGAGACATGCCCACATATTTGGTTGGTGACCAAGCATTCTGCTAGCTAATCAACATGATAAATTCCAAAAACGCAACCGCTTTGAATGAAATTTGTTGGGATTCCGATAAGAACTTATATTATTATAACAATTTCAGTAAAATTGGTGACCCTTGTATTGTTGGCTGCTGCACTTTAGAGCGAATAAATTATACGTTTTTAAAATTTTAAGGCGTATTGTGCTGGAAAATAATTAGAAAAGCTGTTTCGTAACAATTTCCTTTGAAGAAAATGATTTTATTTATTCTCTAGGCCAATAGTTAAAGCTAAGTTCCGGAAACACTATCAACAAATCAGGTATTTTCTTTATGAGTTGCTTTCCATTTTTATTTGTTACACAATTGATTCCGATTAATAAGCCTAAACATAAAAAGATAGACCGATCTTTTCCTGATCCCCTTAAAGTTTTTTTTGGCAAACACACATGGAATCAACTTCCTAGGATTCAGATGAAAAATTTTAAATAGGAATTCGGACTAATAGTTTGAGGTTTTAAAAATTGTGTGGTACAATTCATATGTTCCCCTTCATATAGTGGATATTATAGTGAATATTTGTAACACGGCTTGTACCTATGTTCGTGTCTTAACTCTTTTGTTTTGTAAGGCAACACAATTCAAAAATTGAAGACAAAAGCAATAAGTATGACAGTTCAATAATTAATTTTCTTTTGTTGTATCAATAATGTACATTTGTTATAGAATTTTGGCATGCCAGTGATGTCGATTTCCTGAATACAGGCAATTGTCACATATATTAGGGATATTGCATTTTTTTCTAGTATCTCTTTAGTCAACTCAAACAGTTCGAAAATTATTTTTATCCGGCTTGTTAAAAATCTCAACACAATTTTATTGAAAATTAAAAATATAATTTTCTTACATTTTTTTCGCAATTTGTATTAAACTCGAAATTTAGAAAAATGTAGAATACTGATTTGACTGAACTGAACTGATTTGACTGACTCTAAATGTACATCCCAATTAAATATATTTATACTTGTTTCACGGCGCTGTTTGAGTAACAGTTATAAAAACATAAATAAATACCCATTACATCCCATGAAAGGATGGGGGAGAACTTCTCACAATCAGTGAGCTGTGCGCTTTATAGTTGTACACACACTGGTTGGGACCTACAGTTTGACAGCGGTTCCGAACGGTATTTTGAGAAGCTTTTTCAGGGCTAAGTACTCGATAGTGTCGCCATCACTGAACGAGGTGACCGTCCTCGAAAGAAATATAAGGCTACAGTCTTTTGTTAGTGGTTACTTGTTTTTCAAATTAACCTTGATCATGAAATGTTAATCATACCCCAATTCAAAATAAAAACAATTTTTTCATAAATTCCGGTGTTTTTCTTACAAAATATCAATCCCAAATATTTTGTAAGGTTTTATTAACACACATATATAACTTATAACTAAAGCAGATCCTTAAACACTCCGGCAATGACTAGTTAAAATCATTTTTTAAATTTTAAACTAATACCCTGGCCCTCAATTGACAAATCATAGAATTATAAGATAATATTACAGCAACAACCGCGAAACACCAAAAAATCATATCGAAACATAAGGTAACTTAAATTTGAGTTATAAATTGAATATTACGGAATAGTTAAGGTTATTAACTTAAATTAATCATTATTAACATTTTTACAATTATACATTTTTACATGCTATTTGGAGATTTAATGTGTATCCAACACTGTTTTGACTTTTCCAATGAAAGGACCCAAAACCAAACACGATCCCACGCACACGCCCAGGTGAAAGGATTTTTCACTTACATTCCTTTGGAGTGGTATGAAGTGAATTGCAGTGTCCTTCGAGTAGCGGTGAAATGAGAACATTGACCTTCTTGCTGGATGATGTTTTGTGGCTGGAGGAAAACTGGCAGCTGTCTGGAAGTCTCTAGAGACAAGATGAAAAACTCCTTGATATTTTTCTCCCATCTAAAGGAAAACCGTTTGGCCAAATATGATAAGAAAGTGTATAACTTTCCTACATTTTGATCTTGTGCCATTGAAGGCAATGTCGTGTGTCTGCTATGGAGTTGTGAGTTAGACTGATTTCTTTTAGCTTCCAGGACAGCTATATATACCTGAATTGGTGCAAATGCTCTCTCAGTGTTATCGGTTAAGTGTAACGATAGGAAAAGAGAAAACTAATATAGTTGCTCTTGGGTTTTCTTTTCTTTCTTCCTTCCATCTTATCCAAAGTTTGGACTGGTCATTAGCATTTTCTAAGTATACCTGACAAATTGTTTGTCTGCAATGTACAGTTTATGGCTTGGAGGGCTCATGACAATTGTCTACGTGTCATTACTACTACCAATAAACAGGCCTGTATCCTTGAACGTGGCTTACATCTATGTCTTTTGCTTTAAGTTATTACCATCCTTCTGGGAAGTAATTAGTATCTTCTCTGCTGTGTATTGAATTTTTTCCCTAAGATGTGATACTTTTTAATTCGAAACATCTGTGCAGAGTCGGTTCTACCAATCTAATACAAATACCATGATTTATAATCCATGAAATCTGCATCCAAAAATATCTGGAAAGCAAAATTATATCTAAGGAATTTTCGGCAGATACCTTTCCGCATATGTAAATTGCATATAAAAATAAATAAATGGTTTCCCGTTACATCCCATGAAGGGATTAGGGAGAGCTTCTCACAAATCTAGTTTTACACTCACTAAATTGCATATACAAGTTGTATATATAGTTACGATTGATGATCGTACATTGGATGATTCAGGCACATTTGAGGCATAGGCATTTGATGATGAAGTTTTCACGGGGTCGGAGACTTCCCATGCCAGTGAGTGTGCTTTCCAAAATTATCTTTCACTCCGACGAAACCCAACCAGTTTTCACTTCGAAAAATGTATCATATCTTGAACGACTGTAGTATGAACTTCTCATACATTAAAATTAAAAAAGTAACAAAAATAGGGTCATTACGAAAAATTCAAATTATAAATAATATTTAATTTTACATACATTTTAAAGTAACTTTCGGAAGTCCTTAAAAGATTCAGTTTGATATATCTCTCTTTCTACTCTCAATTAAGTATTTAATTCTCCTCAAAGTAACAACATCAATACCACTGACTTCAGTCTTAGTTGACTTCATATCATTGCATTGCACATCACATCTTCAAAGCTGTGATTTTCTGCTATTACAACTTATGTGATAAAACGGGAAATCTTCTCCGTACTTTAGAAACCATTTTGATGGTAATTTCATAAGTCCTTCAAGTGTAACACAGACAATATCGATAATAGTTATGATATGATTCTGCCTGATTATAATAATTGTGACATTTTTTCAATCTATTTCAAATATATGTATTAATCTGTGTGATGTGATAGTGTGATGAAATCCCGCACATCAAGTTAGCCAATATAAATGATAGTCAACTTAGTTAGTTAGTTTGAGAAGAGGGGTGCGATGTTAAGTGTTCAGACGAAAGCACTGTAATCCTTCCCATGTCGGTAGACATACATTTAAGTCGCTGATTCAACCTGTTGTGCCCTCTCTTTTTACCCTATTAATCTACTATACCTCTCATAGGAATTCGGTTCTATTCACGAAATTCTTTAAGTTGTTCCAGTCCATTCCCATAAGTTTGTTCATGTCCGGTATTATACTGTCCGAAAGATATCTGGATCTAGCTTGTGTGAAGGCCGGGCATTGGCATAGGAAATGCTCCATCGTCCTCCATGCATGTTCTGCATTCACTATTCGCCACTAGTCCAATACCGTACAGGTGGGCCCGTAATCCCGAATGTCCCATCATCTTGCACATTTCAGTTTTCCCAGTTTCAGCATACGTTATGTCTTTGATCCATCTGGGTCTCCCTATATTATCTTTGTCATCCTGCCTGCTGTTTCCTGGTTCCACTGGACTATGTGTACCGACTCCACCCATTTACTCTACTCAGCCTTCGTCACCCCAAACGGTTTTGCTCCCTCTTAGCTCACCGTTTGGAGTTTCCTGGCTTTCCTTGCTAGGAGGTTCGGTCGTTCGTTGCCGAATATTCCACTGTGCCCCGGCACCTAGATGATATTTAGTCTGCCGTGCATAGAATAATCGTTTATCACCTTCTTACAGTCAAGGACCGTTCTAGATTTGAAAATTTCCGATGATATTCCCTTGATTGCCATTTGGCTATCCGTGAAGATATTTGCCTCGGCTGGGTGTGTATTATCGCCGAGCCATTTGATACACTCCGTAATCGCCCGAATTTTTTCAATGAAAAATCCTAGGCCCGTTCTTTGTACTAGAATCGAGCCATCCGTGTAGCAGCGAGTCCCATTTGGCATGTGTGCCAGGGCCCCATTCTTCAACGCCTTAATCCTTAGCTCAGGTATTCGGTCAGATTCACTCGTTTCTTGCGTGTAACCGGCTAAAGCACCCATTATACATTGGTGATCCCAGTTGATCCATTCACCTGTTGCCTGTAGGCGTTTTGCCCCAAGGACAGCATCGTATTGGACTCTAATCTCGATTGGCTGGATTCATACAATAGTCTCCATGGCCCTTGTCGAGGTTTTCTTTTTTGCACCGCTAATACCAATGCAGCATATTCGTTGAACCCTTTGCAGTATTACGATGTTTAATTTCCTCTCAACTGCAGTCCACCATACTACAGAAGCATATGTTAGTACGGGCCAAATTACGCTTCTGTAGAGCCAGCGTGTTATTTTCGGTTTGTGGCACCATTTGAATCCTATAGTGCTTCTGCATAGCGACCAACATCTGTAGGCCTTATTGGCCATGTCCTCTATATGGAGCTTCCAATTCAGTTTCCGATCTAAGATTACCCCTAAGTATTTAACCATATCGGATATTTTAATCGTCTTTTCCAGGAATCGTGGCTCTTCATACTATGATATTTTCGTCCTTCCTTTGCCCGGGTTCACATTTAAACCCCTTAGCTGTGCCCAGTTGTACGCTATATTCAGTGCCATCTCGGCCTCTCTGCATAATTTATTAGGATCCTTTCCCCTATGAAGTATTATAACGTCGTCTGCGTAGCACCTTCTTCGGTAAGTTTCCTTAGGATACTGTTATTGTGAGGACCCATAGTACTCACTCCCTGTGGAGTTCCACGTTGTACCCTGTCTCTAATGTTTTTATCATGGGACCCACAGTTTATCCATCTATTCCTCTGCATATGATTGATACAGTCTTTTAATGCCCGGTCCACCATAAACTGGTCTAAATATTGGATGAGTGTTTCGGTCCGAACATTATTGAAACCACCATCAATATCTATGCATACAGAGAGGGCGTACAGTTTGTCATTGAGATATTTCTGTATGTAGTGGGTTACCTCATGAAGTGCGGTTTCCACTGGTCTGCCTTTGACATATGCCTGTTGCCTAAACTTTAGCATATCGTTCGTTATTGCATTTTTCACCATGTCGTCCACTATTCTCTCCAGGGATTTAAGTAGAAACGAGGTTGCATAGCTTGCTTTTCCAGGTTTGGGTATAAATACTACGCTAGCCTCCTGCTAGGAGGTTAGTTATGAAACACTGCTGTGTTGCATCAGCACCTTGTAATAAGATGGAATTTAAATTGTTTCTGATACGGTAATATTTTTTCCAACATCAATCCCGATGTCAGCATATCAACTATTCACCTTCCTACTAAATATCATAGAGTAAATCTTACTAGAGAAAATATTTGGCTCATCTGACGATTTCTTTCCACTCATCGTGATGCGGTCGGTGTGATAGAGAAATGTTTGACGAAAAGTGACATACACCAGGTGGACTTACAATAACTTCTTGCTTTAATTTTTCATGTCGTTTTGGTGAAAAACTGTGAAATTTAAATGTGGTTTAAACTTTTTTATTAACTGTTATTGTTAGCATACAATAATTTGAACACACAAAACGAAATGCCGTAGTTGTTATTTTGTTCGTTGTTTAGAACCATTGCCTCTATCTGGTATTAGTAAAGCAATTCTTTTCAATATCGAAAGTAAATATCACACCAGGCCAAATGTCATCAATTTGGTGAGAGAACTATTAGGTCTACTCTAAGTATTATTCTATGCTAAATATATTGCAAACTTTTCTCTTGCGGCGCTTACTATGACACTTGACAATTGAAATAAAAATAATTAATTACTCATTAGTATGCAACCCAAATAAGACTCGTAATTCTTGTCGAAAATATGGACTGAAAATGGTAATTTAAAAATACTCTCAGGCCGAATTTAAAAATAAGTTTGTATGCGAATTAATTTATCGGATAGAATTCGACATGGAGAATATTTTGTAGTACTCAGTTCAAAAAAGATACATTTGCGTTGTGAAGGTCTTGTCGCACATGAGCGAAATGTATATAGTTCCAAAATAATCTAGGACATTTATAGTATTATCCGTTCAAAACTTGCTCTTCCTAAACCGTATTGCTGCATACATTTTTTAAATTAAGATGTTTCGATCACAATTAATACTAATATGTGGTGCACTTACATTGAACAAAAATTGCGATCGATTCCGAAAATTTAGGTTTGATGATTCAACAAATGTTCGAAGTCCGCACCACTTTCCTCACTTGATGTCGGTGGCATTCGAACAGCATTAACCTCTACATTGTGAACCTGAAATGATAAAAAGAAAAGAATATGAAAACGTCCCTCATTGTATAGGAAAATCAAATTTCTCTATTAATTTTCAATTCAACATCGTACTGTATTTGTAGATAGTAGTTCATGCCTGGCTACTCGACACATTTTTCAGTTTCTCTATCTTGAATTTCCTTTAACGGTGTATTAGGCTAGGAACAAAAAACCAAAATAGGAAATGTATGTCGAGGTAACTGGATTTTGTAAGAACCCTGGCATTGTACCAAAATTGTGTAGCAATTTGTCACCCTTTCTCCAATTTTGTTATGATCTAGCAATGTCAAAACATTAGTCAATGTTAACATTTTTATCATGGTGAAGTTCACGAATGAGCAACATTTGGAAATTATTAAAAACTACTACCAAAATTCTGAGTCGGTGGTCACAACTTTAAGTTTGAAGAAAATAACGAATTTAATCGAAAACTCTTCTTCATCGATGAAGCTAATTTCTGGCTAAATGGCTTTGTCAGCAAGCAAAATATACATTTCAGGTCAGCAACAAACCCACATGTGCTTCAAGAGACTACAATTCGTCCACAAAAAGTTAGAGCAGCTCAGGAAAAATATCGAACGCGAAATTGCCAACGTTTCAGCCGATATATGTGGAAGAGTGATGGAAAATTGGCTCCAAAGAATCGATCTCAGCAAACGGGCTCGCGGTTGATCATATGAACGAAATAGAGATCCATAATCAAATTGAATATGTTGATAACACCGTAAGTCAAATTTTAATTTTTTTTTAACACATGAACAAGACCTAATACACGTGAAACTAGAAGCCCTCTGGAGTAAAACTGCGTTTACAGTTTCTCATTTCCTCATCATTTTTCCTTTTTAGAGGACTTTAAAGTTTTAAAGGACATTTAAATAGAAAATTTTTTTTTATATATTTCTACTCATCCTACGATGCTGAGATAAAAAGCAACTGAAAGAGGAGACTATCCTCAATTTTGAAAAAATATTTGTTTTGTAAAAGGACCTTATTGAAGTCCTTTCAAAATTTTGTCCTTTAATATCCTTGAGAATTTCCAGCCATTTCATCCACAAAAAATATATGTTAAGGACATTAATATACGCCAACACGTTGCTGAATTTCATTGTACTCACTTTGTTAGTTTAGTGTAGAAATAATTTTAAGTTCTACTATACAAAAAAAATGTATATGTAACTCCCTAATATTAACCAATTTTCTTTAAATAAAATCTAACACATGAACAAATGGATACACACATAAAACTGGAACCCCCGTGAATTAAAAGTACGTTCACAGTTTTTCATTCGGTGATCCGGTCTCCCTTTAAGAGCGCTTTTAAGTTACAAAGGATATCGAAGTTTTGAAATTTATTATTAAAGAAATAATGCGAAACTGATTGTTATGATTATAATATTGGAAGAAAATACTTACATTCCATTCAGACACAGGGGAGAACTTCTCACAATCATTGAGCTGTACGCTCTTTAATTTGTAGATTTACTGCTCAAGATCCACAGTTTTACTCCGAATTTGGAGTTGTAATTTCATAAAACCTAATTATTCTATAGTGTAGATGTCACTAAGCGATGTGACCGTCACAAAAAAAAAAAAAAGGTTGTCAGAGAGGGAGTTCATTACACGTTGTGTTGTAAAGGAGTCATTGACGCTAGCCACATACGGCGAAAAATTTTATAACGATAGAATTAAAATCAGTTTCTATAAGCCAAACGATTCAAACAAGTATCTATTCACGTCAAGTTTGTCGACAAATTTGCATATTCCCTGGATCAGATCTTGAGATAATTATCATGGGGATGGCGATCTGATCTATGAGGTTAAATTGAATAACGAATTCAGTTCCTTCCCCAAAATCATTTTAAGATTTGTCATGTCGAAGAAAAGGTTTAGTTTTAACTCAAGATAAAATTAATGAATTTCGTCTAAAGTTTTCAACATTTAATAGGATGTTCATAAAATATTCTATTCTATTTCTGACATTAATATTCTATCAGTGAACTTTATGACGTTAATACTGAAGTCATAATAGGGCATTAATTTCAAAAGTTTTTCATAGACATTATCAAGCATTTTCATTCCCCTACTTCCGGTTGAAAAAATTATTTCCATATCATCCCTTAGAGAACCGTCGTCAAACAATAACATCCTTTTGTCAATTTTGCTATCCTTTTTCAACTCAAACAATCTAAATCTCCTACTGTGCGTAAATAAACGATTAGTCACACATTTATCTTACTCTGTCTTGTTGAAGGACTAGTGTTAGTTTCACGTTCCATAGTTTTGGTTTGTGTTAAAATTTATCCGGGTTTGCTTCAACCCCTGTTGTATGTATCCTTTTTGTTTGGCTTATCCAGTTTACTGAAACTAAATTGTTTCTGTGTCGTTGTGTGTGCCTAAGGAATTCGATAATTCGATTTACTTTGTACACGCTGATGAAAACGGTCCCATTAACATTATGCAGGAACTATGCTTATGTTTGGAACATCCATATAGTTCCGTGGATGCTTTGTTTTCTTAAATTAAAGATCTGTTGCTTTTTTGTTTTTTCGTTGTCTGTCTCGTTTTTGTTTTCAAGAGTTGTCGACAAACAAAACCATGGTTAGGTCACGAAAACATAGATTATAACATATTAATCGTTGTGTCTCCAACATGTAATATTGGATAATAAACACAATGTGTTTGGAAACATGCCTACTATATTTGCAACATGCTACAAACACGTTATATTTGCATCAAAACAACAATAACAAAAAGACAGATGTTTCAGAATGCATGCTGAAAACGGCCCCATTAACATTATGCAGGAACCATGCATATGTTTGCAATATCCATACACATACGTACAAGCAGTGTATTCAAGAATTGAAGATCTGCAGCTTTTTGTTTCTGTGCAAATAATGTCCTATTTGGATCACATAAACTTATATTAATATTGGATAGCAAACACAATGTGTTTGGAAACAAGTATACTATGTTTGCCCCAAGCTACAAACACGTTATATTTGCATCCAAACATCAAAAAAAGATTTTTCAGCGTGTAAGAAAAGCTCAGGCTCATTAGTAAGAACGCATCTTTGCACATTATGTCCAGTTTCATTATTATGAGCTGGTAGAACAATTCATAAATTAATAAAAAAAAAGTCATTACATCTGATATGGATGCAAAGGAAGTCTCGTCAAAATTAGTGGGCTGTGCGTCATCTTGTTTTACACTCACTGATGACATGCAACAATTTTACACTGGTTGCGAACGGTGTTCTCAAAAGATTTTATGGTCAATAACTCGATAGTGTCGCCATCACTGAAAACACTATATTGTCCACCAATTGTTTTGCAAAGAAAGGAGGAGGTCTTCATGGATATAAAATGGCTGATCTTCAGATGACCTTCATACAAAGTAATAGTCTTTCATTGGTAGTGGTCATGATGGAAGCGATATCTGGGTTGATTGTTTCCTACCACTTTAGTTCGACAGGTAAGAAACAGTTAGTGGTTTAAAGTCCAGATTATTATGTGTTGGTATACATGTGTGTCCGGAACGTGATGGTGTGTGAAAATTTTGAACAAATTTGAATGCGGATAATATGGATTAGAAATCTCGGTATTTGTATTAGTTTCATAGAAACAATAGTGCAAAGATGATTTTAAATAAAAAGTATCACAAGTGAACCAACAACTAAAATACAAAGCAGATAAGTAACCTTCTAGGTAGGATGGTAGGTTAATTTAAAATAAAAGGTTGTAACACTACAAGGACACTTTCAAGGAAACTTGTGTAATTAGTGTTAGTAGTAGTAAAAGGAATATCAATTGCCATGATCCTTGTAAGGCTTAAACTTTATACTTTGAACAAACAATTTGGCAGGTAGAACTAGTAAATGCTAATGGCCAGTCCAAATTTGGGATATGACGGAAGGAAGAAAGAAAAGAAAAAGCAAGAACCACCATATTCGTTTTCTCTGATCCCTTCGTTACTCTCAAGCCACAACACTGAGAGCACATTTGTAGAATTTCGGGTATATATAGCAGTCCTGGAAGCTAAAAGAAATCAGTCTAACTCACAACTGCATAGCAGACACACAGCATTGCCTTCAATGGCTCAAGATAAAAATGTAGGAAAGTTATACATTTCCTTATGATACTTGGCCAACGGTTTTCCTTTAGATCGGAGAAAAATATCAAGGAGTTTTTCATCTTGTCTCAAGAGACTTCCAGTCAGCTGATAGTTTTCCTCCAGCAACAAAACATCACACAGCAAGAAGGTCAATGTTCTCATTTCACCGCTACTCGAATAACGCCGCCGCAATTCACATCATAACACTCCAAAGGAATGTACATCGTGTTTCGTTTGGGGTTACATCCGTTTCTGTCTCCAATCATTGGAAAAGTGACAAGAGTGTTGGACACACTTTAAATCTCCAAACAGCGTGTAAAAATGTATATTTGTAAAAATGATGATAAAGATTAATTTAAGTTAGTAACCTTAAGTATTCTGTAATATTCAAATTATAATTCAAATTTAAGTTGATTCATGTATAATTTGTTAGGGTTCCGCGATAGTAATAATTGGTTGTTGTTGTATCTGTAATAATTCTATGATTTGTCAATTGAGCGCCACGGTATTTAGTTTCTATTTCCAATTCTAGTTTCAAAAATGATTTTAACTAATCATTGTCGGAGAGTTTAAGGATCTGCTTTAGTTATAAGTTATATATGTGTGTTAATAAATCCTTACAAAATATTTGGGATTGATATTTTGTAAGAAAAACACCGGAATTTATAAAAAATTGGTTTTATTTTGAATTGGGGGATGAATAACTTTTCAGCATTGTTGTTAATTTAAAAAAAAAATATCTTTCGAAAAGGGCAAGAAGCTGCCGTTATGGGGAATGGCGAGAGCTATTAAACCATTATGACTGAATTTTGCAAAAATTAATCAGCTAAACATCAACGACATTTTGTTCCAACAAGACGAAGCAACTGCGAAATCAATTTTGTGTTAACTTTATTTCCAGAAGTAGTCCTGTTCACTGGCCCCCTCGTTCATACAATTTAACGCTTCTGAATAACTTTTTACGGGGCTTCGTTAAGGCATTGGTTTATGCCAACAAACCAGAAACTCTTGAAGCATTGAAAACCAATATTCAAGCCACGATTGACGCCATACGGCCACATTTATTGGAAAAGTAGTCAAAAATTGGGCTGGTCGAATGGACCATGTACCTTGTAGCCGCGGCGAACATATGCGGGAAATCATAAAAAAATGTTACGAAATTATGTACCAGTTTATAATAAAAAAAAATTTCATTCCAACAATATTTCTGTCTAGTATTATCATTTTAAGTTCTCATGCAGCTAAAAAAAACACCCTATACTAGACCTTTACTAGTGCAATAACTAAAAAAATAGGCTGTTGTATTTTCATATTTGGTGAATTAAAAAACTTTGTCATCAATTTATAAAATGTTTTACTATTCAAAACAAAAGATTTAAGACACGAACTTAGGTACACTACACTTAGGTACACTATACAAAGGGCGGCATCTGAAATCTACCGCACATATTGTGAAACTTTAAACCATTGGTCTGGGATCCTATTACAAATGTATCGGCTGACTTCTTGCGAAATTTTTGTCAACTGTCCTTCACCCAAAATCTTGAAATAAATCAGAAATTGATCGGTCTATTGGGTGATTCAGTAACACCGCAGATTTTATTATTTTAAATATAACACACCAAGGTTCGTGGGTTTTATTTATTTTTATTTCATCATGTTTCCTAGGCTGTCATGTTTTCTAACCTACCACGACTCCTCTGGCAACACAGGATATGCGGATTAAAATTCCATGACTTTTTGGCATATTTCGGGCTGTATATAATTTTTAACGTGCTTCAGCACTAGAATCCTCTCGGGCATATTGGCATAGACCATACTTTTCACATAACGCCAGAGAAAGAAGTCGATTGATGTCAAATCGCAAGATCTCGGCCTCCATGGGATGTAATGGGAAACCATTTTTTTGTACTATAGTTCTTAGCAAGCATCGATAAGAAATCAGAAGTGTATTTCAGGTTGGATTTGCCATGGTCGGCATTGATTGCTTTGTAATACCAGTTCAATATCCAACATCCATCCTTAAATTGGACTATTTCATCTATGATGCTGGAAATTTGGAAGAATTCAGAATACTGATGAGACTGAGTCTCATCAGTGAAATATAATTACACTCATTTATTTATTATTTATTATATATTAAATAATTTATTACATTATAAGGCGACACTGTTATAGAAACAGCCGTTTGTTAAAGGATTCATATTTTTCAAATTATTCTTGTTGTCGAAATCCCCTTCATACCCCCCAAACTAAAATTAAATAATTTTTCTTATAAATTTCGGTGTTTTTCTTACAAAATATGAAACCCAAGTATTTTGTTAGACTTTATTAATACTAACAACTTCATATTAATGCAGATACTTAATCGTAAAGCAAAACAAACAAACAAAAATAAATTTCACAGGACACTAGAGATTATTAACTTAACAAATCTTCATCATTCTTTTTTTATAATAAAACTAAAACTGGAATGTTAAACTAAATTTAGTGGTTTTTATACTCTATAAATTTAAAATAATTCTACTCTATAATTTTTTTAATAAACTATTAAAGCTGTGTGGAGATTTAATGTGTGTCCAACACTGTTGACACTTTTCCAAGGAATGGAGGGAGAAACGGATGTAACCCATAACCAAACACGCACCATAACCAAACACGGGCATCCACTGAGCCTTGTTATGTTAACCCAATGCGAAAGGATTTTTTCACTTGATTTCCTTTAGAGTGTTACGAAATGAACTAAACTGTGACGTCCTTCGATTACAGATGAATTGATAACATCGACCTTCTTGCTGGATGATGATTGGGGAAGAACCAAAACTTATTCCCGTGTCGAAGGCCCTTGAGACAAGATGAAAAATTCTTTCATATTTTTTCTCTCATCTTAAGAAAAACCATTTGACCAAATATCATAAGAAAGTGTATAACTTTTTTACAATTTGATCTAAAGCCTTTGGAGGAAATGTTGCGTGTCTGCTATGGAGTTGTGAGTTAAACTGATTTCATTTGGCTTTAAAAGCTGCTATATATACACGCATTTCCCCATATTCTCTCTCGGTATTATGGTTAGAATACACACTGGGGGATTTGTTAAAAAAATGGAAAGAATTCTGACATTTCTAAACGGCTTGTTCGATAAAGATGCAATTTTATGTAGTCGTAGCTAAAATGTTGTGCTATCGACAGACCTCATTTTGGAGCCGCACAGTATCTACAGAAAGTTGCAACCCAGGCCATCAATTTTATGTAGTCGTAGCTAAAATGTTGTGCTATCGACAGACCTCATTTTGGAGCCGCACAGTATCTACAGAAAGTTGCAACCCAGGCCATCAGAAAAAGTTGAAACTTTGTCAAAGTTTGGACTTTGTTTCCACTGGTAATATATTTTGACATATTTGTGGCGCCACTTCAACCCACAGAAAACGTGTTCAGCAACTGAATTCTGTAACTTTTTAACGGTAAAAATTGGTAGTTAAATTGACAAATATTGGGAAATTGTAGCAAAATTTTATGAAAATTTAAATTGGCAATTTTCATAAAATATATAAAATATAATAACAATAATAATATAATACCGACTTTTATAGTTAAAAAGTTACAGCATTCCTGCCAGAAATCTAATTGTACATCTACTGTTCTGAAAATACTACAAAACAATTTTTTTTGTATTTATTAAAGTTTTCTGGTTTTTTTTTCAGTTAAATAAAGCACAATTAATTTTGAAAAAAATTATTAGTTTGATAACAAAAATACGCATTTTGTATTTCATTTACAAATACCATAGACCAAAGAACATGATGAAATAAAACAAAAATTATTTCGAACATTTTTTGTGTTTTTTATCTAAAAAAGAAAATCTGCGGTCTTATTGAATAACTCTGTATAAAGGATATATGAACAAGATTTGCAGCATTGCGGCTTGAGGAATATTTCCATTGGAAACAAAGTTCAAAATTTTATGTAAACTCTGATGGTTGAGGTTGTACAATTTAGGCTCCCGCTGTGACTCCAGTGGGTCTATCTATAGGGTCTATAGATATCTAATTTAAGAATTTTGATAGCGCAACACCTCAGTTATGTTTGTGTGACATTTCGTCTAGTCGGTAGTCTAGAACAAGTCGCTACGAAATGGTTAAATTATATCCAATTTTTTGGACAAATCCCCCACTGTGGAAGGTGATGGCAGGTAGTGAAATAGCTAAAATTATGGTTACTCGGTTTTTCTTTTTTTTTGTCCCTCCAATCTCATCCTAAATTATGGTTGGTCATTATCATTTACTACTTCTATCCCTTAATTTGTTATAGAGTCTAGTAGACTTTTTGCACTACCTGTTTTTTATTCTGTTGATTGCACTTTTCTTACTTCCATGTGGTGGTGGTTGTTTTTGAAATTTTCCTAAAAAGGTCATACACATAAATTGTTGTTTCTGTTATGGTTGGGAGTCATTTGTCCAACCGTATCACTAACGTCATTTTATATAATTAATGCAAGAATAAATACAAGAACAAAAAAGTTGGAAATCATTGTAGATATAATTAAAACTCAATTTAGGACAGTAGACGTGGTCTTTGATTATGGAGATATTCTCCCAATTTATATGTTAGCAAATTAACTAAAACTAATATTTTCATAGGAAAATATTTTCAGTTTCATGTTTGGAAAACTATAATCGTCGTCTCACTATGAAAGGAATTCTATGTGAGTAAAACTTCCTAATGAGGAGCTAGCTGTTCATGGCAACTTTTTAGATTCTATTTCTAGATTCTATACACGGAAAAATCTGTATTTTTTGGTTGTTTGGATGCCAAGAAAACGTGTTTTTAGCTTGCCACAAATACAATATAATTGTGTCCAAACACATTATGTTTGCTGTTCAATATTACATGCTGGAGGACACAATGGTTATAATATGTTATAATATATGTTGTTGTAACATGAAATTTTTTCTTCAATTCATGAAAAACGAAGCTCTGAGACATACAAGTGATAGATGGTCTGGAGGCACGAATTGCAAGACTATCAGACAAGTACGGCTAAGTTGTGGCCTAAATAGTACGCTAAACTTGATAGCCATTCCTATACAAGATATCTCTATGCTAGTAGCTGTGATCACTGGACACTGTTCAATAGGCAGACACGTGTCTAGACTTGAAATCTCAGCTCATGATTATTGCAAGTTGTGGGAATGAAGAGGAGTGTGAGAGTGTCGAACATCTCATATGCTACTGCCCGGCCTTTTGTATGAGTAGGACAAAATATGTATGATCTTACTTCATATTGGATCAAATAGACATTCGGTAACATAAGCTGAATGGTGTAAGGTACTTTCTGAAAAGTACTAATTGGTTCGCCAGGTACTAATGTATGTCTCATCTTCAGTCACATCCTGGAATATCGGGATGAAGATTTTTAAGGAGTCAAATTGGTAGTTAAATTGTCAAAATTCATACAATTTCAACAAAATGTACGAATTTTGTTAATATAACTACCGGTTTTTATCGTTAAATAGTTACAGAATTCCGGTGTGGTCCAATTTACAGGTTCTATGTTAGGGACGGAATATTACGTCCTCATAGGACTGGGTGTGTTAATACTGACAGCTATTTCTACCTATTCTAATATTCAAATTAGTTAAGTTAATAAGTTAGCTTATACTAGAATTTTTATCTGGGCAGCGACGAGAGTCTAAGTTGTCGTAAGTCGAGTTTGTGTCTTAAATCTTTTGTTTGAACTGAGATATTTGGAATGCTTGATTGCTAGATAAATTCCTGGGTGTTTTTCATATTTCAGTGGAAGATTGAAGAAATCGCCCGGGGTTGGATCCATTGAACCCCATTATATTTAAGATGGAAAATTTTTGTTTTCTTCTTTAACCAATCAAGTTATTTCCTTAGATAGAAAAGTTGAATTTAATTCTAGATAATTCCGCGAATTTGTCTTACAGTTTTTAGAAAATTGAGGGTCTTGAAATAATATGCATTTAAGACTTGAACTGGTTATAGAGAAGATAGGATTTCCTCTTTTAATTTGACTTAGGGCCATTCAATTGTGAGAAGCTCGCCCGTATCCCATCATGGGATGTAATAGCAATGTATTTATTTATTTTATTTAATTTCAAATTGATTACACTTTTGAGTTAAACCTGAATGTTTTCTTTTGAAATACTTTTCAGAATTATTTTGAAAACCTGAATATTTGTTCTTTGTTTTTAAAAAAAGTCAAATTGATTTTTTTTTTGAAAATCCTTTTTTGAAAATACTTGTACCTGCAAATTAAATTTTTGTTTTTGTTAAATGATAAGTCAAATGGGGTTTTGGGTGTTGGGTTGGGGTTTTATTTACAATAAATTTTTTTGTATTTTTTTTACTTAAAACTACAATATATTGGAATAATTATTTACTGTAAATGTTTCGTTTTTACAATATAAATTTTTAAAGCAAAACAAACAAACCGGAAGACTTTGGAAACTTAAAAATATTATTTTTATAAAAAACATTATTTTTTATAAAACACTTAAAGTACGGGAATTTCAAAATTCATCAAAGAATGATTATTTTAAAATTGGGAGATTTTAATTACAATTAACTTAGATTTAGTTGTTGTTTTTTCAAAATATGCTAGGGTGACAACAAACCAAACGTGCTGCAATGTAAACCCGTTCCCTATTACGAGTTTTACTGTACAGCCCGCCTAGTTAAGGTCGCTCCCCCAATGGCTTGTATTTTGAATATCACAGATGAGTTACAAAATTTCAATTAAAGCTTTTGTTTCTTTTTCACCAACTACCATTAGAAAACTTGTCGGATTTCTTTTACAACAGGATTGACGTGTTCGATTAGGCACACATGGCTACCAAACCAAATGAGCTAACGAATTCAATTAAGGTTTTGTGAGCAGGAAACCAAAAATTGACTTGTTAAAGCGGCGCAGGGCCATCTATAGCCGCAGGTTTGACGTCTCAACTTCCTTTTCAAGCAGCGAGATGGAAAAGCAGATGATGATGAAGGCGTTGATATGTCAAAGGATCTTAAGGGCCAAGACCTTCTTCGCTATAGTTTGCTGGCTGCTTACTCTTTGTGTCGTCTCGAATTTCTCTGGTCACGAATAATCTTCCAAATTAGCCCCTTTCTACGGCCATAGAAGCTAATTTTTCGAAGATGAGTTGTTAACACTGCAACGATGTGAACGGAACTGATTTCTTCCATCAACCAACGGCAGTATTTATACAAAAATGCTCTCTTAGGAAATGGTAAAAAATCCTTATCACTACCCTCCTACCCAGCATAGCAATTTTCCTAAAGGTCCCTGATAAAAACCACCACCAAATTTGTAGTTGAATTCTCGTTTAAGGGTGACTTTTTCTTAAATCTATTGGTTCTGTAGGAGTGTCTTAGAGATTTCAACCCCCGTGGTCATAAGATATGCTGTCGTCTAGTAGGAGTCATTAAAATGGCTGACCTTCAGCAATGAGTAGGTAGAGTCAATTTGTTTTTGTTAGTGCAACACAAATTGCTGTTGTGTTTATTTCCATTTCTTTTTAGTTTATTATCTTATTTCTTTTTAGTTTATTTTTAATTTCTTTTCTTTTTGTTTTAAGAGAGGTTTTCTCAAAAAAGGATGTCTTGCCAGGTCCTTAGAGATTTGTTTTCTTTAAGTGTTGCAGGGAGGCAGTTTCTTTTTCGTGATTTGTTTATTCATTAATGTAAATATTTGTTCTCATGCAAGTCACACTTATGTCTTGAAATCTTTTTAAATAATTTTTTTCCTATTCCCGAATCTGATAGTGGGGCAAGTGTTAAAGGGGACCATATTTTACGAAGACAAACCCAAAGGCGTAGGTGTAAACAAAAATCACAGCAGGTTCAATAAATTCTCTTTTTAAAGATTGTAAGAGATATTTGTCCATTGGAAATCTTTAGAGATTAAAAATTACTGTTTGAAGATTTGTCTTTGAAAAAAAAACGAGACCTCAAGCGAGGATAATGATGTGGAATTTGTACAGAAAATTCCATGTAATACAGAGATGCGAAAATTGTATTGGCATTGTAAAAGAGGGATGCTATGAAATGTAATCTGAAGGAAGTCCATTGAATTCTAATGGCTGAAAGTTAAATATCATTTGTTTAAGTCTCTTGTTTCAACACGAACTTCCTCAATATGAAATGCAAAATAGATGAAGCAAAATATAAGAAACCACACTGATATTTCCAACGTATTTTTATTGTTATATTTAAACACAAAAGGAAATCAGGTTACCTCAAGGTTATAGTAGGTAATTAGGCTTATACATTGACGGCTACAAATCAGATGGCAAGACATGGTTTGGGGTCTATTCTAAAGAGCTAGGTCTAGACAGACTATTGTACTGTCTTTCAGGCAAAAGTCGTGGCAATCGAAGAAGTTGACCTTTGGTTGCGACAAAAAGGTATAAACATCTACTCAGACAGTGAGTCACTGCAAGTTGTATTCCAGACTTCGAGAATTGTCCACAATAGCCGGTAATCTCTTAATGAGATGGCCAGGCAATTTGGTATTCACCTTATATGGGTGCGACATCACAGGATCATTGCAGAGAACCATAGGGCAGATGAGCTGGTTAGATAAAAACTATGTAAGGTATGACCCATACTGAATGCAAGCTTATGCTTAAAACCGAAGCTATCAGACATACGAATGATAGATGGTCGCGTGGCACAAATTTCAGGATAATAAGGCAAGTATGGCCAAGTTATGACCTAAATTGTACGCTAAACCTATTATATATTTCTAGACTTGACATCTCTATGCTGTTAACCGTGTTCTCTGGACACTGTGTAACAGGAGCACACGTCTAGGGTTGGAATCTCAGGTCATGATTACTGTAGGAGTTGTGAGGTTAAAGAAGATGATGGGAGCATTGCAAATCTCATAAGCTACTGCCCGGCCTTGTGTAAGAGTAGGACAAAATATCTGAGATCTTACTCCAAGTTGGATCCAACAAACATCCAGGAAGTTTAGCTGAATTACCTTATTACCTTTTTGTATAGTACTAAACGCAGAAAACTCTGTCTTTTGTTGTTGTCTGAATGCAAATATAACGTGTTTGTAGTTTGTATCGATCGATACTAATTCTCACATGCAGAATTGAGTTTGTATATATACGATTGATGATCAACCGATGGTATCAATTCAGGCACAGTAGTTAGGCATCTGATGATAAACTTGTCACGGAGTTTGAAACTAGTCATGCCAGTAACTGTGCTTAACTGAATTGTCTATTATTTTCAACAAAACCCAACCATTTTTAAATTAGAAAATGTTCCTGACTTGTAAGCTTGTAGTTTGAATCTCTCATACATTAACCAAAAACTAACAAAATCGGTCATAAAAATTCAAATTCAAATAAACGTAACTGACACTAGCCCGGTCATCGAAAAACCTATACCACGGAAAAATACAACTCTGTGATATAGATTAAAAAAAACTCACCTCAAAAGCAGTGCAACAATGCGAGAACGCATGAGGAAAAGAAGAACATGGTGGAAAAAAGCTGTCTGTTCTTGTTGTTGGAATTATAGGCCTTTCAATAAATGTGGATAATTAGGGACCGTTTTTCGGTGTGTATGCCATATATACACATATATGCCAATAATTTTGTTATTGCATATGAAATACATATATTACTTTTCAATTATCATTATTTGTACCTTTATTTTAGTTACTATCCTCCCAATCCTTATCAGCATTTCAAGAAGACGTCATATTGAAGAAATATGTTTAATTGATTGTAGTTTTCCATCATTTGTTCTACACATGGTCACCATATCTAAACCTTTTCTTGGTGCTTGTTTTCTAAATATAAAAATCTTCCAAATTACTAGATGACTTAAAAAAAACCCAAATTTCATTTCCAAACCAAACAACCCTAGAGCACGCATTGTCCCAAGGCATTTCCCAATGTCCGTCTGCAGCATATAACATAAATGTGTTAGATAAGGCAACACATGGTAAGAATCTGATGAAAAACTCTCAGTTGGCTTTGGCATCAATTGATAACACCCAGAGATAACACCACTGTGACAACAACAACAGCAACAAAAACTATTTTGACTATTTTGAAAAATAGAAAATTAAAACAACATTTGATTTAGTATGAGACGAACTAGAACCAAACATGCTACCGATGACCACGAACAAATTATCTAGTGTCTAAATTAAAAGCGAGAGAGAGAGAGAGAGAGAGCGCCTGGAGCAGACTTGGGTAGTTCTTGAATTACCAGGGCAGTTTGACAACTCCGTGACTGTTTGAGTAAAAGATTTTTTTCGGCAAAAGAATCTAATGTTGAATTTTGGCGATTTGCAGTAGCTGACAAGATTGACCGCTCCACACTTAAAACTTTCGGGGCTTTTTGAAGTCACGGGTCTATGATATAGATCGGCGCGTGAGTAAGTTTTGGCTCACGCAGCCTCCCGAAAGGAAGATGGTCACTCACGCACGAAGATCTTTTCGCTACTCACTTTTACGCACGCTCACGTGAGCGAAATTTGATCTTACTTACATTTACGCGTGACTCACGTAATTAATGGCAATCACGTAAAAATTATTCACCAAAATAAAACGGGCTTTTATTCATTGCTCTATTTTCAAACCAATTTTAAAAAATATAAACAAAACAATGATCCTAGAAAGTAGGTTGTTATCCAATAAGCACAAAGTCGGACTTGGATCCGGTATCATTCCGCCACATACGATTCGCTGATACGATTCGGGCCCGACATGTCGGATTTTTCTTTCTCTCATTCGATTCGGATACTGCTTGAGTCCGAAACATCGAATTACGCTATAAGTATTTGTATTTTATATTTTATATATTCCTTTCTTCATTTTATAACGGACATAATATTGGTGTATAAGTGTTTGTATAATTTAATTTTAAAACACTTTTTCATATCACACTCTCGGTAGAAATTTTAATCCGACATGATTTCGATACTGGATCTGATTTGATTTACACATCGGATGCGTTCTCGTTTCGACATCACATCCGATTTGATTTTGAGTTGGTTTCGTTCTAGTTTTCCGATCGGAACCGACCTCATTTCGAGATGGGATACAATAATCTCAGGAAATTCTGATGTCAACTGGCCACCAAGGTCATGGGATTTAACGCTGTGCGTTTTTTTCTTTGGGGTTTTGTGAAATCTGGGTTTTATGCGAATAAAGCAGAAACAATTCGTGAGCTCAAATCCGAGACCCAACGTGTCATCCGTGAGATACAGCAACATCTCTGTGAAAAGGTCATGGAAAATTTCGTGAAAAGAGTAATGGTCTGTCATAAGAGTCGTGGGGACCGTTTGACGGATATTTTATTCCATATATAATCGTAGCATGTCTTCTTTGCAATCCAATACAAAAATCACAACTATCTCAGAAAATACGTGTTTTTATTCTAAAATGAAAAAGTGTATTCTTACTGAGACACATTTAGTAGATTCGAAAAAATAACTTAAGCGTCGGTAGCGTTTCTGTTGTCTGGTTGTGTCTGAACTCTACATCATCATCCAAACTCAATCTCCAATCTCTTTAAACGGCGTAGCAGTATAAATGGTGTTGGCAGAACTTGGAGAAATTCAGTTTTACTCAAGTTCTTCAATCATTAGCATTGGAAGTATTTCCAAAATCCCAAAGAGAAAACCGGAATTTTTATAAAGCAAATCAGAAAATGTTTGAAGATTCTTCACAAAATAAATTCAAGAAGTGGAAACATAGTGATGTGATTAAAGATGTCTGGAGGAGGCTGAAAAAGTCCAAAATCAGTCAGAATGTATCAAAGGCCTTAAAGTGGTTGCCAACATTTCGTTGCATCATCCGCGACTTTGAGAACTCAGAAGTACTGGTGGAAAATTCATCTGGCCGACGGAAGCATCAACGTGTCTATGGCTTATGTGTAAAAATCCCTATTAGCCAAACTTGTATGGCCCGGTTTCCCTCAGTTTATAAGGGAAATAAAACACACTATTTTCAATCAATAACATACATATATTATTGATTTTAGATAATATTTTCCCTTTCCTTTTACGAGCTTGTATCCCTATTCGGAAATGTTTGCTTTCTGCAAATGTTTATTTAATATTTTTTGAAGAAAAATTTACAATTAGCATAATATTTTAAAATTGGCGAATTTTGTTTTGTTTTTTAATTTTTATTTATTTAATGAAAAGTTATTTTATTTTTAAAACATATGTTAATTTTTTAACAACATTCTTCGGGGTTTGGTTTATTTTTTTAAATTTAGTCAAACGTATTTTTTTTGTAACATTTATATTTGTTGTAAATTTTCTATTTTTTAAAGTTAGTAAAATTTAATTTTTTCCTGTGTTTGTTTAAGCTCAGGACCATTTTAATATAATTTAAATTTAAATATTTGTTTCTATTTTCTAGTTTGTTATATCTTATTTTAATTTAATATTTTTTGTTTTATTAGTTTTAGTAAAAATGTTCGTTCTCTAGTAACAATTTCAGCATTATTATGCAACTTTAAGGTTATTTATTATATAAATTTTGTTAACTTTTCTATAAACAAATGTATTCCAAATGATAGTTTAGCTGTGTAAACATGAATTTTAGCTTTAAGGTAAAAATGTCTTCCGGTTTGTTAAATTTGTTTTTAGACATAAAAATAAAATCAAAATATTTTAAAATTGTCTAAATGTCTCCCATATTTTCTAGATCAATTAGGCTTCGTCATTGAAGTGGAAAAAGAAGGTATTACATCCGTCCATCTAACTATACGAGTAATATTCGGATGTAGGGTATCAAAAATTAGTAAAATCGCTAAGGGGGTTCTAGGGCTATGAAACAAGGTTCCACCATTAACCACGGTCGGAGGGAATGGGTACCGATCGTTTACCCTTTACCCACAGGGTATCACCATTACCCATTACCCACAGGTTATGGGTAATATAATGGGTAGTTACTAGAGTGTCCAAAATACCAGCAGTTTTTAAAACTGCTCGAAAACTCAGTTTTTCCAGAAATCGGTTTTCGGTTTTAAATTTTGGCAAAAACCGGTGGAACCGGTATTTTGGTTTTTTTTGAGTTAAATTAAATTACACATGTAGCACTTCCAATACATTTATTTAGCGACCATTTCATATACGTATTTTTGTTTAAAACTCAAAATGTTTCAACTCTATTTAAATTTGACAAACACGTTTTACTTTTAAATTTAAATTTAAATTTAAGATGTAAAAGTTTTTTTAGAATTCATATTATACTGATTTAAATTTCCAAACCAAATTCCAAATTTTAGAGAGATTTTCGTGTATGAAAATCGTATTAAGTTCAAAACAATTATTGTAAAATAATGTACGTTTTGAAATTTGAAAACAAATTAAAATTTTTAGTCAAATCTGAGAATTATTTTGATATTTGAATAAAAAAATTCTTTGGAAATGCCATTTAGAATTTACTGAAGCATAAAATCATATTTGAAAATAGAAATCATATTTCAAAATTTCATTAAAATTCATTAATTATTATATTTTTACCGCAAACCGACGGCTAAGCGGTTAACCGACGACAAATATCCAGTTTTCCGGTTGTTCGAAAATTGGGTTATTTAAAAACCCGGCACACGGTTAATAGCAAAAAACCCGGTTAACCGATGATTATCCTATTGCCTACCCTACCTATTGCCTACAGGATATTGTGAAAATAATGGATAGTTCCCCATGACGATGGGGAATTACCCATCACGATCACCTATTAGCCACAGGGTGGGTAAACGGTAGTGATGTGCGGTTCCGCGTATATAAAGAACCGGTTATATCGAGTCCGGTTCCGAGAAGAACCGGGTATTTGGAATGGTTCCGGTTCTCAGCAAATTGCTGACCCAAAGAGGCTTAAGGGAAATATCTTAGAAGAAAATAAAATTTTATAAAAATACACATTTTCTGTCGAGTCAAGTTCCGAGAAGAACCGGGTATTTGGACCGGTTCCGAGGAGAACTGGGTTTTGTGACCGGTTCCGAGAAGAACCGGGTATTTTGACTGACCGGGTATTACTGATTCTCAGCAAATTGCTGTCCCAAAGAGGCTGAAGGGAAGTATCTTATTATAAAATTTGATGAAAATACACATTTTCGTAACCCCATAGGTTAATACTTTTGGTTCATTTGGAAACGAGTCCTCTTATTCAGGAACCGTTTTACGGCTCTTTTCAACCTGTTTTTCAGTTCCTGTAGAATCGTTTTTCGGTCTTTTTGGAAAGGTTTTCGGTTCTTTTGAAACCATTTTTCGGTTCTTAAAGAACCGTTTTCGGTTCATTTTGACCCGTCTTTCGGTTCTTGTAAGCGCCGGTCCGGTCGGTTCCTGTATTTTTTATAGAAAATATGGAATACTAAGAAAAATCATATATATCTCGAAAACGGAGCGTCCAATCTAAATAGCAAGCAATGTTTGGAAGTTTATAATGGGTTTTGATAAAGTGGTGCAATCGGTATGAACGATTTTTTCTTCTTCAAAAAATCGCAAAAATACAAAATGTTGACCTCTAAATATTAATACTAAAACTTTCTCAAATAAAAAATCGCTAAAACGCTCATTTGTCCATATCTAGGAAGCAATTCCAAGCAATTTGCGCCCACTAGCAAATTTTTGCGGAGAACTTTTTATCAAAAAATCGCCAAAATAAGAAAGTCGTGAAAGTAAAAAATCGAAATTTGTGCGTCCAATCGCAAAAATAGTATATTAAATTTCTCACGAATTGCTTGGAAGATATCAGCCTTTGGGATGTCGATCGTTTCTGGATTATTCGCATAGCATCGGTTTTCAATGGCACCTTACATGAAAAACTCCGCCAAGATGTCTGAAAACACGATTACCGAACTTAGTGCGCAAAAGATCGATTATTTGATGAGCTTGGTTCGTCATTATACTCACACCAAAGATTATCCAAGTTCATATCTTCGATTTCAGCCCTTAAAAAGTCCGTAATCATGATTCTGTAGCGCTCGCCGTGGATGCATTGGCTTCTCGACAATGACCAGCGGGTTTTGAGATTCCCAAATGCGCCAATTTGGTTTGAAGACATAGCCACCGTGATGAAAATGCGCCTCGTGAGAAAATATGAGTTTTCGGCTAAAGTCCATGTCCGATTAGAGTTTGCAATATTCGCAATATTTCCCAACGTTGATATGCCGTAAAACTACTCATTTTAGTTCGCGGGGGTGTGGTACTGCCTGATAGTCAATATTTCGAAGAGAAAAAAATCTATCGGTGTCAAAATAACATATAATATAAAAAGATACCTGTATTTGGACCACCCGTTACATTTATATTTTCGATTCGAGCAACTAAAGTCAACTCTCATGATTTGGTTTCCTAAGGTTCTAAAGACTTTTTTTCGGTCCGGTTTTTGTTTCTCAGTCAATAATGTATCAACTTTAGGCAGTAGTTCCTGGCAAATGCTCTTTGGCACAACGGTCGCTACACCAACACGTTTAGTTACTTCTCTGACACGGCGGTAACAATAACAACCGGAATGCTCCATCAATAGACTACCTCGCAATCACGTACGAGTATCATTCACACAATGCTCTACCATTAATACGAGTATTTTGTCTTGTTAGGAGATTAATCAATTTATATTGTTTGTTTCCAATTCGCCTTGAATTCAACATAATTAATTTGAGAATTTCATTATTCATGATATTATTTTTGTGTTTAGCATCGATTTAAGTTATTGATTTTTTGTATTTAGTTTTAAATTTATTTATAGTTCGTCTATTTTAAATAATTCGCTGTTATCGTTAACTTGTGCATATATTAGAGATGGGCGCGAGTCATGAGATTGCTGTGAATCACGCGTGAGTCTGAGTAGGATCAAAAGTTTATTACCTGAGACTGCGTGAAAGTGAGTAGCGAAAAAAAATTTGCTTGCGTGAGTTCAATCTTTGCGTGAGCGAGTGTGCATGAGTACTACTACCGCGAGATTTACGTTTATTAATTTGGATTTTCTTACTACTTTGTTAAAAACAGTATTTCTTCATTTCCACTTACAAAACTTCACTAATCATCTTATGTATTTTTACATCTCGAAGAATACTAGTGGAAACAATAACCAGACTTCGTTGAGATAAACGTTCCTATTGAACAACGCTTAGTTTGTTTGCTAAATTTATTTAAAAAGACATTCAATTTAACTTCGGTTTTTTTTAAGTGTAGTAGTATCAAGTGGTAGCAGTAGTATCGTGTGCGCGGCTCGTGTACATGAGAACGGGGGTTCCATCCCTACTCAGACCATCTTACATTTCTTTCGACGACGGTCACCTCGCTTAGTGACAGCGACACTATCGAATTCCGTTCAAAACCGATGAAAAACTGTAGCTCCCCATCAGTGAGTGTAAAACTAGAATGCGCACAGCTCAGTGACTGTGAGAAGCTCTCCCCAATCCCTTCAGGCATTGTAATGGGAAATCATTGTTGTTGTTGTTATAACTAGTAGTATCAAAGACGTGAATTTGATTCTATTAAACATAATTAACAATTTACTTTTTACGAACTTTGTTTTGGATACATTTTTTAATATTGGTCTGAATATGAAGCAAATGGTTCATGTAAAAATCAACATTTCAGTTTTATGGGTAATGTTTACGTGATTATCGTGAATCACGCGTGATTCACACGTAACTGTGAGTAGGATCAAATCTGGCTCACGTGGGCGTGCGTCAACGTGAGTAGCGAAAATATATTCGCGAGTGAGTGAGCATCTTCCTTTCGTGAATGTGCGTGAGAGTGAGCCAGAACTCACCCACGCGCACATCTCTAGTATAAATCAGGTGTTTAATTAAGAGTTATATTATGATTTAAATGCAACTCAGATCTATGACAGCAATTATTTGTGATACGTCAATGTGTGTTTTATATTATTTCAGACAATTTCTACTACAGGCTTTGGCAAACTTAGTCATGGAGTGATACTCAGATGAAAAACGCCTAAAAATGATCCAAACGTTTTATGAAAATGGATTTTCTGCAAGAAGTGCTCTTCACACATTGTGTGATTTTTTGAGCAACATGTTAGCCAAAATCAGCCCTTTGCTGCAGAAATTCGAAATTAGATTAGATTGTTCAGCATGCAAAAATTGTGCATGTAGTGGTACCATCGGTAGATCATAAATCGTATATATAAAGGGTAAAAGTGCACGAAATTTGACATTTTTTTCCTGTGCAAAGGGCAGCTCTGAAATTTAACAGCGGTCGTATAAGAATTTTTCCGATTATGAAAAATGGAGCGATGGACAAGGGAAGAATGCATCATAATTGCGAAAACACGTTACAAAACTGGAAAAAGTGATGGTGAGACCTGTCGCAAACTTCGCGGATATTTCGGTTGTGGAAATGTACTCAATATGTCAACAAGTCGAAAAGTGAAAATAGATCGATTATGAGCAGTAATTGTCCTGTCCGGTCTCTCGAAAACATTTCTGCTGTAAACGAAAGTGTCGTTGAAAATCCGGGAACATCAACTCAGCATCGCTCGCAATAACTTAAAGGTTCACGAAGCAGGGCCTGTGATTAGAGCCGCTGGGGCCATTTGCCGTCTGTTTCATTCTATACTTAATCGGAATATGTCTACTTTGCAAATGCATTAAAAATATCACAACGCGGTCAAAAAATATACGTCTTATTTTTAAATTAAATCGTGCACTTTTATTGGGACATCCATTACAAACTAGCAATAAAATACACATATGCGAAGTATACATCGGTCGAAGTTTCTTCAGTACCAACACTGAAAGTCAATTTTTGTTAGTCACCAAATTTTAGTTTTGTTTTAAACTATAACAAGATTTTATGATGCACTTTAGCGAGTTAATAAACATTTCTAAAAAACAGAATTGGCATCTGCACATTGATTTCATTTCAAAACAATTTTTTCATACAAAAACATTTGTACAAACATTTGGCTGGCGCCCAGATTCATTTTATGTAGATCGGTGTTATCTATGCTTCCCTAAATCTGCATAACTGTACATTTTATAAAATACATACATACATATCATCGGATTTTTCGACTTGCAGTGGCAGTTGAAAATGTTAACAAAGTATTTGTGATTTTCTATTTGCAGATTCAGTTGCCAATCTTCACAAAGGAATATGTCTATATCCTTTGCAACATAATCAGGACAAACTGTTCCCTGGAAAACAAAGTGAAATTACTCGCACAATTTCAATAGCAACAACTAACTTACCACACTTAGTTTAGTCCGAAATTCAAATGGTGCCGGTAAAATTACTTTTTTTGGAAAAAGTTTTGTGCAGGTACACAAACATTTGCAAGACGCTGAAAATTCTGCGTAAAGACGCACAGTCATAAAACCCTTGGAAAAACCATGGTACCATGAAACTAAATATTACCAAGAGACATAAATGCCATAAAGGGATTTCAACTACTTGGATTTTGAAATATTTTTGGGATTTTATTACCGGTTACAAGACAATTCGTTCCACAGCTAAATTATATTTTAGCGTAAGACGAACAGTTTTTTTCAAACAACTACGTGTTGAAACGACAGTTTTGAAATCACACCTTAATACACATAAAATAACAAACGAAATTACAATGATCATTTTCTGGGCTAAAATATGTCGTTGAATATTTTACTGGAAACAAAACTCACCAGAAATCATGAAAGATATCATGTTCCTAGTCGTATTCAAAAGACTTAAGACGCGACCTTTGAAATAATATAAACAATATGATTAGGGTTTGTAGTTAATTTTAATATACATTTTTATATTTTCGAACGACGACAACAGCAAAGATTCTTAAAACAACTACTTATATTTTACAAAAAGAACTGTTAACTTAAAACTAAAATGGAAGACAGAGGTTCAACAATAAACTTTACTTAATTGCTAAAAGTAAATATTGCACACATGTTACTTAATATTAGAAAATACAATATTCTACAATTTATTTATTTTACAATATTTTAATCAGAGACGATACAGGAAATACTTTATAAAAAATAAAGTTGTTTATTTTATAACTTAATTATAAAAATAAATACTGCACTTGGTTTATAAAATTTGTACTAATAGTTTTGTAAAGAACGATAAATATTTTATAAAGGTAAAGCAATTATTCTTATGAATAATGACATAAAATTCCACAAAAGTTATATTGCATGAAAAACGAATTTGTGCAAAAAAAATTTACAAATATTTTAAAATCCAAGAAAATTTGTACATCATTTCACAAAAGTTCAATGTTGGCCGATGAAACCTTTAAATAATTTTACAACATTTCACAAAAGTCCCATGTTGGCTAAAGAATTCTTTAGATAATTTTACAACATTTTACAAAAGTTCTATGTTGGCTAAAGAATTCTTTAAATAATTTTACAACATTTTACAAATGTTCTATGTTGTTTACAACAATCTATGAATAATTTTACAACATTGCACAAAAGTTCTATGTTGGCAAAAGAATTCCTTAGATTATTTTACAACATTTTACAAATGTTCTATGTTATTTAAAACAACCTACAAATAGTTTTACAACATTTCACAAAAGTTCTATGTTGGCTAAAGAATTCCTTAGATAATTTTACAACATTTCACAAAAGTTTTATGTTGGCTAAAGAATTCTTTATATAATTTTAGAACATTTTACAAAAGTTCTATGTTGGCTAAAGAATTCTTTATATAATTTTACAACATTTCACAAAAGTTCTATGTTGGCTAAAGAATTCTTTAAATAATTTTACAACATTTCACAAAAGTTTTATGTTGGCTAAAGAATTCTTTAGATAATTTTACAACATTGCACAAAAGTTCTATGTTAGCAAAAGAATTCCTTAGATTATTTTACAACATTTTACAAATGTTCTATGTTATTTAAAACAACCTACAAATAGTTTTACAACATTTTACAACATTTCACAAAAGTTCTATGTTAGCTAAAGAATTCCTTAGATAATTTTACAACATTTCACAAAAGTTGTATGTTGGCTAAAGAATTCTTTAGATAATTTTACAACATTTTACAAATGTTCTATGTTGTTTAAAACAATCTATAAATAATTTTACAACATTTCACAAAAGTTCTATGTTGGCTAAAGAATTCTTTAGATAATTTTACAACATTTCACAAAAGTTCTATGTTGGCTAATAAAATCCTTGAATAATTTTACAACATTTTACAAATATTCTATGTTGTTTACAACAATCTATGAATAATTTTACAACATTGCACAAAAGTTCTATGTTGGCAAAAGAATTCCTTAGATTATTTTACAACATTTTACAAATGTTCTATGTTATTTAAAACAACCTACAAATAGTTTTACAACATTTCACAAAAGTTCTATGTTGGCTAAAGAATTCTTTAGATAATTTTACAACATTTTACAAATGTTCTATGTTGTTTAAAACAATCTATAAATAATTTTACAACATTTCACAAAAGTTCTATGTTGGCTAAAGAATTCTTTAGATAATTTTACAACATTTCACAAAAGTTCTATGTTGGCTAAAGAATTCTTTAGATAATTTTAGAACATTTTACAAAAGTTCTATGTTGGCTAAAGAATTCTTTATATAATTTTACAACATTTCACAAAAGTTCTATGTTGGTTAACGAAATCTATAAACAATTTTACAACATTTCACAAAAGTTCTATGTTGGCCAAAGAATTCCTTAGATAATTTTACAACATTTTACAAATGTTCTATGTTGTTTAAAACAATCTACAAATAGTTTTACAACATTTCACAAAAGTTCTATGTAGGGTGGTAGTAAAATCCTTGAATAATTTTACAACATTTCACAAAAGCTCTATGTTGGCTAAAGAATACTTTAGATAATTTTAAAACATTTTACAAATGTTCTATGTTGTTTAAAACAATCTACAAATAATTTTACAACATTTCACAAAAGTTCTATGTTGGGTGGTAGTAAAATCCTTGAATAATTTTACAACATTTCACAAAAGTTCTATGTTGGCTAAAGAATACTTTAGATAATTTTAAAACATTTTACAAACGTTCTATGTTGTTTAAAACAATCTCTAAATAATTTTACAACATTTCACAAAAGTTCTATGTTGGGTGGTAGTAAAATCCTTGAATAATTTTACAACATTTCACAAAAGTTCTATGTTGGCTAAAGAATACTTTAGATAATTTTAAAACATTTTACAAACGTTCTATGTTGTTTAAAACAATCTCTAAATAATTTTACAACATTTCACAAAAGTTCTATGTTGGGTGGTAATAAAATCCTTGAATAATTTTACAACATTTCACAAAAGTTCTATGTTGGGTGGTAATAAAATCCTTGAATAATTTTACAACATTTCACAAAAGTTCTATGTTGGCTAAAGAATACTTTAGATAATTTTAAAACATTTTACAAACGTTCTATGTTGTTTAAAACAATCTCTAAATAATTTTACAACATTTCACAAAAGTTCTATGTTGGGTGGTAGTAAAATCCTTGAATAATTTTACAACATTTCACAAAAGTTCTATGTTGGGTGGTAATAAAATCCTTGAATAATTTTACAACATTTCACAAAAGTTCTATGTTGGGTGGTAATAAAATCCTTGAATAATTTTACAACATTTCAAAAAAGTTCTATGTTGGCTAAAGAATACTTTAGATAATTTTAAAACATTTTACAAACGTTCTATGTTGTTTAAAACAATCTCTAAATAATTTTACAACATTTCACAAAAGTTCTATGTTGGGTGGTAATAAAATCCTTGAATAATTTTACAACATTTCACAAAAGTTCTATGTTGGGTGGTAATAAAATCCTTGAATAATTTTACAACATTTCACAAAAGTTCTATGTTGGCTAAAGAATACTTTAGATAATTTTAAAACATTTTACAAATGTTCTATGTTGTTTACAACAATCTCTAAATAATTTTACAACATTTCACAAAAGTTCTATGTTGGGTGGTAGTAAAATCCTTGAATAATTTTACAACATTTCACAATTGTTCTATGTTGGCTAAAGAATACTTTAGATAATTTTAAAACATTTTACAAACGTTCTATGTTGTTTAAAACAATCTATAAATAATTTTACAACATTTCACAAAAGTTTTATGTTGGGTGGTAATAAAATCCTTGAATAATTTTACAACATTTCACAAAAGTTCTATGTTGGGTGGTAATAAAATCCTTGAATAATTTTACAACATTTCACAAAAGTACTATGTTGGCTAAAGAATACTTTAGATAATTTTAAAACATTTTACAAACGTTCTATGTTGTTTAAAACAATCTCTAAATAATTTTACAACATTTCACAAAAGTTCTATGTTGGCTAAAGAATACTTTAGATAATTTTAAAACATTTTACAAACGTTCTATGTTGTTTAAAACAATCTATAAATAATTTTACAACATTTCACAAAAGTTTTATGTTGGGTGGTAATAAAATCCTTGAATAATTTTACAACATTTCACAAAAGTTCTATGTTGGGTGGTAATAAAATCCTTGAATAATTTTACAACATTTCACAAAAGTTCTATGTTGGCTAAAGAATACTTTAGATAATTTTAAAACATTTTACAAACGTTCTATGTTGTTTAAAACAATCTCTAAATAATTTTACAACATTTCACAAAAGTTCTATGTTGGGTGGTAATAAAATCCTTGAATAATTTTACAACATTTCACAAAAGTTCTATGTTGGGTGGTAATAAAATCCTTGAATAATTTTACAACATTTCACAAAAGTTCTATGTTGGCTAAAGAATACTTTAGATAATTTTAAAACATTTTACAAACGTTCTATGTTGTTTAAAACAATCTCTAAATAATTTTACAACATTTCACAAAAGTTCTATGTTGGGTGGTAGTAAAATCCTTGAATAATTTTACAACATTTCACAAAAGTTCTATGTTGGCTAAAGAATACTTTAGATAATTTTAAAACATTTTACAAACGTTCTATGTTGTGTAAAACAATCTACAAATAATTTTACAACATTTCAAAAAAGTTCTATGTTGGCTAAAGAATACTTTAGATAATTTTAAAACATTTTACAAACGTTCTATGTTGTTTAAAACAATCTACAAATAATTTTACAACATTTCACAAAAGTTCTATGTTGGGCGGTAGTAAAATCCTTGAATAATTTTACAACATTTCACAAAAGTTCTATGTTGGGTGGTAATAAAATCCTTGAATAATTTTACAACATTTCACAAAAGTTCTATGTTGGGTGGTAGTAAAATCCTTGAATAATTTTACAACATTTCACAAAAGTTCTATGTTGGCTAAAGAATACTTTAGATAATTTTAAAACATTTTACAAACGTTCTATGTTGTTTAAAACAATCTACAAATAATTTTACAACATTTCAAAAAAGTTCTATGTTGGCTAAAGAATACTTTAGATAATTTTAAAACATTTTACAAACGTTCTATGTTGTTTAAAACAATCTACAAATAATTTTACAACATTTCACAAAAGTTCTATGTTGGGTGGTAGTAAAATCCTTGAATAATTTTACAACATTTCACAAAAGTTCTATGTTGGCTAAAGGATACTTTAGATAATTTTAAAACATTTTTCAACCGTTCTATGTTGTTTAAAACAATCTACAAATAATTTTACAACATTTCACAAAAGTTCTATGCTGGGTGGTAATAAAATCCTTGAATAATTTTACAACATTTCACAAAAGTTCTATGTTGGGTGGTAATAAAACCCTTGAATAATTTTACAACATTTCACAAAAGTTCTATGTTGGCTAAAGAATACTTTAGATAATTTTAAAACATTTTACATATGTTCTATGTTGTTTAAAACAATCTATAAATAATTTTACAACATTTCACAAAAGTTCTATGTTGGGTAGTAATAAAATCCTTGAATAATTTTACAACATTTCACAAAAGTTCTATGTTGGGTGGTAATAAAACCCTTGAATAATTTTACAACATTTCACAAAAGTTCTATGTTGGCTAAAGAATACTTTAGATAATTTTAAAACATTTTACAAACGTTCTATGTTGTTTAAAACAATCTATAAATAATTTTACAACATTTCACAAAAGGTCTATGTTGGGTGGTAATAAAATCCTTGAATAATTTTACAACATTTCACAAAAGTTCTATGTTGGGTGGTAATAAAATCCTTGAATAATTTTACAACATTTCACAAAAGTTCTATGTTGGCTAAAGAATACTTTAGATAATTTTAAAACATTTTACAAACGTTCTATGTTGTTTAAAACAATCTATAAATAATTTTACAACATTTCACAAAAGTTCTATGTTGGGTGGTAATAAAATCCTTGAATAATTTTACAACATTTCACAAAAGTTCTATGTTGGGTGGTAGTAAAATCCTTGAATAATTTTACAACATTTCACAAAAGTTCTATGTTGGGTGGTAATCAAATCCTTGAATAATTTTACAACATTTCACAAAAGTTCTATGTTGGCTAAAGAATACTTTAGATAATTTTAAAACATTTTACAAACGTTCTATGTTGTTTAAAACAATCTATAAATAATTTTACAACATTTCACAAAAGTTCTATGTTGGGTGGTAATAAAATCCTTGAATAATTTTACAACATTTCACAAAAGTTCTATGTTGGGTGGAAATAAAATCCTTGAATAATTTTACAACATTTCACAAAAGCTCTATGTTGGCTAAAGAATACTTTAGATAATTTTAAAACATTTTACAAACGTTCTATGTTGTTTAAAACAATCTATAAATAATTTTACAACATTTCACAAAAGTTCTATGTTGGGTGGTAATAAAATCCTTGAATAATTTTACAACATTTCACAAAAGTTCTATGTTGGGTGGTAATAAAATCCTTGAATAATTTTACAACATTTCACAAAAGTTCTATGTTGGCTAAAGAATACTTTAGATAATTTTAAAACATTTTACAAACGTTCTATGTTGTTTAAAACAATCTATAAATAATTTTACAACATTTCACAAAAGTTCTATGTTGGGTGGTAATAAAATCCTTGAATAATTTTACAACATTTCACAAAAGTTCTATGTTGGGTGGTAATAAAATCCTTGAATAATTTTACAACATTTCACAAAAGTTCTATGTTGGGTGGTAATAAAATCCTTGAATAATTTTACAACATTTCACAAAAGTTCTATGTTGGGTGGTAATAAAATCCTTGAATAATTTTACAACATTTCACAAAAGTTCTATGTTGGCTAAAGAATACTTTAGATAATTTTAAAACATTTTACAAACGTTCTATGTTGTTTAAAACAATCTATAAATAATTTTACAACATTTCAAAAAAAATTCTATGTTGGGTGGTAATAAAATCCTTGAATAATTTTACAACATTTCACAAAAGTTCTATGATGGGTGGTAATAAAATCCTTGAATAATTTTACAACATTTCACAAAAGTTCTATGTTGGGTGGTAATAAAATCCTTGAATAATTTTACAACATTTCACAAAAGTTCTATGTTGGCTAAAGAATACTTTAGATAATTTTAAAACATTTTACAAACGTTCTATGTTGTTTAAAACAATCTCTAAATAATTTTACAACATTTCACAAAAGTTCTATGTTGGGTGGTAATAAATTCCTTGCATAATTTTACAACATTTCACAAAAGTTCTATGTTGGGTGGTAGTAAAATCCTTGAATAATTTTACAACATTTCACAAAAGTTCTATGTTGGGTGGTAATAAAATCCTTGAATAATTTTACAACATTTCACAAAAGTTCTATGTTGGGTGGTAATAAAATCCTTGAATAATTTTACAACATTTCACAAAAGTTCTATGTTGGCTAAAGAATACTTTAGATAATTTTAAAACATTTTACAAACGTTCTATGTTGTTTAAAACAATCTATAAATAATTTTACAACATTTCACAAAAGTTCTATGTTGGGTGGTAATAAAATCCTTGAATAATTTTACAACATTTCACAAAAGTTCTATGTTGGGTGGTAATAAAATCCTTGAATAATTTTACAACATTTCACAAAAGTTCTATGTTGGCTAAAGAATACTTTAGATAATTTTAAAACATTTTACAAACGTTCTATGTTGTTTAAAACAATCTCTAAATAATTTTACAACATTTCACAAAAGTTTTATGTTGGCTAAAGAATTCTTTAGATAATTTTACAACATTGCACAAAAGTTCTATGTTAGCAAAAGAATTCCTTAGATTATTTTACAACATTTTACAAATGTTCTATGTTATTTAAAACAACCTACAAATAGTTTTACAACATTTTACAACATTTCACAAAAGTTCTATGTTAGCTAAAGAATTCCTTAGATAATTTTACAACATTTCACAAAAGTTGTATGTTGGCTAAAGAATTCTTTAGATAATTTTACAACATTTTACAAATGTTCTATGTTGTTTAAAACAATCTATAAATAATTTTACAACATTTCACAAAAGTTCTATGTTGGCTAAAGAATTCTTTAGATAATTTTACAACATTTCACAAAAGTTCTATGTTGGCTAATAAAATCCTTGAATAATTTTACAACATTTTACAAATATTCTATGTTGTTTACAACAATCTATGAATAATTTTACAACATTGCACAAAAGTTCTATGTTGGCAAAAGAATTCCTTAGATTATTTTACAACATTTTACAAATGTTCTATGTTATTTAAAACAATCTATAAATAATTTTACAACATTTCACAAAAGTTTTATGTTGGGTGGTAATAAAATCCTTGAATAATTTTGCAACATTTCACAAAAGTTCTATGTTGGCTAAAGAATACTTTAGATAATTTTACAACATTTCACAAAAGTTCTATGTTGGCTAAAGAATTCTTTAGATAATTTTACAACATTTCACAAAAGTTCTATGTTGGCTAAAGAATTCTTTAGATAATTTTACAACATTTTACAAATGTTCTATGTTGTTTAAAACAATCTATAAATAATTTTACAACATTTCACAAAAGTTCTATGTTGGCTAAAGAATTCTTTAGATAATTTTACAACATTTCACAAAAGTTCTATGTTGGCTAAAGAATTCTTTAGATAATTTTAGAACATTTTACAAAAGTTCTATGTTGGCTAAAGAATTCTTTATATAATTTTACAACATTTCACAAAAGTTCTATGTTGGTTAACGAAATCTATAAACAATTTTACAACATTTCACAAAAGTTCTATGTTGGCCAAAGAATTCCTTAGATAATTTTACAACATTTTACAAATGTTCTATGTTGTTTAAAACAATCTACAAATAGTTTTACAACATTTCACAAAAGTTCTATGTAGGGTGGTAGTAAAATCCTTGAATAATTTTACAACATTTCACAAAAGTTCTATGTTGGCTAAAGAATACTTTAGATAATTTTAAAACATTTTACAAATGTTCTATGTTGTTTAAAACAATCTACAAATAATTTTACAACATTTCACAAAAGTTCTATGTTGGGTGGTAGTAAAATCCTTGAATAATTTTACAACATTTCACAAAAGTTCTATGTTGGCTAAAGAATACTTTAGATAATTTTAAAACATTTTACAAACGTTCTATGTTGTTTAAAACAATCTCTAAATAATTTTACAACATTTCACAAAAGTTCTATGTTGGGTGGTAGTAAAATCCTTGAATAATTTTACAACATTTCACAAAAGTTCTATGTTGGCTAAAGAATACTTTAGATAATTTTAAAACATTTTACAAACGTTCTATGTTGTTTAAAACAATCTCTAAATAATTTTACAACATTTCACAAAAGTTCTATGTTGGGTGGTAATAAAATCCTTGAATAATTTTACAACATTTCACAAAAGTTCTATGTTGGGTGGTAATAAAATCCTTGAATAATTTTACAACATTTCACAAAAGTTCTATGTTGGCTAAAGAATACTTTAGATAATTTTAAAACATTTTACAAACGTTCTATGTTGTTTAAAACAATCTCTAAATAATTTTACAACATTTCACAAAAGTTCTATGTTGGGTGGTAGTAAAATCCTTGAATAATTTTACAACATTTCACAAAAGTTCTATGTTGGGTGGTAATAAAATCCTTGAATAATTTTACAACATTTCACAAAAGTTCTATGTTGGGTGGTAGTAAAATCCTTGAATAATTTTACAACATTTCAAAAAAGTTCTATGTTGGCTAAAGAATACTTTAGATAATTTTAAAACATTTTACAAACGTTCTATGTTGTTTAAAACAATCTCTAAATAATTTTACAACATTTCACAAAAGTTCTATGTTGGGTGGTAATAAAATCCTTGAATAATTTTACAACATTTCACAGAAGTTCTATGTTGGGTGGTAATAAAATCCTTGAATAATTTTACAACATTTCACAAAAGTTCTATGTTGGCTAAAGAATACTTTAGATAATTTTAAAACATTTTACAAATGTTCTATGTTGTTTAAAACAATCTCTAAATAATTTTACAACATTTCACAAAAGTTCTATGTTGGGTGGTAGTAAAATCCTTGAATAATTTTACAACATTTCACAAAAGTTCTATGTTGGCTAAAGAATACTTTAGATAATTTTAAAACATTTTACAAACGTTCTATGTTGTTTAAAACAATCTATAAATAATTTTACAACATTTCACAAAAGTTTTATGTTGGGTGGTAATAAAATCCTTGAATAATTTTACAACATTTCACAAAAGTTCTATGTTGGGTGGTAATAAAATCCTTGACTAATTTTACAACATTTCACAAAAGTACTATGTTGGCTAAAGAATACTTTAGATAATTTTAAAACATTTTACAAACGTTCTATGTTGTTTAAAACAATCTCTAAATAATTTTACAACATTTCACAAAAGTTCTATGTTGGCTAAAGAATACTTTAGATAATTTTAAAACATTTTACAAATGTTCTATGTTGTTTAAAACAATCTATAAATAATTTTACAACATTTCACAAAAGTTTTATGTTGGGTGGTAATAAAATCCTTGAATAATTTTACAACATTTCACAAAAGTTCTATGTTGGGTGGTAATAAAATCCTTGAATAATTTTACAACATTTCACAAAAGTTCTATGTTGGCTAAAGAATACTTTAGATAATTTTAAAACATTTTACAAACGTTCTATGTTGTTTAAAACAATCTCTAAATAATTTTACAACATTTCACAAAAGTTCTATGTTGGGTGGTAGTAAAATCCTTGAATAATTTTACAACATTTCACAAAAGTTCTATGTTGGGTGGTAATAAAATCCTTGAATAATTTTACAACATTTCACAAAAGTTCTATGTTGGGTGGTAATAAAATCCTTGAATAATTTTACAACATTTCACAAAAGTTCTATGTTGGCTAAAGAATACTTTAGATAATTTTAAAACATTTTACAAACGTTCTATGTTGTTTAAAACAATCTCTAAATAATTTTACAACATTTCACAAAAGTTCTATGTTGGGTGGTAGTAAAATCCTTGAATAATTTTACAACATTTCACAAAAGTTTTATGTTGGGTGGTAATAAAATCCTTGAATAATTTTACAACATTTCACAAAAGTTCTATGTTGGGTGGTAATAAAATCCTTGAATAATTTTACAACATTTCACAAAAGTTCTATGTTGGCTAAAGAATACTTTAGATAATTTTAAAACATTTTACAAACGTTCTATGTTGTTTAAAACAATCTACAAATAATTTTACAACATTTCACAAAAGTTCTATGTTGGGTGGTAGTAAAATCCTTGAATAATTTTACAACATTTCACAAAAGTTCTATGTTGGCTAAAGAATACTTTAGATAATTTTAAAACATTTTACAAACGTTCTATGTTGTGTAAAACAATCTACAAATAATTTTACAACATTTCAAAAAAGTTCTATGTTGGCTAAAGAATACTTTAGATAATTTTAAAACATTTTACAAACGTTCTATGTTGTTTAAAACAATCTACAAATAATTTTACAACATTTCACAAAAGTTCTATGTTGGGCGGTAGTAAAATCCTTGAATAATTTTACAACATTTCACAAAAGTTCTATGTTGGGTGGTAATAAAATCCTTGAATAATTTTACAACATTTCACAAAAGTTCTATGTTGGGTGGTAGTAAAATCCTTGAATAATTTTACAACATTTCACAAAAGTTCTATGTTGGCTAAAGAATACTTTAGATAATTTTAAAACATTTTACAAACGTTCCATGTTGTTTAAAACAATCTACAAATAATTTTACAACATTTCACAAAAGTTCTATGTTGGGTGGTAGTAAAATCCTTGAATAATTTTACAACATTTCACAAAAGTTCTATGTTGGCTAAAGAATACTTTAGATAATTTTAAAACATTTTACAAACGTTCTATGTTGTGTAAAACAATCTACAAATAATTTTACAACATTTCAAAAAAGTTCTATGTTGGCTAAAGAATACTTTAGATAATTTTAAAACATTTTACAAACGTTCTATGTTGTTTAAAACAATCTACAAATAATTTTACAACATTTCACAAAAGTTCTATGTTGGGTGGTAATAAAATCCTTGAATAATTTTACAACATTTCACAAAAGGTCTATGTTGGGTGGTAATAAAATCCTTGAATAATTTTACAACATTTCACAAAAGTTCTATGTTGGGTGGTAATAAAATCCTTGAATAATTTTACAACATTTCACAAAAGTTCTATGTTGGCTAAAGAATACTTTAGATAATTTTAAAACATTTTACAAACGTTCTATGTTGTTTAAAACAATCTATAAATAATTTTACAACATTTCACAAAAGTTCTATGTTGGGTGGTAATAAAATCCTTGAATAATTTTACAACATTTCACAAAAGTTCTATGTTGGGTGGTAGTAAAATCCTTGAATAATTTTACAACATTTCACAAAAGTTCTATGTTGGGTGGTAATCAAATCCTTGAATAATTTTACAACATTTCACAAAAGTTCTATGTTGGCTAAAGAATACTTTAGATAATTTTAAAACATTTTACAAACGTTCTATGTTGTTTAAAACAATCTATAAATAATTTTACAACATTTCACAAAAGTTCTATGTTGGGTGGTAATAAAATCCTTGAATAATTTTACAACATTTCACAAAAGTTCTATGTTGGGTGGAAATAAAATCCTTGAATAATTTTACAACATTTCACAAAAGCTCTATGTTGGCTAAAGAATACTTTAGATAATTTTAAAACATTTTACAAACGTTCTATGTTGTTTAAAACAATCTATAAATAATTTTACAACATTTCACAAAAGTTCTATGTTGGGTGGTAATAAAATCCTTGAATAATTTTACAACATTTCACAAAAGTTCTATGTTGGGTGGTAATAAAATCCTTGAATAATTTTACAACATTTCACAAAAGTTCTATGTTGGCTAAAGAATACTTTAGATAATTTTAAAACATTTTACAAACGTTCTATGTTGTTTAAAACAATCTATAAATAATTTTACAACATTTCACAAAAGTTCTATGTTGGGTGGTAATAAAATCCTTGAATAATTTTACAACATTTCACAAAAGTTCTATGTTGGGTGGTAATAAAATCCTTGAATAATTTTACAACATTTCACAAAAGTTCTATGTTGGGTGGTAATAAAATCCTTGAATAATTTTACAACATTTCACAAAAGTTCTATGTTGGGTGGTAATAAAATCCTTGAATAATTTTACAACATTTCACAAAAGTTCTATGTTGGCTAAAGAATACTTTAGATAATTTTAAAACATTTTACAAACGTTCTATGTTGTTTAAAACAATCTATAAATAATTTTACAACATTTCACAAAAGTTCTATGTTGGGTGGTAATAAAATCCTTGAATAATTTTACAACATTTCACAAAAGTTCTATGATGGGTGGTAATAAAATCCTTGAATAATTTTACAACATTTCACAAAAGTTCTATGTTGGCTAAAGAATACTTTAGATAATTTTAAAACATTTTACAAACGTTCTATGTTGTTTAAAACAATCTATAAATAATTTTACAACATTTCACAAAAGTTCTATGTTGGGTGGTAATAAAATCCTTGAATAATTTTACAACATTTCACAAAAGTTCTATGTTGGGTGGTAGTAAAATCCTTGAATAATTTTACAACATTTCACAAAAGTTCTATGTTGGGTGGTAATCAAATCCTTGAATAATTTTACAACATTTCACAAAAGTTCTATGTTGGCTAAAGAATACTTTAGATAATTTTAAAACATTTTACAAACGTTCTATGTTGTTTAAAACAATCTATAAATAATTTTACAACATTTCACAAAAGTTCTATGTTGGGTGGTAATAAAATCCTTGAATAATTTTACAACATTTCACAAAAGTTCTATGTTGGGTGGAAATAAAATCCTTGAATAATTTTACAACATTTCACAAAAGCTCTATGTTGGCTAAAGAATACTTTAGATAATTTTAAAACATTTTACAAACGTTCTATGTTGTTTAAAACAATCTATAAATAATTTTACAACATTTCACAAAAGTTCTATGTTGGGTGGTAATAAAATCCTTGAATAATTTTACAACATTTCACAAAAGTTCTATGTTGGGTGGTAATAAAATCCTTGAATAATTTTACAACATTTCACAAAAGTTCTATGTTGGCTAAAGAATACTTTAGATAATTTTAAAACATTTTACAAACGTTCTATGTTGTTTAAAACAATCTATAAATAATTTTACAACATTTCACAAAAGTTCTATGTTGGGTGGTAATAAAATCCTTGAATAATTTTACAACATTTCACAAAAGTTCTATGTTGGGTGGTAATAAAATCCTTGAATAATTTTACAACATTTCACAAAAGTTCTATGTTGGGTGGTAATAAAATCCTTGAATAATTTTACAACATTTCACAAAAGTTCTATGTTGGGTGGTAATAAAATCCTTGAATAATTTTACAACATTTCACAAAAGTTCTATGTTGGCTAAAGAATACTTTAGATAATTTTAAAACATTTTACAAACGTTCTATGTTGTTTAAAACAATCTATAAATAATTTTACAACATTTCACAAAAGTTCTATGTTGGGTGGTAATAAAATCCTTGAATAATTTTACAACATTTCACAAAAGTTCTATGATGGGTGGTAATAAAATCCTTGAATAATTTTACAACATTTCACAAAAGTTCTATGTTGGGTGGTAATAAAATCCTTGAATAATTTTACAACATTTCACAAAAGTTCTATGTTGGCTAAAGAATACTTTAGATAATTTTAAAACATTTTACAAACGTTCTATGTTGTTTAAAACAATCTCTAAATAATTTTACAACATTTCACAAAAGTTCTATGTTGGGTGGTAATAAATTCCTTGCATAATTTTACAACATTTCACAAAAGTTCTATGTTGGGTGGTAGTAAAATCCTTGAATAATTTTACAACATTTCACAAAAGTTCTATGTTGGGTGGTAATAAAATCCTTGAATAATTTTACAACATTTCACAAAAGTTCTATGTTGGCTAAAGAATACTTTAGATAATTTTAAAACATTTTACAAACGTTCTATGTTGTTTAAAACAATCTATAAATAATTTTACAACATTTCACAAAAGTTCTATGTTGGGTGGTAATAAAATCCTTGAATAATTTTACAACATTTCACAAAAGTTCTATGTTGGGTGGTAATAAAATCCTTGAATAATTTTACAACATTTCACAAAAGTTCTATGTTGGGTGGTAATAAAATCCTTGAATAATTTTACAACATTTCACAAAAGTTCTATGTTGGCTAAAGAATACTTTAGATAATTTTAAAACATTTTACAAACGTTCTATGTTGTTTAAAACAATCTCTAAATAATTTTACAACATTTCACAAAAGTTCTATGTTGGGTGGTAATAAAATCCTTGAATAATTTTACAACATTTCACAAAAGTTCTATGTTGGGTGGTAGTAAAATCCTTGAATAATTTTACAACATTTCACAAAAGTTCTATGTTGGGTGGTAATAAAATCCTTGAATAATTTTACAACATTTCACAAAAGTTCTATGTTGGCTAAAGAATACTTTAGATAATTTTAAAACATTTTACAAACGTTCTATGTTGTTTAAAACAATCTATAAATAATTTTACAACATTTCACAAAAGTTTTATGTTGGGTGGTAATAAAATCCTTGAATAATTTTACAACATTTCACAAAAGTTCTATGTTGGGTGGTAATAAAATCCTTGAATAATTTTACAACATTTCACAAAAGTTCTATGTTGGCTAAAGAATACTTTAGATAATTTTAAAACATTTTACAAACGTTCTATGTTGTTTAAAACAATCTCTAAATAATTTTACAACATTTCACAAAAGTTCTATGTTGGGTGGTAGTAAAATCCTTGAATAATTTTACAACATTTCACAAAAGTTCTATGTTGGGTGGTAGTAAAATCCTTGAATAATTTTACAACATTTCACAAAAGTTCTATGTTGGGTGGTAATAAAATCCTTGAATAATTTTACAACATTTCACAAAAGTTCTATGTTGGCTAAAGAATACTTTAGATAATTTTACAACATTTTACAAACGTTCTATGTTGTTTAAAACAATCTATAAATAATTTTACAACATTTCACAAAAGTTCTATGTTGGGTGGTAATAAAATCCTTGAATAATTTTACAACATTTCACAAAAGTTCTATGTTGGGTGGTAATAAAATCCTTGAATAATTTTACAACATTTCACAAAAGTTCTATGTTGGCTAAAGAATACTTTAGATAATTTTAAAACATTTTACAAACGTTCTATGTTGTTTAAAACAATCTATAAATAATTTTACAACATTTCACAAAAGTTCTATGTTGGGTGGTAATAAAATCCTTGAATAATTTTACAACATTTCACAAAAGTTCTATGTTGGCTAAAGAATACTTTAGATAATTTTAAAACATTTTACAAACGTTCTATGTTGTTTAAAACAATCTATAAATAATTTTACAACATTTCACAAAAGTTCTATGTTGGGTGGTAATAAAATCCTTGAATAATTTTACAACATTTCACAAAAGTTCTATGTTGGCTAAAGAATACTTTAGATAATTTTAAAACATTTTACGAACGTTCTATGTTGTTTAAAACAATCTATAAATAATTTTACAACATTTCACAAAAGTTCTATGTTGGGTGGTAATAAAATCCTTGAATAATTTTACAACATTTCACAAAAGTTCTATGTTGGGTGGTAATAAAATCCTTGAATAATTTTACAACATTTCACAAAAGTTCTATGTTGGGTGGTAATAAAATCCTTGAATAATTTTACAACATTTCACAAAAGTTCTATGTTGGCTAAAGAATACTTTAGATAATTTTAAAACATTTTACAAATGTTCTATGTTGTTTAAAACAATCTCTAAATAATTTTACAACATTTCACAAAAGTTCTATGTTGGGTGGTAATAAAATCCTTGAATAATTTTACAACATTTCACAAAAGTTCTATGTTGGGTGGTAGTAAAATCATTGAATAATTTTACAACATTTCACAAAAGTTCTATGTTGGGTGGTAATAAAATCCTTGAATAATTTTACAACATTTCACAAAAGTTCTATGTTGGCTAAAGAATACTTTAGATAATTTTAAAACATTTTACAAACGTTCTATGTTGTTTAAAACAATCTATAAATAATTTTACAACATTTCACAAAAGTTTTATGTTGGGTGGTAATAAAATCCTTGAATAATTTTACAACATTTCACAAAAGTTCTATGTTGGCTAAAGAATACTTTAGATAATTTTAAAACATTTTACAAACGTTCTATGTTGTTTAAAACAATCTCTAAATAATTTTACAACATTTCACAAAAGTTCTATGTTGGGTGGTAGTAAAATCCTTGAATAATTTTACAACATTTCACAAAAGTTCTATGTTGGGTGGTAGTAAAATCCTTGAATAATTTTACAACATTTCACAAAAGTTCTATGTTGGGTGGTAATAAAATCCTTGAATAATTTTACAACATTTCACAAAAGTTCTATGTTGGCTAAAGAATACTTTAGATAATTTTACAACATTTTACAAACGTTCTATGTTGTTTAAAACAATCTATAAATAATTTCACAAAAGTTCTATGTTGGGTGGTAATAAAATCCTTGAATAATTTTACAACATTTTACAAACGTTCTATGTTGTGTAAAACAATCTACAAATAATTTTACAACATTTCAAAAAAGTTCTATGTTGGCTAAAGAATACTTTAGATAATTTTAAAACATTTTACAAACGTTCTATGTTGTTTAAAACAATCTATAAATAATTTTACAACATTTCACAAAAGTTTTATGTTGGGTGGTAATAAAATCCTTGAATAATTTTACAACATTTCACAAAAGTTCTATGTTGGGTGGTAATAAAATCCTTGAATAATTTTACAACATTTCACAAAAGTTCTATGTTGGCTAAAGAATACTTTAGATAATTTTAAAACATTTTACAAACGTTCTATGTTGTTTAAAACAATCTCTAAATAATTTTACAACATTTCACAAAAGTTCTATGTTGGGTGGTAGTAAAATCCTTGAATAATTTTACAACATTTCACAAAAGTTCTATGTTGGGTGGTAGTAAAATCCTTGAATAATTTTACAACATTTCACAAAAGTTCTATGTTGGGTGGTAATAAAATCCTTGAATAATTTTACAACATTTCACAAAAGTTCTATGTTGGCTAAAGAATACTTTAGATAATTTTAAAACATTTTACAAACGTTCTATGTTGTTTAAAACAATCTATAAATAATTTTACAACATTTCACAAAAGTTCTATGTTGGGTGGTAATAAAATCCTTGAATAATTTTACAACATTTCACAAAAGTTCTATGTTGGGTGGTAATAAAATCCTTGAATAATTTTACAACATTTCACAAAAGTTCTATGTTGGCTAAAGAATACTTTAGATAATTTTAAAACATTTTAGAAACGTTCTATGTTGTTTAAAACAATCTATAAATAATTTTACAACATTTCACAAAAGTTCTATGTTGGGTGGTAATAAAATCCTTGAATAATTTTACAACATTTCACAAAAGTTCTATGTTGGCTAAAGAATACTTTAGATAATTTTAAAACATTTTACAAACGTTCTATGTTGTTTAAAACAATCTCTAAATAATTTTACAACATTTCACAAAAGTTCTATGTTGGGTGGTAATAAAATCCTTGAATAATTTTACAACATTTCACAAAAGTTCTATGTTGGGTGGTAATAAAATCCTTGAATAATTTTACAACATTTCCAAAAGTTCTATGTTGGGTGGTAGTAAAATCCTTGAATAATTTTACAACATTTCACAAAAGTTCTATGTTGGGTGGTAATCAAATCCTTGAATAATTTTACAACATTTCACAAAAGTTCTATGTTGGCTAAAGAATACTTTAGATAATTTTAAAACATTTTACAAACGTTCTATGTTGTTTAAAACAATCTATAAATAATTTTACAACATTTCACAAAAGTTCTATGTTGGGTGGTAATAAAATCCTTGAATAATTTTACAACATTTCACAAAAGTTCTATGTTGGGTGGAAATAAAATCCTTGAATAATTTTACAACATTTCACAAAAGCTCGATGTTGGCTAAAGAATACTTTAGATAATTTTAAAACATTTTACAAACGTTCTATGTTGTTTAAAACAATCTATAAATAATTTTACAACATTTCACAAAAGTTCTATGTTGGGTGGTAATAAAATCCTTGAATAATTTTACAACATTTCACAAAAGTTCTATGTTGGGTGGTAATAAAATCCTTGAATAATTTTACAACATTTCACAAAAGTTCTATGTTGGCTAAAGAATACTTTAGATAATTTTAAAACATTTTACAAACGTTCTATGTTGTTTAAAACAATCTATAAATAATTTTACAACATTTCACAAAAGTTCTATGTTGGGTGGTAATAAAATTCTTGAATAATTTTACAACATTTCACAAAAGTTCTATGTTGGGTGGTAGTAAACTCCTTGAATAATTTTACAACATTTCACAAAAGTTCTATGTTGGGTGGTAATAAAATCCTTGAATAATTTTACAACATTTCACAAAAGTTCTATGTTGGCTAAAGAATTCTTTAGATAATTTTAAAACATTTTACAAATGTTCTATGTTGTTTAAAACAATCTACCAATAATTTTACAACATTTCACAAAAGTTCAATGTTGGGTGGTAATAAAACCCTTGAATAATTTTACAACATTTCACAAAAGTTCTATGTTGGCTAAAGAATTCTTTAGATAATTTTAAAACATTTTACAAATGTTCTATGTTGTTTAAAACAATCTACCAATAATTTTACAACATTTCACAAAAGTTCTATGTTGGCTAAAGAATTCTTTAGATAATTTTAAAACATTTTACAAATGTTCTATGTTGTTTAAAACAATCTACAAATAATTTTACAACATTTCACAAAAGTTCTATGTTGGCTAAAGAATTCTTTAGATAATTTTAAAACATTTTACAAATGTTCTATGTTTACTAGTAAAATTGAGAAATAATTTTACAACCTTTCACAAAAGTTGTATTTTGGCTAAAAAAATCTAGAACTAATTAAAAAAAATTTGCTAAAATATTTGAAAAATCCTCAAAAGAAGTTGACTCAAGTTGAGTATTAAATTAAATTGCAAAAAAAAGAAGCAAAAAGGTTGTTTAATAATTTATAAACATCCTCAGAAGGATTTATATATATTGTACAAAATTGTAAGATCTTTAACTGAGGTCTACATATTGCACCAAAGTTTGTTTGGAAAATTGTTTAAATCTTCATGGAATCCTTAAAAATAGTAACTAAAGTATTGCACAAAATTTCCTTCAAAAATATTTTTTTTCAGCAATATAAGCTTCGATATTTTGGATAACAAAGTTCAAAAATGTGGCACAAAATCTCAAAAAAACACTGAATTTTTTTAAAAGTGAAGCTAAAACATTAATGTTCGTTGAATTTTTATGGAAATAATTACTTAAAAGTTAAGAAGAATTAAATTAAAATTTGAAAATATTGATGTAAATTTTTACTAAATAGTGCACCAGATGATGGTATGTGAGTGTCAGCAAAATTGATTTTATGTTTAAGGATTTTTATGAGGTTCTTGAGACTTTTTGTTTTAAATTGGAACTTTTGTAAACAGCTTTTTCATTTGATTTCATGGTTATGGATTTCTTTGAGGTTCTTAAACTTTTTGTGTTAAATTTGAACTTTAGTAGAAGGCGTTTTTAATTGATTTTGTGGTTAAGGACATTTGTGAGGTCCATATAACTTTTTGTTTTAAATTTGAACTTTGTTTAAATCTTATTTTTACATTACCAACAGCATGCCACTGAAAAGTTTCTTTCCGAAAGCAGCAGAGGAACACAGTTTTATTTGTTTCATTCTCGGCAGCTTTGAACTTTTCTCTCCTTCTAGGTATTATTCGTTTTATTGCCTCTGAAATTTAAAATGTAATTTAGAATTCTTGATAATTATTAACAAATAATGTAAAAACTCACCATTTGTTAGAGACCCTGTTTTGCGAAGATTCAAATTCTTCCTGATTTGGAGTGAAAACTTTGTGGCGGGCAGTCAATTATAGTAGTTGGTAATTAATCTGAAGTGTTGAAAATCTATGTGGCCGTAATTTGCAGGTTGTACATGTCCTCTAGTACATGCATAGAATTTTTACACAAATATTGAAATCTGCAACATTTTTCTTTAGTAGAAATTGCTAACATCCTCGATTTATTAATGTACATTTTTTCTTTAAAAATTTTACACATTTTCTTAGCACTAGATTTTACTTCCTCTTTGAAGAATTTTATTACGACTAACTTCCTTACAGTCCTTACACAAGTATTTATACTTCTTCACATCAACACTGTCTATATCCTGTTTTTGCGTTTGGATACTTGACCCTTTCTACCTAAGTTTAAGCAAAAATCTTCTGCGTTCCGCCAATTTTGTTCGCAGGTACTTGAGATATTGTGATTTCAATTTTTCGTGTGTTCAGTGGAAAAATCAACGCATAATGACACATTTTCATCATGTGGGTGTCGCATCGCAGCTCTTGGCCTTGAACATTCAATGGTATTATTCTTGGCTTGGCTGAGTGTTCGCCATTTGTTTAGGTAATGGTCATTAAAAATCGATTTACCTACCAACACAATATGAAAACCTTTGGAAGATACATAGTAAATTTCAACAGAGTGGACCTTTTGGGTTTGCTTTATCTTTATGGTAAATCCCTAAAATTTCCATTGCTTTTAACAGATTTGTACTGATTGCAGGCAAATCTTTTTGGGAATATTGTTAACATTTCAAACATTGATAAATGAAAATGAATTCTCCATTTTTTTTTTGAGGAAGTAGCTCAAATAGGAAGTGTGAAAAGTAGCCTTATTAATGTTTAGGACTAATAAATATTAATGAATCGGTATTCAATGATAAAATATTTTATTTGAAATGTACACCAATACTTGTTGCATAAATTTAGCTTGGCCTTATAACCAAAATATTGTATAAGACATATTAGGACATAATGAAATGTAATAAATTCTTGAGATGACACACGGGAAGCTATTACACCGTGCGACACGATATTCCTCCTACTAATGAGACCCTATACCAGTGAAACTCTGGTCCACTAGTACCAAAACAGTGTAGTCAGTGTTTTTTTGATTTTTTCGTCGTTTGTTCTTTACATAGGACTTTTAAAATATCAAGGATATCCCTTTTAAAAATAAATTTATTGACTTTATCGTATCATTTGCGAGACGACGATCTTTACTATTTCCTACAAATTTCTAAATAATTTTTCAAAGACCAAGGATGTAAAATATGATCTGTTTAATATAATATGGTATCCTTGAATATACTAAAAAGATTTGAATCGAAAAAACTGACAAAGAATTGTGTTAAAGAGTTTAAACCGGCATATCTTGTGCCAAAATCGGTAAAGTTGAGTATATACAGGGTGATTCAATGATAATGCAGATATATGCCGGCATATATTTGCGATATGTTGTTATTTTTTCCACACAATTGGTACCGCAGTCGTTGGCAAACTAAGTTGAACAACGCGCAAAATTGCACAAACGTTTAATGAAAATGTTCGTTCTGCGAGACTTTTCAATCAACATAACCGTCTGTCTGAGTGATCCATTCGCCGTTTTGTGCAAAACGTGACAACACCAACGCGTCTTCGTACAGGTTCACCGACTGAAAACATGGCTGCTGTGGAATAAAGTATGGACCACGACGCGACAACCTCAATTCGTCGTCGTGAACAGCAATTTAACTTTTCCTACAGCAACGGTCAGCGGATTATAACAAAGACCTATTTTTACACGATTACTAAATTCAACTGACACAGGAACTGAAGCCTAAAGAACATTTGCAGGGTCATATATTTACCAACTCGATTCATGAACAAGTAATTGATGCCGATTTTTCAAAAAAAAAATCGTCATGAGCGATGCGGCACGATTTCACTTACACGGATACGTTAACCAGCAAAAGTGCCACATGTAAATAAAAAATAAATGGTTTCCTATTACATTTGAATTGAATTGAATGGAATGAAATTGAAGTGAGTGGAATTGTCATCAATTCAATTGAATTGCATTGAACTGAATTGAATGAACTGAAATTAATTGATTTGAACTGAATTGAATTGAACTAAACTGAATTGAATTGAAGTGAAGTGAATTGCATTGAATTTTATTTTATTTGAACTGAATTGAATTTAATTGAATTGAACTGAGTTGAATTGAAGGAGTTGAACTGAATTGAATTGATTACTGAATGGAATTGAATTGGATTGAATTTAATTGAATTGAACTGAGTTGAATTGAAGGAGTTGAACTGAATTGAATTGATATACTGAATGGAATTGAATTGGATTGAATTGAATTAATTTGAATTGAATTGAACTGAAGGAATTAAATTGAATTGAGTTGAATTGAACTGAATTGATTTGAATTGAATTGTCATCAATTGGATTGAATTGAACAGATTTGAACTGAATTGAACTGAATTTAATTGAACTGAACTGAATTGATTTGATTTGAATTGCATTGTATTGAATTGAATTGAATATAATTGAATTGAATTGAACTGACTTGAATTGAATTTGACTGATCTGAATTGTATTGAATCGAATTGAAACGAATTGAGTTCAATTGGGTTGGATTGAATTGAATCGAATCGAATCGAATAGAGTTGAATTGAATGGAATTGAACTGACATGAATTGAATAGAATTGAAATGAACTGAATTGAGTTGTATTGTATTGTATTGTATTGAATAGAATATAATAGAATAGAATAGAATAGAATAGAATAGAATAGAATAGAATAGAATAGAATAGAATAGAATAGAATAGAATAGAATATAATAGAATAGAATAGAATAGAATAGAATAGAATAGAATAGAATAGAATAGAATAGAATAGAATAGAATAGAATAGAATAGAATAGAATAGAATAGAATAGAATAGAATAGAATAGAATAGAATAGAATAGAATAGAATAGAATAGAATAGAATAGAATAGAATAGAATAGAATAGAATAGAATAGAATAGAATAGAATAGAATAGAATAGAATAGAATAGAATAGAATAGAATAGAATAGAATAGAATAGAATAGAATAGAATAGAATAGAATAGAATAGAATAGAATAGAATAGAATAGAATAGAATAGAATAGAATAGAATAGAATAGAATAGAATAGAATAGAATAGAATAGAATAGAATAGAATAGAATAGAATAGAATAGAATAGAATAGAATAGAATAGAATAGAATAGAATAGAATAGAATAGAATAGAATAGAATAGAATAGAATAGAATAGAATAGAATAGAATAGAATAGAATAGAATAGAATAGAATAGAATAGAATAGAATAGAATAGAATAGAATAGAATAGAATAGAATAGAATAGAATAGAATAGAATAGAATAGAATAGAATAGAATAGAATAGAATAGAATAGAATAGAATAGAATAGAATAGAATAGAATAGAATAGAATAGAATAGAATAGAATAGAATAGAATAGAATAGAATAGAATAGAATAGAATAGAATAGAATAGAATAGAATAGAATAGAATAGAATAGAATAGAATAGAATAGAATAGAATAAAATAGAATAGAATAGAATAGAATAGAATATAATAGAATAGAATAGAATAGAATTGAATGGCATAGAATTTAATTGAATTGAATTGAGTTGAATGGAATTGAGTTGAATGGAATTGAGTTGAATTGTATTGAATCGAATCAAATTAAATTCAATTGAGTTGTACTGAACTGAGTTGTATTGAATATAATTGAATTGTAGAATTGAATTAAAAATGTAATTCAGTTGAATTGAATTGAGTTAAATTGAATTGACTTGAATGGAATTGAACTGAATTGAATTGAACTGAATTAAATTGAATTGAACTGAATATAATTGAATTGATATTGAATGATGTAGAAACGGTTTTTGACACTTTAATTATAACCCTTGCAAAATTAAATACTTTTATAAAATTGTTGTTGTTTTTGACGAAATATATTTGTATTTATATGTTGCAATTAAATTTTGTTCTTTTATTTTACACTTATAAACTAAACTTATTACTTATTAACTATTAGATTCAAGAAAAAAGAAAACATTAGTTTTTAATTTTAAATATTTTCCTTTTTTTCTCAAAAGCAAAACAAACAAACCGGAAGACAATGATTTTGTATTGAAGCTTAAACTAATATTCTTAAACAAACTAAAAATTGGAAGACATTTGATTTAAAATTAAAACTACTTATATAGTTTGAATCACAGATATTTTACATTAAAATTGCACCTGTATATGCAATTTATTTAAAGCTTTCAACCAGGATTGTGAAGGACATCCAAACAATCCCAAATTAAATGAAAAAAAATTAAGGCACATTGAGGTGAACAGCTAAGGCCAACCTTAATGGTAAAAGAGTAGATAGAATATGCCGGATTTTACCAGATAAAGATGAGTCGATTCCATTTGAGAATTGTGTACGAAAACCGCCCAAATTTCGCTGCTGCCAGTGATGATGTTGTGTTGAATAGGGCAGCAAATTAAATCTTTTTCGAGATTTTGTTGAAGACATGTTGATGTCTTTTTGGAGATCCTCCTTTGTGAGTTTTTTCTTATGATTTCTGGTTTTGATTCTTCATCATCTGGTGGCTATTATTTCTTCCTCTCACATGAGTTGTAGACACTTTGAAGTCGTGTTTTGAACTGCCTTCCTAAGTAAATATTCCCCATATTTATACAGAATATTTTGTGGGAAATGTTCCTTTCCTCCAATGCATTTGAAATGTTCTAAGAACAGAATTGAATTTGTTGGGGTTGATTTTTATTACTGATCGTGTATCACAATCATTTGTGTTGAAAAGAGAGGCAACACACAAGGCGAATCATTAAAGAAGCAGGTAGTTTTGTTTTTAAGTGTAGTTTCGTATGTTCGACTGGGTTTTTTGTTGAGTAGATAAAGATTCTTATTGGTTCTTAACTTGGTAAAGGTCAGTGTCATATTAAACCAATGATATATTTAAAGGGCTTTGTTTTTAATGTTGTATGTGTTGTATGTTTGTATGTATGCTGTTGTTGTATTTTTTGATATCTTCGGATTTACATTTTTTCCCCAAAAAAAGGTTTAATATTCTAAAGAATCTTTAACTGCGTGGGTTGCGTGTTGGACTCGTGGTTAGCATACTTTTGGAGTGAGGTTAGAATAATGTTATGTTTTTGTTGTTTTTTGCATTATAAATGAATTTGTTTTATTTTTAGTTGGGTAATTATGTGTTTGAGGTCTCCCATTGAGATTTTTCGTGAGATTTTGTTCCCCTGTAGTCTTTTGATGAAACCAGTTCTTCTTATGGGACAACATATAATTTCTCATATATTGTTTTGCGGAGTGAGATTTATTATAATATATCACAATTTCATGATAATGAATTTGGCTGTCGGTGACTCCAAGCCCCTAAACATTTGAATGTTATACAAGTTTTAAGCAAAATGTCATGAGGAACTTTAAATACGGAAACTACAACGGCTGATAGGGACTCTAAGTACTCTTACACAAAAAAACTTTGACGTTCACATAATCAGCCTTTCAATACGCACCTTGTGAGACCCACCCACAATTGAAATTCCCAAAACAACGCGCTTTTCAGTATACCCTAATGCATATACACTAGGGTGGGGCGATTGTTTTGGTACCGCGACTCTGCAAAAAACATAAGGCTGGGATCATACCGAGAATTTTTGCCGCAGAGACCAATAAATTTAGATGAATTCTACCCCTCCCAAAAAATCAATATAGATTGCAGCTTCCGCAAAAAAATCCAATCAGGTGATGTTAAAACATTTCCAACAGCAGCCGATATTGAATTCGATGTGAGATTAATGCCACCGTGGTGCACTGAAAAATTTCAAAATGGCCGATCAAATATGGTGGCGAAAAATTCTAAAAGTTCTACGAAATCTCGATAGTGTCACACTCACTTCGCTGCTGTCAAACATAAAAATTAAAATGACGGATACAAAATGGCGAAGAATATTTTCTAATGTGGTCCCATTGGGGGAAATTAGGTATATAGGGTATAACTTTAACTGGTGCACTCATAAGCGCATACAAAAAATATAGAAAATGTTTTCCCATTACATCTCACGAAGGGATTGGGGAGAGCTTTTCACAACCAGTGAGTTGTGCCTTCTCTAGTTTCACATTCAATGATTGGGACCTACAGTTTTACACCGGTACCGGTATTGCGAGAAGCTTTTTCATGACAAAGTACTCGATAGTGTCGTTGTTACTGAGCGAGGTGACCGTCGTCGCAAGAAATGTAAGATTGTCAGAGCAGGGATCGAACCCACGTTCCCATGTACAAGAGCCGCACATACTAACCATTGCACCACCAACGGCCAAACCCGCATGTAGGAGCTACACTTGATGCACTGACCTAGAAAAAATAACGTTTATGATCCAGTGTTGTCAACCATAATAAATGGCAACCCTAAAAATGTATTGCACGTCTAGGCGAACTCAGACTACTATTTAGGACTCTGTGCAAAAAGTTTAGATGAAATTAGGCGAAATAAAATTTTGGCAATATTAGCTACAAATTCCAAAGGGAAATAAGTAAGTCAAAACCCACTCTGAATTAGAAAATGAATTAAATTCATTTATAATTTTTGAATAATACATAATTTTATTTTAAAGAGTTACACAAATTTTCTACGATTGTCAACTTTTTTCGGGCATTCCTAAACGTTTTTACGGATCGCATCACTTTTACAATTTCGCCGGCATATTGGATCTGCCGTTTTGACATTTTTGCCAGTGGACCATGTTAACGCTAAACTGACGTCGAGTTCAATATCAGCGGCCCAAGAAAATGTTTCATTAATACAACCAGGTTAGATTGTTTTTTGCGAGTGTGAAGCTGTAATCTATATATTGAATTTTTGGGTGGGGTAGAGATCATCTAAAGTTATTGGTCTCTTTGGCAAAAGTTCTCGGAATGATCCAAGATTTATATTTTTTTTTTGCTGAGCCAGACTGCATGATTTATACTCCATACAAACTTCAGGTAATAAAACTCATCACAAACTCTTATTCGACATTTTGAGGAAGAATATTTGATTTCCGATTTGTGAGTCAAATTTTCTAGTTGAGAAATAATTTTTCCGATATTTTAAAACGTTAATTCCAATCGCTTCGATTTTTTCCATCTCTCTCCCCATACTTTTTATCTTCAAATCCATGAAATTAGTTAAGTAATTTTTCCCATTGTACTAAAGTAAAACTGACAACATATTTTCTTCAACACAATTTGTGATTTTCCCATGACTTCAAGGACTGAATAAATTTTTTCGAGAGAAAAAGACATTTCATGAAAACCCTTTCCAAAATTACTCGAACTAAATTTGGAAATTTATAAATCTCCCCAAAACAATCTCACAATCGCCTTCGCGTCTACGAAGGGGGCCCTAAGGAAAACAACAAGTTGTCGTTGAAATCAACAACCTCCCCCCTGCCATGAGTATTACCATAAATCTGTAATGACAGATTTGAATTCCACTTCAGCTATTTAATTGTAAACTCGATGTTTTGTTTAGGAAAACGATAACAAGTGAGCCTGAAATGCTCCTGGGGGACCTCAGCACCTATAGGAATACAACTTATTACTTTCGTTGGGATTGTGGGATGAAGTAGGGTAGGTGTACATTAGAAACACTTGTTAATGGTGGTTGCAGGATTGAAAGATTGAGTCCATAGTGCTTTGAGTTGAAAATTGTGGGAAAATTTTTCATTTTAGAGTTAATTAAAGGCTTGAAGAACTGAGGGAAAAGGTGTTTCAAAAAATTAATCTTTAAATTTTTCTCGCTTTGGGATAATTATAATGTGCTTTAAAGAAGGAATTAATATTAGATTGGGAAATGATTTGAATTTCCAAGTGTGGGAAATATATTTAGGTCATAGTATATTACAAGACTAGGGGGAAAGAGTGAGAAAAATTTAAACATATTGTTATTACTATTATTTTGTAAATCTTATTTTTGAAATGGAATTGCGGTTTATGGGAAATGAATCATAACAAAAAAAACATAATTTTTAAGGAGCTCAAGGAATCCAAGGGAATCTTAAGGAACATCCTAAAACTCTTCGTAGAAAATCAAGGTTTAAAAGGACATTCGCAAAATTTATGACATTCGACCATCTCAATTAAATGTTGCTTTTTTAAAATATGGATGATGGATGCCGCTTTTGCCCCGATGTGTGCTAATTTCAGACAATTCTTGGCGGTATAAAACGCGTTTTAAAAAAGTTGAAGTTGAATAGCGCTACTGATTAATCAGTTGCCGAGTTTCCAAGTCTAAGTCAATGTATACTTGTCAAAGTCTATCCCGCTATCACATCTAGTAAGATTAACAAATATTCCCTCAAGTATTTTGAACGAATCAGTTCTTAGGTTGGCTAACTCTGCCTAGCCGTCAATGGTACAATAGTTAGTGTGCGCGGCCCTTGTAGATGATAACGTGGGTTCGATCCCTGTTCTGACCACCTTACATTTCCTTTAACGACTGTGACTTCGCTTACTGATAGGGTCACTATCAAGTATTTAGCCACGAAAAAGCTTTTCAAAAAATCCGTTCGGAACTGGTGTAAAACTGTAGGTCCAAGCAATGAGTGTAGAACCCTTCATGGGATGTAATGGGAAACCATTGTTTTTAAATTCTTTAGGTAGTTTCTGGTATATTTTTTTTGTACATTGGGGTAAATTTTGTGTACAATTTGGTACAAATTATTGTGAACAAATAAGTTCACCAATCCACATTCATAATTTGGAACGATTTTCTCTTGCCTCTCTACATAATGACTGTTTATGTCTCTCGTGGGATACCCGAGCTGCTCTCGATCTCCTCGTTTTACCCAAGATCGTGTGGAAATGCATATACATGTCTAAATTACGCAAGTAGCTTGCTCACGAACGCGTGTTTGTTTCTTTTTCGCTCGTGCTCTCGAGTCGTATACCTGAGGTTTTTTTACATCTCACTACTAACTCTTCGTTTTATGGCTCTCTATGTGCAGAATTTTCTGTCCCCACAAACGTTGAATCCTTCGCACGCATTACAAAAGAAAATCTTTACTTCCCTGCCCTGCAAATTTGGGGCGCTGATTAGGTTAGGCGCCTCTTGTGTTTAAGATAACATACTCTAATCCAGCTCTGACTAGCCCATAGCTCATTCGCAAATGTTACCGCGATAAGTACATAGATCCCTTCAAATTACTAGCGTTGAAAGCTCTACATTACACGAAGTTTGCTTGAAAGATTTTCATTAAAGTTGGTTTTAATTATTTTTATTGAACTGATCTGAAGTAGTCTGGTCTTTGTCAATTTGAGAAAACCCCCTGAAATCACTTTGTTGATTGGAATTGAACCAAGTCATTTAGGGCGTTTTTTTCTTAACTTGTGGCGATCTTCTAAAGTTTCTTTAAGTCATGAACTTAATGAAATATTTACAATGATTGTTGTAAAATTAACATTTGACCAATAACCCATAACGAATCCTTTTTCTAATATATCAGCTGAAAATTAAAACTCAATCCATAAATAAAATTTTCAAGGAAAAAGTGTGTCAATAATGTTAATCCTAAAAATAACTACAAATACTCGTACATAGGACACGAAAGGAAAATAGAAATTTTCAAAAATATTTTCCCACACACAGTATTCGAGCAGGCTGTAATGAAATGTAAAAGGATCAATTTGATGTGGAACAACCAGACATCGTTGTCAATCATCTGCTGTTGAAATTGAATAAGAAGGAAACACCAGTAGATGTTTGAGAAATATGAGGGGGAGTATACGAAAGGCATTACAAGGTACAAAAGATTTTCCTGCTTTAAGCAGCTACAATGAAAAGAAACTGCAACACGTTCCCAGGCTCGTGAGAAAATTCTGACGATAATGCCACAAGGATGCTGTTTGTGTGTCGGAAGTGTGCATGGGACGTGCATATGGCTCGGGCTCAATGTTGAGTCCTAAAGCAACAAGCAGTTGTATTCGAGGATCCTGAGAAAATTTACGAAAATTTCTGTTACAATTTCAGTAGTGTAATGAGCTGTTACTCTGTCTGTCCTCCGATATGCCTGAAGACTCAACAAAGATGCTTGAAATGCTTATCATCTTTTTTTATTTGTGGATAATAAATTGATTGTACGAAGTGTGGGAATGTTGAGAAATATTGCTTGAGGAGTGTAGGTTTTATTGAGCCACAAGATACTAAAGTAACTGAGAGCGGAGACGCAAGGACGCACAGTGGATTCTGAACTAATAAAAGCAGATTGTCTTCAGGATGATTTGGCTGGAAATTATGTTGAACAATATCGCCTCTTGCTATTCCCTGCAAGTTTTATATTGAGCCTTCTCAATCAACGCTCCTGTGTGTTTTTGTTTTGAGCTGTTGAGTCATAATTTAACGTATGTCAGTTCCCTTAGTTTTCAACGTGTTTACATTTACAAGGAGCCATTATGTTTGGTTTCAGAGGAAGAAAATGCATAAAAAGACTTATGTCATTAGGGGTCAACAAAGGTTGAACGATTTTATTGACCTTTTGAGCGGTTACAAATAAACTCGTAGATTCACATTCTTTTTCATAAAGATATGTTAAGATATATAAAAGTGTTTTTATCGACAATAAATATAGAGGTTTCAAATAAAACCAAAAATAATTAGTATTTTCTCATCATATTATATTAAGGGATCTTGGGAATTTTGTGACCGTCAGTGGTGCAATGGTTAGTGTGCACTCCTCTTGTACATGAGATCCTGGGTCCGATCGCGACTAACTTTACCACCTTAAATTTATTTCGGCGGCGGTCACCTCGCAGAGTGACGGCGACACTATCGGGTATTTAGCCATGAGAATAAAACTTAAAAAACGCAAAGCTCACTGGTTGTGAGAAGCTCCCCCCAATTCCTTCATGGGTTGTAATGGGAAGCCATTTATATTTTTTCTGATCGTAAGAGAAAAAGAGCACACGGAGAAGAAAAACCTTCCGCTCTTGTTGTTGAAACTATTGGCTTTCAGGTTGAGTTGGTACCAGGGCTCGTATGTTGTGGGTAATGGGTTACCCTCGCTTACTCCTATAAATATATGGATACTCCTATACTTTAAATATAGGCCAGTGTATTGGTCTTACACACTGAAAAATCTGTCTTTTTTGCTGATTGGACGCAAATATTACATGTTTGTAGCTTATCACAAATATAGTATACTTGTGTCCAAACACAATGTGTTTGCTATTCAATATTACATGTTGGAGACACAACGATTAATATGTTATAATATAAAACAACAGCGTTGCAGACAACAAAAGAATACACAAGAAGCATATCTTCAAATCATGAAAACAATGCTTGCAAACATATACATGGTTAATGCAATATATTGCAGTAGCTACCGAAGTAAGAATACGAGCAGAAAAAACATGGAATAGTGTTTGTTGCTGTTCGACTCAAATTCATTCATATTATGAGTAATTGGGAACAAACTGGCTGGAAGCTTATTGCTTTCCTGCTATTTTTTTCTCAATTACTTCTGATTTTTGAGCCTACCCTATGAGTTATTGTCACCCTTGCCGGATGATTGACGTTGTACTCTACTTTTATTCTAGGAAAATTCCGAATCGGATGAGTAAATGCAACAAGTGCGACTGATGTACTTTTGAGAGGGATGAAGAGTAACATTATAATTACGATGGGGGAAAACATGATTTCTTGAAACCACATTATCTTGGATTTGGAAATGTTTTTCATGTCAATCACTGGCTCATGATGGTAGAAGGAGCTCATGGGGGAGGCATTTTGTGGCATCATCAAGACATCTTTGTTAAAGGAAAGTGTGAGAAAATTTCTGTGGTTGAAGTAAAAATAAAGGCTTGAAAAATACTTGGAGCAACTCTTTACATCTTCAAGTATTTGAAAATTGTGGGAATTTTTTCTTAATTTTCCGATTGTGGAAATACGAGGGTTTATACTGTAATATTAGGAGGAATCCTAAGACTTTATAATGTTTTTTTCCACTTAAAGGTCACTGACTTTAAAAATGTTTAATTCGTCCCTTTTTCTTTCTCAATATCCTCAATATGATGACACCTTGTTTGTTTTCTTCGTTCATTCGAATTATCAATTTATTCCCACAGTTTAAGGGAACCCCCTACTGTGAATCGTGACAAACGTTAGCTCAACAGCTCAACAATAACAACAGGACTATTGATTATAAAGGCTCACCACCTAACAATGCATTCTCTGAGGCGCTATTGAGCTCAATTATCCTGCAATTCTTATCAAATAAAACAATTCAAATCATCTGCTTGTATGGATACTCAAAGCCAGTTATGCTTCCTTCTGTTGCTGTATGATATCTGTTTCTCAACGAGTAGCTTAACGAATTGATAAGTTCCCACACTTCTGTGTTGAGCCACAGCACGAAAGGACATGATTGGTTCAATAGTATAAACTGTAACTGAAAATATTGTAAATATTCTCATGATTCTTGTGTTCAGCTCCTTTTGTTGCACTGCTGCGCTTGTTCCTGTTACAGTGTAAGCCTAGCTCAACATTGAGACCGGGACATGTGCAAGATTAAATTAATTTTTCAACGCACATCCTTTGCAATTGACTGATATTTTCCCACGAGTCTGGGAACGTGTTTTATATGTAGTCCTTATCCTTGTATTCGCATCTACATGCGTTTCATATTTTGTTTTGTTGAGCTGATGCTAAAGGGCTCGAGCCATGTGCAATGACGCACAATTTCCAGGTATGGAAATATTTTTCCTTTAAAATGGAACTTGATTTTGGCAATACATTAGTTAGTTGTTAACTTGTAGTTAGCAATCGACATATGCAAGCAGCTATTGAAAGCGAACAAGTTTTGTGGTGTTGAAATTCTAGTTGAAGTTATTTGAGGATTTAGAGAGTAAAGTCCGGACGATATACAAAACATACCAGCCTCACTTGATATACTTGATCTTTTGATACTACAGAGAAAAGTTTTGTAACTCAAACGACTAAAACATATTTACCGAAAAAATCAAAAAAAAAACAGTTGTATTCGGTATAAAGTCAGGAAAACTAAGTTGCGCAAAAATAGTTTTCGGTGGAGCAGTCATTAGTGTCTGCGACTCTTGTATATGAGAACGTGGCCACCTGACCACCTCACATTTCTTTCGACGGCGGTCACCTAGCCATGAAAAAGCTTTCCAAAATACCGTTCGGAACCGTTGTAAAAATGTAGGTCCCAATCAATGAGTATAAAACTAAAAAAGCCCACACCTGACGAGTTGTGAGAAGCTCTTCTCAATTCCTTCATTCTGTGTAATTTAAAACCATTTGTTTTTCTATAATATCGGTTACTAAAGCCTTAGACTCTCTGAAGTCCTTATTATTCAAAAACGTTTATACTATACTAGGAATACAACGCGATGTCCGACGGAGCGATACACAGCGTGGGTTTCTCGACCAAAAATGGAAATAATTCAGCAGTTTCTAAACTGTTAGTCCCATCTCGATGAAATTGCAGATGCACACAGCTGCGTTCTTTTGCTAGAGACATAAGACATATTTCAGGGTAATACACCACACTGGTGACCCCATAGTGAGCGCCCAAATTTGACTACCTCGGACATCAAACAAATTTGAACCCTTGTAAAACTTTGAATTATGGGTCATATCTAGAGTATCCAAAAAACCCGGGTTTCGGTGTGTTCGAAATATTAATGTTTCAATAAACCAATAGTTTTCAATAAGTTTTTTAAACTCAAATTACACTTGTGGCTTTTACAATAAATTAGTCTAGTGACCATTTCATACTTTTATTCGTGGTTAAATATCAAAAATTCATTCCTGAATTTAAATTTAATAGAGCCTAAATTTAAAATTAAAGTATAAATATTATTGCGATTTGAAAGGCGTGTTCAATATAAAATTTGACAATTTTATTCAAATTCTTATTAAACTCATTTAAATTTGAAATCGTACTCAACTTTGAAAGAGACTTTCATGTAAGAAAGTGTATGAAAATTGTATTAAGATTAAAAAATATATTCAAATATGAATTTAAATTATAAAATTTTGAATAACAAATTATTTGAAAAGCTTATTTAATTCTTATTGAAAAAATAATTTTGAAATTTGAAAAAAAGTACTTGAAAATCGCATTCGAAATATAAAGAATGTGTATTAATTCGAAAATTTTATTACATCAATAGGCACGGGTATCAAAGTGAACACATGCAAACACAACACAGCGTTAGCATCACAATAGTCTCTGCCTGAAAAAAAGTACGATGGTATTGATGTAGCGGCACCGAACAAACAAGCAGGTTGTCGTCGCCAAAGATTATTGAATAGTATAGAGAACTCATGGAACGAATTGTATGACTCAAAAGCACTGGCGACATTTGGCGAATGATTCAAAACGATTACTCTCTTTTTGTCCTAACTTGGTCCATCCATAATTTTGATGTGAAACATTGATGTCTTTTGAAACATTTATGCTTTTTGTATTGGTTTATGTAATAACATTGTCAAAATGGTGCATTTATATTGAAATATTCTATAAAGAGAATAAGACTCACACTCTCTACATGAGAGCGGAAAAAGAGTGCAATAAGTTCTCTATACTATTGAATACTTTTTGCCGTCGCCCTGTTTATGACAAAAGAAATCATTTATTTCAGTGAGCTAAATATTGCATTATTTATTTTAACAATATTACATCTAATCTTAAAGCAGATGTAAGAAAAACGAAAGTACAATAGCAAAAGAGCCTTCAGCTCAAAAACTATTCTATTTTTATTTTCCAATGTAACATTTACTAATGTGTTCATAGAAATTGAACAGGTACCGTGTAACAAAAAGGTGTTAACACATCGCCCGTAAGTTCGAACACTCATTGATATTTTTATGGAATTTTTAAATTTATTATGGATATTTAACACAAATTGAGTGAAAACCGGTAAACCGACTTCAAATAACCGATTACCGGTTTATTTGACAGGTTTTTTTAAACTGTGTGCCAGTAGCAAAAAAATGACTAACCGGTTTCACTGGTTTTTGAGTTCGTTTTGGACACTCTATTCAAAAATGCGCCGGAAACTATATTGACCTATAATACATGGCCCTCGGTGGTGCAATGGTGTGTGTGCGCGGCTATTGTACATGAGAACGTGGGTTCGATCCCTGCTCAGACCACCTTACGGCGGTCACCTCGGCGACACTATCGAGTACTTAGCCATGAAAATGTTTCTCAAAAAAACCGTTCGGAACCGGTGTAAAACTGTAGGTTCCAATCAGTGAGAGTAAAACTAGAAAGCGCACATCTCACTGATTGTGAGAAGCTCTCCCCAATCCCTTCATGGGATGTTATGGGACAACATTTTTTTTTTATAATACATAAATTCGATTTTCGACGTCCTATGAACCACGAACTGTTTGCACGGGATCTCGACATCGACGTAGTTAACCAAAACATACCAGTAGGCTGGGGGAGCAAGCTGGCTTGGCCATATGAGTATGAACCAGCGCAAAAATTATTAGAAAATGCTGTAGAAGGAAGCTGAAAAATAGGATTGGCAATCAGTGTTTAAATTGCTGACAGTAAAATAGTAACAGCAGACAAAAAGGTACTAAAACCTAACAAACACATAATCATGATTTTGTCTGCAACGACTGCAACTACGGCTGACACACAATTTTTTGCCGACAGCATCAGTCGTCGTTTGGTGAAAAACTACTAGCGACTGTTTTACTTTAAGCAATTGGTTTAATAGCAAAATCAATATTCAATGCAACGACTAAAATCACAACAGAACAGTGTTGTAATTACTTAATTATTTTTATTTCTAAACTGATCTACTGACTGTGACTGCAAAAAAGATCCAGACAAACTGAAACGAAACCGGACACACACGAAATGATTTCGTCTGCAACTACTGCGACTTCTGTGAACACACAATTTCTAGCCGACAGCAATAATCAGCTGGAGAAAATTGACTTAGGACAGCAAATATTCTGATAGATTCAGCAAAACCAGTCGTTTGTTTAAGTCGTTTTGATATACTCAAAGAAGGTATGTACGTATGTACGACTGAAACAGCGACTGACGCATTAGATTTTGCTAAATCTATCAGAATATTTGCTGTCCTAAGTCAATTTTCTCCGACTGATTATTGCTGTCGGCTAGAAATTGTGTGTACGCCGCAGTCGCCGTGGTTGCAGACAAAATCATTTTGTGTGTGTGCGGTTTCATTTCAGTTTGTCTGGATTATTTTCGTAGCCACAGTCAGTAAATCAGTTTAGCAATGAAAATCATTCAGCAATTTTAAACTCTTCTGACAAGACTCCGCTGGAAGGATCAGGTGGATGAAAAGTGTATTGTGTTTTTCATATTTATTTAGATTCATTAGACTAAAACGGTATACAATATTTCGGCTTCTTTCAACTTTTTGTTATATTTTTGCGTCAGGTTGGGCCGTATCTTTTTATGCTATGGTTTGGATGTTATTAACCCCTATTAACGAACGCCTCGGGTTCGAGTGATACTAAGCTTGGACATGTAATGACTACAATATGAGTTTTTGATTAACCGTAAACGCATTTGTATGGGAACTATACTTCCTGTGAAATGCTGTTCGATCTGGTGGTTCTCACGTATAATCTCTTTAATTTCTTAAGATTTCAGAGAATTCTTCCCCAAATAGTTAAAACCTTTGTTCAAAACTTATCAAATTAGAAAAATTCCCACAGTTTTCTTTTAATCTCCCAAAAATATTCGAAAGGATTGCAGCCTTTAAGCAGCCTCTGTACAAGACATTGGCTCAGCTTTAATAAATATCACACACATTTCAACGCTGGTCTCTTAAAAACCACCCTGAAAAGTAATTTTCCAATGACTCCCCTTTACTTTAGTTTCAACAAGTGATTTCCTGTTTGAAACAAAATTCTTAGTTCATTTTGACTTAAGGAGTTTTGCCTGTTTCCCTCATTACTACTCCCACTTTATGTTTATTTATCCCCCGTAAAAATGTTCCCACTTTCATTCCGTTTGAATTTGAAGTGAATTTGATTTTGGTTGAATTCAAAGAAGGAGTTTGAATTGGGGTTCGGGATTATAATGTTATTTTCTATTGTTGTTGTGGGGGGATGCATTGATTAAGGTTCATCTACAACTTGTTGTTTGTTTCTCAGAGAAGGAAAATTTATGTGGGTGGGAAGATTGTGACAAATTGTGTAACTATTTTCAGACTGCTGAAATAGTTTCACACATTCCAATAACTTTTCCGAAAAATTCATTGTCCTTCGATTTGAACCTCCTATGGTATAGTGCAATGGAGAAAGGTACATCAGAGTAGCTCAGATCCGAAGATTTTTTAGTCGAAGTAAATGCTGATGAATAAGTTTTGAAAAATTATAGTTATTGAATTGAACTTTTAAGAGAAAGTTCTGCCCTCGAATTGCACATAGGCAGGACTGCAGATACAAATAGCAGGGATTATAAAGCATTTTTGCTTCTTTACCACTTAGCTCCAACCTAGACACAAACGTAGGGTTTTTGAATCTACTTTAGAAAGTTGGGTTCAGACATAACACAAGGAACGACTGATAACTGTATTATTTCTCAGGCAGAAGCTTTGCCAATGTTAGAAGTTTGAGTCTGGCTGGAACGAAACCATAACTTCAATTGAAATCAAATTTTGCGGTGAAAGTCAACCTACAATAAAAACACAGCATTTTGTATTGCATTTTGACTATAAAAACTGTCCTACTACTGCACAGATCCGACAATGAGCAAAGGACATACGGTTATGGAACAGAACTAACCGCCTAACCGCATTCAGAATTAAATTACATATTTGTTACTGTTGCTGTGAGTATTGCAATGGTTAGTGCGCGCGACCGTTGTTCATCAGAACGTGGATTCGGTCCCTGCTATAACCATCTCACACTATCATATCGTCTCACTACTGTCGGTGACATATTGATCCATTGTGATTATCCGATGGAAAAAGGAGAGTGTAAAGGAAAGTTAAGTAGAATATATACTTATAAGTGGGAATGGGGAAGGATTAAAAAAGAGTATTACAAGAAGAAAAAATGTGGGATGAAGCCCTCACAGCAGTGAACCACGGCCATTCATATTGACCCGGTCAACCATGGTAGGCACCGCATAAAACCTAGTAGTATGCTCCCTCCGTTTGAGAAGAGGGAATCCACGTACCCTATAAAGTTCTGCCCCAAGTAACGAAGATGTTCTATCGTCACAAACTCCTCCTCGTCCTCGCACAAGCGACTGTAGTCGAGTACAGATCTATCCCACACGACAGTCTCAGATGTCACCTGCACAGGCCAACTTGATCGGGATATGCTATGTTCGGGTCATAGAGACTTCGGAGTTATACAGTCGTGTCTGGAGACCCAACGTCTGCTAGCTGCTTTCCACATCCAGTCCTCCACTAAGCTAAAAAGGTAACAGATAGGTGGATGAACATCCACTAGAGAGTCGTCATCAGGCAACGTACTGCCATCTCCAGCCAGTAAGACTGCTGATTCGATCTTATGAATATCGAAGTGTCCTGGAACCCAGCAGAGGCTGATATCCAGAGGCCTCAGCCTGTCCAAATTCTCCTTATAATTTCTCACCAACTTCGATCTACACCATGTAGAATTGATCGCCGTTATCGAAGCCTGGCTATCCGGACAGATAGTTATCCGTCTGATAGGATCAATTTCACATCCCATGATGACATCCGCGGCCTGCTGAATGGCTAGTACCTCAGCCTGAAAGGCACTGCATTCGCTATGTAGCCTAAAGGAAAGATTTAGGTGTACGTCCTCGCTGTATATACCAGACCCTGTGCCCTGTTCCATCTTCGATCCGTCCGCAAAAAAAGATAGAAATCTACTTCCCATAGGGAATCCCGCCATCCTTCCATTCTGATCTTTCCGGAATAGTGACGTCTACTTTACGGAGATCCACATGTTTCGTCGAGAAATCAGTAAGAGGCGGCAGACGACAAGAGTCGGCACTACCCAAAAGTTGGAGACTATATGCATGACCATGCGCCGACTGACGCCAATCGGCAGCTTCCCTAAATCTGGTAGCCCCCGGGCCGCAGTAGCCTTGACGTATAAGCCCAGGGGCGGAAGGCCAAGGAACACTTCCAATGCCGCTTGTGGTTAAGAGGAAAAGGTTGCCACAACCGAAAATTTAGAAGTATCATCGAATTGCAGGTGTCTCACCCGAATTTAGGATACCACACCTGAAATTTAGTAAGTCCGGCCTAAACTGAAATATTTTGTTCGGTTGTGACAACTGAATTTGAAACACCTGAAATTTAGTAAGTGCGGCCTAAACTGAAATATTTTGTTCGGTTGTGACAACTGAATTTGTCAGTTGATGCAATCTTGTTGATAAGAAATTCCGTCATGGCAACTAACACAGGTAGTTGTCCCAAACGAATCAAATAATAGCCGAATTAATAATTCAAATCTGAATGAATAATTAAAATCTTTCGGTGGACACAACTTTATTCCATTTCTGATTCGATTAAAGCAACATAATTTGTTTCACCCAAATCCTTTCGATTGTGACAAACTCCAAATACGGTTACAGCAAATTCGGTTGGCTGAACTGAATATTTCTGTGAGTGTACAACTATATTTTCCTTTAGCATGTCAAATTGTGGATTTTTGAGGAAAGTAAAAATGAAATGCATTAACAAAAATTATGAAAAGTCTTAAACCATTTCCAAATGGTTTGCAGTACTGAACATAATTCAAATTTCCACTGAAGAAAACTCAGATAGAAATCGTAGCTATAGTACAAAGAAAAACAAATGAAACATAATATTTATATATGATTCGTTGTTTTCAATTCAACCAAAAACGATAACTTCCCTAAAACAATAATATAAAATAAATTTTTTCTTACAGAATGATCACCACACGTTTACGTTTAACGTAAACAATCAACAGTTTTGAAAATTTCCTCAACACCTAAGATTTGAAGAAAAGATAAAGAAAACTTCGCTTAAATCAACACAAACAAGTGTTAAAATACGGGTACGAGATTTCTTTTATGTTGTTTTTGAATTTTAGACATAAACAACAAACAGTTTTTTGGTTAGAAAAAAACTCACAAAACTCACGTTTCCATGACAAAAACAATCAAATCTTAAAAGAGAAGACAATACCCGACACAAAAAATCCAAATCTTTGACATTTTAGAATCCTCATAAAAATCACAACAAGTTGTGAAGGTCTAATAGTGTGTACATTGTATGGAATCGTACGATTTCAATTTTCCCGCTGTGATTTTTCTCAACTCCACATCAAGGCAAGTAAGCAACAAGTGAATCAGCGTGTGGTGATCTTAAGATAGCGCGTCGGACACTTGTCATGACGGGAAAAATCCATAGAATAAACATCAACTTTGAAGTCAAACAGAGATTTTCATTGCTATCGAACATGACAAACAACGGCAAAGATCTCGGAACACGTGTTCATTTGAAGATTCCGGATTTGGGTGAAGACAAGATCACGAAAACGTAAATCTCCTTGACGCGATAAACAAGTGTATCCTATGGTCATTGTCTTTTCAAGGGAAGATCTTTGTCTTCTTTGGTCGAGGATAAACGTTAAAAAGTGGTAGTGACCGTGATTAGTAAAAACGTATAGACAGTGGAAGACAAAAACCAATTTCTGTGTTAAACAATAGAAATTGTAAATTAGTTATGGTTGTTGCTCGAATTGATTCTAGGAATCTAAATCTGGGTTATTGAAGATGAGAAGAAAAAGTCAATATTTTTTTCTTTTTGAGGGTTGAACGAATCCTAGATCACACTTTTGATGCTATGATTTAAGGGTAAGGAACTGAGCACGAATTGTTAGAGATAAAACACAACAGAGAATTAATTTAAATGCTTGAAAAGGAACCTGCAGAAGCATCGTCATGATGGAAACAATGACGGCAATAAAGATTGTGTCTTAAGTCTTCTGTTGTCTAAGGAAAAAATTTGCCTCAGATTGCCAGAGATTCTCAAACCTATACCGAATGCAATTCCATAGTTTATTTTAATGCAGAAGGATTCAAGTTTTCAGAATTGAGAATTTAGTTCCTACAACTGAAATTCGGTTGAAGCAACCTCTAATACGGTTGTGACAACCTCTAATTCGAATGGGATGACAACTAATCTGTTTGCGAGGACCTCTAAAATCGGTTACGACTAATTCGGATACTGATGGTGTAGCCGCAGTGCAATGTGTAGGTAGTTCAGTCATATGACCAATTCGTGGCGATAGTTTCAATTCGCAGTCTTTGGGCAATTTTTGTCGCACAATTATGTTGGGTCTGAAATTTATTGAGCTATACACAAGAGCACCCAACCGTTTCAGACTTATTCATTCATACCTACTACCACCTCGCCTTTAAAAGAAACTTCCCCACTCATATCCCGGATTGAAAGTGATTTATACCTAGCTATTTAGGTTTCTACTCAGATAGCTCCAATCTAAGTGGGAATTAAGGCAGAAAGGCTACCACACTATTGTAGTGTCTTTCAGGTAATTGGAGAAGTTGACATCTGTCTGGGATGAAACGTCATCACCGCGTGGAATAGCAACATCTATTGTGACATTCAGGCTGCTACAAAATCCATGCAATCTGTATCCCTAATTTCAGGAAATATCCTCATTTGTAGCGCATCTCTAAATGAGATGAGTAAGTAGTTCGATAACCACCTTATAAAGTTCAGGGGCACATTAACAGTCCAGAGAACCGTATGGGGGATAATCTAGCGACATTAGCGACTACCTTACCAGTATGAATGCCCATGCTTAAAACCGAAGCCATCAGACATGGAAGTTGAGTATGGCCAAGTCAGGACCTGGATCGCAAGCTATACTTAATACGCAATCCTAGACAAAATGTATCTACGCCAGTGGCTGTCACCACTAGACCCTGTTTAGTAGGCATGCACTGTCAATACTTGGAATCTCTCCCATGACTCTCTCTCTCTCAATGAATATCTCATAAGCTAATGCCCGGCCTTTTGGTCGAGTAGGAGACAATGCCTCGGATTTTACTTCATGTTGTATCTACGTGACATTCAGGCAGTTAAGTTGAGAACCACATTAAATCACGCGGACTCTGACCGTGTTTGCAGAGTGGTTCACATTGGCCGTCGATGGTGTAATGGTTAGTGTGCGCGACTGTTATATATGAGAACGTGGGTTCGATTGCTGCTCTGACCACCTTACATTTCTTTCGATGACGTTTACCTCGCTTAGTGAAGGCGGCACTATCGAGAACTTAGCCACGACAATGCTTTTCAAAATAACGTTCGGAACCAGTGTAAAACTTTTGCTTCCAATCAGAGAGTGCGCACAGAAAGCGCACAGATCACTGGTTGTGAGAAGCTGTTCCCACGCACTTCATGGGATGCAGTGGGAAACGATTTTTTTCGCCAGGGACTACTGCAAGTCTCTTGTTCAGCCATATCAGCACGAGGTGTCACATGGCTATAAAGCTCGTTAACCATACCAGGTCAATTTACAGGTACAACTATGGGGGCGGAATATGATGACCAGTGGTATCACAACGATCTTCATCAAACTTGTGTGTTAATTCTGGAAACCTCCACAACCTAACCTAACCTACTATAGCTTTTGATCTAATGGACTATCCTGGTCTTGGCCTCATTTATACCCATGCCATTTTCATCCTCCTGTTAAATATTTTAAGTTATATATTTGGAGAATGTATGGATGTCTGAGTACCCAGAAACTTGGCCCTTACCTGTGTTACCTGGTCGTCTACAATCTAACCAATCTTACCAACTAAGCTGTGAGAGCTACCAGCATAAGTGAAGAATCCACTATAGGCTCACGTCTCATACCCAGTTCAAGCAGAGTCACCCAGTGCCGTTATAACATATCTCCTGGGGAGCATTTCGTGCATTTGCCCCATAAGATCCCGCGTCAATAGTTTGATTTCTGTTTATAATAATATTAGAAGCTTTTTGTATGTCATGGATGGCTGCCATTGTGTATATAAAAAGGATGTCCTTGATCTCATGGTAAATAGGAACTAAAATTAATTTCATGATACCCAATCTCCAGCTCCATGTGTGGTACAAATTACGTAATCTTCATGCTCAAGAAATTTTGTCACATGTCAGATTATATACTGATTTCCTTTCCGTCCTCTCTATTAAAGGTCTAAGTATATCAACTGCTGGCTGCACTAGTTCCAATCACTGCACACTGCAACTGCAGAAGCCACAAGGAAAAAACCATTTGAAACAAGTGTGACAACAAGTGAAACCTCCCGTAATCATTGTCACACCAAGCCACAACACGTGTTTAGCGCTTTGAAACACAGATTCACAAGCACTCAGTTGAGTCTATGGAATTGTATTGATGTGGGCGAAATTCATGGCTCCACGTGCTGGCAAAGAGATGGTGTCCATTGTTTTGATTTTTTGCTTTGGTTTGGAATTCTGGTGAATTCCTCAAGGCAAAACTTCAAGGCTATTTACCAACTGTTTGGGTTTATCCTGAAGAAAAAAGGGAACAGATATATTTGGAAGAATCCTTTTTTTCTGATTGTCAAAGAAACCTTATATGATAAACAAGTTGGAGTAAATCGAGGATTTAATAAACAACAGCATATGGCGTATGACAATATCAATTTACATAAACAGAAACTGTTCAAGGATAAAACTCGAATAACAACACAGGCAGTAATGAAAATGATGATCGTCCACATTTTCGTAATCATCCTCCACTGAATATTGAGGTGTTTACCATCGATTTTTGCTAAAATAAAACATTTTCCTGAACGTTCCCACGCTTGTTTCTCTGGTTTGTTTACAAATTTCTTCAGCTCAACAAGATCTCTCCACACTATTGTTGTTGCAAGGATAATAAGAAATTCAGCACCAGCCACAACAACTTCTATCTTCCATAGTAATGATTTTAATCCCTATAGGATCCCCGAGAGACATGTTCCCTTGAATTATTTTTCAAACCGTGGCCAAAGATTCTCACGCTCTGCTCTGGTGTATTTTCCATTGAGGTGCCTAATAGGAACAAAAGTACCTGCTGTTGCACTTCTCTTTTGTTTAATTTATAGATTCTTATTTATCCAAGAAAAAGAAGCATCAAGAAAAGATCACGAAATCCATCATCTCTTGTGGATGCTGAACGTGAGAAAGTTTGAAAACGAACACCTGCCCTAAACAACCACTTGTGATTGGCTGAGTTGCTGCCAAGATCCCAAAGAGACACAGAGAGAAAACTCTCTTTGAGAGAAAGTATAAATAGCTCAGAATTAAGGGAGTAGGGCATCATTCGCTCACCAGCACACAAGCCATAAACATCTCAAATATCTTTCAAATTTGCTTGTACATTTTTAAAACTCCGACAAAAACCTCAACATGAACGCCAACAGCCGACTAATGGTAAATAACAACAACTCGTTGTACAACAAGACCTACACCGTCTACAAGTCCAAGGTGTCCCCATCGCGCCGCCTCAAGAACTTGCTGAAGCCAGTACTCGAACGCATGTTCAAGTCCAAGGCCCAAAAACCCAAACGCAGCTCCTACATTGCATCAGAAGAGAAGGAATGTGAATTCGATTGGCTCAACAATGACATGGACAACATGGCTAATGAACATTTGGAGGATCGCCTGTTCCAAGAGATCAAACACAGTGAGAGTGGCGAGGCCATTGTCATCATCAATGATGATGGCAGCCGCCAATTGGAGTTGGTGGACAAGCAGCACGCTTACGTTCCAGTACACTTTGCTCGTACCAATGCTGGCACTTTCTTCTGGACGTCAATGCAACGTGAAACCATTGAACCCTATCAAATCGAATGGAATTTCTTAGATCGTTGGGCTCAAGCCTAGGATGTGTCTCAGCAAATATTTACAACTGAATCTAATTGGAACATAGATTTTGGGGTTTCAAAGTATGACATCAGGGAAGGGATCCCTATCAAACGTAACAGCTTCGTTAGCTTTTCACATCACTAAGGAAAAGAAGAAGACTTTCAAGGCCTAGTCTGGTTACATCGACTTTGCTTATGCATCGCTAACTTCAATTCGTAGGAAAAGTTTTAAACAGAAGCGGGGAAATTATATATTTTAAAAAATCTATACTTTTTTTTAATAAAAAAGTTATACGATTATTTTTGTATTTAAAATATCAAGAAAATTTTACAATTTTTTGTTTCATAAAAATATGTTAAAAGTATTCATTTTAAAATTATAATAACAAATCAAGTCTTTCATAATTTTTGCTTTAAAAAATTATTGCTAAAGAAGAAATCAAATTTGTTTAGTATTAAGAAAATTTTGTTAAAAATATTAATAATAATAATAACAAAAACTAAAAAGAAATTACATCTTGTCTTTTATTTTAAAACCCATCAAAAAATCTGAATTTTCAGGTATAAACACTAAAAAAAAAATTAAAATCCGATTTGGAGAAAAATCTAACTACAAACTTGAACGTTTGGGTACTGTTAAGAAATTCCCAACTGAAACGATCCAGTGGTGAGAGTACTCGAATATTGTAAAGAAGAGTGAGGGATTGTAACAAACATTCCATGAAGCATTCCTGTAAGTGACTTCGCCATATCCATATGAAATGCCTTCATTATAACCGTTTGGAACTGATGTAAGATCTAGACTCCTGCATTCTCAGCCCAGTATCGATATGTTCTTCTCAGATGATGCGATAGGGCCTTTATCGCCGCTTGGCTATCCGAGAAGATTTTCACTAGTATAATGTGATTTGGCAGCTGACGACACGCCTTCGATATTGCCACTACTTCCACTTAGAAAATACTACTGAAAACAGGGAGACATATACTCCCACTCCACTATCCGCCTTCCATCCATCCGTAAAAATTTCTACATCAACATCCTTCACTGGTGAGTGCTTCTTACACTCTTCTCTATGCGGTATGATTGATATGAAGTTTTTCCGGAAATTCAACTCTTCCCTACCACAGTTCATTCTTTCAAGTATGACCCCAATATGCAAATTGCACAGAATTCCACTATGCTCATCGCTTCGATGTGTCCAACATTTAAGTTCTCTCCGCCGCAGTGCACTCTGTGCTGCTACACTCTTAGACAACTGTTCAATCGGAAGCAAATTCATCATTTTATTGAGAGCAGCAGAGGGTCACGTCTGTAATACCTCTGTCCCGTCATCGCAAGCACTTCTCTGTGCCGTTGACAGTTTCCTATCTTCCTCCAAAGGCGGCCACTACTCCGATTCTACATAGGTCAGAACGGGCCTAACCACCGCCGGGAAAATCAATAATAGCATCCTCGTGTTTCAGCCCCATGTTCTTCCAAATAATTTCTTGCACTCGGAGAAGCCACCTGTCGCCATGATGTCCGCTAGTTCGAAGAGCTTCAGTGACAGGGTCACCTATTTAACCTGAGACGCATCAGTGATATCATGAACAGTCAGGCTGCTCATTCGTTTCGCCGTCTCAATCTAGTTTCGATAAAACCATTGCCCGAAAAATAATTCCAGGAAGCAGAAGGACTCATTTCTGGCCACTCCCAAATGAGTGGCTATTAGAAACTTTCCACCTTCACGATCAGTCCCATATCCAAACATACTAAGGGTCTAATATAGCTCCGTCTATGCGTTACATTTGTTTTCGTATTAATTGATAGATACTTCGATCGTGGATAGTGTGCGCGACTCTTGTTTCATATCATATCTTCCTCCAAAGGCGGCAACTACTCCGATTCTACATAGGTCAGAATGGGCCTAACCACCGCCGGGAAAATCAATAATAGCATCCTCGTGTTTCAGCCCCATGTTCTTCCAAATAATTTCTTGCACTCGGAGAAGCCACCTGTCGCCATGATGTCCGCTAGTTCGAAGAGCTTCAGTGACAGGGTCACCTATTTAACCTGAGACGCATCAGTGATATCATGAACAGTCAGGCTGCTCATTCGTTTCGCCTTCTCAATCTAGTTTCGATAAAACCATTGCCCGAAAAATAATTCCAGGAAGTAGAAGGACTCATTTCTGGCCACTCCCAAATGAGTGGCTATTAGAAACTTTCCACCTTCACGATCAGTCCCATATCCAAACATACTAAGGGTCTAATATAGCTCCGTCTATGCGTTACATTTGTTTTCGTATTAATTGATAGATACTTCGATCGTGGATAGTGTGCGCGACTCTTGTGCATGACCTTACGTAGTTTCGATCCCTGATCTGACCACCTTACATTTCCTTCGACGACGGGCACCTCGCTTAGTGATGGCGACACTATCGAGTACTTAGCCATGAAAAAGCTTCTCAAAATACTGTTCGGAACCGATGTAAAACTGGGAACCAGTGAATGAAAAATTAGAAAGTGCACAGATCACTGGTTGTGAGAAGCTCTCCACAATCCCATCATGGGATGTAATGGGTTTTTATTTTTTTATACCTCCATCCATAACGTTGAGGGTATAATGTTTTTTTAATTGCGCGATTTTTGTATTTTTGCCAAGTGTGTTAAACTTTTTCCAGAGGTGCCAACTCCTAAGCCCGACCGAAGTCCGTCCACACAGAAAGCTTTGTAATATAAAACTGTCGAAACCGCGAATCCGGCGTTGAACCCTTCCCAGAGGAGAATATCATGTGTAAGCATTATTACGTAAAATACTATTCCAAGTCAGTATTGGACCCATTCCAGAGGAGAACATTTCTAAGCTCTGCCACCTAGACAACTCTGTAACATTAGGAAAAATACAAAAGCAGCAAAGCCGGTGCTGAACCCATCCCAGAGGAGAAAATTCGTCGGGCCGGCCAATCAGAATTCTTTGCAACATAAAATTCTACCGAAGACGTGAAGCCGTTGGTAAACCCTTCCCAGGTGAAAAAATATATATAAGTAAGCCCGGCAGAGAGTCCGCCATGCGTAAAGCTTTATTACACGAACAACTATTCCAAAGCAGCGAAGCCGGAGTTAAACTTATGCCAGACGAGGAAATCCCCAAGACCGGCCATGCAAAATGCTTTGTAACATAAAAACAATACCAAAGCTACTTAGCTGGTGTGGAAACCTTCCCAGAGGAGAAAATCCGGAAGCTCGACCGAAGGCCGGTCACGTTGAACATTTTGCTACATAAAAAAATAGCGAAGCTGGTGTTGACCAATTTGTAATCCCGGCCGAAGGATGCCAAACTAGGGTTACCTGGTGACGCATATGCCACATGCAAAAAGTAGTCACCGTTAAGTTCGTGAGAAGAATACCTTTCATTTGAGTACCAGCACTTGCCTTTTTCTACGTGGACCCAGTGGGTCCGGTCCGACCGACTAACTTTTTTTTTAAATTTTAATTGTAAAAATTGTTTATTGAAATTTAAATTATTGTTAACTGAAATTTAAAGGTTAATTTTTTGGTGCTTTTTGAGCCGTAGCCGGACAATTGGCCAAATTCTCCACCGGTTTAGTTCATTCTATTTTTCTGAGTGTATACATTATGGAAGGTTGACATAAAGAAGTTCTTATGTACCACCACTTTCCACTAAGTTTGGAAAACAGTTATGATTTGTCATTTTCTATTATAGCTTATTGTCATTACTATCATTACACATTTAGATGTTTTCATCCCTTTTACCATCTTTGTTTTAAATGAAGACTTAACATTCCCGTATACAAAGGAATTTGGAAACTCCCCTAAGATGTCATTTCCCTGCCCATCATAAGAAGTTGCTTTTGAATAGCATAAAATTGATAACATCCCTAATTAAACCACCAATATCTGGGTCATCATTCCAAGGAACGAAACGATCCTTTCCATTTGTTAAGACACAAATGACGTTTTTTTCTAGACTGACAAGGACAATTGTCAACCATTTTATTGCTAAGATATCATTAAAGTTTTATGTTGTATCTTATGGTGGGAATTTTATGTAGTCCCTTGGTCTGGGAATGTTAAAATTTTAGAAATTATTGTTGAACTTTTCATATAAATGTTTTGTAAACATTACAAAGAATTCAGGGAATATTATTGAAACAATTGATGGTAGTTTGAGGTGACATTGTTGGTTATGGTGGGAAATTCATGTAGTCCTTTTGTTTGCCTAAAAATTAAAAAACGTTAACTAACTATGGGTTATTGAAAGAATACATAAAATGAACCTACAACTTAAGATTCGAAATCCATTACAATTTCATTGTTTTGAGGATGAAACAAAGGAACGCTAAGTGTAGATTTTGTGGCAATCACAGGTTAAAGAATCAATTGGTAAAATAAATATATTAGACAATTGTCGGTTTATGCCAGGTTTCATAAGAAAATTCTTCGCTTGGGAGTTCTTGATGTCAGCTAGCTTTATAGTGTGAGAAAATCTAGAAATTTTGATGTTTAAATAATGGGATTCTGAATGAAACAGTTGCTACGATAAGTGTTAAATAGTCAAAAGGTTGTTGAATAGAATTGTTGCTTTGGCAAGTATTTGAGTTGAATAAATACACCAATATCGCGCCCCAACTTCAAAATCGTCATAACTCAAAATTTTGAGACTTGTGTTTTTGGATGAAAACTATTACCAAGGACCATTTCTATTCGCTATAACAAACTGTTGGTATTTTCTGCTTCCATTCGTTAAAAAAATCTCGTGTTAACATGGCCATTATTGAGGATTTTCATACATTTTTTAGCTCCGCAAACACAGTTTTTTGGATCTACTGAAATTTGTAAATTTTGAGTTCTGACTCTTTTGTAGTTATAATATGAGAAATTATGACAAACTTCCCAGCGATTTTGATGGGAACTATCGTGGTTTAATTAAAACTTTAATGTTAAATGTTTATGTAAATAATGTCATTATGTGTTATATATAGATTTGTTTTGAAGTGGCTTAGAGTGTGGACATGGGAAAATTCTGGATACACACGTCATATTGTTTGAAATCAAATTTTAAATACTGATTGTGATATTTTAAGTTCTTGGATAATTAAATGTTTTTCAATTCGTTATATTGAACATTAATTTGTCTTATTATGTTGTAAAAACAAAGGCTAGCTTACATTTACCTCAGTAATGACGGTCTTTATGAGCAGCCATTAATACACCAGCCCCACAGTTTACTCCTCGACATCCTTGGCGAAGACGGAGAATTTTTCCGTTCTCCTCAACCTTGTAATATTTAAGAACAACTATATTAGCCGTCTTCCTCTTATGCTTCAATCTGTTCGGGGTAGAATAGTTCTCCTCTTTGCGTTCGTCGCGCCGTCACGAACGCGAAGTACCAAGTTTAAAGTGGTTTCTTTCTGAATATTGTAGGCGGAAGAGTACGACCATCTTCAAGCAGTTTGCCGGAAAATATCAAACGTTTTTGGTCAGGTGGTATTCTATCTTTGTCCAGAGTAGTGGCTTTACCATTGTCGATGGTATCTGAAGGCTTGACCTCAAGGGTGATGGTCTTACCAGCGAGGGTTCAGACGAAAATCTGCATTTCGTCGTATCACGAAATCCAGACCAATAAAAAATATATATGATCACCGAACACTACTATATGAAGCAGCCAAACTTTCCTATTCAAGAACACGATGATACAGTAAAGTATTTTACGATCCAACCACAATCTGAAAATGTTGGTCAGTTTTTGTTGTTTGGATGCAAATATATCGTGTTTGTAGCTTGTCGCAAATATAATGTTTGAGACACAATGATTAATTTACAGTTTTCAACAATCAAAGCTACTTTTGGCGCACAAACCAGTATATTATACTCTATTAAACATTGTGGCTCCAACATGTAATATTGAGGAACAAACACAAAGTTTTTGGACACAAGTATACTGTATTTGCGAGAAACTACAAACACGTTATATTTGCATCCACACAGCAAAAAAGACAGATTTTTCAGAGTGTATCCATTTTCGGTGGGATTTGTTTAGCGCTTACACAGGTTCTTCTCGTTCACCTCTCCTGCATCATCATGTAGGAGCATTTTTGCGGGATAAGCTTACAGGTTGCTGGGAGCATGCCAGCACGTTCCAAGTCTTGTGGAACATAGAAGGTGGTCCCTAGTCTGGCCAGCTTATCCGCTCTGCAGTTCCCAAGGGGTGTCTCGGTGCTCTCTGCTCCAATACACGAGGTATTCAATACCGTAGTGCTGGGCCGTCTCGTTATAAGATCTGTGGCAGTCCTGGATAGATGTTGAGTTCAGTGATACTGATTCCCGAAACTTGATTACCGCGTTATTGTCAGATAAGACATAGACCCCTATGACTGCTGCCAGTCGATGACTTCCAAAATTTCAGCCCGATTCGCGTCACAATGATAAGGTGGTCCACGAAAAAGAGACCCCTTTTGAGGGGACAAACCCGAGTCCAATTTTTAACAGCTTTTAGAAGACAGTTTACCATTTTAAAAAACTCAAAGTTGGAGTAGATTCTCATGACATCTAGAAAACTTGATCAAAACATTTCACAATTTATTATGACCCCTGCTAGTATAGGGTGTTCCAATAACAGTACACGATCTAATATAAAAATAAAGCGCACATTTTAGACCGAGTGGAGATATTATTATTGTATTGTAAAGTAGAATCGAAAATTTCGTTAGAGCCGCAGGGGCCATTTAACGGGTATTTTATACCAGACTTAGTGGGTACATGTCTACTTTAAAAAAATAAATAAATAAATGGTTTCCCATTGCATCCCATGAAGGGACCGGGGAGAACTTCTCACAATCACTGAGCTGTGCGCTTTCCAGTTTTCACTCACTGATTGGGACCTACAGTTTTACACCGATTCCGAACGGTATTTTGAGAAGTTTTTTCATGGCTATATACTCGATAGTGTCGCCGTCACTATGCGAGGTGACCGCCGCGGAAAGAAATTTAAGGTGGTCAGAGCAGGAATCGAACCCGGGATCTCATGTACAAGAGCCGCGCACACTACCCATTTCACCACCGGCGGCCAACCATGCAAAAGCTTCTCAAAATACCGTTCAGAGCCGGTGTAAAACTGTAGATCCCAATAGGTCAGCGTAAAAATAGAACGCACACAGCACACTGGTGCGTGAGAAGCTATCCTTAATCCCTTCATGGGATGTAAGGGGAAACCATACAGTCTTCGGATTTTATATGACGGTAGTAATCCATCAAGTGTCTTTTGTCAATCTGTTATCAGTAGGGGTTTCCGTGATCTGGTCTGGCTTTCCTTTATCCAAAGCCTCTACAATATCTTTCTAACCGCAGTCTTTTTGGCGCGTCTTAAGTAGACAACAATTCGAATGTGACAAAAATTATTCAGCTATCTAAAATCTTTGGAAGTTTTATGAAAGGATATTTACCGCGTCCTTAATAAGTCTGCTATTCGTTATCTCCTCTAAATGAACTGGGAAAAATTAATCTCTCTTGACGCCAACACACATTTTGACAATCGTTGAAATTATAAAATCTCATACTAGAATGGAAAACACTTGTAATCGTGCGTACACAACATTAGCATCTGGGAGATTATATGTCAGGAAAACTAAATGATTTTAGAGATTAAGGGAAAGTTCACAGCAACAACATTGGGAAAAATATATTTCCCAGATTAGTTTGAAAATACAGACTCGCTACAAAATAATTTCGTGTTCAGGCAAAATTATTTTGTTTTCTCAACATGATTCTCAAGGACCTTGTGCGACATGTTTTTAATTTTTGCTATTTCCGGATAGAGATAAACTATTATCAGCAATCTGATGTCATGCTTCCTAAGTGCTTAATGATACAGTTGCATACCTTTCTGGTACTTCAAGTGCCGAAAACCTTTAGGTAGCAAAATAATAGAGTGGCGTCTTCACTTGTTGATCTTTTTGAGACACTTAGTTCCAGTATGACTTATGAATTCCAGTATTACTTATGACCTAGTGATTTGGTACCCTTCTTAGGACACACAATATCAGCAAGATGTAGGCCACACACCACCAACAAGATGTAAAAATTATTTCGAGCAGCATAATTAGCCCCACAAACAGAATCATTAGCATAAAGGCAGGCGACCTGCACATATGTTGTTAAAAATCAATGTCTCTTGAACTACATTAGCTCTTTTGATACACACAGTTGTCATTAAAAATTGCATCTCAATGCAAACAATTGAATTCGTCTTAAATTTGTAATGTCTTTCGTTTGTCAATTGCTTTGCTACCAACTACCACCCGCATAATTTGGCCACTTGAAATTCAAAAGTCTAGACACACCATGTGGCATAGGCTACTTGTCCATGATGTCAACGCAATACACACCACCCAAACATGTGTCGCCACTTTTAAGATATCTAAGTCTGCATGGTATAGTCATTCACTGGGATGAGATTTGGATCATTTATTTTGATTTATGTAGGATCTAGCATGGAGACTTAGGTGATTTTAATGATATCTGAATGGTAACAAGTGGTTCTGTTCGCCTGGATAAAGAAAAGTGTAAGACGGCATTTACACCGACCAAGATTAGCGCATTTCGAAGGTTAACTCCGTTAACCCGCGCTAACCCAGAAGATTACTCATACAATTTTAATTTGTAGAAACTGAAGTTTAATTTTTAACCTCATTTTAAACAGGTGTACATTTTGATGCAACACTAGTTACTAAACAAAATGCAACCATAATTAAAACGTACACAAAAAATCAACTGTTTGAAAGATGGAAGCCGATCGAAATTTTTCCGATGCGTCGCCGCCACCAAACCTTTTTTGAAGCTCACGCCGCCGCCTATATAAATGGCTCTTATTGGCGTAAACTGTGAGCAGATTTTATCGACTGGCCGTATTTGACTCACTGATCTAATTTTAAAGGTTCAATTATTTCAAAAACATCTCAGATTTGTACAAAACTGGCAAAGACAATAGCAGCCAACTTAATTGTTCTGTTGTGCCTCTCCGCCTTTGTCTCGGCGCGGAGTTTATCTAAGCACGGAGTTGCCAACAGAAATGTGAATTTAACTTCAAATTGGGTGGTGTAATTGACAAAGACTAGAGAACAAAGTTATCGGTGGCCTGGCCGCGATAAACGGCGATGTAAATGAGTTATACATGATTTAGGTCCATTATATCAATGTCCGGTTATTGCGCCGGTTGATTAACCGGTGCAGTAGTTCTTCGGAGGGATGAGGTGCCGGTTAAACGTTTTGGTTTTCTCATGTACCGAATAAAATTGAGTGGCTAACAGACTATCGTCTGGCAAAAATTGAACGAGCCCGACTACAGTATTTTGAAAATTAACTACTCCACTCCGGCTCCGACTCCAGCACTTTGAAAGGACACGACTCCACTCCGGCTCCGACTCCAGCATTGTGAACATATGTTTATGGTGGCAACGACGTATCATGATATGACTATAGCGGGAGAACCAAATAAATCTCTCACGCCAAATGAATAACCGGTTACTATTTAAAAACGGAAACAAAAAATTATAAAACCAACTCCGGCTCCAATTCCAGGCAAATATCCCATACTCCGACACCACAGCACTGATTGTAATGTCAATTTGACTGTACATCTCCTTATACTCAAAAGTTCGTTTATCAAACAAAAAGTGACGACAGAAATCACGTCTTTAAATAAAGTGCAATATTGAAAACCTTGGCGTGGATACAGATGAGTCACATTCAATTGTGTTGTGGAAAAAGTTAACGACAGTTCGTCCCATAATGATATGATTGTTAACATTATCCTGGGCAACATGTCCTGTCTAGATATTCGGATTTCAAGTGGTGAAATTATTTATGTAGCTATTGGTACAAGAGTAAATGACGATTTAAAGCTGTTGGGTTATGTGCAATGTCTTCAAGTGCATTCAAGAGGACAAAATTCATTACGATTCCTGTTTGTTTATCAGGGATAATGTAACTTGATAATTAATCCTGTTTTCTGGTATAACTTCTTTAAGTTTCTGTTATTGTTTCCTTAAGTAATTATCTCTGCCCTAAAAATAAATGTTGCATATGTCATGGCATTTTGTTCGAAGATTAGAAATGATAATTTATCTTCAAAACCACAGTGAATGGCGTATGTCTAGCCATTAATTGTCCAAAGATTGGTTGTCTCTCTGTTCTTGTGGAGACATGATAATTGCGATGAATGACAAGGATAACTGAAATAGGATACGGCTCAGTAAAAAGTATGGCTCATCACTCGTTAGCAATTGAGTTTGGAAACATGTTACTGGATACAAATTTGTTTTGCTTCGAGTGAATCATAAGACAGTTTTTGCTAGGATTTTATTGATTTACAAAAAAACTAGGGCTCAGACAGATTAATTACTTCGTATTTCAAGACGTATATGTCTGAGTTAATAGTATATGCCGGGAAGATACACATAGTGCCACTAATTTCCCTAGAAACCAAGATACGAAAACTGTATACAGTCCCACAAAAACAATAGGATTTAAATTTATATATGGACTAATTTCCCTAGAAACCAAGATACGAAAACTTTATCCAGTCTCACAAAAATAATAGGATTTAAATTTATATAGATGTATCATTAAAAACTTATATTTAAATAATTTGATATTTGAAATTAATACTGATTCCCCCAGAATTTTGAAATCCAATCTGTTTTAAACCAAACAAAATTTTAAACAAAACAAATTATAAAAGGATTTATGAAATTAGATTTTGAATCAAACAAACAAAAAGCCACAAAAGGGTAGACAGTTTAATCACCACCACCAACAAATACCAAGGATTAATGCTTTAGTGGACATAAAAGGCAATTTATCTGACAAAGGATCCCAAAGAAAAAAAACGAAACCTTTCGACACGAACCCGTTTAACACTTGTGCAATTGCCTTGGAATAATGTTCAACAAAAAAAACCTCTTTTCCTTTCAAACTCACCTTAATCAATCATCGACCAAAGACTTCAAATGGAGAATGCCAGACAAGCCTTTTTCGAAGTGAAAGACCAGACAGTAGAGGGGATTTGTGTTTTGAGTAATGGTGGATTATTACCATGGAATTGAAGTACACTACTCGTACTACAGTCCCTAACAACTTTTGTAGATAACAAAAACCCCTTTATTTCGTTACCGTGTTTCTTGTCTTTGATAATGTTCTTTTAGATTTGTCTTCTTCTCTTTCGTCCTCTTTAATTATATTAAATTTCATGAATTTAATGTTTTTTTTCTTCCAAAGTTTAATACGAAATGCCTATTAAATCCACACAGAGGATCGTTTTGAAAACAGTTCAAGAATCGTAAAAAGTTGTTAAAAGGGTTCGCTTTTTTATACTCAAATTGGATTTTGTGTTTAAATTTCTGAGGTTTTTTCCTCATTATCATTGTTTGATTGCTCCTTTTTTCTTATGTTATTATCATTAATTTTTTTTATTCTTTTATGTGATTTTTTTCTCTATCTCCTAAACGACATTATTTTTGTTTTTTTTTTTGTATTTTGGTCATGTCTTCGAAACAGGTTCTGAACTGATATTGAGATCGTGTTGTACAAGAAACCAGTAAAAGGATAGCACAGGTTTTTTATTACCTGTTGTAATCATGATCCTCTTTATTATTCTTCTCTTAATATTTTTTTCACTTCATATCTTCATTAACAATAAAAACGTGAGGAATAGAATGAACAAAAAAATCATATAATTTTTTGATTGTTTTGTAAATAAGGGAATATTTGTTTTGGGGGAAGTTTTAAGATATTCCAGGAATTTTATTGAAATTCCAAGGATCATAACAAAAAAAATATTCGTTACTTTTTTGGACAAGAAAGATAATAAATAAAAGAGAAAATCTATAAATGAAATAAGTTGGGGATTTTTTATAGGCAAACTTATGTTAGCAAAATGAACTATTTTATTTAACTTATACAATAGATCGCGGATTCTAATCGTCTTCGGAATGCTTTGTTTCCTCGTCGGTCACCTAGTAGGGAACATCTCCAAGTCATTCCTAAAATACCCAAGGCTCATCCGTGACACCTTCAGACACAGTGGTGATATTCTTGTCGGAACGAGCACTACGGTCTATCGGCTCCTTCTTTGTCACGAGCTGTTTCAAACTGTTCGAGGCTAGCGGCTAGTGTTTGACCAGTTGGCATAAGACGGCCGGTAAACCTGCGTCGAAGTCCATACAAGGCAACACGCTATTGTGCGATCTCTTCAACACTTTATTGAAGATGGTAATGAGAAAAGCTACATGCTGGAAAATCAGTATTTTGTTGCTGTTTGTGTGCAAATATAAAGTGTTTGTAGCCTGTCACAAATATAGTATACTTGTGTCCAAACATATTGTGTTTGCTCTCCAAGATTACATGGTGGAGACACAATGACCAACAGGTTATAATATATACCCAAATGTGGCTTTGTTTCTTAAAAAGTGCTGAAAACAAAAATGTGACAGGCAACAAAGAAACGAAGAAGCAGAAGATATTCAATTCATGAAAACAAAGCTTACAAACATATACATGGTTCCTGCAATATGTTGCTTTTGTCGGGTGCAACCAATTCGAATAAAGCCATTTGAAGCAAAAACCACATGCAGCAAAAAAATTGTAGGGTTTTGGAAGCACTAACAATTTTTTCACCATACTAAAGCGCTTACTTAGAAGTCATTACAATTCCGGCATACCAAACTGCAATGAAGTATGGAATCACAAACGAAAAGATCATTCTCTAGCATACAGTTGTTCTACCAAGATAGCGATATTGTAAGGCAATGCTCATTCTTTTCTTGTCGCTCGCTTACTGCACTGCAATAAAGTAAGGCAATAATCTTCATATCTTACATATCTTCTAGACTGCAATGAATGAAGTGCCTTTGGTCGCCTTTAAGTAGTGCTTCCAAGTGGGACATCCCATACAAAAATCATGCCTTATTTCAGCAGGTTTGTAAGCGATTGCCACCATGTTTTCGCCTTACAATTCTTCTTCCGGGTAAGCACTGTTTTTTGCTGGGATCATACTATAGATATTAGAGGGAAAAGTTATTGCGGAATTTTCGATGTCCTAGAAATAATCAGCAATAGTGGGCTTGGCAGTAAATGAGGACAAGACACAGTTCATGGTTTCAATGAGCAGAACCTCTAGTCATCTGGAGCAGGGAGTGATGGTTATTAAGGAGTGTCCCAAACAAATTTCACGATTTTAATTTTGTGGGAAGTTTTTATTACGTTAAGACGCTGGAAAACTTCGCGGAATTTTTGTTCGTGGAAATGCACCATATGTGCCAACAATTCAAAGAGTAATCAACAAATTTGAGGATTATGGTTGGGTTGATTATGGTTAGTAAATCTCGTGTATTTCAATCAGCCGGCCGGTCTATCGAAAACATTGCTGCTGTAAACGAAAGTGTCTGCAAAAAAACCGGGAATATCAATTCGGCAAATTCAAATTTCGCAAACAACTCCACCCGTACACGATTCAGTTGATTCAGGATCACAAATCAGCATAAACATCATGCACAACGCCGGAAATTCGTTCAAAGGCTGACGGAGCAAAGTGAAATGAATGCCGATTTTTCTAAATAAATCCTTTTCACCATTATTGAATTTGGGGCTCAGAAAATACGAACGTGAAATCTTTGAATCCCGAGTTGAAAGACGAGATTCAACGCGACTTCGTTGAGATAGAATCATATCTTTGCCAAAATTTCATCGAAAATGTGATGAATGTCGAAGGGGCTCTGATCACAGCTGCGAGAGCCATTTGCCGAATTTTTATTATATTATATTTTTTTATTTATTTTTATTAATATATTATATATATTAATATATGTATTTATTTATATTAATTTTTTAATTAAAATCAAATTATTTTAGGCAGAGCAATGTTTGCTGGATCAGCTAATATAAAAATGTTTATGTATTTTCTTATGTTTATGTAAATTGCAATATCCTATACATGGACGAGACCTTTTCATCACACACGCAATTTCACAACTTTGTGTATTTATATAATATAATCCTTATAAATCACTTGGCTCCTTTTTACAATCATTTGTGAATTCGTATCTTTTGTATGAGTCATCATCATGCAGTTGCCTTTATTCCGAGTATAATCTTTTCGTTTCTCTTTTTTAGTTTAAGCATATACATATTTTACTACCATTCAAGGATACAAAGGATAATTATAGTGGTCGTGTGCGTTATTATAAACTTTGTTCGCATGAGTCAACTGTGGATCGTGAATCACCTCGTACATGATCATAAAATGCTGAGTTGAATTCGAAACCAAAATTGCGATTTGTTTGGGTTTTCAATAACCACAAATAGTATGAATCACATTAAAAAAAAAACAAATTTATAAAAATAAAAACAATGTCTTTGCCGCATTAAGATCAAATATAAATTATTAATTTGAAAAATTATATTTGATTTTCAACTAAAGGCTGGATTGATCTAAACACATTATAGGCTTGCAATCGTAAAGAAAATATCAAAACAAAATTCCGCTGCAAATATTCACATTAGTTGAAAATAAATGCAACTGGAGAATTCGAATTGGATGTCAATTGATGTAAAATTTCTGGTTTAATACTAGTAACGCCATCTAGAGTTTCAAGCAAATAACATTAGGATGAAAAAATGCTAATAAGATTTAAAAAGAATCAAATTCAACTCCGAGATTGAATCGAATTGGAAGTCACTGTAGCAAATGAGTTACTTATTTAGTGACTGTAACAAATGGGATACAACAATATTAGAGAAATCTTTGGATGTATCAAAATTTTCAATTGACGACAGCGATTGGAACTTGATGAGAATGGCCGGGCTAATGTCAGTTAAGTTTAAATTTTTCGTAATGAAATAATTTTAGCCAAAAAAATACTACTTTAAACAAAAATTAAATTCTAAACTTCTATGAATTTAAAATGTTGGTATATAATACGACTGCTTTTTAATATTCTTACTAAATATTTTTCCGATTTGTGTGGAAATTTGAAAAGACATTCAAAATATTTTAAAACGTGACTGAAATCTTAAAAATGGTTTAAAAACTGTATGAACGAAAACTGTGGGAACATTTTAGGTACAAATGTTAACGGTTAAATTGAAGTTGATTGGATTCAAATTGAAATTAAATAATAAAATGGTAAGAGGCAGTGCTGAATGGTGTTTGAACTCAAGTTAGAATTTAAATGAGTCCGTTATGACAATAAATTGTATAAATTCTGTATGTGAGTAGAATTTTGGGTAAATATTGTGGAATTACTTTAGACAGAGAGAGAGAGAGAGAGAGAGAGAGAGAGAGAGAGAGAGAGAAATTCAGTTTTGTTAATATTTGTTGAGGCTTTATTTGAAATTGCCTAAAATTCAATGAAAATACGATTTTATAATGGATTTAATGTTTGAGACATTAAATTGGAGATTGCAGTATTATGATTTGTCATACAAAATTCGTCTCTCAAATCTCTCATAAATTTTTATGAATAAGGCCGATAGTCTGTACGATGTCAGATGGGAAGTTTTAATATTAAAGAGTAAAATTTGAATTTAGTATTCGTATTCGCACAATGATTCGAATGCATTGGCTTGTAAAGGGTGAGCCAAGTCAAACCCGCCGTTATTTCGAAGCAGATGGCGAATTTGATACTAAGAGACAGATTATTAGACAAAGGTTAGGAATTTACGAAATGGATCGCTTTATACTTATAGAAAATTGGGAAACATTAAAAACTGTCTTCCAAAGTTCTGAGTCTTTAACTCAAACTGTAAGAATTCTGAAAAATAAATTCGATAGAAAAAGAGTGCCATCAATGCAGGTAGTCGATCAATTTGAGAAGTTCAATCCAGGTCCTTATAAGTCAAAATAACTCGTATAGGTACTCTACCAGTGCGTTCGGTGGAAAATATTGCCGCTGTAGTTGAAAGTGTGCTCGAACAGGCTCGCCACTCGCCACCTTTCGCAGTAATTGAACATTTCTCGCAATTTTGCATAAAAACCTCGGTAACCCATTTGTTCAAGAACCTCGTGACTATCCGATGCGTTTTTGCTTCGCTGAATGGGCTGAAGATCGTTTGGCTGAAAATGATAATTTTTACCGAAAAATCATCTATTCCGATGAAGCTTATTAACAAAAAAAATCCTCGCATTTCAGGCCCGGAAAATCTACACGTCGACGAGGAGAAGCTGATGCATCCACAATGAGTGGCTGTATGGTGTGGTTTTTGGTTACCGTCAATGGCGAGCCGTACCATGACATGCTCAGCGATTTTTTGTTCCCAAAAGTTGAAGAGAATGACATGGACGACGTATGATTTCAACAGGACGTGGCACACATCCAACGTGGACGGTACGTGCCACACATCCAACGTTACAATCGATATATTGCGCACTGTGTTCGAATTTTTATAATCAGCCGAAACGTTGAAGTCCAGAGACCGCCTCGCAGCTGCCATTGACCCCGTTAGACTAATATCTCCGGGGAGCCGTAAAAGATAAGTGTTACGCAAACAATCCCGATTCCATTGACGCCTTAAAACGTGAAATCGACGCTGTCGTTCATGTGATAGAGGTCCAAACATTCGAAAATGTAATTTTTCATACATAAACATCAATGATAAAATAAAATCTTAATTTTGAAAAATGTATGCAAGTATTTTTTTAGCGGAATTAAATTCAAAATTTTACATGGCCCACCCTTTAGTTCATTTAGTTTGACCAGACATCACCCTAACGTACATAATACCCATGTTCGATATGACGATTATGTTCGTGACTGATAAGTCCGGACACAGTAAATGAAAAAGTTCGAGAACTACTGAACGAGTTCGACACCAGTGTAATACGGATGACAATGGCCTGTATTTTTCAATCTGCTTTAGAATTTTTGAAATTATTCCAAGTAAAATTTTTCGAATAAAAAATCGCTAAAACGCCCTTACGCCTATATTTCGGAAACGGAGCGTCGAATAGGGAAATAACTAATTTTAAAGGGTTTCTAGCTCTTTTCGTAAAGAGGTAAAAATTCGTATGACCGATTTTTTTCAAAAAAAAAAACGCTAAAATTCTTGCACACGAATTCATTATTCATTCAGTCATTAAATTCAAGGAATTAATTGTTACCAAAATATTATTTGGTATAACCGAATTAGTTTTTACAATTTCGTTGATCTAACAAATAGAAGACATATTCACCACTACATGAAAAGTTGATTGCTAGAACTAAAACTCGATTGACAGATCACATTTATTTCTTATTGCTGTGGCTTCAGTTCTTGCCACCAAAAGTGAATTACAAATCAATTCATATGCACAATATTGGGTGATACGGAACACAATTATTGGTAATCACAACTGAATACTGTGATACTCCAAGGAACCCCCAAATTTAAGTTGGCTGTAAATACAGTGCACTCGCGCTAACTTGAACTATTTAAAACCAGGCCAGTTCAAGATAGTGAATTTGTTCAAGTTTACGAATGCTATATTTTTATATTAAAAAAGGTTTTTTTTTTTGGTATGCCTAACCTAACATACCGCTCACTTACTAGAAGACTGCTATAACTCAAAATTTACTGTTTTTGGACTAAGAAAAATCTTTAAAGTTGATTTACTCGACACGTTGTTTTGAGTTATATGTTTTATTATTTTCATTAACATAGTCCATTGGCAGAAAAATATATTCAAGCTAGCGAGTATTCAAGTTTGCGAGTAGTCAAGTTAGCGCGAGTGCACTGTATAGTTGTAACAACGTATCTCTTCTCCGTGTGTAGACTTTAATATAGCACCTTCGGTTACCCTTTCTAAGTGCTATAAGGTTCGTATTCATAAATGAAATACATCTGTCATATGTATGTATATATAATACAATATCCAATGCAAAGATATTTGATTTTCATAAAAATAAATTTGATAAATAAAAATTTTTGATATGTAATTTATGTATAAAGAAAAAAATAATTTTACTAAAAGGCGATGTCGTATAAGAAAGCTGATTCTAACTTTTACGCTGAGTAGAGCAATAAGATCCCTTAACATTTTTTCGAAAGTCAATTCAAACACACAATCTACGCAACCGGAAGGCTATTATATTAGTGTGTCTAATAATTTTATTTGATCCGTAGGGAAATTAATTATAGAGTTAATAAGACTATTTTAGTTGATGTAAATCTTGAATGTAAATTGCATAACTACACCCTGTAATGTTATGTAAAATATTAATATTAATCACTAAGTCAGCAAACATCAAAAACATAAGTTTCAATATATCTATATACCTATTAGTTGTTGATATGCGAAATATGTATGTACGTACCTTAATTTTGCTCTAGAGTTCTCATTTTATTAACATCATAATGGCTTTCACCCAAAATTAATAATGACCTTCACACATTTCCTACATTTAACACCTTATCCTTCACCACATTTACCATTCAATTTCTCGTAATTATTTGATTTGCCTTCACTGGTCATTCACTTTTTGCTATTTTTGTTTTCCTTTTTACATTACACTAACACTTGCGCGCACCGTTATAACAAAGAGAATGTGGGAGAGATAGAGAGCGACACTCACGAAAAATTACAAAATAAGAAAGAATAAATGACACAATAAGTTAGTGCGCAAACTTAGGATTTATGCACACAAACGCTTTTTCTACTGATTAATTTTTTTGATTTTCGTTTAAATTATTGTATAAATTCAAGTATCACACTTTAAACTTTACTTTGGCAACACATTTAAATCATTTCGACAATTAACACCCGTAATTTCCACGAATTAAATATAACAAGTACCCGGACACTTGTTAAACGTATCAATTAAAACCACGCACTGAGTGATTGTTCACCACATTCAGGGTTAAAAGAGAGGTGGTAAACTGGTGTGGTGAAGATGTTGATCTTCTTATTGTACATACTACCCCAATGAAGTGGGGTAAAGTTCAGAATTTTATAGATATGCACATAGTATGTATGAAAGTGTGTGATGAAAGTTTTATGTAGGAGAATGGTAAGTCTCAAGTGTGGTAAGATTTGGCAATGGTATGTTGTTTAGGATTAGACAAAGTAGGTATATGACTTAACCTCGAATTGATTTTTTTTGGTTTGTTGGGGTCAAACTCGTTGTTTTAAATAGTTTGGGGTCAATTTGTTGGGGTCAAAAATAAAAACATTACATGAGGTGTCAGGGGATACCCGGTCGGAACGAAGTTCCTTTCGCTATATAGGGCGATTCAGGAAGTTCCGGACAAATTTCTCCAGCGTATTCCTTGGCTCATTTCATGAAGAAAAGTCCACTAGGACCATGTCCGAAAATGCAAGGGTGCGAAATGTCAGCGGGTTCAAAATTTGCGTATTGGTGGTCGGAGGGTAGTAGGGTAAAGTTGCTAACTTCTGAGCCAGTGTTCGGACTTTTGATGTGTACACATCTATACGCTGGGGGTAAAAATCTTTTTCACAATACAATCACAAATTTAGAGTAAGATGTGCGATGTAATCGTTAACCAATCGTAAAGCGTTATCAAATCGGTGTGAGCTATGTATGAGTGTTTAGTGTAATCATACGCTGCATACAATATACTCATCACCATCTAGTGTGCAATAGTACCGACTAGAGGCTAGCGCGAGATGAATTGATTGAGTTGTGATTTGTGTGACACTAATACATTGTCATGTCATGCATGTTGTTACTACTTGGTATACATAGGACTTCGACGGCAATGTTATGTTCGACTCAAGTAAATCAATCCAACGTGTTCGAACATGAATCGTTTTACTTGAGTGTTGCATGGTACATATGACCACTCATCCAAGACTGAATGGATGCCGTTTTGTCGCCCACACTGAATTTATGTTATTCTAACGTTTGATTTGTGTGCGCACGATTGTAATTAAAAAAAGGGAAAATGGAGAATATTGATGTTTAAATTATCGCAATTAATTATTTTTCACTTGTTTTCTTAAAATATGTACATTTTCTTTAAAAAAGTATTTTTACTTAACAAAAGTACTTTTTCTTAAAAATTATCTTTTCTTAAAAAAACATTCCTATTCCAAAATAATCAGCTTTTTATAAAAAAAGTAAATTTTCTTAAAAATTACCTTTTCCTTACTTAATTGTTTCTTTTTTTATTTTTGAAATGAATTCCTTTTTTATGTTGCTAAAGTAAATCAACATACATAGATTGCTGGTAGTACAACACGTATCACAACACAGTTCAACCCAATCATTGGGTAGTAATAGCATCGTATGACTCGACGGTTGCGTCGCAATGACTACTATGAGTGGGTTTACGTGTAGACATGGCATGGCTCGAACCGCTGCTGGCGTCGGCCTTACACACACAGCATAACATTTTGCACGATGAATTAAATGAACCGAAACATGCACTTGTGCTAGCCCTTAGTAGCGACTAATTTTCACTAATTGTCGTACATTATGTTATCGTACGCAAATGAAAACAAATAAATAAAATGAATACAAAAACATTTAATTTTAACAACTTTTAAAAAGATTTTTTGCACTTTTAATAACAAATTTACTAAAACAAAGCAAAATAAGGAAAACTGTCAAATATAAGGAAAACTAAAAACTAAAAGTTTTCTTCATCTTTGAGATTGTCATTCATACTTAACAGCTGCATATAAGCACCATCTAGTGTTCAATGTTAGCTACTAATTTTCGAAAACCATTGCTGTAAAATAACATTACATTTCAGTAAACAGCTGATTAATAACTTGTCAACCGCAACAAATACAAAATAATAAAATATTTTACAAAACACCAAAAAAATTATAACTCAGAACATAAAACAACACAAAGTGTATCAAAGCTGATTGGAGGTAATGTTAATTCTAATAAAATTTCTATTAGATTCCAATATAAATTAAGATTATAACATATCTTCATTACGTACTGTTGCCTTACACTGAAGCTGGTGCACGACAATTGGGTAACAATCTCCATCTCATGCCAATTATTATGGGTGGAGATTTTAATACAAATTGTGCACACCCACAGTCGCAAGCTTTATCAAAATTTTTATTTGACGTTTTCCACTTGCATGTGAGCAATTCTCCACAAACCCCCACAACTAACAATTCCACTACTATAGATGCAGTTTTCCATAGATTTTTAAATACAATCGAGTCAAAAATTGATATGTATATCTTATTTTAGTTACCATAAGCCAATATTAACTATTTGTACTTAAGGGATTTACCATAGATGGGCACTCTGCAGTACTACTACAATTTCAGTAAAAATAATTCTTTAACTAGTAAATTTTTGCTGATCACTAAAATTTTTTTCAGCAATTTTTATAAAGTGCCTACATGATTACGATGAGGTGCATTGAATTTTCTGTAATCAGTAATGCCCGATTACTGATTATTATGAACACAGCCCTATGATTTGACTGGTAATGCAGTCAGTAAATTTACTGCTTACTGTAATTTTTAATGCAGTACATATATACTGCAGTGTGCCCATTTACTAACCAAATAAGTTAAATAAAACAAAAAAAAAAACAGCAAATTCCTATGGTTTTACAATATTGAAAGTTTTGATACTTTTAATTGATTAATTAAAAAAATATACTAAAAGCATAAGTACTTCCAACTTCATTACTAGATGTTTACACATCTCCCCTGTGATCGGACTCACATTATTTTTTTGTTTTTGGGCTTGTTGGAAAGGTCTTTAAGACGCCTTTCAGAATCAATAAAAAGAGTAGAAAAAGTCAAATCGCTGAGATACAGAAAAAATGGGAAAAAAAATTCACATAACCTCAATTTGCTCAGCCAGATGGCAGGTAACTTATGTTTTTTTTTCTTGAAAGATAGCCATACCTTTTGCATTTCAGTAAAATGGTCATAACTTTGTAACGGTAAGACCTCTGGGCCTCACTTAGGTAAGAGGTATGGCTATCTTTCAACATAAGGTATGGCTATCTTTCAAAAAACATAAGTTACCTGCCATCTGGCTGAGCAAATTGAGGTTATGTGATTTTTTTTCCATTTTTTTCCAAAACTATTACTTTTTTTAAGAAAAGGTACTTTTTGTAAGAAAATTTACTTTTTTAAGCAAATGTACTTCTTTAAGATGTTATTTCTTTAAACTTCTTTCACTTTGGCTTTTCTAAATTTACTTTTTATTCGGTTCAAACTACAATATGTAACAAACAGGCTGCACCTAGAAAATTTCCCATTAAACAAGAAATATGTTAGTCTGGACACAAACCAAAAGTACGAGTGCAAGAGTTAAGAGTGCTGCCAAATGTAACTCTATGCTGAGGGTTGTGTTTCATGGATTTGCCAGTCTTGCACTTTGGCTTTTCTAAGTTTACTTTATATTTGGTTCAAAACTACAATATGTAATACAAAGGCTCCACCTAGAAAACTTCCCTTTAAACCAAACCAAAAGTACCCAATATAGTTGATAATAATGGGTTGTAATGAAGTAGTTAAAAAAAAGTTGTTTAAAAATTTTTCATTTAGCCCCCATCCCGCAACGTGCGATAAGGAACTTCGTTCCAAAAAATCGGTGCTAACATCTAGTTTCAGAGTTATGGGCCACCAAAGTTCGAGCATGCGGGATGGTATTAGGGTAAATACGAACTCTGTATCCGTTTCGAATTCTAGACGGACTCGCCTTTCGAACATTTTTTTCGTAACGGAAATCAGTTATGGGAAAATAACGAATCCGTTTGCGTATGAAATTCCTCTCGAAGATGCGGATCGGTGTTTTCAACTTTTTCGGAACCGTCTCGAACTCGCAACGGACTTCATATTAGAGACTGTTTCGGGTTGGTATTTTTTTCATACAATTTCAGCGGATTCGTTCTGAATTCGCAATCGCAATTTCGCTGATTCTCTTTTTCAAGACCCTACGGACTTGTAACGGCTTCGAAATGGGTCCCTCAATCGTAATTTCACTGATTCGCTTTATTGTGCATTTATGAACACGTAAGGGGTTCGAAACGGATCCGCAACCGTTTTGTGCACATTGGGTACTTATTTTAATAGAAGATTTGATTTTTGTCTTACAATTTTGATTAACAATTAATAATAAAAATTAATTTTGACCGATTCGTTCAAATTTGTTTTATTAAACTGGGCCGTAATGCAATAGTCCTCAAAGTTTAATTAATTATTTTAATATAAAAATTGAGTTTTCTCTTAAAATTTTAAATAAAAATTTATAATAAATTTAAGTGATTTAGTTTTAATAATATATTTGATTCTAATTTTTTTCTCATTTTTTTTATTTTTATAAATTTTGTTTTCTTACAATGTAACGACAAAATATTGTTTGATATCTTGTTTAAAGCTGAGATTCGTTCAATTCATTCACTTCATCGAGGACCAACTTAGGCCCTGTCGTTTGTCAATTTCGAAGCCACAAGCTTCTAGTCACGATCGCTGTAATATGGTGAGTCCATCTTTCAGAAGGACATTTTAAAGCTCTCATCTTCATCAAATGGCTAACATATTTAAAGACCTTAAGCCTTTGGTCCGTAAGCACGCTTCTTTCATTCGAAGAGCGTTTGTCATTAAGGATTTGAACCCCGAGGGAGGTCGAAAAACTATCTTCAATTTTTGTTTAGTTCGGCAGCTTCTCTCAATTCATTTTCATGATTTTCCAGTTCTTCTTCACTCGAATTGTCATCACAGTCATGGGCAGCTATGGTTTCATTGAGGAACTTCTGATGTTTATTGGATTTCTTGAAGAATTTTCGCACCGACTTCAGGGCCTTCTTGAGAGCTTTGGCGGGAGTATATTGTGGTTTGTTGGAAGGCATAATAGCACTGGATAAGTTTACCAAAGTTTCGTAGGTCATTATGAAGATTTACAAAAAGTAAGACTGTTTAGAAAATTTAATGTTGCAAGTTGAAATGCTCGCAAGAGAATGACAACTTGTGTAGTTTTTGCCCAGCTATTTATACTGTGTGTTCGTTAAATCCACCCTTAACTTGCAGCCAATCACTGCTTAGTGTTACAGGCAGGTGGCTTTTCTTTCCAAGCAGTTTTGTATTTATATGTTTCATTGTTGTTGCCTTTTAATGGGCAAGAAAATTCTCGTGCTCTGCACGATTTGGGTTAAATTTTAATATGCCAAGCAGGTAGTTGTTATTTGGGATTTCTCTACCAACGTTGCACGTGTGCACTGTGGATTTTTCCTTTTCAACTTGGAATGTGTGTAAGGTTGTGTATTCCCCTACCTGTGATTTTGGGTATAAAACCAAACCGTGGGAATGCTAACAAAAATTTTTCGAAATTTCCAAATTTCTATTGTTTGAAAAAGGATCTGGTGTTTAATCCCTTTTACCTTTTACCATCCCTACAACAATTACACACAGCATTCTAGACAAATCAAACTGATATTTAAAAATGTGTCTATTGTTTCCTAGAAAATTTTTGCATTTCACTTTGGACCGTTAAATATTGCTTTGGTACCGATTGTCGAAATGTTATCTCTTCACCGAGATCGTTAGAAAGTGTTAGACCCTCGTTAAACATATGTTGTCTTTCTCCAAGCAAATAAGTAGTTAATGAATTAAGGAACAACTCCTTTGGAGTTCATCCTTGCTTCATTTCTTAACACTTTATATGAGTCAGCTCTTACAACTACAAAATAATCGTGATAGGACATATCTTAAATTTGATTATGCCTTAAGAAATTGTGGGCTAACTCGAAAGTGTTTCTTACTCGTCATATCTTCTTTCTTTATCGCAATGACACCAACAATTCGTTGCCTTCCTTACACAGTACCTGTTGTTATTCTAGCATGAACAAGTGATTTGTTGCACTGTGTGCGACTTGTTCCCTGCAACCAAGAAGAGAAACATAACCTTGAACTGCTCATTATGTTGTATCTGGCCATGACATTTTTATGTTTTAAGAAAATGTCATTAACATAAACATTTAGTTAATTATGGTGTTAATGTTTTGCAAATAATTACACTAATGAACAAATTTGAATCCATGACAAAAGACACATGAAAGTCAACATTAATTTGGGCGCAAAATTCTGAGTTACCCAACAGTGCTGCAAATTACAATTCCAAAGGATAAAATCATAGCATTTCACAAAAATAAAAGAAACTCATCTTATGTTGTTTTTCATCAAGCTCATGTTGTGCTTGACCAATATTGAGCAAGACTGGGAACGATTTTTCTTTCCAACAAAACTATAATATGTACAAATTTTACTTAATTTTTAAAAAATACTTATATTTGGATACAAAATAGAAAAATGGGTACACAAAGTACAACAAGAGTACACAAAAGGCCAAAAATGGGTGTCATAAAATAAATAAATAAATGATTTCCCTTTACATCCCATGAAGGAATTACGGAGAGCTGTCTCACAACCGGTCTCACTGATTGGAACCTACAGTTTTACACCGGTTCTGAACGGTATTTTGAGAAGCCAAGGATAAACTAAGCCCTCTAACAACAATGAGGAAAACATACATGCATTAAAGTAGCCATACGTTCATATACGCAATCTTTCACTGTACAAGACGAATGACAACGATTTCACTACGATATTAACGAAAATAACTACGAAAAATGTGCCCAAAACCACAAAGCCGTCAAAGTGAGCGATTTAATTTTTTGGATTATTTCCGTGATCTACGGCCTAATAAAGGGTTATCCATTTTGCGGTTTCAAAAGTAAACGTGAATAAAAGACATATAAAATAATTTGGTTCATGATATTTCTTTTTATTATAAAGTTTGAACGTTGACATCATGTGTGCAACACTACATCATTTAAATGACCACCACGCGAAGTGTTGCAACCATTGATTCTTTTGAGGTAATTTTCGACCACTTTTTGAGTCATATTGGGCGGTATCTCAGCCATAACTTGACGAATGTTGGTTCTTAAGTGCTCAAGAGTTAAAGGTTTATCTGCATAAACACGGTCTTTCGCGTAGCCCCACAAAAAAGTCTAGTGTTGTCAAATCGCATGATCTTGGTGGCCAGTTGATATCGCCACGACGAGAAATTACGCGGCCAGGAAATGTCTCTTGCAATAAAGCCATATTCGCCCGAGGTGTGAGGCATGTGGCACCGTCTTGTTGAAACCACATAGTCTCCAAGTCTTATTCCGTCGATCCAAATGCAAAATACGCCATAATGTGCCGTAAGATAGTCCTAATTCCTGAGAACGAGGAGGAATCGACACATTCGGGTCTTCGGCAACACTTTCACTGACAGCAGCGATATTTTCAGCTGAACGAGCGAAACGATGATGCACAGGCCTTACAATATCTGTAACCGCTCCAGTCTCTTCAAATTTCTTCACAATTTTGCCAATTGCTTGCGTAGTAGTAGCACGATATGTGGCTGTGCCAGAATCACCATTTTTGTAGTAGGTTTTAATAATTTTTATGCGTTGTGTGATAGTTAAGCGATCCATTTTCGTCAATGTCAAACTTTCAACTGAAAATAAATAAAATTGGTTTAACAACTTAGTTTGAAAGATGTCGAATTCCAGCCCTATACTTTTGAAACCACGAAATGGATAACCCTTTAATAGTTAGGCCGTATAAAATGGGTCCAACAATTTTCTTGTTGGTAAATTCTTTTCCATTTTAGCTAAAATATCAAAAATATGTCCGGTCCATGTAAGTGCGTTGAAATTCGACCTTGCATTTTTTAAAAGTTAAGGTATGAACTCAAAACGTACCTGATGTTTCCTCCATGTGCTCCGCTTTTTTTGCATGCCTTTGTAGTAGGACCTCTTTTGGAGCCACGTTGATGGCTCATAGGTGTCAATTTAGATCAGTTAGAGAAATGATGCTTACTACACTATTATTGGCCCTATCGTCTTCTATAAATCACCCATGTATACATTTCCTCTAACTCCTACCTGTACAATTATAGGTGCCATAAAACGTAGAGAAAACATACTTGCCGTCAAAGGATTACGCGGTCATACATACACATCTAAAGGGTGTTCCAATAGGGACGACTAGATGTTAAAATTGAATAAAGCAAGTTGTGTGTGAGATATCAACGAACTTTTTATATTATTTGCAAGGCCTATCAATGACATTATGTTTGGAATATGACATAGTTCAAGTGGTCGTCGCGTTGGCTGATGCTTCTAAGAGGTAAAATTGCAGACGAATCTGGCACGTAGATCAGGTTAAATTTCAGGCATGGTTCAACTTAGGCTGACTTCAAGGGCATCGATCGTATGTTGCTTCTTGGCATATACCTGCGACTTAAGGAAACGCCACAAGAAGAAGTCTAGTGTGATAAATCCTATGTTCTCTGAGACCAGTTCACGACATCTCTGCGTGAGATAACCATGCCCTATTATCGTTACATACACGCCATTATATACCGTTCACATCCATATTGTTTAATGTTGGCCAATAGAGATTGGTTATCATCGATTGGTATCGGTCTTCGTTGACGTTGATAAAAATGTCATCATATTCGAAGAAGTACGGATCGACGATGCCGCCGGCCCACAATCAATAATAAACAGTGATATTCTGCGAATTCATTGCCACTTTGTAGACCCTGTGTGGATTGGGATCTGCCCAAATCCGACAAATTTGCTTGTTGACGTACCTGTTGGACATGGTACCCCCCATATGTCACAAAAGACTATACTGGTATATAAAGGGTGTCTCAATAAAATTACACGACTTTGGAAGGAATTCGAAACGGGAAAATCATAATGGAGTTATGTGGCCTCAACTGGATGATATGAATCTGCTCTACATCTAGTTTCAGCAGGACGGCTTGGTTTGTGTCTAGACTAACATATGGGGGAATATTTCTTGTTTAATGGGAAATTTTCTAGGTGGAGCCTGTGTATTACATATTGTAGTTTTGAACCGCATAAAAAGTACATTTAGAAAAGTCAAAGTGAAAGAAGTTTAAAAATACCATTTTCTTAAATAAGTGTATTCTTAAAAAAAGTAAATTTTCTCAAAAAAAACCTATCATATTCTTAACCAAAGTACCTTCTCTTAACGAAATACCTTATCTTCAAGAAGTACCTTTACTTAAAATACGTAAGGTTTCTTACAAGAAATACATTTTCTTAAAAAAGTATTTTTTTTAAATAAGTAACTTTTCTTAAAAAAGTGAATTTTCTTACAAAAAATTGTCTGTTCTTAAAAAATTACATTTTCTTTAAAGATAACCTTTATGGTGAACCAAAATAAGTTTTCTTGAGATAACTACCTACTCTTAAAAATGTACCTATTCTTGAAAAAAGACCAATTCTAAAAAAATTCCAATTAAAAAAAAACACTATCTTCAAAAAATACCATCTTTAAAAAAAAAAATTCTTACAAAAATTCCTTTTTTAAAAAGTACATTTTCTTAAAAATAAAATAATACCTTTCTGAAAATAAGTACATTTTCTTAAACAAATAACATTTCTGTAAAAAGTACATGTTCTTAAAAAGTACTTCTTTGTAAAAAAATGCAAACTCTTATGGCTTTTCCTTACAGAAAGTAATTCTTCTTAAAAATATTAACTTTTGTTTAAAAAATATTAGCTTTTAATAAAAGACGTACCTCTCTTTAAAAAATTACCTTTTCGGGAAAATATAATACATGTTCTTACAAAAAGGACCTAAAAATATACTTTTTTTTTAAAATACTTTCTATAAAAATACAATTTTTTTGAAATAAGTTTATCATTTTAAAAAAAGTATCTTCTTAAAGATCCAGTTAAATTATCGTATTTTTCAACGGGCGTCTGACTAGTACATAACAAGTATATAGCGAAAGGAACTTGGTTCCAACCGGGTGTCTTCTGATGCCTCATGTGATTTTTTTTAATTTTTGGGCAGTTTTTCATTTATTTTTATTGACAATTTTGTTTTGGGCGAATTTTCGTGAACTCGAATTCGAAATTTAGCAAGATTAATGTCAACCTGGGACTGAAAATGATGACACGATACTTCGGATTTAAGGAAGTAATAAAAAGACTTTTTCCTTTTCGCAAGATTCGGCAGCAGCTGTACCAGCGTCGGCTTCCATCGGTTTGGATAAAATAAAATATACCATCTTTGAAAGTTACATTGGTCCATTGACATTCGATTTTACCCCTAAACCGTAACAAATGTTTGATGCCACTGTACAATGCCGAAAGACAAATATCAAATCAGTTGTTTTTCCAATAAAGAATATTGTTGCAAATCATTCTTAAAAGAGCCGCTAAAAATTCGCAGAATTTATAAATAGTAACCAATTTCTCTCTTTCGTTCTGTAAAAATAAAATTTAAATGTTATTTTTAAAAAATGCTGAAAATGATGCCGACAATTTTCGCAGAATTTCAAAGGTTTTAAAACTCTTTACCAACCCCAAACAGCGAAGAAAGACTCAGATTACAAGACGTTTCTTTCTTCCTTTTTAAATAACAGCAATGACAATGGCATTGCCTTTAACGGAAGGAAAATCATTAAAACCCAAAATATTTTGTAAATAAAGAGAAAAAGAAAATGAAAAAAGAGATTCGCAGAAAACTACGCTTGCACAGGACATCAAAGTCCTTCGCAGCAGAAATATGAGATAACAAACAACAAATTGAATTCTAGGAAATGTTTATGTAAACCTTTTCTTTCTAATTTCAAAAGATTGCGATGGCATGGTAATCATGTGTTTTTAAAAATAAAAATTTGGATAAAATTTCCTTAAAAAAAACTCCGTCTCAATTTCCCTTTTAAACTCCTGAGGGTTTAAGGAAATTCTCCCTACTTTCAATTATCACGACCATATGAATCTTGCATTTTGCTTTTCTTATTGTGAAACATAAATGCCTTTGGGTTTATGTGCTTCTCCTTGGCCTTTTCGAGTGTTTGCATATCCCGACATTATGTCTGCCACATGTGGGAGATTTGTCATATTATCACATATAATGGATTTTTAGTTTGAATATCGTTCAAACGTATGTAAACAATATGTTTTGGTGTTTAGTTTACCGCTATCAGCAGCAGCCCGGGCTATTAAAGGCGCCTCACAATCTCAACACGCACCAAAAAAATCCGTAACGTCTGGATGTACTTGAACTTTAGGCTGCTGAGAATTGCTTATAAGCGCCGCGTCATAAACGGCTCACGTATGGCTGCTTGCAGCAATCATGTTGCAAACATATTTGCCACATGTGTTGCTGAAATAACCCACAAATTTTTGCCTGGCAGTTCAATGTTAACAACTATAAGAAAATGTGCGCATGCGCTGTTAAGTTTTTGTATTTTTTTTATAATTTTTTGGCAAATTGGAATTTTTCTCTCTCATGCCATCAGAAGTTCGAAGATGCTCGTATTCTGTTGCTTAGCACGTTTTTGGTTGAATGTCACGTATGGAATTCCATTTATACATTTTATTTTTATGTGACAATTACTTGGGTATTTGCCAAGCAAAACCCCATAAGAAGCCTTAATACACCCTCAAAATGTTTTGGGCAGATCATGGCAATCACTGAAACAATTGTTTGGGTTGCCTTTCCCGAAACTCTCCTTACAGTTTCGTGTTAAACATTACACCCTAAAGTAATTGCATACAGTTTCTCTTTTAAAGGCCTTAGCTATTGTTTAAGATTTTCTTATTTCTAAATTCTGGTGACAATTTCGGGAATATTCACAATTGCTTTATTTTAATCTCGTTTTTGTTCAGTTTTTATTTTACTGTTTGTTTTTCTCAAAAAATTCTGTGAATTTCGTTACTTAGTTTGAATCTTTTCTTTTTTACGGCGCACGTGTGACAGTTTTCTACTTTTTAAAAGGAATCCTCTTTGAACTTCTTTAGGGCACCGTTAGTACTTAGTATCTGTTTGTTTGTAGATTTCTGTCTTTGGAAAACATCCAAAAGAACCGACAAATTTTCTGGAAATTGTCGTTAAATAAAAACAAGAGTAAAATAACATAATAACTAGACCAAGAGCACGTACTATTTGAAAGATGTATTACTTTTATCTTTCGTCTTAAATTGAGGTCAGTCAGGAGGTGGTACAGTTTTTATTGTTGATCTCAAAGGGAAAAATCACGTAACTACAGAAGCAAAAAAAAAACACTGGAACAGTAATGGTTTTAGTTAAAAATATCTATTAATTGATAAAATAGTCCAACTTTACAACTCTGCCAGGGATTTCAATTAGTTTATAATGAAAAATTTGGAATTTAATTTCGCTTTAAAAAAATAGTCATTGAAATATTTTCAAAATTATGGTTTTATTGGTAGGTTCCTCCATTGATATATAGAATGAATCACGACCTGGTTCAAATGGCTTCCAAGACTTGCTTTACAATACCCCACTTCACTATCCAATTTGTCCGTAAATTTTCATTTCTTTGGGCCTCTATCTCGTGAACGACAGTGTCTATCTCGTGATTTAAGCCACATTCACAAAACCAGCAACAATTTTTTAATTCGTGCCCTCTCGTTCGCACTCCTAATTTCACATAATGAAATTACATAAAGCCTTTTCGTCTTCTTTCCAAAAAATATAGTTGAACTTTGGCGCAGAAGTTGATCTGAATTGAGAATTGGTTGCAGCTACATAATTGACACCTAGACGGCGCTTCATCTTGAGTTTCAATTCAAAACTAAAGGGACCCTTAGACCTGTGGCTAAGTTGCTCGGCTTCAAGTTGACATCAACTTCGATAACTAGACATCGACTTCGATTTTGCTTTTACACTCTCAAACTAGTTGAGGCAAAATCATTTTCTTGTCTGTTGTCGAAATGATAGGTGGTGAGCGCACTGCGAAAATATCACAAATTTTACGAAAAAACGCTATTTTTATTTTCTTTAAATATTATTTTATTTAGTTTATATTTTTATTTATTTAGTTTATATTTTTCCGATAATGTTTAATTTATTTATGTTTTGGTTCATTTATATACATTTTGCCGATAATGTTTCCTCATGAACGTTTCTCATCGAAATGCGCATGAAAGTTGATGCAACTTCCCCTTACACTGATTACACTTATTATTTTTTACAGTTACATTAAATTTATTCTAACATTTAGTAGGCCAATACATTAAATATAAGATTTACTCTTATTGTATTGGTTGTGATATATAGATAAATAAAAAAAAACTTAAAAAAATCAAAATCTTCACCATGGATAAGTTGATGTCAACTTGAAGTCGCTGCAACTTATCCACAGGTCTAAGGGCCCCTTAAGAAATATCAATGAAAATGTAAACCATTTGTTTTAAAAACTTTATTTTTCAACATAACTTAATCTGTGGAATGTGTTTATTGTCAATATTTCAGGTATTTGAATATTTTATTAATATTCAAAATACAACTCTGTGTGTGGCATTCGAAATAAATTGTTGCTTACATTGCGAACGCCTATTGAAAATGTTGCTTGCATTGTGATTCCTGCTTTAAGGCCTCAATGGGCTCGGGATTGTTTGCGTAACACTTATCTTTCACGGCGCCCCAGAGATAATAATTATAGTCCAATGGACTTCCGAGTTTCGACTGATTATGTGGTTTTAGAACACAGTGCGTAACAGATCGTTTGTAACATACATCCGATCCTCATGTCATTTGGTATTTTAGGTAATTTGCAAAGCCTCTCTTCTGCTTGTAAAAATATGCTATTTTGCCACGCCTATTCTGGTACCTCAAAAGTTAGGCGGCCGTGTAGTACATTGATACGATAATACTTCCGGCTGTTTGGTCGACATGATCGCTCCTGTAAAACGTCTTCGATCTTGATGCAATTTTGTTAGTACGCAATATTAAGTCATACTTCAATTGTGACCGTCAGTGGTGTAACGATTAGTGAGCGTGGCTGTTGTGCTAGAAATCGTGGGTTCGATCCCTGCCCTGACCACTTTACATTTCTTTCGACGACGGCCATCTCGCATAGTGATGGCCACACTATCGACTAATAAGCCATGAAATAGCTTCTAAAAAAACCATTCGGAACCAGTGTAAAACTATAGGTTACAATCAGTTAGTGAAAACTGGAAAGCGGCCAGCTCAGTGATTGTGAGAAGCTCTCCCCTATCCCTTCATGGGATGCAAAGGGAAAATATGTATTTATTTTATTTAATTCTATTGAAATTGGGCGCCAGCTATAGATTACAAAAGCTGTCCTGTCCTAAATTACCATACAATTTAAAACAACACTTTCGATTGAAACTCGGAATCAATAGATGATTTCGGATGAGGCTACATTTAAGTCCGTTTCCCCTACTGAGCCTTCTGTACTGGCTTAAAATTTAAATCGGGAATATTCTGCGATAGCGAACAAGTATAATTCCATACTAGGACTACCATCATAAGACGCTGATTAGGATCATTCCAAACTTATATATTTCCATTTGGTGATCATTTTCCCGAAAATTTAATTCTAAATCTTCAAAAAGATTTAATTCACAAAAATTCAAAAAAAAGTGCGTTACAAAAATACTTTTGTGAAATTCGGTTTTACTGTCTGTCCTATTTTTAAGAAAATTACTGATACATTGCTCAAGTGTTCCATAGTTTGTTTTCTTATCGTTATCCTTTCTGCTACAATGAAACCCTAACAGTTTTGATGATAATTTTACTCGCCCACGTAACGTACACTAACAACGAGACAGTTGTAAAGAAAAAGTAACGTATTTTTTCTGTTTTCTTTTGTCTGATGACCTTTTGGATAAACGGAAAATCAAGTGTAATCTGAGGAGAAATGCATTACAATTTGCTTTGCCCAACATTTGTAGGAACAGTTTTGTAACGTATTTTTTCTTTTCTCTACCTAAAGATTCATTGTAAGTCTAATGGTGGCCTAAGGGATGTTGATTAGTAGTATTGTGTGTCCTGTATGTTTTGCATGGAATTCTTGTTTGTTGGAATAATAAGTACATTGACACTCTTATTCTTTACTATCCGAAGGATATGCGAAATGACCCAATAAAAGGCCGATTAGGTTTTTAGTTTTATGCCTTTTACTACCCATCCACTAATTATTTTTGTTCGCCATCTATATCAACAAACGCATGCAAAATAAATCAATTTCTGTGTAATCCAATAAACTACACAGTGTAACAGTTGATTTGGGTATCAAACCTAACATACAAATTATGGAAATATGTACATATATGGACATTATATGAAAACCCACTCGATTTTAACCCTGATCATCACACACTTTTGTACAGGCACAAGAAGACTTCATCTATGCTCTCGTTTCAATTTTCCTAGAACGAATTGAAATTTCGCATTCACATTGTTGACAATATTTCAAATTTATTTTCTATTCTACATATGAGGGAAGAATATATACCTCTTGTGCGCAATAATCGAAAATCGGAATAAAATATAAGTTTCTATAAACTCTTCAAAATGATGTGAAAAATCGTCATTGAATGATGATGAAAAAATGAGAAAAAAACATGGTCGTTAATTTAAAGAAAGTTTTCATTGCATCGACGAAATTTTACATTAATCTAATGTAGAACTATTGATGAAACTTTGCCGTTGTGCTCATGATCAATTATTTTTTCAGTGTAGATGTCGACTTACTTTTCGTGGGGTTCTCCAATATTTAATATTTCAAAATGATGTGAAAAATCGTCATTGAATGATGATGAAAAAATGAGAAAAAACATGGTCGTTAATTTAAAGAAAGTTTTCATTGCATTGACGAAATTTTACATTAATTTAATGTAAAAATATTGATGAAACTTTGCCGTTGTGCTGATGATCAATTATTTTTCAGTGTAGATGTCGACTTACTTTTTGTGGGGCTCTCCAATATTTAATGTACTTTAATGTGAATATCTAGTCTATTGTGTATTCTCCAGATCTGAAGCCACACTGATAACACCCTATTCTGTAACTATTGACTTTGGTCTTTCCCAAATTCCACTGAGCGGGAGTTGTGTATTGATGCCTTATTCCAGCCAGGAAAATTGCGGTTCTAACATCGTCTTCATTTAGGGGCAATCGACCGACACCTTCTTCTAATATCTATTTACCCGACGTTGTCAACTGCGTTGAATTCTACTGACCCAAGTAATGTAGAGAACTAGTATTTTCAGATCTCCAATATGCAGTGTGTATCTGAGACTATATTTGTCCTTATCCTTACAGAAGGGCGCATGACCGTTAGTTCGAATGCCATGACCGTTAGTTCGAATCGTAGTTTTTTTAACGGGCTTCGTTCTTACTGCTCTAATTTTAATATATCCAGTTCTCACTCTTTGTCATTGTCTTTGCTTAAGTTGGCGGTTTACTTCAATCCATTTTCCTTACACCGCTGAGTCGCAGCTCACGTTGCGACTGACTGAAGCATTGCCATTCGAACAGGGTGAATTTTATTAGTTACTCTTCAAGATTCTTCATTGTACCCTGCTCTGACTGAGGAGGATTTCTATAACCATGCACTGGTTCTGGAGCATTTTTATTGAGTCGGAAATATGCTTCCACTGCGTTTCAAAACCATTCAAAACCATTGCGTTCTGCGCCAGTAATTGAGTGAATTTATTGGAGTAGACTGTGGTTACCTCGGTTAATTGCACCTTTCCGTTATCCATCGTGCTATATTCACTCCGAATCTTTGCTGTAATGATTCGAAATGTTATGATTCGAATCGATGTTTCCATCTCGAATTACATTTGCGTTCATTACACTGAAAGACTACCTTCCATCAATTATCAAGTGACCACGTCCGTGCACTTTCTTAACTCTCTGGTGCGGTTAACGACATATTTTGTAGCAAGGGTTTAAACTTGTCCTCGCTTAAGAGGCGTGTGGTGCTAAGCGCTCCTTGCTTTAGCCTTACTAATTACAGATCCTTTGAGGATTTCAAGATGTCGACTTATAATCGACTTGGCTTGGTATCAAATCTATCGATGAGGTCATTACCAAACAGCTATATTTAAAGATAGCAGATATACCGTGATCTGACATAGCTCCTTAGAAATATCTCGGTTTCGGGATATCTAATGCAACTTTGTAACCGTTATGGTTCTGATAATTGTCAAACGTTCAATTGACTTTAACTTGGTTGTAGGATATTACGAGATCAATATGCGACAGAATTTTTGATGGTCATTCAGATTTACAGCATAAACAAATTACATTAACCAACGATGAAGGATATTTTCCCCCGTACAACATTTATTTGCTATACTTAGACCACCTCTAAAAGGATATTTTGAGCACTTAGAATTTAATCTCTAACATGTATGGTTTTTTAATGTTTTGAAACCCGCAAGAGTACCCCACCAACGGAACCACATGATTTCCATAAACACTTTCAAATCATTCTTCGTGGAATTTTATATTATCTCAAGTTTCACACGCAAAGGTCTTTGATGTCCTTGCGCTCATTTTCTTGCGAAATTTTCTTCTATTCTCTTGTATTTACAAAATATTTTGGGTTTAATGTTTTTCCTTCCGTTAAGCAAAATGTCACTGTCATTTGTCAGTACTATAAGTATAAACAACAGTCGCAGTGCTGTCGCTTAATTTTTAAAGATTTGTTTGAAATCTGAGACTCTTCGTCGGCTCGTTGATGGTTATGTTTGTTTGGTTTGTTAAGGAAGGTTTGTTAGTATCGAAATTCTGCGAATACTGCGGGTACTCTTGGTTTGTTTTTTTTTTCAAAATGCAATAATATTTGTTATATTGCAGAGTTTTGTTACAACCAATTCCTGCGAAGTTTCGCGGCACTTTCAACTGAATTTTGAAAAAATATCCTTTGAAACAATTGAAATTGAAGTTTTGTGCATGTAATGGGTGATTTTGCATGTAATGGGTGGTTTTTGAAAATTGAAGAAAATACAGAAAATTTGTACAAGTAAATGAAAAATTTATGGGAATCAATAAAACAATGCCTGCCATTTACTTTTGAAAGAGTATTTCATGCAAATGTTGCCCACGGCTACGTTTCACGTGGTCTATTGTGAAAGTATAATTTTGGTATTCTTTTTCCAACATGTCGGCGAATCTCTGACGTATCTGCCCTTTTATTTCGAGATACTTCTATGACAAAGGGTCAGAGGAGTTGGCATTAAAATCATACGCTACACGGAGCACGTTATTTGGGCAGACATCAGGTAAAATGCAATCTAGGCAAGATTGACGTATGCTAAAAGATATACGTTGAGACCACGATGGCGGAGTTGAGAACACGAGTATCTTTCCATGGAACCGATTTAAGGGCCGACAAGGGAACCGACAACAGCATTAGCAGCCCGCTCTGCAAACTACGGGTAATAATCCTAACTTTGACGAGGTTGATATTTTAGCGGAGGAGATCATTTACTCGCGACGAGTTACTCTCGAAATACTTTACATAATTGACGTTCCTTCAGGGAATAGATTCAATCACAGGACCGGCATGCTCTCAAATACTTATATATCGAAACAGCTAATACATGGAAAAGAAATTGTAGTTGACGAAAGCTTCACTAATCGAAAATTGGGAATATTTAATAAATTTTGAAAATCAGTGAAACTGGCTGGTATTTTAATTTTATGACCTCAAGCCAAACTAATTCAACATTGGTAATCGCCCTTATTACTGTTGTCATCGTCGACGTCCTTGTCGTTTTTATGTCAACATCACTTCGTGTCGACATCCTCGTCACATTAACGCTAGTTTGGTATTCTGTATCTGTCTTGAGACGACGTAGACTGTTTATCGATAACATATGAAAAACATAAACAAAGTTGTCAATAGTAGAGAATGAAAGCAAGAAGAAGAACACTTTACAGTTGAAGGTCTATTATTTTATTTAATTTGGTAAAAGATTTTCAAGTTCTTAAAAAGTGTGTAATTATCGTAACCATATGGACTCCGATTTGTGAGTTATTGGATGTAGACGCCCTATATCACCAGGTTAGGCGAATGGAAGCGGTGAACTGAGGCGAGCTCTCCATGGAGGCACATGCAGCCTTTGCTTGCCCCAGAGCTGCATGTATTGGAGACAAGGACGTAATGGAGAGCAAGAAATCTCTTCAAATTCAACATGGACCGACCATTCGGCTATCTTAAAGGCTTTGAACTGTACGTTTCATTAGCGGCCGCTTGATCGCAAGACATCAGACTAAAATGGAGACACCAATTGCATGACTGAAAGCCCGCAGAGCAAGCATATATGTCAAAACAAGAAAACAACCACTGCCTAGGCAATGCATCTTCTGGTGAGCGCTTGACACCGAAATCTGTAGTTCTAAGTGATCCATGAAGGAACTCAATTCCAGCAGCTAATTTTGATTCAGGGCAGTGATCGTGTTAATATCCAATATTAATTTTCATTAACTGTTTGTATAAGTTCAAATTATTAAAAATAATTATAAATTATCATTAAAACGAACTTCATTGCATTTACCGTCAGACAGACAACTGCACCTACATACGTATAAAGCGGATCCTGTACTGGAACACTTCTGCATACTCTCCTTGGGGGGTTCCGTCCTCCATTAAAAGTTGCGAACTAAACATTTTAATTTGTTAAGCCATAATTCTAAAATAAAACTGGAAATTTCTTTAACTGAAAAAAAAATTGCGAATTTTCTTAAAGTCGTTATCAAAAACTGTATCGACAGAAAAGAGTCGTTTCAATTCAATGTCAATTCTAGTTAGAAAATACCAAATATGTGTCGACAGTCATCGTTAGTGATCGATAACGACTACACAAATACCGATTATCAACTGTCGTCACAAGATGACGTCGTTTTATGTCGACGACGACAACCGTAATAATGGTGAATAATTTTACTTTTGGCAAATATATTTATTTGACACATTTGAAGTTAAGAAAATACTTGTTTCAAATTTTCCAAGTAGATTATGAAAATAAATGTTTTATTCACATTATTTTAAGAAAATGCTTTATGGTTTTCTTCTTTCAAAGTTTTGGCCTGAAATTATTTCTTATTTTTAATCATACAACCGTAGTGTTTGGGCCTAATATCACAATACATTATTTAAAGTGAAACGGATTTCTGAAAAGGACCTAGCAAAAGTTTTCGAAAGAAAAACACATAAAATTATTTTGTTTTTATAAATTCAGATTTAGTATTTATTTTTAAACATATTTTAAATTATCAAATAGCTTTTTTTTTACTTCAAGTCAGCATATTCTTTCAACGCAAATGCTAGCTCATGCCGCTCTGCCTAGTTGAAGGGCCAATACGCTCCCTCTTGCAGCTACTACTGGAGTGGGTCAACCGCAATCTCGAGCTTGTTGGTTAAAGATGAATGCCCCGCCAAAACTCAGAGCTCTTATCGTTAACCATCTTCCTGATGAGAATTCAAAATACCAGACCTTTTTTGCAAAAGGTGGATTTGATTCGTTGCCTTACAGCTCTTGTTGTTGTCTAATGAAGTAAATTTCAAACTGTTCATTGAGCCAGTTTTGATGCTCCTCTTCGGTCATACAGCCGTAGATGATGAGAACAGGCACAGATTTGATGACTTTGTATGGCTTCTTACTGTTGAAAATGATTTTGCGTACAGTTTTCAGGAGTTTCTTCATACTGGATGCCGGGGTTAGAGAGGACTTCTCAAGGCTTTTGCTGGTTAAAGTGAAGTTGAAGCTGGTGGAGTTGTTATGAATGCAGGCCATATTTTGCAGTTGTTTATATTTTATATACGATGTTGTTTGTTTGCTTTTAAAAGATTGAGTGATCCTTTCGCCAGTGTAGCAAGGAGTATTTATACTCGTCCTGTGCGTTTAAAATCCTTGTTGGGTATCCTTTTCTTACTTGTGCATATAAGGGTGGCTGTCTCATTCCCTCCTGCATATCATTCGGTGGGGAATTCTACCTGCTTGTCAGGTTTTCAGTTTTTTTTGTGCCGATGGGGACCCTTTTCTCTTTCTTGCGTTTGCCAGTTAAGGGTCTCAAATTCCATTTACTTTGTTGTGTTAGGATCCTTTTGTCTGTAGTGCGTTATTAAAAAAGATTTATCTTTTTTTTTCAGTTCACTCTTTAGGCCTTTTCTGTCTATCTTTCTACCTGCTGTAGTTCGGAGCTGGTTTTATGATCAGTTTTAGTTTTTGTTCGTTCTGTTGTTGGGGGGTTAAATGTAAAGTCGTCTTTCAGTTTCGTTGTGCGTTGCCGTTTTATTATGAAATATTTTTCAATGACACTTAAATCACTTGAGCAATTTCATGATTCTTGGCTTCGAGTTCGTTTTTGTTTTTTTCTGCACAATTTCAACTTTTAGAGCAGCTCTGGTACAGTTTTTCTGGTTTTGGTTGGCATTTTTATATTTTGTATGTCATGGTTGTGTTTGTTTTGGCTTTTGTTCAAGTTTTTTATGTTGCTGAAGATGATGAGCCTTTTTCTGTCCTCCTTGTATGGATTCGAAGTGGTTTTTGTGTTTGCGTTTTCTTTTTTGATAACTCTTTAGATTTTTATCAGAAGATTTTTACTGTGGCAATATGTTGTTGTGTATCTTTTAAGAATATTGTGTTTTTTTTTTGTTGCTTTTATGAGTTAACAAGTGATAAATTATATAATAGGATTTGTTTTGGCTTCAAATCAAAGGATTAAACCAGTAGCTAGACAAATATCGTTGAAGTAATTTAAATTATACACAGGAATTTTAATTGTATTTCAACTAATTACATGACAGAGATGGTAGAAACAACTATTGCTTAGGCCGGAGTTGACACTTTCATGAAAGAAATTTGCCATAGAATGTATTTTCAATCAAAATTCAGCGCATGCGCAACTTTAAATGCATATGTATGATGATTTTCCAATGCAGAAATGGCGAACAATAGTTTTCTACGTAACTGTGGTTTGCTCGGTTTCATTTAAAGTGCTAAACTCCAAGTAGCTTGCTCTCGGGGGGTGTCTATGCCACAACTGATCGACACGGTAGTTCAAATTTGTTAGCGAAGATAGTACATACTTATGGATGCAAGAGCGATAAGCAGCCAGAAGTGAACCATTTCGTAAACAAAGTTTAAATAGCTTCTGCTTGATATTAATGACAGCTAAATTGAGTTTTATGTTGGTTGTCTCTAACGAAAATACTCATTCCCTTTTATTTCTGTCCGTTTTGTGTCCAACAATTGCGTGACAAGCAACAGAAACTACAACTCGATGAAATTTCCAACTATTACCTCGGCGACTGTAAGCGAAGGTTAATACTTCATTTATACCAACCAAGGTTAGTGCATTTCGAAGGTTAACTCCTTTAACCCACGCTAACCCAGGAGATATTCATACAATTTTAATCTGTAAAACTGAAGTTATACAATTTGATGCAACTCTTCTAAGGACCAAAAAAAATCAACCATAATAAAAACACACATAAAGTCTAAAGTCTCGTAAAGTCAACCGGAAAGTAGAACCCCAAACCAACGAAAATGGATCAGGGTACCCCTTTTGTTCAGGTAAGAAGAGGAATCTTTTTAAAGCTGTACGGAGTATGTTGGGAATATGGAGGGATAACTTCTCTGCTTTACGTGTTGCAGGAGACTTTAATATAGTTGAGGGTGTTGATCACATAGAGGACGGATACGTCGACTGCCTCCTCCTCGCCAAAGCAAAGTTGAAACTGTAATTTCCCGGCTTTATAACTACACAGTCGCTGGTGCTAATGGACTGCCGGCTGAGCTGTTTAAGGCTGGCGGCTATAATTTGGAAAGGTGCATGCATCAGCTCATATGCAAAATTTGGCTTGAGGAATGTATGCCCGACGATTGGAGTCTTAGCATACTGTGTCCTGTTTTCAGAAAAGGCTACACGAGGATATGTAAAAAATATCGTGGAATAAGCCTTTTATCCATCGCACTCAAGGTCCTCTCGAGCGTAGTGTGCGAGAGACTAATGCGGTGTGTTGCAGACCTGATCGGACCTTATCAGTGTGGTTTTAGGCCTAGAAAGTCAACTATCGACCAGACATTTACATTATTATATATCCTAGAGAAAATCCAAGAAAAGCAAATCGAAACCTACCTCTTATATTTTATTTGTCATTTAAACAAAATCTGTTGTGTTTTGATTATCCATTTTCTGTTCCTCTACGATCAATTGGGCAAGATACCACCTCTTTGTAGATTATAAGGCTACCCAGTTTTATACCAAGCTACATATGCCGGAGCTTTGTCGGAGTATTCCTGCTAAGCTGCCACGTCTCTCTCGAATGACACTGAACGACACGAAATCCTCCATAAAGATTTGTAATGATTTCATCGAACCTTTTGATACGATGCGAGGCATCAGGCTGGGCGACATCTCATCAATATATTAATTATATATTTTGAGATATAATATATTAATTGAGATCATCGTGCGAAAAGTTGCAGTCAACAAGAATAAAACTATCAGCAGCAAAAGTTATATCCTGCTCGCGAATGCCAATGATTTATACATCTGCGAGAAGTTGCTGCGGTAATTTCAAGAAGAGAGAAGGAATCACTATGGCCGTCGGTGGTGCAATGGGTAGTGTGCGCGCCTCTTGTACATGAGATCCTGGGTTCAATCCCTGGTCTGACCACTTTAAATTTGTGACGGCGACACTACCGAGTATTTAGCCATGAAAAAGCTGCTCAAAATACCGTTCGGAATCGGTGTAAAAACTGTAGATCCCAATCAGTGAGTATAAAACTAGAAACCGCTCTGCTCACTGGTTGTGAGAAGCGCTCCCCAATTCCTCCATGGGATGTAATGGGAAACCATTTATTTGAGAAGGAATCAGCAACAAGGTTTGCTGGGTGTGTTTGGCAATAAACGAGGACCAACAAAATTCAAGGTTTCGACGAGCAGAACATCCACCGGACTGGATGAAAGGGTGAACGTTGATAACCGATATAATTTCGAGCTAAGTACCTCGAATCTGCCATGAACAGAGTAGTAACTACAGCCTAGAAATCAAACGGAGAATTGTGCTGGCAACCAGGTGTTATTTCAGGCGACGCTAGCACTTCACAGATAAGACCCTCTCTCGAAATACGAAGATCGAGATATATCAGACTCTCATATAACCTGTCTTGCTTTATGGTGCAGAATCCTGGGTAATATCGCGCACTGATGAAACATCTCGGTGAGTCTTCAAGAGAAAAATGCTCCGAAAAATATATGGTCCCATAATAGAGAACGGCGAGTATCGACGACGGATGAACTACGAGTTGTATAATCTGTATGCCAATATCAACGTGGTGTTTGGAATCAAAGTATCGCATTTACGCTGCCTAACATAGGTAAGTAGAATGGATCAGAATGAACCAGTGCGAAGGGTATTCGAAGACGTACTCGAAGGACATCGACAAATTGGATGACGAAGACTTCGCTGGAAATACCAGGTGGAATATGGCCTGCAATGGGCTTGTTGTGACCAACAGGAGGAGAAAAGCTGAAGATCGACCCGCTTGGAGAAACATATTATCCTCATTTTGTAAGGCTCCTGACTTCTCTAGTTTGTTTCAGTCGATTTAAGCAAGTAAGTCTTTGGTAATGTGAAATATGATTAGTTAGTTAATTTTGTTTAGTTCTTAAAATTTTAAGGCTGATTTTGATTGATAATATGTTTTTAAATGCATTTGAAAATATACAAATTGTATATTCACTTCAATATTCAAGCTAATAGCCTCACATAACCATCGCCTTCAATCACACTTAGTTCACTGATTTTTTTAATGATCATTTGATTACACACTCGTTAAACCCTAACAGTAAAGTAGAATTTTTTCTTTTTATCTCTTTTCGTAAAACTGTCTAATCAATTTTTCATTCTGAACTGCATAGACCCCCAGTTGAAAACTCTAATGCATTTTTATCTTACGAATACCAATTTTGTATTTCCAAAGGGTATTGACTATTGAGTGAGTGCCTTCGCTGCATAATTTCAATGTCATTAAAACAAAACTGTGAGGTTTTTTATTTGAGTCTGTATTGTTTTCTTAAAGACTCGCCTTCTAAGTAGCTGCCTATGGGCCGGACCAGAGAACGACCCCTAATGAACCTTAACTTTGGAAAATGATAATGTTTACAAGCCATGGGCTGTATTGCTGGATGCAACAGCTATACTCGCATGTAATGTAAATGAGTTTGAGTCGATGATAATGGTGTTCATGATGATGATGACGTTGCTACAAGGCAATTTATGTAAATTTTCGTTATTCATAAGTTAAGTTGCTCATAAAACAAAAGGTTGCATTGAAGTCATCGGAATCGTCGTGGTTGTAACAGAGAACTCCACAAACACCAAATCGCTTGAAAGAAGATACAAGTTTGAAAACTCACAAACGTCTTTAGAAATGCATTTATTATTATGTGTGTGTGTGTTGTTCTAACTCCATAACACTCTCTTCCCCTCTTCCCCTACGAGTCTTTCTGTGTTTTCCCCCCTCTGTGTTGTATCGTCAAGTGTTTTTTTTTTTAAGAATAACAATAATTCTTTAGACTTATGTGCCTGGAATTAATTTTTCAAAGTGCATTCAATAAAGTATCTATTAGATCCACTCAGGGGGGAGAGATTGTAGTTGTTGTTGTTTTCATAAAGTATCTGGTAACAATAATGCACCTACATACATACATCCATATATGGAGGTTCGTCGAGATTTGTTCCATACACATCTCATCATTTGACAATTTTGTTATGCTCTGATAGGGGAGTGCAGTGAGGAGACCGAACATAATGTGTACATGTGATATGCCACCATATTAATATTCGAATACACACATACACTGAGAGAAATTGTAAGAATAAAATAAATACTAGCACGGTCTTCAAAAATGCTATACCACGAAAAAATACAACTCTGTGATATAGATTAAAAAGTCACCTCAAAACACTGCAACAATGCGACAACACATGAGGAGAAGAAGAACATGGTGGAAAAATGTTGTCTGTTCTTGTTGTAGGAATTATAGGCCTTTCACTGATGTTGATACTTAGGGATCTTCGATCGATACTAATTCGCACATGTGAATTGCAGAATTCAGTTTGTATATTGATGATCAACAGATGGTATCGATTCAGGCACAGTAGTTAGGCATCTGATGATGAACTTGTCACGGAGTTCGAAACTAGTCATGCCAGTGAGTGTGTGTTGAACTGAATTGTCTATTATTTCCAACAAAAACTAACCATTTTTCAATTAGAAAAATGTTCATGACTTGCAAGCTTGTAGTATGAATTTCTCATACATTAACCAAAGAAACAATTGTTAAAATAATTTGTGGACTCACTGAGGGTAATGGTGACACCATTAGCTGTGGAAATGTATTATCTATTTATATATTTATTTATGTATTAGTGTATACAACATACATCCTTAGCTTAAACTAAAAGTAGTATTCATCTAAAACGTTTGATTATTTTTTTCCAATATCTATTTGACAGTCGGTTAGGTTAGGTTTTTAACTTCTGCCTATATTTTTCTAACAGTGTATGTGCTTTTATCACTTACTACATTAATCTCTTGAACTTGTGCTTACATATTTCTGTCAGTGTAAGTGTCATTGCCACTTAAACACAACCATACGAATGTGCTGAACTCTACCATTACATTATTCATGCCTTCGTTGTAAAAATGTTTCGAAACCCTCATGTTACACATAATTATTCAAAATCTACCCGTGTTTACTTTTACTTTTTAGTTTTGTTTTGTTTGTTTCACAAATGTAATGAATACTTCAAAATTGATTTGAAAAAATAAAACGATACTAAAACTGTTTTGAAAACCCCCCCTAGGACAGATTTTTATGACACTTTGTGTTCTGAAAAGATGTGACAATTGATAGTGGAAATCATTTTAATGATTTTAGTCTTCTTCTTTGATGGCAGAGTTGTATAGATAAGGAATTGCGAGACAGTATTTCCTAAATGTTTTGGAATTCAAATGCTTCTTGAAACAAAATTTGAGGGGGTTTGATTTCCATGACGGATCAACAGCTTAACACAGAATTGAGTTTTATTTCAATGTAGAATTATACATATTATACATACTAATCATTCGAGTTTTTTATTGACTTCGAATATTTGGCATTAGTTTTAAAGCCTAGACTGAAAAATGTCTATATATTTTAAGAATTATATCAAGCTTCTAACCGCAAATTTGTATCATACAAGTACTTATCAGGATACTGCCAATATTTTGAGATTTCTCTTAAATCTTCCTAGGTTGTATTTGTCATTTAAACAATATGTATATTGTGTTTTGATTATTCATTTTCTGTCTCTTTATCATGAATTGGGCAAGATACAATATAGTTCAATAGAAAGATGTAAAATAAATTAAATATTCATGGCAAGTTGTATCGACTCATAACTTAAATAAATTACACTGGGGAGCAAATCTGAGGTATCTGTTACCCAAAACCAGACAATATGGAATGGTTTCCTATTACATCCCATGAAGGAATTGGGGCAGACAATATACTCACAGAAAAATTCGGTTGAGGCAACCGAATTAGTCGTACCCGATGTTGTAGGTTGTCACAACCACACTGGAGGTCAACACTACCCAATAAGAGGCAGTCTCATGCGAATAAGAGGTTTCACAACCGAATTAGAGGTTGTCACAAGCGAATTACAGGTTGTCACAGCCAAATTATAGGTTGCCACAACCGAATTAGAGGTTGTTACAGCCGCTACTAAATGTTGAAAATTTTTGTGTGGCCGTCGGTGGTGCACTGGTAGTGTGCGCGGATATTGCACACGAGAACGTGGTTTTTATCCCTGGCCTGCCCACCTTACATTTCTTTCGAAGGCGTTCACATCGCTTAGTGATGGCGACACTATCGAGTATTTCGGCGTAAAAATCATCTAAAAATACACTTTGGAACCGGTGAAAAACTGTAGGTTCCAATCATTGAGTGTAAAACTATGAAGCGCACAACTCCTTGGTTGTGAAAAGCTCTCCCCAATCCCTTCATGGGATGTAATGGGCAAACCTGAGTTAGCTATTGCCACAACTGAACTAGAGATTGTCACAACCGAATGGGAGGTTAATTTGAATTAAATTGAATTGCATTGAGTTCAATTGAAATGAATTGACTTGAATAGAACTGATTTGATTTGAATTGTATTGCATTGAAATGATTTGAATTGAGCTGAATTAAATTGAATTGAAACGAACTGAATTTAATTGCATTGAATTGAACTGAATTAAAATGAATTGGATTGAAATGGACTGATTTGAACTGAACAGAATTGATTTGAACTAAATTAAATTGTATTGAATTAAGGTGAGTTGAATTTAATGCATTTGAATTGAATTGGGTTGAGCTGAATTGAATTAGAATGCGTTCAATTTAACTGAATTGCATTGAATTGTTGTGAATTGATCTGAATTAAAATGAATTGAGTTGTTTTGAATTGAATTGATTTGACTGAACGGAATTGATGTTAATTAAAAGAAATTGTATTGAATTGAATTGAATAGTTGAGTTGAATTTAATTGATTTGAGTTCAATTGAATTGGGTTGAGCTGAATTGAGTTAAAGTTAGCTGAATTGAACTGAATTGCATTTAATTATATTGAATTGATTTAAAATGAATCGAGTTGAACTGACTTCAATTGAACTGAATTGATTTTAATTGAAGTGAATTGAACTTAATTGAATAGAATTGAATTGAGCGGAATTTAACTGAATTCAACTAAAATTAAATTAAAATCAATGAATGAATAGTTGAGTTGAATTTAATTGGTTTGAGTTGAATTGCATAGGGTTGAGCTCAATTGAGTTAAAGTGAGCTGAATTGAACTGAATTGCATTTAATTATATTGAATTGAATGGATTTAAAATGAATCGAGTTGAACTGACTTCAATTGAACTGAATTGATTTTAATTGAAGTGAATTGATTTGAACTGATTTGAGGTGAACTAAACTGAATTTTATTCAACTGAATTAAATTAAATTGAACTGAATTGAGCTAAAGTGAAGCGGATTGGATTAAATGTTATTATACCTGTTTTAATCTCGAGAATTCACTTTTAATTTTTGTTTTAAAATATTAATCGTATTTAAAGTTTTAGTGGATGCTTAATATTAAACTGACACAAATTCACAATAAAAATGTGTTTTTAAATTTGGAAATTATGTTCGAATTTGAAAGAAAATTTCATATATCAAAATCTTATAATGTTTAAAAATTAATTTAAATTATTTAACTGAAAATATTCATTAATATTTCAAAATTGTATATGTTTTGGTTGGTGAAAAAAACGTAAATGCCGCTGGTGGTATTAATTTTTCTTATTTTGAAATTTTGTAAAGATATTTAATACAAATTGAGTATAATCCGGACAACCGGCTTCAAATAACGGTTTTGTAGTTTATTCGAATATCATGTTTTAAAAAAAACTCCTATTGATAATTGCAAAAAACTGTTAACCGGTATCGCCGATTTTCCCATTTTGAACACTTTATTCCCGGCCCTAAATAAAAACAAAAAAGAGGAACCCTGCTCTGAATAACTCAAAAAAAAGTCAACAAATATTGTTATAAAAAACTTTGTCTTTGTTGCATTTATGTAGAAGTAATTTGCTCTCCAGTGTTAAAATAAAGTTCAGTTTACAAATTTAAAATATTCAATATCAAGTGAAAATTTTGACATTATTTTTTTTTGTGTCATAATTTAAATTTTGTCAAAAAACCAGTCTTATTGTCTATTTAATAGATTCGAGTCAAGTTATTCACCTAACATTGCGTCTTTACATTGGGTCTAAAGGTTTGATATTTTCTACCATCTAATATGAATATGATAATTTATTTAACATATTATTTATTTTTATAATTATTTGTTTAAATTTAAAATGCAAATTAAGAAAATTTTACAAGTTTACAAGTGGATATGGTTAAGGTTTTGTTTTATATTTTATTACAGTCTCATTAAGAGATGGTTGGCTCAATGTGATTAAGGCAAAAAAAAAGACAATAATGGCTTTAACAGGTTGTATGAGAATACCAATGATTAAATTATGCATTTTATGTTTAATTTTAATGACGTTTTTGCTATTGATTGGAATTTAATATAAAACGCGATTCCATAATAAACGTGCGAGTGGAATCTTTGATATTTTGGATTATTTATTGTCTCTAGAGTTGTCTCATTTGCTGAAACTCGTGTGTCGTATGTATCGATTTAAATGTTAATACTGACCAATAACGAAATTGTCCTCAGACTGTCTGTATATTTTTCGGTTGTATTGTACTATATCGGGTAAAAAATATTTGAAAAATGTCGTTAGTACCAAAAATCTTGAATCTTTAATTCATTCGCCTTATTGTTTAATTGTTTTTATGAAAATTGCTGCCTTATCAATGGTATGAAATAATGAATTCCATCTTGTAGAATGATTTTCATTTGGTTGGAAAATTAAGCCTTGTGCTTAGGGTGATCGAAACATAACATCCTACAAAGATTTTAAATTTACTTAGAACAAATTTATCTAAGAGCCAGTATCTCGGGTTTGAGCTAAGTGACAGTTATAATTTGTAAATTTCAAATTCTGACATCGACAACATTTATCTAGCCTTAACTATTGAACTTAATATCATTCCTATTCACGGAGAGACACACCATTGCATCTAGTTTAATAAATACCTTTACTAGGTTTTTGTTTTCCTGAAAGAAAACTTAGTTCTTATTGGTTTTTCATTAAAATCAATATTTCTTTACCTAAAAAATCATTTGTATTGTTTAACTATTGAAAATAAAAAGTCATAATAATTTTGTTTTGATTTCATGTATTTATTTTCTTTTATTTATGTCATATTTTGCTGCTGTTGTTACAGTTTTGTTGTTGTTTTTTATCTTAAAATTTAAAAACCCCTTATACGCTATAATTTTACATGGAAGACAGTGGATGATTATACTAAACAAAGGCCCTAAAACTACTGGAAGACATTGATCATTTACGCATAAAGTAAATTAAGAAAAAAATCACATTTAATTACTTTAAATTACACACAAAGTTTCACTAAGAAATACTATCTCTTCTCATAATGTTACAATTGAATATCAATTATTTCCCACATTGATTTTAATGTTTTTTTTATAAATAACTTTTTCTTTAAACGAAAAAAGAAAACCTATAAAAGCTAATATCACCGCTTATATAAATGCAAATAAATTTAAGAAACAAATTTTCCTTTTTCGAGGGTTTTTTCCCATGAAAAATTTGTTAAAATTTTTAAAGCTGATACCTTTTGATGGAGGAATGACAAACTTGTTGTCAACAAACTTAAGCTTGAGCCCAACGATCCAATTGTGAACGCATTTGCAGTTCTTGTTGTTTACCCAAATCGATGGAGGTCCAGAAGAAGGTACCGCTATTGGTGCGGGCAAAGTGTACGGGTATGAAACTTTGTTGCTGGTTCACCGGCACGACATGTTGTTGCTGACCCTGGTGGACAATGACGGCAGCATTGGCGGGACATTGACTTATTTCAGTGTAGAGTCTCTGTTCTAAAGCCTCATTGGCATTGTTGTCCTGCGCAGCATTTAGGGAGACGGGATCTTTGCGCATATCTTCTAAACTGGCATTGTAGGTGTTTTGCTGAATTTCTGCCAAAGTTTTGCGCATGAGTTGTTTCTTCTTCACCAAACGCAACAGCGGTTTGACCAGCTTCTTAAGGCTACGCATTGCAGTGGTGTGTTGATCTTTCTTATGCATTTGCAAAGTGGTGTTGAATTTATATTCACGAGTCATAAACGACATCACGGAAAAACTATTTTATTTTCTTTTTGTATTTAAAATATTGAAACAGCAGACTTGTGTGTCTTGTTGAACGATAACTAACAAACTGTGCTCTACTCATGACAAACTCCTGCTTTTATACTCAAGCAGCTCTTGTGGCACTGCGCTCTTTCGTACACTCTGGTGTGTGTTCAACCACCAATCGCCTTGCGTTTTACAGGCAGGTGTTTTACAAGTCTCTCTTTTACACCGAACATGGGTTTCTCTCTCTCTGTCTCTGCCTCTTATACATTCCACTTATGCACTGTTTATTCACCATTAATCCTCTCTAAGAGATTTTGTTTAATGCGTTCCTTTTGCTACCTGCTTACTTGCTTAGAGTTTTAGTTTTGAAACTCGGCAGGGGATATGTTTCGATGTTTCTACTCAGAGCTGTAATTTGATCTGTGAGGTTTTATATAGAAAAAGGATCTTTTAAAAAAACTTGTTAAGGTTGAGAAACTAAAATTCCACTTAGAATTCTAGAAGAGGTTTTACGCTCGAGATTTTGTTATATGATTAATTTCAACCTAAGAGTCTTTGGTAGAGAGAATAGGGAGGTAGGTAATGGATTTTTTTTTGTCAAGGATTTTATTTTCCTGGAATTGAGAGAAATTTTCTAATACTCCTTAGTATTAGTTTATTGAAGATATTGGTTTTCTTGTTGCAGAAACTTTTCTTAGGAATATAAGAAAAATCACTTGTCTTTCCATCTTATAGGAATATAAGTAATTACAATTGAAGTATTGAATGGGAATATTTTGTAAAATTTGAATTTATAATCAAAATATTGGAAGAAACACCAGTAATATTCATTGTGTTGAGGTTATAAAAATAAGTAATGGATAGAAATGTTCATAATACAGAATCCTTAATAATGACAAACACACGCTAAAAAACTGTATTTTATTGTTTGGTTGCAAATATAACGTGTTTGAGGCTTGTCGCAAATATAGTGTACTTGAGTTCAAACACATTGCGTTTGCTATTCAATATTATATGTTGGAGATACAATGATTAATATGTTATAATATATGTTGTTGTGACGTAAATATGGTTTTGTTTGTTAAAAAATGCTGATAGCAAAAACGTGACAGACAACCAAGGAGCAGTAGATCTTCAATTCATGAAAACAATGCTTGCAAACGTACACGCTGGACAAAGCGGCCTCTGTAACATATTCTCCCAAACAAATTATGGAACCATGTATATGTTTGGAACACATTCCAAACATTCATATGTTTGCAATTCCTAAACTCACTTATATTTAAATGCGAATATTAACATGTTAACTTAAAAAGATGTATACTTTTACGTGGAGCCATTCGTGTTTTTAATCCCAAACGAACGATTGGCGACTTAATGCATGAAACTAAAACACAACATATCAGTCAACCTAACCACGCAATTTATTTGAATATGCATTTGGGAATATTTATCACTGACTGAAAGAATAATACAAACAACAGAACAATCTTTCTTTATCCGCATTTTAGAATTTTGCTCTCGACAGCGCATAGCAAAAAAAAAGAAGTACATTGTGCACCAAACACATCTGTATTTGTATCACAATCAAAGCTATATTTGGATGACAAACGAATATATTATAACATACTAATCATTGTGTCTCAATTATGTAATATTGAATAATAAACAAAAAGTGTATGGGCACAAGTATACCCCACTTGCGACAAGCTACAAACACACTTTATATTAAATACACATTTTTCAGCGTCTTTACATGGTTCCTGAACTATGTTGCCGGACCGCTTTTTTCAACCGTGAAGGTTCTGGCATAGATTTGTCATTCAGTTAGTTCATTTCAAATTTATTTCAAAGCCTTGACTGGGAATATTTTTGAGATTTTCGGGAGATATGAAAATTTTTTCCAACTCTGGAAGGACCGATAGAGTTTCTTACAGTCATTTGATCCATAAACTTAAAAAATGGCTCTTGATTCTTTCAAGGCAGTAACATTTTTGTCGAATCAAATTTCCATTAGGAAAAATATCTACTAATTCGTCAAAGACTTTGAACTAGTATTTGTGATCGAAGTTGGAAGTTGATATCCTCACAAGAAACTGTAGAAAATGACATTGCAAGGAGAAACTGTGTTTTCTGTCTTTTCAGGAGTAGATATTTAGCGATTCTAGGCGGTTCTTAATAATGGGTGATTTTTGCAATTAGGGGTTTGAAAATTAAAGAAAACACAGAACATTTTTGCAAGTGAATAAAATATTAATTTGGATCGATAAATCAATGAGTGTCATTTACTTTTCGAAGATTTTCATATAAATATTGTACACCGACTACGCTTCATGTGGTCCATTCTGAAAGTGAAATTATGACACTGTTTCCATCATATCGGTCAGAATGTCAATAATGGCACCTGTATGAATATCTTCCTAGGCAGCAATCGTGGTTGGCTTATCCCTAAAAACGAGAGACTTCACGTACCACCCCAAAAAACTGTTTCGTGGGGGTAAAATCGTATGAACGAGGCGGCCAATTGAGAGGCAACGTGTAACTAATTGCTCATCAATCTCGCCTCTCAAATTGTTCATGGTATCGCGTGCAGTGTGGCATGTGGCTCCTTCCTATTGAAACCACATACTGACCAACTTCAATTCTTCCACTTTGTGGGAAAAAAGTCCATGAATATCGAACAGTTCCTTGCTCCATTGGCCGTAACGTTGCGGCCATCATCGTCTTTGAAGTAGTACGGTCCAATGATGCAGCTGGCCTATAAACCTGACAGCTCTTGAAGGGCTTCTGGCTGCACTTCGGATAAAATTCGATAATTTTGTTTATTGACGTACCCATTGAGCCAAAAATTAGCCTCCTTGCTGAATACCACTTTCTATAAAAAGGCGAATATATTCAAGATTATCTAAGGCCCATTCACAGAAGAGGTAAAACGCCCGACTTCACCTCCTACACCAACTGTATTTTGTATGGGTTTAAACCGACGTAAATCTTCCAGCTGGTCGAATAACACAAACCCAACTGCTGAGATCGTCGAAGGAGGGACATATCCCGATCTTCATTAACACAGGTATACACAGCAGCAACATTCTCTTCGGTACGCACTCTACGGATACGGGTTGGTAGATTGGTGTCCAATAGTGTGAACTTGGTGTAAAATTGGGTCACAATGACTTGAAAAGCCTGCTGGATGGGTCAATTATGACGTCCATAAAATGGACGTAACTTCCGAAACACATTCACATTGATTTACAAGCGTTGTTCGTTTGTTAGTCTATTCATGATGAATTGGCAAGGTAAACTGAACATTTATGACTTTGACTCATGTCACGAATCACGAGTGAACTGGTAAAAACTTAACACTGAGAAACCAAAATTCAAAAAAATTTGAATACTGAAACTGGTTCATATTTCATTAGTTCAGGAACTAATACTTTTCTGAACTACACAGTTCAAACTGGTAATATTGGTTAGCTTTCGCCATCGATAATAAATTTTGCCTTGTTGTTTCGAGTTTTCTGAGAGATAGTCATATACTAGTGATGATAATCGGCACTACAGGTAGTAGTCGCATTGGCTTGAAATTTCAACCGCTCGCTAAATTTATGCTTCTTTTGCCTCTTTTAGAGGCACCGCTAACACTGATCTTCAACATAATAAATAATAAATGAATGATTTCCCATTACATCCCATGAAGGAATTGGGGAGAGCTTCTCAACATAATACCAAATTAATAATAACAAAACTCATAATAGAAAATTTCGCTAAACTACAAATCTGTGTAAAACTTGGAATCGCATTACAAGTTTCTACACGCTGGAAAATCGGTATTTTTTTGTGGAATTTTTAATGACGGCAACAGTCTCGAGTAGTTAGTCATATACGCGACACTCAATGCGTAAGCCTTAATGTGATTGTGACAATCTCTAAATTCGATTACGACAAATTCGGTTATTTTTTCTGTAGGTGTGGGGTCCGATTGTTCATGGGACCTCAATTAATTTTAATAAAATCATATAATTTCAGATTTTTGTAGATTGATCAAATCACATAAAGAACAGGTTCCTTCAACAATTTTAATAATTAAGATCTATCTGGTCGATAGAGTACAAATTAGGTAATTGAAAATTTTCCTGCAATTAATTGTGCTGACATCGTTATAGCTCAAGTCAGTACGATAATTGTGTCGTGTATTTCCCTCTATAAACGTTCTCAACAATCTAATTGTCACTAACTAATAGACAATCCCAATATGTTGTAATATTTTTTTTTTAAATAATCCTTTCGATTTGAGGTTTTCAATTATTAATCACAAAATCAACCTGAATACAAACGAAAGACTTAAGACAAGCCCCCCTTTTCGTTCACAAACCACCGACAGATGAATGTCTTAAAGACATAAAACACTAATATCTTAACCATGCACTTTACATCTCATGACTACTGAGTTTGATCCACTCAAATTTACTTGCATCTCAGTGAGGCCAACTGTACTCTCTGCTTGTGTGTAACTCTCCGTAGTGAACTGATTTCTCTCAAATTTTATATATATATTTTGCTGTGCGACTCTTCTCTTTTGTATTAAAGTAGTCAACTGTACTCTCTGTTATTGTTTTAGTTATTTTTTTGAGCAATAGTTAATCTTTTTCACCTCTCATTGTTTAATATTGCTTCGATGCTCGGTTACATTGTATGTGATTCAATTTTGCCATAGAAATCTAACTCGCTACAAGCGATTATTTCTACCTGTTACGTATGTTGGTGTTGCAAAAAATCATGTCTCGGCATGCACAACCGGAGAAAAGGACACCCAACAACAACAGCAATACTAAATAAACTAATTCGTCACACAACAAGGATAACGTGCCGGCAAAAAGGAGAGAATATCAAGGACAGCATTTCAACACAATAGCAAATATTTTAAATGCTACAGCAATACAATGGAAAAATGTTCTATTGTACACTTGGCATTTTGTGTTGGATAGGAAAATATCCTTTAAACACTTGTGTACGCAAAAAAGGACATAGACAAATAACAACATATAATTTATTACTCATTGGGTTGTTATGCAGAAGAGACTGTAACCGTCGAAGGTTACTTAATTTTTATTAATTTTGCATTTTGCTCTAAAGTTTGAGTATACGTCCGCCTTACTGTGGCTCACGACTTGAATTCGTTGGCCAAAACCTAAATTTTTTTGTTATCACTGATTTCCAAAATTTTAACGTCGCTTAATAGAAAGTATGTCAAAACTAGGGCAGTCATAAAAATTAGTTCAAAATATTGGCAATTGTGGGCATGGCAAGCTGTTGAATACAAATATATTACATTATTTTAGAAACAATTTTAATACGAAATAAATTATCATTCCTTGCAGACTATCAGCGAGAATGGACTGCGCTCTTCTTTTGTTAGACTGTCAGGATTGTTGTCTTTCAAAAATAGCATGTGCGACCACTGCACCGTTTATATTTGGGATGTTAGGAAAAATATTTTCACGTAGTATATTTTAAATTTCAATTTTAGAGGAATCTAACTTTTCAAGGCCAATAGGGATAAAGAAAACTAACCTCCGATAGAAAAATAAACGTCATCTCTATTCCTGCACATACTTTTGTGTGTGTCTGGACTGGTCCATAGAACACTTATTAAATGTTAATGAAATTAATCAAAAATTTTTTGACTTGACTTTTTTAATCTATTATTCAAGCTCAAGAATAATACAATACTTCTTTTTTGAAAACTTTTTTAATCCATTATTCAAGTTCAGGACCATTTTATATATCTATTACAAGTTTTGCAAAACGCACCCTTATGATTCCTGGCAAATATAATGTATGTGCCTGTGATCCAAACATTGATATGTTTGTGATACAAATACAGCTGTAATTGTTGCAATGTTTACTTCCAAAACTTTTCTGCCGGTTATTTTGCATTCAGAAAAGGCAGTATTTAAACCGTTTACATTAACTGGCTTTCTAAATTCTGTCTATGTACCACAGTATAGTGATAATCGCGTGTTAAAGTGTTGTAGCATTGGTCACGTTGAACCCTGCTGAAAACAAAAAACTTAAGAGAAAGCAAAGGAAGGAGAAACAACAGAGCAGAAGATTCTAATTTCATGAAAAAAGATAACAAATAAAACACTCGAAGCTCGTAAATTAATTGATAAATTAATAAACTATTAATGTAGATTTATATTGGCAAATTAATTCTAATTAATAATATTGAAATCTAAAAATAATTTAGCTCTAAAAATTCTTATATTTGGGAGGAATCACGCGTATGTTTCTACATAAGCAACCGCGTGTTTGGAGGGAAACACATGAATGCTTCCTCGTACGCCAGTGAAAGGTTTGAATTAAACACGCATATATTTTGAAGCAATCATGCTAATGTATGTATTCACATCTGAGTTTGGGACTGATTTTAATTAAATTGAAACTGGAGAATAAAACTTACTAAAATAAACTGTGCGACATACGTTTCAAGGAAGTCGAAAAGACAAATCAAATTTTTTCGATTTTCGAAATACAAACAAAAATTAATATCCATAATACGAAAAATATTTAAATGCGCACACTATGAGTAATTTCGTCTAAATATTTTAAAAGACAGAACAAAAAGGAAATTTTTGTTTTCTTTAAAATCGAAATATACGAAACGCACTCAACTATGGATATTTAATAAAATAATCTCAATTATCCGATTTGTAATTTTAATATATCCTGATATTCCCTGACTCCCTAAATATAGTCGATTTTTCCAGAACTTCAAAATGTTTACTAGATCAAAAGTTACAGCGTTTTGAGCAACGGAAAATGATTCTGAGCCACTGTGCGCCTGACTGTACCTTGTCATCTCGCCTATGTGAATGAATCCTTAAACTCCCGTTGTCAAGGGTGGGTTTTTGTACTAGTGATGGTGATTAGCCGAGGCAGGTAAATTTGTATTCTTTTCTAATGACTTTAAAATATTAAGCGTCCTTTTAAATCTACTTGAAAAGGTTTTCGATGACTAGCATTCGAGTGATAGTCGCTTAAACCTGCAGCCATTGGGGTTTTACCTAAGAAAAATTTCATAAATTTCAATTTATATGTGCACGTGTGCGTCGCATATCCTAAAACTTTCCCAAAATTGTTGTATGTACTTGCTAGTTTTGGGTAAAAACTAACAATTCTTTAAAATACAGTAAAGGGACAGTTAGTGGTGTTAAATTTTGTCCTGTGGTGTTTATTTTTGTTTGACAAAGATTTACGAGTCTCTCGCAGTGAGGGGTTTCACGGATGTAGTACGTGATAGTCGGTGGAAATGGTGATTTTCTGTTGGTTAGCAACTTGTCGTTTCTTGTTTAAGGAAGTTTCTTAACAGTTAACACGAAATAATTCGAAGACACTTGCAGGTTGTTGGGATTGCTTTCGGTTGTACCGTATTTTTTTCTATGGAAGGATATAACCATTGAGAAGGAAGTAGGAAGGAGTTTTGGGTAAAAGCAAATTCATTAATTCTTAAGAACAGATATGAAATTCTACGGCTTTCCAAACTTCTTGTTTAGAAATGTACGTGTCAAATACTAACTAACATTTAAATCTCAAATTCTTAGGAATATATTTGGAATACACTAGGGTGGTATTTATTTGTTCGTTGTATTTTTAGAACTGATAATTTTGAATTTTTATTTATTCAGTCTCAGGACAATTCAATACTTCTATTTATACAAATATAGATAAAAAAAGAATTTTGCAAAATTCATCCTCATGATTCTTGGCAAATGGTATAAAAATTTCAGATCTAGTCACTGATCTTCATCCAAATAACCGCTGATGAAGTTCTATGGCTGGATCTGAAAGAGTTATACGGTTTGCCAGGAATCATGTAGAATCATGAATTCTTTAAAAAAAATATTGATGTGTATTAATAGAATATATAAAAAATAAAAATTATTAATTATTTTGACACTGTGATCTTAAAATAAATTGCAATAATACATGTAATTATTGTCAATCGTTTCGTGATCAGTAATATTAAAAATTGTTGTTTGTAGAACAATGAGGATGACTTCCGATGCTAATCAAAGTAAAGGGAAATTTTAATAAATCTTGAATAAACAGTCAGACCCGCTGGTATTTTCATATTATGATTTCAAGCCAAACTAGTTCAACGCGGGTAAATTGGACCGACTTCATAAAATATCTTTAAACCAGGCATGCGGGGTCGAAACGGAACCGCGTGCGTTTTTGTAGAACTATGCGGATTCGTTTGGTCCCCGTTACGAATCCTTAAAAGCATAACAAATTGAAATATGCCGAACCCGTTGCAAGTACGTAAATGTTTCAGTAAAAGACTATCGAACCAGTAAAAGACCAACCCGAGATGAATCTGAAAAAGTAAAAAACGATTTTTGTTTTCGAAAGAGAATGTACAATTTTCGGACAAAATGTACGAGGAAGTGGTTCCGTCTCGAATACGTAACGGATTCGTATCGCACACTGGGTTGAATTAAAGACAAACAAGCAACTCATAACGTAAAGATTTTGCTCGTATGCGATGGTTCAAAGGATAGACTCCAGAACCTGTGTTGCTTTCATCCAAATAAATCCCATTTAGTGAAATATAACTCGTTTGCGGCAAACGGACAAACAGTCTGTCGCAAACACTTTCCATTTCCCGTAAAAGTCTCTTAGAGTTTGGAGTTACTATAACTAGTTGGAAGTTAACGAGGGAACAGTTACTGAAAGTAGCAAGTACATTTTTGTAAATGGAATATGCTAGCGCGGTGTTTTGATTTTACAATGTGTTGTAAATGATTTTCGGATACAGAACACGATTTTATTTATTTATCACTAATGAAATGATATGCTTGAACATATGTTATTTTCCCACAATTTCTCCAAAAGAAGTTCAGAAAAAAATGCAATTCCCATTACATTCCATGTACGGATTGGGGAGGGTTTCTCACAACCAGTGGGCTGTGCGTTTTCCAGTTTTTCACTAACTGATGTTGACCTACAGTTTTACACGGGCTCCGAACAGTATTTTGAGAAACGTTTTCATAGCTAAATACTTGATAGTGTCGCTAAGATAAGTGACCACAGTTGAAAGAATTGGAAGCAGGGATCACACCCACTTTCTTATGTACAATAGCGATGCGCACTACTATTGCACGACCGGCGGCCACAGTTTAGCTAACTGAGGTTTAATTTATACTTTATACTGATAACTATTCTTTACACTTAATTTCCATAATTTAATTTAAGTCCATAATATAAATAATTTCATGCCCTCCCCTTAGTCACAAACTTCGATTGACTCATCCACCTCTTGATCCCATTAGCGTGTTATGGCCACAATCGAATTCTCCATTTTAATGGCAAGTGCCATTTTATGCCACAGGTTAACACGATTATCCAAAACACTTGTTATGCGTCAAACAAACAAACCCCTAAATCGGAAGTAAATTGACACGACATCCATACACTTTATGTTATATCTCGTATCTCCCCCTCCCTTAATCGGAAATAATTTAAGATGACAACCATTCATTTGCTCACAAACCCCTAAATCGGAAGTAAAATGTAGAGGGATGAGAGCATATAAATAACCATTGAAACGGAACATATGGAGCATAAGGGCATGAGCGCAACACGCTTAATGTAAGATATGTCCATAAGACCATCAGACTTTCACAAGGGTGAGAAAACATCTTCAAGGTATCATAATTAAAACCCCAAGTCTTAAGGTTGTTAGTGACGAGGAAAGAAGTTTCTTCAGTGGCTTAAAGAGATATGGCTTAATGCAGACTGCTAACCAGACTACAGGTAAGTATACTTGTCATAGGTGATTATTAAATCAGGACTGGCGCAACAATAGTGTAATAGGCGACAATTATTTAATTGAACCGACTTGCCTGCGAGATGGTCTCTGAAATGGACTAAAACGTACACAAGAAGTATTTTGCGCATTTTTTCTGGAATTGCAGTATTAGGCCAAAATCAATAAAACAAACAAAAAGTAATAACGCTTCGGCCGAAAAGGGTTAATGGTTAAGAATGACAATCTGAAATTATTAGTATATTGTACAGAACAAAAAAGAAACCTGAAGGATATTTGCTCATTAAACGGGCACGAGTTCACATGTTGTTTCTCATCCCAACATTTGACTGGGTCCTACACAAATTAGAGAAATGCTAGATATCCTGGCTTTCTAGCTTTCAACTAGTTCAACTTTTCATGATAAATCTACACACTGAAAAAACATGACCCCTGTAACATTATGCAGGAACCATTAATGTGTTTGGAGCATCCACGTACTTACACGTGCAAGCATTGTTTCCGTGAATTGAAGTTCTGCTATTTTTTTGCTGCATTGTTGTCTGCCGCATTTCTGTTTTCAGCAGTTTTAAACGAACAATATTAGATAAAAGATATATATATATTAAACATATTAATCACTTTGTCTCCAACATGTAATATTAAGTATCAATCACAATGTGTTTGGACACAAGTATACTATATTGCGACAAACTATAAACACGTTATATTTGCATTCAAACATCAAAAAATGTCCAAATTTTCAGCGTGGACTGCTCGTGGTTCATAAGATGCGGTTACGTGGAGTTGTCTATTTGAAGTCCATATATTTTCCGGAACATTTTTCTCTCGACGACTGTTGTGTCTGCCTGAGTTATAAGACAGAATTCTGTGCGAGTCTGAAACAGCTCGATTTCTTTTTCTCGAGATAGGGGTGTATCTAAGAGATTTTATTGTTGGGTTTATTGTTTTTGTTTACTACAGTTTCACGACTGCTTCGAAGATTTATGGGTTATCACCTTTCCCGCTCTGCTCTAGATACATAGATGAAATGCTCGTTGAAACCATTATCAATACCTTGTCCTCATTATCTGTCCAAATTGGTTTTGTTGTTTCTTCCATGTTTTCATACCGCAGCAGAAGATGAGAAAAGCTTCAGTTAATTGGAATAAAATTATCAGCAGCAAAATCCATTTTATTGGGAGAAATTCCTGCGGTATGAGAAACATGGAAGAATCAGCAAAACCAATTTGGACAGTAAATGAGGACAATGTATTGATAATGATCTCCTTTTAGATGTTGAAAAGCGGGCACAATGGGGTGTCGCCTTGACTGAGGCGACGTCCAATATCAAGCGGTTCGATGAGTTATTTTCCATTTTTCGCTGAGGATTTGGTGTCTTTTGAAACACTCTTGCTATCACTTTGTAGCGGCATACCATCCAAGCTATAAGCTTAAATTTAGCTTTGTAGAGTTATTTCCATATCGGGTTATGGAAGACATCCCTATAATAAACAAATAGGTGGTTGGTGTCGATTTTGTTTTCGTGGGGTTACTCCAGCATTTGACTTAATTTGCATATCTAATTTGTCAGTTGTGAATTTATCAGGTGTAAAGTCATACTGGTGAGGTCCGAACAGGTCTGCTACAATTGGCTTTATTCTGTCGATCAAAAATACACTATTGGGCAAAAAGACATTTTCAGGGCTAGTATTAGACGAACACCTCAAGAGGGCGTTTTGTCGCCTCTGCTATCTCTGAACAGTATTCTGCTGTCCTTGGAGAAGATGGGTGTTAAGACTATTACCAACGCAGACGAAGTGGCAAATTCAGCACTGCCTGTCATTCAAAACTGTTAGTTAGCTCTGGCTGTAGGATAACCAGAGATTATGATAGTGCGGGTCAGTCAGATAAAACGTCCGTCTATAAATTATTTTCTAGCTAAAGAATTTCTAGTTACAAATACTCTCAAATAGTAAAATTTTGTATTTCTTACTAATCAATTTCATCAGAGAAAAAAACTTAATTCGTTCACCCAAATAAAAATTTAAATTTTTATTAGTATTAAATTTCTTCCACATTGCCCTCTATTTATAGTTTTCCGTTTTTTGCTTGTCTAGACTCAAGCAACTTTCTTTCATCTTATTCTATGATCATTTTTGATTGTCTTGACTTAATGATTTGTTTATATGATCTGTGTTGTAAAATGCAGACTTTTTAATAGCGTCAATAGAAAACGCTACAAATATGTACAATACCATACAGTACAAAGAGTATAAATAATACATGTCTACTCTGTTAAGGCGATTGCATTTAATCAAATGATTTGTTTATACAGATTAGGTAAGGAAAGCCCATAAACAAGTTTTCGTCTTAAGTCTTTTGTTTTTGATGTGAGGTCAGTCCATCTAAGGTATGTGTTATGTCTTTGGGTTTTGTTATTGTTTTTGTATATAACGGAAGTGTTAGTATTTCTCAAAAGACAGATATGTTTGTGTTTTAAGAAAGACATTAAGTTTGATTAAGTATTAAGATTCGAAATCTGATAACCATCTAGGGAAAACAAAACATGACTGTTTTTCAATAAAAAAATAGTTAGTTTGATGTGATAATCAAAAGCAAACGAGAAATAAAGTTAGGGCATTAGTTTTTGTAATTTACATGAAATGGTCTTGTTTCCAGAATCAATTGTAATGATTCTGTATTTTAGTTAAATTAGGTATTTTCTGTATTTTCTTTACTGATGCTCAGGAAAGTGTAATAGAATCTTTTGAAATTGTTTGCCAAAAGTCATAGTTTGTCACCACAAGTTCAACCAGCAATTCTCTGACTTAATCAGTAATGTTGATTTAGCTTCGTTGTTTAGCTTCAATGTCAAATCTAAAATAAAATGTCTTCATTAGGTTTGCCATTTTACAGGTTTTTGTTCTCTTTAGAATGCAACATCGACTGGATCCCCGAGGAATTTTTCAGGAATGGCAATATAAAGTTATCACTGGAGCCCAAATCCGGCATTTGATAGCCCAATTGATTCATTTTCGTCATGATGACTAGTAATACTTTACGTTGTACATGAGGGTGTACGGTTTTTTGAATTTCAATTGTGGGGGTGGCAAAAGAAGTTTAGATATGGTAATGATCACAACATAGGGCATGGGATTGGCTGTGTAGGTGCAAAGTTCCCGATGGCCACTCACTTGGGAGTGTCCAGATATGACTGCTACCTAGGGCACTAACAGCAGCTCAATACCTCCAGTGTTAGACTAAGAATGTCCCGGCAATGGCTTTGTAGGAATCTTCCCTTAGCTAGAGTGAGAAGGTGAAACGAATGAGCAGCCTGATTGGGTATACGAACACTGATGCGTCTCAGGTTAAATAGGTGACCCTGTCACTGAAGCTCTTCGAACCAGTGGACATATTCTTCAGTACTTTGAAGGCAGATGAGCCTACACTACTGGACAAATAAAGCAACAAAACTCCAGTTTCGACATACTGCATTTTGGACCGCGTCTGATACATAGGGCAGCTAAAACATACTCATCCTGGCAGTTGGTATAATACAAACCACGGTGGAGTGGGTTTGCCTCGCTCCACCATTATATTGGCAATCAATATATCTAAAAAAAAATAAACAAACACACAACCAATCTGTTGGCAACCACTGAAAATTTTATGAGGACTACGACTGCAGGATATGTCCCTGTAAAATAACAACACTATACATGACGGGTGCCTCTTTCCAGCTGGCGGATGTCCTCCCCAAATATAAATCTGACATCACAGCTATCAAAGAAATGCGATGGACAGGATATTGCTGCCATAAACAAAATCACGAATTCGGGAGCGGATTTATAGTTGGCAAGAGACTGCATCATATAGTCTCAGGAGGTTCATCCCACAATTGGGATGCCGGCAAAATTGATTCGCCTCTGCAGAATGACACTGACCAACACTAAATCAGCAAATCAGGAAAGACCTCAATGAACCACTCTCTACCAGACGAGGATTTACACATGGCGATGCACTTTCGTAAAAACTCTTCAACATCTTAATGGATATAATAATGTAGTAAATATGAACAAGACCAGCATTATACAAATTTAGACGTTGTTCGCGTATGTTGAACACATTGACATCATTGGGCGAAATCTGAGAGTGGTTACTGGAGTATTTTCAAGAATCGAACAAGAGTCAACGTAGGCGGGTCTTGCTATTAATGAGGGCAAGAGAAAATTTATGGTGTCGACTACTAGACACACCTCTCGTCTGCACCGACTCAAGAACGTCTACAACCGATTTAATTTTAAAGTGGAAGATGCGTTTGTGTATCTTGGATCCCTGGGGATATGTATATAGGATAATTGTGCTTGCAAATGGAAGCTATTTTGGGCTCAGCAAGCAGTTTAAATGCAAGGCCCTCTCTCGGCAGGAACAAGTACAGCTATGCCAGATTCTCATTATACCTGTCCTAGCGTATGGCTCCGAAACTTTGGTCATATTGCAAGCGGATGAAAAATATATGGTGCTATAAAGGAGAACTGAGAAGTTCTCTCCAAAGCCTTCACGGAATGTAATGGGAAACCCTTTTTTATAAAGTAAAACGGCGTGTACCGACGTCGTTGAATCTACGACCTGTGTAATTTGTATTCCGACATAGATGAATCAAATCGGGGAAATTGAGTTTGCTAGGCAATGTTATCAGAATGGATGAAGATTAACCAGTGCTTAAGGTTTTCGATGACGTACACTTTGAAAGGCTTTTATATTTTTCTTCTTTGGATGCAAATATAACTTGTGTTTAGAGCTTATCTCAAATATAGTGTACTTGTGCCAAACACATTACGATTGCTATTCAATATTGCATAATTGAGACACAATGATTAATATGTTATAATATATGTGTTTGTGATCCAACTATAGCTTTGTTTGTTATACAAATACAGCTATGTTTGGTGTACAGTTTACTTATTTTTTCGCTATGTTCAGTCGGGAGAAAAATTCTAAAAGGCGGACAAAGAAAACTTGTTCTCAGCCAAAGATAATTTTGTTAATTTTGTATTTTTGCATTATTCTTACAGTCAGTGATTCATAGATATTCCTGAATGCATAATCAAATGAATTGCGTATTTATGTTGATTGATCTGTTGCGTTTTAGTTTCACGCAATTAGTCGCCAATCGTTGGTTAGGGAGGAAACACACGAATGCATCGATGTAAGTACATGGCCGTTTCGGATGAAACATGCATATGGCTCCACGTTAAATATGAGTGAGTTTGGGATTTGCAAACATATGAATGTTTGGAGCAGTTGACGCCGATTTTTCAAAACAATCATGAGCTATGGGCCACATTTTCACTTAAACGGATATATTAACACGCAAAACTGTCGCATTTCGGGTACTGATCCACATGTCATTCCACAAAAACTATGCACCCACAACGAGTAACTGTTTGGTGTGGTTTTTGCGCTGGCGGAATTATCGAACTGTACTCTTTGAAAATAATGCCGGTAGCCCTGTTACGGTGAATGGTGAACGATATCGTGACATGATAACAAACGTTTTATGTCCTGAATTAGATGGCATAGACTTGGATAATGTATAACTTCAGCAGGACGGTGATACTAGCCACACCGCGCCTGAAAGAATTGCCCTACTGTGAACAAAGTTCCCACGACGAATTATCGAACGAAAACAACAAGTTTAAATGTCTGCCGAGATCTTGCGATTTGACACCATTGGACTTCTTTCTCTGGGGCTACGTTGAAAATACGGTCTATTCTAATAAACCAGAGATGATTCCACAGCTGAAGACCGAAATGATAAGAGTTAGGAATAATATACAGTCCGTGAGGAATAATGTACACGTTGTGGACAATTTTGATACGCCCATCCTGTGTTGCCGGAGAAGTCGTGGTGGGCTTTTAAAGGATATTTTGTTTCATGCACAAATGCTATAGACCATGCATCATGATGAATTAGGAGCAAATCATTTGGACAAATTGTGGTGTATTTTAATAATCAACTCAAATCTGCGCTCTTATTGAAACACCCTATATGTGTCAGGCATCTGAACTCTTGAGGTTGGAAAGTAGGTGATAAAAAATAAAGTAATGATCACAACCATTAAATAAGAAATAGAAGATTTGAATTGATTTAAAAAAAATGTTCTTTATTTCTTTATAAAATGTTATACTGATGTATTTAAAACAAATGGAGGAAAGAATTTAATCTTTATTTTTCTCCCCACCCCCAAGGTAACTTGTTGTTGTAAATCATTATAAGTAGATTATTTTAAAAGGAAATTTGAATTTTTCTTTATGCTTTTTTGAATCAATTCCAATGTTGTTTATAATTCAATTCAATTTGTATTTTTATCTGGTTCTCCCATTTTTTTTTTTACTAAGAACGTTTTAAACGTAGATTTCCCAAAACCGGTTAATAAAAATAAAACACCAAAGAAATAAAAACAAAATCTGTAAAGAACCTTCTTAAGGTAAAAAAGTCTTCTTGAAATACATTTACAATTTTTGTTTTGTATGAGCAGAGCAGTGGACAGAATCCACTTTTTACGGCCATATAACGCCCTAAGAAAAGAAACCCATCTTAATGTGATAAGTTTTGGTTAAAAATGCATTGAGCCGGCTTTTGAACACTACAACCACCAATCATCCATGTACCAAGAGGAGGGAAAAAATTAAGCCTTAGACCCTTTTATGGCTAACAATCCGACGCGCCACAACGATAACACTATGATGGCCATTGTGGATGTTGTGTATGAAGAGGATGATGATGATGATGTTGATGGGGATGATGATGATGTTGATGATGATCATCAGGTTGATGTCTTGCGGCCATATTTGGTGGGGCAAGACAAGACTCTACCATATAAAGACAGCGACAGACACACAGAGGTGGTCGACGGGACGGACATTTACATTAAATGACAAAGCACGCTTCATTGGAAATTGTTTACAATACTCTGGGGTTTGTTTGTTACCATCTCAAAAGTTCTTTGGCTTTAACATGACTGGCACAAGTTGTGGTGGTTGGCTTAGTGTAGTGGAGGAAAACCAGATATTTATGGTAGAAGTCTTTGCTTTATGTCTTGTTGCAAAAGAGAATTTAAACACACACAGACAAACAGGGTTTCATTTTGTAGCTGTTACAAAAGTCAAGAAACAAAAAAAAAATCCTACAACTACAACAACAGCATTATTAATGTTCATAACAACAACATTTTGGCCTGTTTTCATTTGAAATGAAAAAGAAACAACATGAGGCAGACAGGGCAGAGTCATTGAAATAAAATGTTCTGTAAAGCGACTCAAAGAGGTAGAAGAAGGTGTGGTAAACTGGTTAACAAAAAAAGGAAAATGGAAAATGAATTTTCTCAAATTTAGTTAAAAGTGATCACGAGTGTTTAATAAATGATTTAAGTAATTTAAGTAGCGGTAACTCGGAAGTCCATTGGTCGCTTCGCAGACACTTATAAAGTAATATGTAAGATAAATACACGCTGACAAAAACCGGCCTCTGTAACTTATTCTGCCAAAAAATCATATATTAGCAAATCCTAAACACACATATGTTTAACTGCAACATTAGCATGTTTACTTGCAGAGATGCATACTATTATGTAGAGCCATATGAGTGTTTCATCCCAAACATCCATATACTTACGTCGAAGCATTCGTGTGTTTCCTCCCAAACCAACAATTGACCACTGAGTGAAATTGAAACGCAACAGATTAGTCAACAGGAACTCTCAATTGATTAACATACGCATTCAGGAATATTTATGCATCACTGACTGAAAACATAACAATCTCTCGTTGACTCTCTTTTCTTATTTTGATCTCGACAGAGCATAGCGATAACAAATTTAGTAAAAAGTGCATCAAAAACAACTATATTTGTCTAACAAACAAAGTATTATTCGGTGTGTCCCAAACATGTAATATTCAATAGCAAACATAATGTGCTTGGACACAAGTATGCTATATTTGTGACCAGATGCAAACACTCGTTATGTCCACCCAAACAAAAAATACAGATTTTCCAGAGTGTAGTAAAAATCTTTAATTAAATTTAAAATGTGGACGATTTGAAACATCCCTACTATTGATTACCTTTCCGTCACATATGTATTTCTACCATCTCTTCGGTGCACACAAGTGTTTTCCCCCGTGTCACATAGAAAACACTATATTATTTCCATTCTTCCTTGATGCATTTTTGTTATTTATTTTGCATAAACATAAATATATGTTTATCTTGACAAATATTTTCTAACACAACACAACATTCTCTTGCATTCATACCATACAGGTTCAATTGTTACCTGTCTTTCCACTCAAGATCGTCGTCGTCATGGTCACGACCAATTCCTTCCTTGAATACCAATCGCTCATATTCACGCTAGTGAATATTCTTATCGTTCACTGCTGTAGAATGTCTGTTTGCATTTCAATTTTACATACAAATTCAATATTATCAAACAGTCTTTACTTAGGCCTCGAAGTCTCGATGGAATTATTTAAACAATTTGGAATTGTAAATATTGAAGAAAACGTTTTCTAGTTATTTGTGAGTCCCCCCGATATACACACATGCACTGGGTCTGGGATAAATGCATCCTGTCGTATTCTGTTTTGGGTAAACAGAAATTCAAAAAGAGAAAATGCATTTCACCATAAAACGTGTCAAGAATTCTGAAAAATATGTAAAATATTTGGGGGGTTTCCAGTAACTGGACTTATTTTGTAAGGAAATATTAGATTGGGTGAAGACAAATGTTTACAAATAAAAATCTGTTTGAAATTTCTTGGATTAATTTAAAATTCAAATAAAATCTATCAAGCAGGTGTAAAAAAGGATATGTACGAAGTTGGTGGGTGGGCACTAAGTCTTTGGATGTATTTTACAATAGATTAAGAAATTTATATTGTTTGTTCAATGATCAAACTGAATTACGGTAGCAGACAGATGATGTACTATACGATATTCACAGTAGCGAAGAAATCAGGAAATCGGCAATCCAATTGGTGATAGATTCCGCTTCAGTATATTCAACATCACCTATGGCTATTCTAGATCGAGTCGATGTGGGACGCTTAGAAATTTGTAAATATTTTCGAATTGTCCTTAAAATTCAATCTAATCTAAATAAATCTAAAAAATTGTATTGTTATATAAATGAAAAACCCGGTCTCTGTAACATATTCTGCAGGAACCATGTATATATTTGGAATACACTCCAAACATTCCTATATTGGCAAGAACCAAACTCAGTTATAGTTAAATGCAAAATTAGCATGTTGACTTGCAAACATACATACTTTTACGTGAAACCATATATGTGTTTCTTCCTAAACATTCATAAGCTTACATAGAATCATTCGTGTGTTTCCTCCTAAACCTCTGTATACTTATGTGGAAGCATGTGCGTAATTTTTACCAAACACTCGGCTACTGACGTATAAGCATATTAGTATTTCCTCCCAAACATAATAATATTTAGGAACATATTAGCTACTAGAGTGTCCGGTTAACAGAGGGTTTGGCTTTAATAGTAAGCCGGTTTTTAAAAAAACGTAATTCGCAGAGCTTGTCATTTCCACCTATTTTTCCACAATAAAACTTTTGAGATCATCTCTCCCATTTATCTCCTGTTTTCATATTTGCCGACCAGGATAATCCCTAGAGTTTAACAACTGGTGATTGAGAAGGACTTTTAAATTGTTTTGATTGATATAATAAACATTCCTTGACAATGAGAGCCGTATGTTTCGAATCATTATCCTGTTGAAATATGAAAGTGTCTTGCAGTCCTAATTGTTTGCGCTTTCTTTCAAATTGTTTTTCAGAGTATTGAGGTACAAATGCCATGTTTTACAGTACCAGTCATGTTTTGTGGTTCAACGTTGGGTTTCGGGTTTCTCGATTCGATATCACTGCCATCTGATTAAGATTTATTTTGGTGTCATCAGAAAAAAAAAAACTGTTCCAGAACGTTTTTGGATGGTTTATTTGGCGAATTTACTCTCTTCTGATGGTTTACGTGACTACTGAATTATTTGTGCCCTAATAGTAATTGAAAAGACATGATCATCGTTTTAAGGACTTCTGCTTTTTGGAGCACCATTTGTTCTCTTTTACTTTCTTCGTTTTACTGTACAGTATTTTACGCGTGTTGTGCGCATGCCTCGCTGCTTGTGCCTCCTCATCCCCAGTACAACTACTTCCTATCTGTTGACTCGTCAGAGTTAACAAGTGGCTGATTGGTGTATCAGTTTACTTCCGATTTAGGGGTCGGTTTGCTGAGTTTTTCTGAGTGGTATCAAGTGTCGGGTGTAGTTAATTCAAGCGTTAGCTCGAGTGAACGTAAAGTGCCAACTGTTTATTTAATGTACGATTAATTAGGTGTAGATTGTGAAATCAAATGAGCTGTGGAACTGAAATCAAAACAGAAACTTGGGGTTATGGAGCTAATTATGAAAAAGTGTCCTACTAGAATTGAACTACGTTTCGCCTTTTCTGGTTGGATTCAACTAGGGATATAATAACTTTTGGTAACCGAGCTTTGAAATAAACAAATGAACACTCTACTTACTATAAACTTATTATAAAGGTGGTGCAATGGCAGTGTGCGCGGCTCCTGTACATGACAATGTTGGTTCGATCCCTGTTCTGATCATCTTACTTTTTTTTCACGAAGGCCAACACTCAGGGGATGATCCCTATAAATGCAGTGCATTTCATTGGACTTAGGAAAGGGGGATAGGAGTAGGGGGAAAGAGAGAGAAGAACTTGTTAATGGTTGACTTAAACTTGCTGATGCTTCGACTGCAGTCATCTTGCTTAGTGATGGCGACACTATCGAGTATTTAGCCATTAAACGGATTCTCAAAATACCGTTCGGAACCGGTGTAAAACTGTAGGTCCCAATCAGTGAGTGTAAAACTAGACAGCGCACAGCTCACTGGCTGTGAGAAGTAATGGGAAAAGATTTTTTTAAAGTTCAATCATTTCCCACAACCAATCGTTTGCTGTGATTCAAAGACTGAACTATTAAATTCATCTGAATTAAGTAATTTTTTCTGAAACAGTTTGACTTTATAGCTTGAATTATGCTTTCTTTAAAATTAGCGAGAGTGACTAAGCTATCAGTTTAAATCCAAAAATGGAGAGTGGATTAAAGTGAAAATTGTTCCCTTACGCTAACTCTAAAACAAGTAGTTCATGCAACTTAATACTTCATGTAAAACATTTAGTTGAAGAAAATATTTTTGTACTTTCTTGGCTACTTTCAGGGCAGTTTTGGTTGTGGTCCACAAGAAAAATGTAATTTTCCAAGTTTTGGTGGTTTTATGTTGTGTTTTGTTTTTCTCTCCCCAATTTGGTCATACAACGGAAACTTGTTTTCACTCGCCTTTCAAAATAGTCGCTGCTATCATGCCACCAATCTTGGCGTGGTCCATGCCACAATGACCATAAATGTTTTTTTCTGGTGCTGCTGTAGTGTTGCAAGTTGGTTAAACAGTTTTGCATAAGTTTATGCAATGGTTGGCACAAGAGACAGCCAAATACTTGCTATAAAATTAAAACCAGTTTTTTGAAACATTCAACTCAAAAGAAGAAACAAAACTACAAATTTAAATCACAATGACCTGAAGATTTTTAAGTACAATACTAGATATAAAGATGAGTATTATAAAATTGTATTTTTCTAAAATTTCAAATTTATTACCTACAACAGAGATTTAATATAAATATTGCCATTATTATATGTTGCCTTGAAATTCCTAAGGTTTTGCATCTCTTTGTTACAACCTTGAACTTCGAGAACTTGTTGCGAGCACTGCACCCAGTTAACTTTATTAGATTTCAATGGTCATAATATAGTTAGCTGTGTATTACAGCCATTGATTTAGTAGCATTTTTCTGCAACAGGTGCATAAAATCTCTATAAAACACAAATCAAAAGATTTTTCATTGCAAAACCAATGCCACAAAAATGCCCCTCATGTTCAGCAATAAAGAGACGCGCACCATGGAGGAAGATGAAAAAAAAATATTTCATTTATTTATATTTTCGTTTTTGCGATGGTCGTGAAGCTTGCAAATTGGTTAATCTTATTCCTAGTTTACATAAAAGTTTGGCTTTAGAGACAGGAAAGGTGGAGTGGAATTGAGGGTTACACGACTACACCACGAGAAATTTTTATGGAATTACTGTCGTTTTGTATCAACACGGGAAACGTTATTTTTGATATGAGGACAGATTTTACAGCCAAAGCAAGGGTATGCCTATGGATTCTCCAACGTCATCAATAATGGCGAACATTATAATGGGAGTATTGCTTGCAACGACGCAGAGTTTTTAAGAATCGATTTCCATCGGTCAAAATTCAATATCTTTTGATCTAGGAAGCATAAATGATAAAATAAACATAAAGATTTGTAAAAACCCGACTGAAGGCAAGGAGACAAGGATTATAGCGGTATATCAACATTGAAAATTGCACACTGGGGTATACTTATATTTCAAAAAAAATGAACATGGTGGAAAAAAGCCGTCTGTTCTTTTGTTAGAATATCACAAGCAATTGTGGCCTCCAAAAGGGCCAATTGTAGCTGCCTTATCAGCACAAACCAGTGACTTCACGTAGCCCTACAGGAAATAATCGAGAGGTGTCAAATCGCACAATTGACAGACCCATTTCTCTAAATCAACGTATCGCCAAATTTTGATTTCAATAAATCGATGGTTGCAGGCACCTTATGGCATGGAGCGGCATATAGTCCGGGTCAATGTCATCCATATTTTCAAACAAAAAGTTATTGATCATGGTGCAGTACAAATATCTATTGACCGTAACGCAAGATTCAGCTGCATTTTAGGAGAAATAGAGTCCAATGATACCTCCAGCATGAATGTCGCAATTTTGTTTATTAACAAACCCATTAAGCCAAAAAAGAGCCTCAGCGCTGAACACAATTTATGCGATATAACATCGGGTCAGTTTCAAACTACTCTAGAGCCCAATCGGCAAAAGAACGATGCATATGACGGTCTCGTGGCTTTAATTCCTGCACCAGCTGGGTCCTATACGGGTGTAGGCCCAGATCTTTGTGCAAAATTATCCATGTAGTGGACGGACAGAGCCCCAATTCCTGCGTCGGACAACGAATCGATGACTTTGGATCTTCTTCCATACTTTCGTTTACAGCGGTGATATTCTCCACAGTATGCACATTCCTCGACGTGTTGGTATTATTACATCATTTAGAGAGTATGTGGAATGAAATCTCTTCACAGATCGACGGATGGTTTGCTCAGAAGGGCAATTAAAGTACGTGTCCCATAAAAATCACAATGTCATCTATAAGTTACCCGAATCGATGACTGATTTTCGACGTAAATTAGGATAATTTGGTAGTGTTGTTCAAGCGCGAATCTATTCACAATGATTTGCCGGAGTATACAGGTCATAATTGTCAAAAAGTGATCGCAGTATGACCATTTTTTTGACAGCTACCTTTTTTGTAAATTCTATCCCAGCCAAAAAAAAAACACCCTTTGTATTGATAATTCCCATTCGATAATATCGTATCAAATGGGGAGGATTATATTTAAGGGGAACATTTTTGTGTTTACTGTTTTTACTAATGTTTTATGAAATCCCTATGTTTTTCTTATATTAGATCCTTGAAAATTAACAAAATATTGGAATCTAATTAAATTGTGTTAATACGAAACTCATACAACTTTGTTTTCTTTTCAATCCCTATGACCTCAAGCCGATACTAAAATTAAAATCATAATACATTTTTCTAGTGACATATCGATTGAGCCCTATAATGTCCAACAAATATTTTTTAGCCAAATACACTAGGAATCGGAAATTCTATGGCCGGCAGGGAACTTACTTTCGTCATTGATCTGTACAACATTTTATTAAAACGAACAAGCCTTAATTGCTCACTTAACTATCTGTACTTTTATTTTGTTAATTTCCACCCACTGTGCCGCTTTCCACAGCATCCAAATGAATCTGAACACTATTCCACTGAAGGAGCTTCTGTTCGTGTATCTTGCAAGTCAAAAACACAACACATATGCTGTTGTTTATGGTCCATTACTTGTTATTTTGGTGTTGTTTCCAAGTTTCTTGGCATGACAGAGATTCTTTAAGTTTCAGTTTAAAGTAAAGACGAATCGTATTGTAATTTGTTTGCAGCTGTTGTTATTTTTCCTTTAGTATTTACTACTTTACTTTAGCATGTTCGGGCATGTTTTGTGTTGCTGTTTTATGAAAGTGAAATAAAATGTTAAAATACAAAACAACAATTTCATGGTTGCTACCTTAGCGTCACTTCCAAGCAAACCAGAAGACTTAAGACAAAAACTTGAAAGTTTTTGTTTCGCCAAATAGAATTTCACAATGTAATGAAATAAATTCATAAATTGACTCTAAAAATGGTAGCAGGATGAAATTTAATATGCAACTAGTGGTCAGGACCAAAGGTGTTGAGGCGCTAAATTGAAGGCATCACAATTTGCATTCGGTTTGTATGTATATTAGCTTCGTGGCTGTCAGTGGTGCACTGGTAGTGTGCGCGAATATTGTACATTAGAACGTGGGTTCGAGTTTATTATCTCGAAACCAATTGACAATATTACAAAACTACTGCAGCTTTAAATATCATTATTGTTTTTTTAAATAATTTAGACGAACATTCAGGGAATGCCCCCTTCCAAATGCAGTGAATTGAATACGACTTCGAAGTAGTGATAGGAGTAGCAAGAAAATGGGGATAATGTCTGTTGATGCAGTACACTCGCCACAAGCTTACTCCACATACGCAGTATTCTGCTGAAAAACGTATTCTCCCTGTAGTGCTTAGTTCGATCTATTGACCAAGTTACAACAATTGGATGTGAATCACTGGACAACATTGTAGTACGGATAAACACTCTCACCTCCGGCATGAGGTAATGTATTTTAGGTGAACACTTCCCATGAAAATATCGATAGAACAACGACAGTGCCCCTCTTTGTACATGGTCTAGAATATCCAAGGAGGAGCTAGCGACACCAGAAACAATGTGAGAGTTATGTTCCGTCTTCAACTGAATGTACGTGATGCAGATATTGAGGTCAGATAGAGGGAAGAAACTTTTACACGCAGAAAAACATCGACCCTGTAACATTATGCAGGAACCATGTAAATGTTAGGATAATCCATATACTTAGATGCACGCATTGTTTTCATGAGTTGAAGATCTGTGCTTTTTTGTTTCTTTGTAGTCTCTCACGTTTTTCGTTTTAGATATTTTCAACAAACAAGGCCTTATTTGGGTCCCAAAAACGTATATTATAACACATTAATCATTGTGTATCCAACATATAATATTTAATAGCAAACACAGTGTGTTTGGACACAAGCAATCTATATTTGTGACAAGCTTCAAACACGTTTATTTGCATCCTAACAAAAACAATTGAATGCTTCTTTGGACAAACTCAAGAAGCATTAAAAAAAATTATGTCGCTATTAATAGAGATATAGAATGATTTTGATCTTGAATATATAAAATAAAATAAAAATAATTAAACTTTACAAGCCTCCCTTTGGAAATCACACTCCTTTGGGTAATTGACATCATTCAAACGTATGTCAAAATCATTATTTTGAAACTAATTTGAGCTCATAAGTGTTTTTTTGCGCCACAAGTCAACACTCTTGTAGTGTTCAAAAACCACACAACCTCATAAGACGGAAGTAAAATCATTTGCAACCCCTAAATAGGAAGTGAAGTGGAGAAAACGAGGACGAGGAAGTATAAGTGGCCACTGAAACGGAACACATGAGGCGAAGCATGCGCAATACACGCGTATAGCAGTAGACATTCACGAGCACACCAGCCCTTACTCCAGGCTAGTTAGCCTTAAGGAGCAACACTCAAAAGAACCCCAACTACCAACGATAGCAATAATGCCTTAGGTATGACAGTACTTTAGGAGGTCAGTGATAGTTGTTGATTAAATAAAAAGGACTTCTTTATTTCCTTAACAAATTGCTAGAGGGTAACAAAAATATTCCCACGCTCTGGTTTGGGGTGAATTCTTCAAAAATAAATGCATACATTCTTGGGCATCGATAACGACTTCCTTTTCTTTGTTATTGTAGAAAAAGAAATACTTTACACATCACTTCATTTTAATCCCGCGTATCCTGGTTATCTTGATGGCAAGAGATTTCCAATTTCAAATTTGCCAAATAATAAGTGAAGGGATGGAAGTTGTTAACATTGGTGGATTTTTCTGTTAAATGAGAAACATATCTAGTTTCATATTAGGGAAAACCCCTTAAGGAAAGCCAACTCAGATGTACAAATTCAGCAAGTGTGGGAAAATAAATGTCCACACTTCTGCCCAGTGGAATGTGAACAGTTTGTAGCGTGTTTGCCACATGGAAATTCCTTATCACGAGGTGTTTGCTAGCTCGAATATGGATTCAGTGTTCGACACATGTTTCTGATTTGGTAAGGTATTTGGCGCGCCTATAGAGGGAATTCCGAGTGGCAGATGCAGTACGTGATATTTATATAAAATTCTAAATTCACTAATTATCATCATCAGGAGATGGAATATTGTACGGAACGGAGGGACAGCATTAGAATGAAATGAATTGCCATTACCATTAGCAGGAGATGGAATATTGTATGAAAGGCTAACATTAGAATGAAATTGTTGAACAATACGAAGCAAAACAGAATCGATTTTCACCATATTTACGAATATTTCAATTGCGAAAGATTTTGGTTCTAACAACCAATACAATAGTAAAGGTTCTAAAGCGGTTTTATGGGGTAAAATGCAAACCACCTGCAGTAGACTTTGTTGCCATTTTATAGTGTTTTTCTTCACGACAATTTGAGGTTGAAATCCTTTGAATAATTTATTTTAGCTAAGGAAGAGAGATAAATGTGCGAAAGAAATTTAATTTCTGCAGACACGTACTCTTACGTTTGTTCTTTGCCGTATCACACTCTTAAAAGACAAAGGTCGATAAATCACAGGACACAATTTTCAGCATTGATTGAGTTATATTTAGTATGACCAAGATTGGTACTGTGCGTGGCTCTTGTGCATGAGGACGTGGGTTCGATTCCTACTCTGACCACCTTAAATTTCTTTCGTCGCTCACTGGTTGTGAGAAGCTCTCCCTAAATCCCGTCATGGGATGTAACGGGAAACCATTTATTTATTTAAGATTATTACCGTTTCACTCATAAACGTTAGAGAAACTATTTGAAAACTCCCACTTAAAATAGTAAACGCAGCGTACAATTCTCTTTAACTTAATACGGATCTCTCTTTCGCAAATCATTAGAAAGTTGTAAACTGCAGTCATGAATTGCAAGTATTGAATCAATTTCATCTATTTCACCCAAACAATTTCTCCTATAAGGTAAAGACAAAATCAACCTTTCAGGATACAAAAAATTCCTTTTAATCAAACTAAATATGTTAAGGATATCAAATATGATAAGATAAGTAGGCCACCTATCAACAACTTTGGATAACTTAGGCTTCAGTTTTTATACAACATCACAGATTATTTCTTAAATTTCCATGACATATCTTATCACAACCCACAGGATATTACTGACATTTATTTAGATGGTCTTGCACATTTACCTAAAGGTATGAATGACATTTTTAAGGGAACAGAGGGAAAAATATTGTGTCTTTCTCTTTTGGGTGTTGATAAGATAGGAAGGATTTCGTCAAAACTAAATTATCTCAGCGACAATGTTAGACATCAACTTGGTTCATTGATATCTTAGTAAAACTACTATGACATTTTAAACGCAACCATTGCTATCTAATCATACTCCACAGGATACTCACTGCAACGATTAAGGATAATTAACAGAAAATGTCCAGAGAATATGATTCAGGTATAATTGTAAAACGATTCGGAAATGAATATCCAGACCAGAGTGTTGCACTGATACCATATTATAAATCTACATGGAAATAGTTACGTTATATCCTATTGACATCTTATCATGTTTAAGAGAGTACAATTTTCTGGATTAATCAAGGGAATATGTAGTCTAAAGATAAAAAAAGAATTGAAGAGAGTGACATTTTCTGGATTAATCAAGGGAACATGTAGTCCAAAGATAAAAAAGAATTGAATACAGTATTTAAAAAAGTAGCTCTTGTACATGAGAACATGGGTTCGATTCTTGCTCTGATCACCTTACATTTCTTTCGGTCTCCACGATTAGTCCGTAGTTAGCCTTGAAGCAGCTTTCCAAAATACCGTTAGGAATCGGTATTAAACTATAAGTCCTAATCAACGAGTGTAAAACTAAAAATCTACTTGTGAGAAGCTCTCCCCAATCACTTTATGGGATGTAATGGAAACCCATTTTTTTATGACATTTAGTGCGGCGGTCGGTGTCGTTCTCAGCACAACAGTGACGGTGTAATTACTGCCGTATATAACCAATGAACTATACGCGGGTTGAGCCCCAGCGTTTTCCTATTGCATCTTTACATTTATATAAGTACATTGGGTGTGACGTTGAACTTCCTGTCGAGTAAAATACCTAAGTATTTTGAGCTTTCAGAGAAGGAAATTTCAATACACCCTGAGGAGGCAGGTACAACAGTTGGTACCTTCTACCTCCTGCTCATCGCCATTAAGAAATAGAAAAACGGCCATAACACCGAAAGGTGATGACAGACTGTCATATTAAATTCAACGATTAATGTTGTAGCTGTCAAAATCAGTATATGTGGAAATCAATAGTCTTAGAAGATCCAAAGTCAAATCTGATCTGATAATCTGACATGGCCTTAAAGGGTGTGTCTAATCACAAAATTGACAAAATTCCGTGATCACTAGAAATATTGGCCAAAAAGATCACAAGAAACAGGAAATATCTTTCCAAAAATTTCAAGAAATATGTATGAAATATTTTTAGCGGAAACGAATGAATTTTTATACAGCCATTTTTATTAAGCCATCACCAGCTTAATTGAAAACTGGAAAATTCGTTTCACTTAAGATTCCAACACGTTGTCGGTAAAGTCCTAAACACACCCAACAACTTGTTGTTTAAGTCACGTTCGCAGGTTTCGAAACACCAGTTACCCAAAATCCTTTGGTGTTTCCTTTAAGACTTGTTTCCACTAGAAGAAACCTCATGCTGTAGGTAGGAGAGAAAGAAATCCATAACGTTTTGGTTACCAAATGTCTATTAGTGCAACCACCGGCGAAGTTGAAATTTTGACAAAAATATCACGTACCAATCTTCGAACAATTCACGGAGAATCCTTCGATTGCGTTTCAACATGTGTTTCATGTGTCACATGTGTTTGGTTTTTCAAATTCAACAATATAATATTTATACGTATTTCCCCAAATAACATAGCACCTTAAGCCATGAACGGGGGATTTTTTTAGAGAAATGCCACATGTCTGGTTTAGCAATGAAATTTCCCAAAATAGTTCTTGAAGATTTTCCCACACTTGTTGTTGACGATGACGGCCATCAAGTAATGTTGGAATTTTTGACGTCAGACAGGAGGGAACACGTTTCTAAGCATATGCTTAGTTAAAGTAAAATGAAAAGTCACAGTTTGTAGTTATGAAAACGTGCGAAAACAACAGTATTTACTTGAAGGGCATTGGAATCTTTTAGCAACTTTAACTTTAATCACATTCTTGATTTTTATTGTACTATATTGACTCTGCATCCCTTGTCATCATTATTATTAACAAAGACTACTGACTGTATTCAAAAACCGTCTACCCTATTTAGTCGCTACCCTTGCATTGAATTGATGATCTTTAGTAACCTAATTGACTTAAATGCCTTGCCTTTGTAACCCTAAAGAATTGCTTCCGTTTTTGGTGGCTTTATACTGAGGGTAACATCAACCCTTTCATGATAAACCCTTCTTCATTTAATGCCAGGATAGATGTAGTATTTCCCCTCGTGTTTATCGTGCGTTTAGTTCCGTGCACAATTAGTCCTTAATTCCTTCCGTCCTTCCCCTTTTGGTACTTCCTTTTTAGGGGTTTGTTTGTTGTTTACATTTTTGATGGTAACAAGTGGTTTGCTCGCGTTCACATTTCATTATCCTGTGGCTTATAATTAATTCACAAGGATATTTGTGCTTGATGCCGGTGATATGGTGGGTTTTTTGTGTTTGTTTTTGGTGGTAAAGTGAGTGTGAAATTCAGCAAATTTAATAATTGAAAGTCTTTATTGAAAATTGATATGCCTTATGGTAACTTTTGAAGGGTAAACGAAAGAGTTCAGACACATATTTTTAATTAGAATATTTGTATGTTATGGGTGTACTGAAACCCGGGTTTGTTTAATTGCAAACGTATGTAGGTAGGTCTCAAAAGATGCGTATTGAAGAGCTGATTACGGGACTGTCAGTTGTTTTTCATGCGAGGGTACTTATAACACCTCACCGGCCGTTTCTGTTTCGCTTCCTAGTGTATTTGGGTAAACAAATGCTTGTTTGTCTATATGGGGGTCAAAGGACGTGCTATGGTGAACAGAAACAGAAAAATGCTGCCGTAAAAAAATGCTCTCTTAAAATTTTCGAATAATTCGTCATCACACGTCGTTTTGGCCCCATACTGACCAGAAAAATATTTTATTTTTACCAAAATATACTAGGAATCTGAACTTCAACGGCCTATTTATGGACTATAAGTACCTTCGAATAAAATAAGTTCGACACTACCGTAATCAGTTCTTCAATACGCATCTTTTGAGACCCCCCACACAATTGAAATTCCAAAGAGAAAACCCCGACTTGGTGAGATTAAGGTGGTGGCTCTTGATATTTCCAAGGCCTTTGACAGAGTATGGCACGATGCACTCTTGTCAAAGCTCACTCGATTATATAATTTCACTCGATTTATATCGAGTTTTCTCAGAGTTCGCAATATATGAGTTGTTGTAGGTGGGGTTTCATCCGACGAGCATATATTGACTGCAGGTATACCACCGGATTCTGTTCTTTCTCCTTCTCTTTTTCTTATTTTCATTGACGATCTTCTGGGTCAGACTGTGAAGCCAATCTTTTCTTTTGCGGATGACAGTAATCTCTGTCATTCTTATTCATTCGACGCAGGCCAAATCTTCAAGAGATTGTAGTCAAATGCCGGACGACGAAGAAAACACTCGACCGGAATCTGGTGTCCATTGTTGAATGGGGTCGAATGAATAGAGTAGGTTTTAATGCGGGTAAGACCCAGTCTTATTTTTTGTTGCATAAGCAGATTGTTGACCCAGGCGTGTCGTCACTGTCTATGGATGGTGTGGATATTGATGAAACAGAAGCTCTTGATGTTCTGGTCATGATTATACAATGTGATGTCCCCTGGGCAAAACATGTATTTGAAATGTCGAAAGATGCATTCAGGTGTCTAGGCTTTTTAAAGCGGTGCAAGAAATACTTCACTCCGTCTGATATTCTCAATACCTACTCCACCTACATTAGGCCAAAGATGGAATACAACTCCTATATATGGGCTGCTGCTTCTAGGACACCTTTAGAGCTTCTCGGCCCTATTTAGAAGAGAGCGGCGGTGTTGATAGGGTACAGTAGGATATCTAACTCTACTGCCTCCCTTGAGCATCGTCGAAATGTGGGTTCCGTGTCGTTGTTCTATTGCACTTCCACGGTATGTGTTATTCAGACATCCGTCACCTTATGTCAGACGTGACATAACCACCGTCGGTGGTGTAATGGGTAGTATGCGCGCCTCTTGTACTTGAGATCCTAGGTTCGATCCATGCTCTGACCACCTTAAAATTTCTTTTGACGGCGGCCACCTCGCATAGTAACGGCGACACTATCGAGTATTTAGCCATGAAAATGCTTCTCAAAAATACCGTTCGGAACCGGTGTAAAACTGTAAGTCCCAATCAGTGAGTATAAAACTAGAAAGCGCACAGTTCACTGGTTGTGAGAAGCTTTCCCCGATTCCTTCATGGGATGTAATGCGAAAGCATTTTTTATTTGAGGATATTTAGCCGAAGTACGCGGCTTTCCAGGAACTCTCATTCGTTTTTTATCGTGTGGCCGGTTAACCGCACTACACACTATAGATAAAATTCGTTCTTCTGCCGTACGGTCCGTAGGTGTATTTTACACTAGTGTATTTTACACCAATTTTGACATACAAAGATTCAAGGCAAATGTCAACAGACACTACTCCCTCTTTCCACCCTTCACTACCACCCGTTTCATTCGCCAACAAAATGCACTGCAGTTATAGGGGGCATCCCCTGACTGTTGGTTTGATAAAAAAAAGACCTTTTAAATTTGCAGTAAAACTGAAACCCTAATCGTTGCGTCTCTTATAAGTCTAGGGGGAAACTTTTACAATTAGGAGGACAATCATTTAAACGATTGTTCCTTCATGTTCATGTTCGTGTCTTGAGACTTTTGTTGTTCTAAAGAAAATAAAATTAAGCAGAAGGAAAAAATAAATATAACGGAACATTGTTAAGTATTTCATTATACAAAATATGACATTCAAATGTACCTTATTTTTCCTTTAGTAATGTTTATTTATAATTCAGTATTATTGTTTATTTCCTGTAAATTATTTTGATATTAATAACTAATTGTATTTTTATAGGTACTTGAATTATATTGTCGTTATAATATCCATAAATATAAGTGGTTAACCATCAACACATGAAGACCCACAGCCGGAATTACTTCCGATATCCCCTTAATATGATTAAAACCTTAATGATAAACGTTCATAAAAAAACACTTGTTGTCTGTCAATAAATAAACCCGAACAAGTGGATGTAGTGGTTGGTGGTGGCGGAACTGATGATCCCTAAAATGGAAGTGTCGAACACTAAACTCGTGAGTAACACGCTTAAGCGCATGTCGTGCGGATAAATTTACTTCCGTATGGAAGGGAAACAACCACATGAGACAGACACACTGTGTGTTGTGTGCGCCTAGCACAAGGATATTAGGGGTTAATCACACGAGAGCTCCCTAAAACGGAACTCAAAATTATGAGTTTTATAATGCTATTTATCTTTATGTCCTTAAAGTCCCTGACTCAAGCAAATATTTTCTTCATAAGGGTATTTAAAATGGCAACCAAAGATTTAACTATCACGGATGATCAGGAGTAACATGAAATTCTCACGTTTCAAATTTGGGTTACCTTAATTAAATTCAAAGGAAGATGAATTCGTTTCAAAATATTTGGCGGCAGCTCAAATGATTCGAATTTTTTCAACTTCCTTACAATGATGCTGTGAAAATTAACAAATAACTTCCGTTTTACAGTTGGTATTGAAATTGGTTGGTTGACAAATTTTCAATTCTTTTTGTCTTCACTTCCTTGAGAATATATTGACAATAGTTTTAGTAAATGAAACTGGTTACTATTGATTTGGGTATCCATTGTCTGCTGCACGATTTTCTAACATAAATATTATGATTTTTTATACAGTCGAATGGTATCAATGACTAAGAAAACATAATAAATTATTGACCAACCATTGATAAAATGGAAAATCAGTTGACAGTTTAGTAATAAATTTGAAAACGACAAAAAAAAATTCTTAGAAATTTACAAATACGTGAGGTGTTTTCAAAATTGAGACACAGGTTAAGAAACTAATAGAAAATTCTATTTATTTGTATTTCCTTTTGATGGTTTTTGAAAATATTTTCATAACAAAACGTGTTTGAAATAATTACAAACTCTAAAATCATTTCAATATTCTAACTTTGTCAGAATTTAAATGGCATTTAACGACTTGACGCCTATGCGCCTAAGTGTCTAATAATTAATTTTAGATAAAAAGTTAGAGATAAAAATGCTATAAAATTGAGGGAACAAAATGTTTTTAATTATTAATATTAATTTTCTATGATCACCATTACTTGATGCAAACAAAAATTAAAGACTTAGGACACGAACTCGAAATATGCATACACAGACGTTAAGGAATATTAATTGAAAAGCGAAAACTAAAGCAAGAACTTGGAACAAAGTTAGTATCAATAACGCTAAATAGATCACAGGACTGGTATGTTTTTTAAAGGATCAGAATTTAGCCATATCTGTAAAGTCTCTAGCTATAAATGCGAGGCATGTGGTTATAATGGAGGCTATTTTTATAACGTATTGAAAGGAACAGTCACATGACAGACAAAATACGTTGTCAGGCAGTGTTCAAACGCTGAAAAAACAGCCATAGAACTCCTTGGTGAGAAAATATGTGTGAATAAACCTAAGATTAGTGCAGAATCGTGAACCGACATTGAACGGTTGCACAATATGTGTATACTTGTACGATCGGAGACACCAACGTTGATAATAAGACTATGGCGGTGATAATAAGACTATGGCCAATCATCGCGTAGAGTGGCTTACATAGTCCGTTCATATTAAGACAATTGTCCGAACAATACTTACATAGCGGAGGAAAACGAAAAACTGAAAATACAGGTACCCTCAGTATTGTGTACTCTTTAATAAAAAAAGCTGAGAGGCAACAACATTAGGAGTACTGCATGGTTAAAAGCTAATGATGGCACGGAAATATCATCATCAGATCAGCAAGTGAACCGATGGCGTAAATTCTTTACAACACAATCCAGGCTTCCAGATGATGAAGAGCAATTTACCCATTCGACAGCATTCTCACGTCGCAACCCGAGTAGAGGTACCTCAACGGAACATCCGTCGCAAGCAGAGATCTGGGTAAAATTAAAGATCACAAATCTTCTCGTTCTGATAATATTTCAGCGGAACTATTGAAATGTGGTGCATCAGCGTTAGCAGATGTCATTACGCCTGTCACCAAAAGTGCATGGATAGACAACAAAATCGCTAACTCTGTGCAGGAACTTGAGAGGAATTACATTACTCAAAGTAATGGCGACCCGTATACTTTAGCGGATCTCGCTGGTGGTGCAGCTAATTGTACGGAAGGAGCAGGCAGGTTTCAGACCTGGTTGTCCGTGTGCAGACTGCATAAACACACTCCGTGTAATCATAGAACAGTTAGTTGAACCACACTCGTTTCCGTATCTTCTCTCCGCAGACTTTGAACAAGAGCTTGATTGTGTACACCATAACTCAATGTGGTTCACCTTGACAAAAAAGGGGATACCGAACAAGATAGTGACGATGATCCGTGAAGTGTACAGAGATGCAGAGTATAAAGTTTATTTTAATGAGAAGGAAATCCTATCATTCACCACATCTGCGGGAGGATGGATGCGCCTTGTCCCCCACATTATTTCTTCTACTTATGGACGAGTAAATGGAGGCAACTATTGCAGAAGCACCATTCGGTAGTCAGTTGACTATGTATGAACATCTACCTGATATCAAGTACGCAGATCACACATGTCTTATGGCTCTCAAATTTGATGGCATTGCGGCCAAGTTAAATTGTTTATCCGAAAATGGGATAAGGTTTGACAATAAATAGAAAGAAGACAAAGCTAATACGAATTCGAACAGAGCGGAATATTCTACTAACAGTTGATGGTTCATTAATTGAAGACGTGGATTCAGTCATGTAAGATTGCCAAGGATGGTGGCTCCGTGGCGGATATAAGTAGGTCACCGAATAAATAAAGACCCTGCTGCATTCCTTTGCCTGTACAAAATCTGGTGCAATAGGAGGATATCGGAATATTCGAAATTGCGAATACTTAATTGTATTTGAAGTCTCTACTGTTGAACGGTTGTATTATTTGAAGGTTGACGAAGCTGACAATGAAGAAGGTCCAAACGTTTGCCAATCGATGTCTGAGACAAATACTCTGTATTTACTGGCGAAAGATAATTTCTAATGGAGTACGTACATTCATCAGTCCTATTGAAGCAGATATACGTAGAAGAAAATGGACTTAGATCGGCCATACACGCTCAAAATCCCAAAAATAAACAATAAATATAAAATCGCTTCCGTCGAAGATGTATGGTTCACCAAGGGTTACAAGAATCGACAATAATAAATATTTCTTTGTTGTTAACATTCTTATTAATTTCAAAACTTGGTTAGAAACAATAAAAGAAGAATAGACGAAAAATCAAAAGGGTTTTGCACATAAACAGGATTTGACCTGAGTGTTTTCATACCGTCATCGAATGTGTAATGATGTCTGTTCTATTCGCTGAAAATCTGTAAGTTTTTTATGTTTGGAAGCAAATATAACGTTTTTGTAGCTAATCGCAAATATAGTGTACTTGTGTCCAAACACATTGTGTTTGCTATTCAATATAAAATGTTGGAAACCTAATGATTGAAAGGTTATAATATATGTGTGACTCGAATTTGGCTTTGTTTGTTGAAAACTATGGACAACAAAAACGTGACAGATATCAAAGGAGGGGAAAACAGCAGATCTTCAATTCATGCGAACACTGCTTGCAAACATTAACATATTTCCTGCAATATGTTGATGGGCCGTTATTCTCTATAGTGTATTAGCCTCGCATTATGTACTGAACCAAAGGCACATCCTTTTCATATTCTTACATTCTTGGAAATCAGTATTGAAATGAAAATAAAAATCGATTTCTATTACAAATAATCCTTTAAGATTTTAATACTTTTATCCCTAAAATTCATAAATTTTCATATTCATACTCATACTACTCGAATATAATCTACATTTTGAATACAAATCTTTTACTCTACTTGCTTGTACTCTGGTACGTATATCCATGGAATTTCCTATACAATTCGTTTATCTTCAATCCGATCATATATTTAACATATAAAGAGGTGCGTAGGCTACAAATCCAAACATTTATTTAATATTTTATAATATGTTTATTTAAGTTTCCATATTTCCTTCATTTCTTTTCAAAGAAAATACCACCAAAAATTTTCCGGAAAAGATTATTATTTATGTTGTACAAAAAGGTTGTAATTCCTTTAATGCTTGCTTGGTCCACCCCAGAAGGAGAGTAACCTTACCAATAATACTATCGTACACATGAAGGAATAACAGTTATATTGCAAGCGGAAAGGATCACAGTTTAGAAAGGATTAGAGAACAACATTTAAGTATTTCAAAGGAAAAAAGAGGCTAAGAAGGAAGTGAAAGGAGAAAGACAATAATAATAAGTAATGTTAAGGTGAGGGTAGAAGATACAATAATATACGGACATGTTCAATATGTTATCATTTTATAAATTCAATGCTGCTACTGTACATGAAATTGGAGCATATAATCAATACGAATTTCTTTTTGTTTCTTAGAAAAGTCTGAAAAATCCCTAAGGATTACCCATAATTATCGGAATTTCTGGTTATATGTTAGATAATTAAAATTTTATCAAAGCAGAAGGAAGTAAAGTGCAATTGCCACGACATGAAATAATTTTCTTGTGAATAACAAAAACACTGTTACAATACAATACAATTTGGCGCAATGTAGACACAAGTTCTTATAAGAGAGCAATGTTTAACATTATAATGAAATATTGTAAATAAGAGTTAAGCCGGTTATTTTAAAATACAAGCTATTATTGCACAGGGTCCTTGCTAGAATGTTATGAATAAAAACCCAGTTTATTACGAGCTATGCACGAAATTTCAGTCTTAACAACTCATTGTCATTAGTGTCAATCAAATATAAAGCAAACTGGGAGAGAGATATCATTTTCCGGCCAACAAATCAAAAGTCATATGATTACCACTAACAAGGAATGGATAATTTGCGACAGAAGGAGTAACTAGTGTGAGGATATCCATTCCCTGCTATATTATAGGTAAACTATTGAAAAGAAATATTACAAATACGAGGATCATTTACCATCAAAAGATATACCTATCATCATAGAACTCCATGTAGCCTCCGTTTCCTTTACAACGAGCTACCATTTACTTAAGTCCCACTAAAGTCCACATCTTGTGTTTCTATTATAATCCTTTTCTTTCTTTAACACTTCCATTGAAATCATATGGATGTGTTTACACAATCTCCAAAAACTCTCTTAGAATATTTCCTGAAATTGATAAATTTTTCACCGGAAAACGATTACATATGTATGAGATTTAAAGTGTGAAATCATACAGTTGTTACTCACCAAAAGTGGGTGTAACTTCACTAGCATGAAGAAAACAAAGAGCTAAAGTGAAATGTGGGGAATTATAACGGTTGACAGAATAAAAAGAAAAGGAACAAAAGATTTCGTAGTAAAAATATCAGCCCAGTAATGTAGGAGGAATAGGAAAAGTGCAGACTAAGAGTATACAATTCTTAATGAGTTTCTGAGAATTTAGGAAAACAAAATGTCATGTAAACCAAAAGACATAAGATACAAACTTGCAAACATAAACTTCTAAATTGGAGTGAAACCAGGGATATAAGTTGACAAATGAATTCCAAATTAAAAGTATCTGCAGTCATGTGAACCAAAAGACTTAAGAGACAAACTTGCAAACATAAACTTTTAAATTGGAGTGAAACCAGGATTATAAGTTGACAAATGAATTCCAAATTAAAAGTATCTGCAGTCATGTAAACCAAAAGACTTAAGAGACAAACTTCCAAACATAAACTCTTAAATTGGAGTGAAACCAGGAATATAAGTTGACAAATGAATTCCAAATTAAAAGTATCTGCAGATATAGATATTAATAAGCGGCAATAAGTGCTTGTGAGTCTTTGTTAATGAAGGAGAATTCCATGTTACAATGTTACAAGGTCAGGAACATTTTCCTAATTAAAAAATGGTTGGTTTTTGTTGGAATAATCGACAATTCAGTCAAGCACACCCATTAGTTTCGAACTCCTCGAAAAGTTCATCATCAGATGTCGAACTACTCTGGCTGTATGGATACCATCGGTAGATCATCAATAGTATATATGCAAACTCAAATACATGTGAGAATTAGTATCGATCAAAGAGCCCTATGTTCCAACACAACCGAAAAGTCGATAATTTTTTTAATATACTTACTTAGGTGGCCTCAAATAACCCCGAAGGGTCAAGCGCCTTACAATATAAGAATAAAAAATCTTCCCAATCGGTAACACCAAGCTCTAGTGGGTAATCTTTCACCTAATCTAAGTCTTGTTCATCCAGTTTTTTGATGTCTTTCGAGCACGTGTCGAATACCATTCGCACTGGTTCACTCTGATCCATTCTACTTGCTGAAAAAAACAGCTCCATCACCATAATGCAGGTACAATGTATATGTTTGCAAGCATTAATATCTTGAATTGAAGATCTGCTGATTATTTGTTTATTTGTTGTCTCTCTCGTTTTTGTTTTCAGCCGTTTTCAACAATCAAAGCCACATTTGGGTCACAACAACATATATTATATCCTATTAATCATTGTGTTTCCAACATGTAATATTGAATAGCAAACAGAATGTGTTTGGACACAAATATACTATATTTGGTACTAGCTACAAACACGTTATTTTTGTATCCAAAAAAAAATTACAGAGTTTGCAGCGTGTACTGACCAGGGTCCCAGCCAGGGTAAATGCGCTGTTAGCAGTCGCATAGTTACGTTGATGTCGGGATACAGATAATACAGTTCAATGCTCGCCGATCCTAATTATAGGGTCACATAATTTCTTTTCATATTTCTGTCGAAGATTCCCTGTGCTGTTTCATCACAATGCGATATGATCCAGGATTCTGCGCCATAAAGCAAGACAGGTTGTATAATAGTTTGGTATTATTGGATCTTCGTTTCTCTGAAGTGCTTGCTTAGCCCGTAATAATACCTGTTTGCTATCACAATTCTCCGTTTGATTTCCTGGCTGACGTTATGCTTCTGTTTACGGATCCGAGGTAAATGAATTTGCCCACTACCTTAAAATTATAACTAATTCATCACCCACCCATTCATCGAATTGGGCAGATTTTGTGCTTGTCGAAAGCATTTACCTCGTTCTGGCCTCGGCTGGACTATAGGTTCACCGGCTGGTGGCTATAGGTTTACTCACGGTGCCATTATCCAATTGACAGATGTCCTCGAGAATTATAAGGCTGACATTACTACAATCCAGGACATTGTGGTTTTGTAGTTGGTTAATAACTGTGACATCTGAGGTTGAACCTACACGTTCACTCACGGGGTTGAACCCAGAGACTAGATGTCGCAGTCTTTTTCCAACTACAAATACACGAAAAAAGTATGCATTCATGCAGTTGTAGTATATATTACAGCTCTTCTCCCTTGTACAGCCATGTCCTGCCGAGCCATGTCCTGGATACCAGTAATGTCAGGCCTATAATTCTCGAGGACATCTGCCAGTTAGATTGTGGCACCGCACCTGTATAGTTTTCGAACATTCCAACAGCATAACCATATATCGTGGTCCCTATATCTTTTGCGGGGGTCGTCAACAAATAGGGGTGTTTTATGTTTCCCATTCTTATTTTGTATTTAAATTGTCATTAACAAAACGGTGGCGGAAGACAAGCCCAGCCCACCGTGTTTTTGCATTTTATCTATTGCCAGGAAGGATTTACCAGCCGCCTACTCTGGGTCAGAAGCTGACCAGGTTGAGTTTTGCATTTGGTTTGGATGTTATTTTCCCCTACACTCTTCCGCCTTTGACCTGTAGTATTGGTTCCTCCGCCTTCTCTGGTAAAAAGCGGAATGTTTGCCAATCAGTTGTTAGGCGCCTACAATACTAGATACCCGTAGGAAGCGCGTTGGCAAGCGCTTAAGCCCCCACATCGCGACAAGATCCTTACCCCTGGTAAAATATATACATATTTGTTTTTAATAACTCCGCATTTAAATGAATGTCCTGTAAATTGAATTTTGTTAAATCACACATTTGCTATTCATTTGTTATTATAGTTAAAAATAGATTTAGTTCTAAGTCATAGTTAGGGTTTTCAAATTTCGGTTTCTTTATACAATAAATTAATCTTATCAGTTTTGGTCACATACAAAATCCTCTGTTACCGGTCAGCCATAAATAATACTTATCCTTTTTTTAATGACCTCACACAAAAATATCCTTTGGGTTCTCTTATCATTTGGTCATTTCCTTATCAAATTTTCTGTTACGTTTTAAGGCGTTACCTTATAAATTGGGTCAATTCTTCATGAACGGAATCACAGATACTATAAAACCTGATAAAGGAAAGATCTTTGCGAAGATACGGATATGATTTTTGATTTATGAAACTACAAACCAACCTCATAAGGAAACTCATAAAAAAATCCAAATTTGAACAGGTAATCAATTCTTACAAAAAGAAAAGTATAACTGGAGAAACAGGACCAGAACAATTGATTTAAGGTTAAACTGTTAAAACAAAATTGGGGCGTTAACGTGGGATCAGATCATGATCGGTGAATGTGTGTGTGGTAAGGACCGCATCTTGTAACCTTGCATGTTCTTCCTTTTCTCCTTTGTATTCAAGTTTGGCTGCTGTGTGGCAAATTTATACTAATTTTCAAGTAAAGCTGTGTGTTGAAGGTGTAACCATAAGTAATCAATTTTGGAAAGATTTTTGCTGGTACCAATTTAATTTCCCCGTAGTCCTGATCATTGGCATTGTATTGTTGAAATATTTTCAATACTTTTTGAATGTAGCATGAAATGGGAGGAATTCTGCGAAACTTTTAAAGAATTTTTAAAGAATTCGAAATGTGACAAGTGTAAAAGACGGAATGCTCTTGGAAACAGGGCGTCGATGGTAGGTAGTGCTCTTTGGTGGATTAGGCAACTCCTCTGGTGGGCTACCGTAACCAAGATATCAAATACAATTTGTTGCATGGTGCTATAATTATCATTTTGAGAATTTTGTTCCAAGGATAAGGATTTGTGGTTGAGTGTTATTAATGAGGGGTTGTTGGGTAAAATTATTCGTAGACACATGTTATTATTTTAGAGAACCTGAAGATTTTTAGATGATAGTAGAATTTTAATTTAGATGATAAATCGAATGCAAGAATACAGGATGAATGGTAAAAAAATAATTTATAGTTTGGGTTTTTCTGTTTGAAATATCTTTGGGACACGATATTAAAATGATAATTTAATATAAAATATAAATTTTGACATGAATTAGAATTTGTCACCGTCGAACGTAAAGATTAGATGAAAATTATAAAAATATTTGTAATGTTTGTATTCTCTTGTTTGAGCTTTGATTTACCAATAGATAATCCAAATTATTCGAGCTTGAGGTCAGATTTGTTTTTTATTTTCGATATTTCGCTACAGCATTAGGATGCATCCCAAATCTAACTTCAATCTCGAATAATAGTTTTTAATATAGTTTTATTAATAGTTTTTAATGAAATTCTCTTTGACTTTTATTTCTACTTCAACGACTTGGATTTTTACTTCAGTTGATATCGAAAATCTCAATTCAATTTAGATTATTTTGAAGAAATGAGAGGCAATAAATTCAGTTAAAATGTCCTCAACTTCACGCTGAAAAGTTTCTCTTTCTTTGTTGTTTGGATCCAAGTATAACGTATTTGTAGCTTGTCTCAAATATAGTATACTTGTACCCAAACACATTGTGTTTGCTATTCAATATTACATGTTGGAGTCACAATGATTAATAGGTTTTGTTTTTATGATCTAAATGTAGCATTGTTGGTTGAAAACTGCTGAAAACAAAAAAACGTGACAGAAAACAAAGAAACAAAAAAGCAGCAGATCTTCATTCCATGAAGAACAATGCTTGCAATCATATAAATGGTTCCTGAAATATTTTGCTGGGGCTGGTTTTTCAGCGTGTTGAAATCAAAAATCTAGTTTCACTTTTAATTCTCTCTACACAGTTTTATATAAAAAATTTAATGTAATCCATTTTAAATTTTGTTAAATTTTCAATGAATATTCTTGTTAATGTAAGGGAAGTAATTGTAGAAGTAACACCCCATCGAGCGAACAGTGTATAACTGTGATTTTGAAAAGGCTCACTTAGGACTTAAAGTATAAGTACAATAATGACAACTCTGGAGAATTTAGAAACTTTGTGAAACCGACAAAAATTGAAAAGGATGAGACGATGATCTTTCCACACGTCGTTTCCCTATTCCCAAGTGTTCCTGTTGCCCTTGCAGTACGAGCTGTGGAGGGAAAAGACCGACAATTGATAACATTACGAAAATGGCAAAATATGTGTCCATGGGAATTTTCAATTTTTGTTTCTTGAAAAAAGGTCTGCATATGGGATCATCGTTATCTCTAATAGGAGCCGAGCACGTGATGGAATAACTTGTTGATGAATGTTTATACGCTGAACAATAAATGACCGCTGTAACATTAAGCAGGAACCACTGGCTGACAAAAATGGCCTCGCGAACATATTGCAGGAACCAAGTATATGTTTGCAAGTATAATTTTCTTAAATTGAAGATCTGCTGCTATTTTGTTTCTTTGTTGTGGGCCTTCCGCAGTTCTCAACAATCAAACAAATATTTTTGCGACAAATCGTATATTATATGAATCATTTATATTATGGGAATCAGTTTGTCTGATAGAACAAGACAAGGAGAATATTAAGAATTATTCAGTTCAAAGAAGATAAATTTTGAGTTATGACGGTCTTGTCACAAATGGGCGATACGTCATCTGCGTTGCTGATATCATACATACTTTACTGAATGCCGAACGGTTCTTCTGTATTATTTGCCTCTAGACTGGTAAATCGATAAAAAATACTCCCTTCATACAGAGTGTATACCTGCCTAGAGCTTGATGGCAGCCCAGGAACTAGGATCGAATGCGGTGGTGTAATGGATCACTCGTCCTAAATTTTATTCATAACAGAAACGTCAATAAATTCTTTTCTTTGAACATTTCCCCGATAACGACATTTTGCTAATTACAAATAGAAAATCATAACTTCGCTTGCATGATATCCAATTTCACATATATATTTTATTTCTATTTCAGTTGAGATTTTCTCAATTTGATGTAAAGTTTGAATTTGATTAGAAATGTTTTCAATGTTGAATTAAAATTAACTGTTTCAGTTCTAAAAGACTTTCCGTTATCAGCCTTTAGCATGACCACCAAATGATAAAGTGACTTGACAGGAAATTAACTTGGTCTTGGTTTTGGTAACTTGATCTGTCGGTGTTGCAATGGTAGTGTGTTAAGCTCTTGGAAATGAGACCGTAGGTTCGATCCATGCTGCCTTACATTTCTTTCGACGGCGGTCACAATCCACAGTGATGGCTACACTGTAAACTATTTAGCCATGAAAAAGCTTCTCTAAATACCTTTCGGAACCGGTGTAATACTGTAGGTCCAAATCAGTTAGTGTAAGAATAAGAAAGCCCACAACTCAATGGTTGTGAGGATCTCCCCAATTCCTTCGTGGGATGAAATGGGAAACCATTTTTTTATATAATAGCGAATACAAATTCCAAATTCTTAATCAGTTTTCCTCTTCTTCAAAAATATAATAACAAAAATCTGTACTTCTAAGATGTCAAACATCAACTTATATCATTTAGAGATTTTCTGCTATACTTATACCTGTCAGTTACCTTTCGCTAAGTGCACTAATAACAACAAACCATCGACAGTTTTTCAATATTTTCTAAAAGATTTTCTTATTTCTAAAAAATTGTCAGTCTCTTTTATAATGCCCTATCGGCTAACGACCTTTACTTTCTCTAAAACAATTCAATTTTCGAAAAAATATGAAAACCTCCTTATTTTAACAACTCCCAAACGCAAATCCTTACAATATATAATTTTCGAAACCCACATCGAATTGACTGTGATATCTATGTTTAAGTAGCCCACCGTAGGAGTTAACTAATACACCAGAAAATACAACCTAGCAGCGACGCCCACACACCCAGAGAATTCTGGCTTTTACACTTGTTCAATTTGAAATTGTTTTCAAATTAAAGTTTCCATAATTCCTCCCGTTTCATGCTACACACAAAATATATAATTAAATAAAAATTTTCACAACACAATACCAATGATCATGACTAAAGGTTAAATGAAAGAGGAACCAGCAATATTCTTTGAAAAATGATTTACTTACGGTTACGCCTTCATGTAGGTCACCTTAAGAAATATCATCAGAATTGCCTTGAAGCAGCTAAAGCCATGTACCAAGGGAAAACGTAGGGCTTTGTAAGAATTACATGAAGTTGTCCTTAGAGCGCAGACTCTTTTACACATACTATGATCATGTTATCATGCCAGGTTAACGCCCCAGTTTTGTATTTATGGTTTAACCTTTTTCATCGGTTTTGTTAATATAAACTTCTGCTAGTGTAAGAACTGGTTGCCTGTTTAAATTCAAAATTGTTCCTATGCATTTCCTTATGAGTTGCACATCTTTTATTTAATTTTTTCAAATATCATATCCGTATCTTTGTTAAGATCTTCACTACATCCATTGTCTGTTGTCTCTTTGTTTTCGTTCATAAAAAATTGTCTCAATTTATAAGGAAACGCCTTAAATTGTATTAGAAAAATCAAGAAAAAAATTGACCAAAATGTAAAAGAAATCAGAAGGAAGTTTGTGAAAGGATGTAAGAAAAGGATAAGTATAATTTATGTCTTTGACCATTAAGAGAGAATTTTAGTATGTGGGCATACAGATAAGATTAAAAGATTATTTATTATGGAAGGGAACTTGAAGTCGAAAATTCCACTACCCAGCAAAAAACGGAGCTTGCGTGTAAGCAGGTTTGTAATCGAAAAATCGAATTTCATCCCTTACCATCTCCCTTACGGAAGGCATGAGTTTTATATGGGCTGTTTCCACTTGGAAGCAATACCTTTTTACAAAAGAAGCACGTATTTCATGGAAATGCAGTTGCCACAACCCATTTAAGGTTTTCACGACTGAATTTAGTCCCCACTATTCAAAGTCGGTTGAAGCAACCTCTTATAGTTTGTGACACGCTCTAATGAGGTTCTGAAAACCTCTAATTCAGATCTGATGACATCTAGTGTGGATGCGGCAACTTCTAAATACGGATACGGCTAATTCGGTTTTATTTTTACTGTATGTGTTTTAAAAAGGAAGTTACTCAAAAATGAGGAAGTTACAAATTTGTATAGAGCCGCTTAAAAAATGTGTTTTAATCACACATCCTTTAACGATCTAACTTTTCCAATATGACTTTTATTCAAAGGCTTTTATATACAAGAATTTTACTGGCAAAATGAAATTTTTACTATGAAATTTTTACATAAATAATTACACTAATAAAAAATTGCATGGACATGGGACTGACCGTGGACGAGGAAAGTTTCTTAAAGCCACTCGCTTAGGAGTCGCCAGAAATGGGCTGTCTAAGTTATGGCTTTGTCGGAACACTCCGTCAGCTAGACAGAATAAGAAGTCGAAACGAATGAGCAGCCTGATTGTTTATTCGATCACTGATGCGTCTCAGGTTAATCAGGTGACTCTGCCACGGAATGTCTTCGAACTAGTGGACAGATTCTTTCGTCCTTAGGAGGCGGATCAACTGACACTACAAGCCGACACACTACATTCTGACCCGCGTCTGATCCATAATGGAAGGCTGTAATATAATCCTCCTCCCATTAGGTGAAATGTAAAACCACGGTGAGCTGGGCCTTCCGCCACAGTAACATTGGCAATGAAAATACACAATTAGAATGAGAAACATAAAACCCCCTATTTGTTGTCGACTCCCGCAAACGGTAGTAGGACCACGATTTACGGATATGTTCTTAGAATGTTACAACAATCTACAATCCAACAGGCTGGTGTCCTCGAGAATTATAAAGCTCGTAGTTGGCAAAAGATCATTTTGTTGCTTCCGTTTCTCCATCAGCGCCGCCGAAAGTAGATGCCCCATATGGATTTTGTAAGCTGCAGGTCGCAAGTCATATTAAATGATGCTATAAATGGATTCCTTCGCTATATTCATCTCCCGCGACAATATTTTTTATTTTCGGAGTGGATTTCAACGAATTCGAGTATCTAGGTTGTTCTCTAAGTATCTAAGTTGGCACACTGTGCAGAGGGCCAGATCATAGTTTCACAGCACGATTCCACATTTTTGTAGGTCAATTACAACAACACCGTTTTCAATATCTTCCCATTCCCAATTGACGCCAAAAACAAGTTCCGCGACAATGAAGTAAAAATGTCAGTTGTCAAAAGGCTGCCACGGTAGAGAGAATATGTTCAGTGGATTCCGTACAGTGGTTGCGATAATTATTGTATCAGTATTTATAAAACTACTGAGTATTTTTTTTAGGAACTATGGAGACAAGTGTATAGTTGCCTCCATAGTTCCTAAAAAAAATACGTTACAAAATTGTGGCCACTTTCCTGCGACATAAATGGCAAAATACGTTACAAAATGTATTGTCTGTCTCTTCTTAAAGAAAATTAATAGGACATTTGCTCAAGTGTTCCGGTAGTTTTGTTGTTGTACACACATATGTACTTTAGCAATGATAAACACCCACCGCTTTCAATAATACTCAAGGATATCCTTAGTCGCCTAAGTAACCTATACTAACAATAATTCAGCCCTAGAGAAAACGTAACGTATTTTTTCAGTTTCTTTTTTGTTCGATGACCATTTACTAAGAAAATTGAGGAAGGATGGAAAATCAAGTGTAATCTGAGGAGAAATGCATTACAATTTGTTACGACTAACAATTGTACAAATGGTTTGTAACGTACTTTTTCCTTTTCTATTCCAAAAAAATTCATGGATATTCTACTGGTATCCTAAGGGTTTTTCGTTTCGTTTGTTTGTCATCTGTATTTGGCTGGAGATCTTTGGCTATGTTTGCTGGAAACAATAAGTATATGGACTCTCCCTCACTCTCTGTATTGTCTGTCGTCAGGGAGATTGGAAATATCTAAACCTTTGCCCCTAAAGGAGACTCTGTAATGGTCCATTAGTTTTATGGGTTTTTGTTTCTTCTTTTTTGTTTGTTAAGATTTTATTTATTCACTTCTTATCACTGGGACGAGAGTTGATGTGGCTGTTGTTGGTGCATTGTACGAGTACTTAATGTAGATGTGGAAAGTAATGGTTTTTGGATCCGTCTACCTGCCTCTTTAGGTTGCAGCAAAACGAATTGACCCTTGCACGTGTTCAAATTGCTGTGTCAGCCAAAGGCAATCAGAAAAATGTAAAAACAAAAAACATTTTTATGGATAATCTTGACGATGCCATCCATATAGAAGAAAATGAGAAACTACTTTCCTTCTTTCAAAAAGGTTTATAAATCCCTTTTTTTGTCTTCTCTGTTTAATGATAACCCTATACAGCTCTTTGTCCGTTTCCCTTCTTCTTTATGTGGTACGAATTCATTTCAGTTTTAAGATTATTTTATGATCGAAGTGAAAGGAGACGGCGACTCATTAATACGGCCTTTGGGTATTGGCGGAAAGGGTCGCCTATGCATTTACTTATGGAATTGTCCATGGCTGCGGATGCTGATACTTATTAATAATATAATTTTTATACGTGATTTTGCATAAAATGTGGTTGGTAATTTATTTGAGTTTGATTGAAAATTTTCAATTTGAATTCAAAATGTTATGGTGGCAATGAGCAATGGAAATATCAATATTCAGAAGCTCAACATTTAAAACATTCAATTAACATAAAAAAATCCCACTATATCCCATGAAGACAATTTCTTAGAAATTTTTTACGTAACTTGGTAACATGGAAATTTCTCCCAGGGTACTAGTCGTAAGGGTAATCCCAGAATGCGGGTGGCAAAATATAAAATTTGCAATCGAGTTTCAGAGTCTTGCACATTCGCGTAGAAACTTCTCAATGCAAAATATTTCAGATAACGGGTTCAAACAACCGCTGATGAAGATGTGTGGCTAGATCTGAAATAGCTGTTCGATTCGTCAGTAATCGTGAGCATGCATTTTGCAAAACTTCTATAAACTATATCTGTACTAATAGAGTTATAGAATGAATGGAGTTGAGCTTGAATAATGAAATGAAATAAAAAATATTTCAAATTGGTATTAAAGGTGTATATCACGATCAGTGAGTGATCAAAAAAAAAATACACTACTTATAGCTAGTGAGACGCTTCTCCCAATCCTATCATTGTAATATAAATGGGAAATTTTAATGCTCGTGGCAAAAGCTTTCGTTTCCAATAGCTGAGTTAAGATAGAAAAATATTACTAAATTTCATTAAAATCGAAGTTTATTGAATTTTTAGTTCCGTTACAAATTATACCTATACCCGTTCCTTCGACTATAAAAACCAGCGAGTTTTCAGAAAACGTATAAATCTAGGTATCATTAAGACACGAAGCCGAAGTGCAAGTTTGGGAGTTCATTTGAAATTATATTTGAATTTCGAGTTTTTGTCCGATCGATTTTTTTCCATTGATATCGTTATAGAATCGTTGCCGTTCGTTTTGTACAGTGAGTGAGAGCGTATGTGTTCAGGCAGTTACTCTGCTACAGTATGTTAGGGTACGTATGCATGATTATAAGTCAGTGTGTTTGTATATTTACCGCATTCATTGTCGTACGTAATAAAATTCTTGGCGTTCGTTTTGTACAGTGAGTAAGAGCGTATGTGTTCAGACAGTTGACATGCCAAAGTGTATTAGTGTACGTATGTTTGATTTTATGTTCACTTCTGGACTCTTATCCCTTTGTTAAACTTTGATAAACGTCAAAACATAGGTTAGGTAGAAGTGGCTGATACAATTGCTACACTTAGTCCAATGAGGACGATTGTCGTTGAAACTGTAAAATCAGCCGGTATGAGCGTTCAGCCATATTATGCCTAATCCCGATATTCCAGAATGTGACTGAAGAAACGACGCACACTGGTCCCTGACAAACTAATTAGTACTCTGCAGAAAGGTTCTAAGACTAGTCAGCTTCTTGAATATCTGTTAGATTCAACATGAGGTAAGATGATAGAAACGACAAAACTGCTATCTGATACGAGCTATATTGACCTGGTAATCCATAAGAAAGATACAACCCTAGTTCCTCGGATCATTCATTTTCGACCCAGACGTGTAGAAATTCACATACTAGGAATGAGAATGTGGTATTCCTGATTAAATAGTGGTACAGCATTCGAGTAGTCGACAAATGAAGTAATATTGGGAGCACCTACCTGCACTGAAGTATGACCAACTACGACCGGCATGAGCATTCATTGTGAGCAATATCTTAAGAGAGAGAAAATCCTGTAATTAAAACTATTTAGAGTTCTGTAGAAGAAATACATTTTGTTTGTTGTTACTGGTTTTTAGACGCTCTCACCAATCCCTTCATGGGATGCAATGGAAAATCATTGTTTTTGGTATTGGAAATGAAAACACAAACTGGCTCATCAAATCGTAACCTTTCCATTAAATCTTATACAGATTTTCTGTTCCTCAGTATGCATCACAAAGCTGGTGTATATGTAGATGAAGTGTGTCTACAGATCTATATAACCAACTTCAATTGCATGGCATATTACCATCTATCTTTTATACTCATTTGTGTATGGAAAACATTGTGAACTTGAGTCAAAAGTCTAAAACATACACTGGTCCTTCAAGCCACGACCCATCTACTATCTCTCATGCAGTTTTATTTTGATTATTTATTTTGATTATTTATTTTGAAAAAATATTATTAGATTATTTTGAAAAAAAGACACCAGTATTTGAGAATATTACTAATAAATCCCAATTGTCCATAACTATAAATTGGTGATTATGAAAAGTCGAAACGCAAAAGATTCGTCGAGCTGTGCATCATTTTCTAACGACTTTAAGTCGAGAGATCCTTTTCAAACCCAAACCTTTTGTCTAAATTTGTTGTTCTTCTGCAAACACCAAACAGGTTCTAGATAAACATTTCTACACTAAAAGCAAACATTTATTTTGATATTTAGTGATAAATTTCGAATTTACTTGTTAAAAGACGTAACATATACAATTTCAAACAAGTATTCACAACGTAAAAACTAAATATTGATACACAAGAATACACATTAGTTCAAAAGAAACAAACGCAAACAAACAAACGATATTTTGAAAATCTCCTAAAATATTTTGTAAAAACAAATAAGATTGAAACGAAATTTTAATCCCCATCTGAATCCTTTTGAAGTTGACTCAAATTTTTCAATTAAAAACCAAATTCTTACGTTAACAAAATAATTATTTCCATTCAAGGCAAGGGCATAAATAAGCAATGAAACTCTTCGTTGAGCTTCAATGTGCTGATTGATAACCCCTAAAATGTAGCTAAAGATGATTATAAAATGATAAAAAGGAACTCTTTATGCTGTTTTCTCTTTAAACCAACATTATAGCCCATAAAATTGTTAAAATATCCAAAAAGATAATTGCATCGAAATCTCAATTCCCTTTCCTTTATGGATTTGTAAAAACCCTTCAAAATATGAAACAATAACTGAAAACATTTCAAAATGTCATTCACCATCTACTGGTCCCTCTACTTTCTTTGCTGACAACAATGATGAATTCGTTTTGATTGATCACTGGGACGGGTTTCAAAAGAATGATCTCGCTTTGAAAAGGAACCCTCTCTTCCTTTTTAAAGCAAAGACTGATATTTACCGATAGCTCAGGTTCCACTCCATCACTGTTCTAACCTAATTGTTTGCGCATGCGTGTACAACAAACATTTATTCATATTTAAAAATCCTTTTTTAAGCCATTATTTTACTGTATCCTTTTCTTTGCCCCTGTCTTCGTCTCTGAAGTGTGTTCAACCAGTCTCTGCGAGGTAGTTAAAAATCCTAATTTTTTGAGTATTTACTTTTTTTACCCAATATTTTTAATCCACGTCATCCTGTCGTCACAGCAATTCATGACTCACTGTCATTGTGTGAATCTCGTGTTTGTAACAATTATTTTCAAATATCGCATTGTATTCCTTGATAATTGTATTGGAAAAATGTTAGCCTGAGGGTGTCAAATTTTTGGTATTGTCCTGTCGACAGGATTACTAAGAGGATTGTTTTGGTATGAAGTGAGAGCTTAAGATCATGTTACACATGACATTGGACGATTGATAGATAAGTGAAGGTAAAACATGATACAAAATTTTCTGAAATAAAACCTTAAAGTAAATATCAGCCAGAACCTTATTGATTTCCATACTAGACTGCAAGTAGTTTCGTGATTCACGCGAGAAGGTAAGTAAGATCAAAACTTGCTCACGTAAGCATGCGTGAGTAGCGAACAAATCATAGTGCGTGAATGACTGTCTCACTTTCGTGGGCATGCGTGAGCATGGCCCAATTTACTAGCGTCCGCATCACTATTGTTGGACGTTGGTGGCAGTCGAAAAGCGATGGATTTACACTGTTTAGTCCGTTGGGATAACACGAAACATAAAATTCTGCCGACGTCTAAACGAGACACTTATCTGAGCTACCTTAGTGTAGGTTCTCGTGCTGATAGTATTGAACACATGCAGGCAATATGTTCAGTGTATTCTTCCTAGTTATCATCGTTACAGCTTCTACAGAAGTCATATGATCTGCCTTTAATCCCGCTGAATGTCTACCAATCACAAAGTGACACAACTACACGCTGAAAATTGTTTGCTGGTGTTGTTTGAAATATAACGTGTTCGTAGTTTGTCGCAAATATAGTATACTTGTGTCCAACAACATTGTGTTTGCTATTCAATACTATATGATAGATACACAATGATTAATATGTTATAATATATAAGTTGGTGACCCATATTCGGGTTTGTTGGTTGAAAAGTGCTGAAAATCAAAACGTGACAGACAACAAAGAAACAAAAAAGCAGCAGATCTTCAGTTTATGAATACAATGTTCCAAACATATACATGGTTCCTGCATAATGTTACTGGGCCATTTTTCAGCGTGTACACTACAAAACTTTCTTTTTCCAAACTTTGATATCAAAATTTAAAATTAACAATTGGTCTTACTTACATCATAAGAAACTTATGGTTGTCCTTTTTCGAATACAAATTTAATTTAGTCTAATTTATCTAGATAAAACACTTTGAAATTCTTGAATTCTTGCATCGAATTCAATACTAGAAATGTGTTTTAGGTTGAAATATTAATAAATGGGTATAATAACGTATACATATTTAGGATTAGCGAAAAAGGATATGTTTTTTCTGCATATTCATGTTACAATTCGAAAATTGTTTGCTGCTTAAATTAATACACGTAACAGACGTTAGGATATTTTCAACAAGATTATCCTTACGAGCATATCAAATAACCTTGTTTAAAGGATTTTTTATGATTTTGAATTTAATACAAATTATATTAATTAGAATCCTATTAGTACTATCGGAGTACACTTTCCAAAAGCCTTAACGACTTTCGAGATTAAACGATAACACTAACTAAAATCCATTTAAAAAGGATACTAGCGGTCTATATGAATAGTAGAGGTTGTGCTCTAGTATTAGAAAAAGGAGTAAGCCGACGATAAAGAGATGTATAAAATTGATATTATTAAAGAGAAAACTGCCGATACTTTAAACATCCTTTGAAGTTGCTTGAAAGGATCGAGATAAAGTGAAAGAGGTGTATCGAAATGGTATCATTAAACACGATACAACTTTGATGTGGTACATTGACGGCGGCTTAGTATAAAGCAATGGGGTAATGAAACACAGAAAGGAACATTAGAGGTCAATAAAATGGGTTATTGAAACCGACAAAGGATTTGAATGAAATTGTGGGTAAGGATGAAAAACGAAACATGGAATCGTTAGATTTCTTTTGACTACGTACAAGTGCTAAAAGGATGATCAGATAAGGACAAGTAAAATAAGATAGAGGCGACATACAATTTGTAAGGAAAAATTTAGTGTTTGTAGTTAAAATTCCTACAATAGATCTTACGGAAAAATATTACATGACATAGCCTTGTGTCCGGGGGCTAGTCTTGACAACTGCCAACCTTCATAGTGGCAAAAAAAAAATACAAAACATAAAACACTCAACCCCTCCATTTGTTGGTGAACCCCCAAACATTATGAGGACAACGATCTTTGGATATTTTCTTGGTTTCAACTAATACATGTTCTCAAGAGCTACACATGCTGAAAAATCTGTATATTTTTTGCTGTTTGGATACAAATATAGCGTGTTTGTAGCTTGTAGCAAATATAGTATACTTGTGTTCAAACACATTGTGTTTGGTATTCAATATTACATGTTGGAGACACCATGATTAATAGGATATAATATATGTTTTTGTGACCCAAATGTGGGGTCGTTTGTTGACAACTGCTGAAAACAAAATCGTAACTGACAACAAAGAAACTAAAAGGCAGCTGAACTTCAATTCATGAAATTTGCACGTAAGTATATAGACTTTCCAAACACATACATGTTTCCTGCAGTATGTGTTTGGGAGAATATGTTACAGATGCAGTTTTTTGAGCATGTGAATAAAACTCACAAAACGCTACTTGCCCCATATCATCTCCTTGTGATTTATATGGCTGCCTCATTGATTTATTTAAGGCACGGAAAAAACTTCACGATACTACAAATGAGCTTGGTATCACTCCTAAGCCACCGCAGAATGATACTGACCGACACTAAACCCTCAATGACGGTTGGTTATGATCTTCGCGATTCATTTGGTACCAGCGGATATTTTAGATAAGAGCAGACCCTATCGTGGAATCTCTTCAACTTCTTAACGAAGATTATATTGAGAAAAGCTGCAGTTAATACAAACAAAACTATTAGCAGCGAAAGTAACATGACACAGTACTGTAGATATCCTTGGGCGGACTGCGTGAAAAATTACTGCGGTATTTTCCAGAATGGAAAAAGAATCAGAAAAGTGCGATAGCTTGTAAAGGAAGACTTCGAGGACGAATTTATTTACCTGGGATCTGCTTTAAGATCAGAAGGAAAATATTTATCTTGGGCTGGACAAATACTTCAGAGGTAAAGTCCTCTGTCGAGAAACAAAGATCCGGTGCAACGAAACTCTCAAGCAACTTGTCTTGATTTATGGCGAAGATTACTGGGTCATAACGCAAGCAGACGAAACAGCACCTGGAGCCTTCAAGAGGAAAATGTTCCGGAAAATATATGAACATACAATAGACAACAGCGAGAATCGACTTCTTGTGAGCTATGAGTTATTCACGCTGAAAAAAACGGCCCCTGCAACCTAATGCTGGAACCATGTATATGTTTGGAACATAGTTTTCATGAATTGAATATCTGCTCGTTTTTTGATTCGCTCTGATCGCGTTTTTGTTTTCAGCAGTTTTCAACAAACGACGCCAAATTTGGGTCACCAACACTTATGCTATAACATTTGAATCATTGTGTCTCCAACATGTAATATTGAATAGCAAACACAATGTGTTTGGACACAAGTATACTATATTCGCGACGAACACGTTATATTATATCCCGGTAGCGATGTACATAAATAAATCAAATAATGGGACAACGCGGATGGATCCAGGGGGATAACTTGATGGACCCAAGGGGATAACTCTCGTGAAGCTTAATAATACCCACTGGAGAGTAAACGCGAGAGATTGAACTAGTGGGAGAAATATGAAATATTCGTTTCCAAAGTATCTAACTTCTTGCCTTCTCTGAGGCCCACTAAGTCTGTCTGTACATACTTGTGTCTCATGATATTTAGAGATATATGTATATAGTGTTTGTTTCTCGATTATCTTTGGATTCTTGGTGTAAGTCAAAGCGTTGTCATTTGTTGTCATTGTAAATGCTTTCGGCTCAGAAATTTCTGCAAATGTAACAAATCGCACCCTTTCAGGTGACATATGGGGAACAATACTCAAGTACAATTTTGATTTAGAGTTAAGGAAATGTCCAGTATCTCTTCAGCCGACAGCAAAATTTCGCTGGCGCCGACATCCTGCAGTGAGAGTCAAAGTCCTTGCTATTGTTTTTTTCTGAATAGGACCTGCTGAAATTCGCTTTAGTTTTTGGTGAAACTATTTTGTTATTCTTTAGAAACACATTTTTCAACTCTAACCCAGTATCAGACTTAAATGGTTAATATTATAAAAACAAGAACAATTCCATAATACAATGGTATTTAAAAATTTCTTGGTCATTCTATTTTCCTAAAAAGAAACAATAGTAAATTTAGCGCCTGAGGCGCTAAGACAATTTCGAATATTTGTTATACAAAGGAATTGAAAATTCAAAAACCATTTATAATTTTTATAAAACTTAACCAGAACGGAGATTCAATTCTTTTTGTTAGGCTAAACAATGGAAATATTCCAAAACTTGAAACAAATCTTAATAGGTGTAATATGAAAACAATACCAAGGATATTGTGATTCGCCACAGGATATCGGCGCCAGCGAAAATTTCGCCGTCTGCTGAAACAATGTCATACATTTCTTTAGTCTTTTCGTAGGTGGAACAATGCCTGTGTATTGTTCTTATATGCCACCTAACAAATGGTGCGATTTGGTACGATTGCAACAATTGCTGTGGCGAAAGTATCTACAATGACAACAAGTGACAGTAATTTGATTGGACTGAAAGAGGAATAGAAGCAGGTGAAATTTGAATTAAGCGGTAGTTATAATATAAATAAAACAAAAGGCTACATGGAAGTAAACGTATCTGTAATACAAGTCTTTGCGTGTGTACAATTTTACGATTTAAAGTATCTCCTTCGATTCTCTTCTAGGTAATGAAACTCAATCACCAGTATATCCGTTCATGTGAACTGTGTTATTACGCCTTTCTCTTGTTTTAATAGTTGTTATCCACAAATCCTTTCACAACTAGCAGCTTAAATATAATTCTTACGATTTCATATCTCATATTTGATCCTTACCCACTTGTGAACTAAATTCTTTGTCGGTTCCTTTAACCCATTTCATAAACCTCTAATGTTTCGTTTATAAGCCATAAACACGTTTCTTTTAAATATGCCGACTTGACTCTTATACATCAAAGGATTTCTATTTCAAATTCGTTTATAAGGATTTTAGTTCGATTCACCTCTTTGTCGTTGTCGTACTCCTTTCAAGCCGCTTCGAAAGGATACTTCAAGTAATTGCAGTGTCCGATTTAATGATACCCATTTGAAACACCTCCTTGATTGCGGCTTACTCCTTGTTCTAATAATGTAGCACTGCGTTTTCTTTTCAAATTAGCCGCTGTTATCCTTTTTAGGTAGACGTGGACTTCGTCTTATCTTCTAATCTCAAAATTCGTTAAGGCTTTTAGTAAGTCAATGTCGATTGTACAAATAGGATTCTAATTAAGATAATTTGTGTGTTTCAATATGCTCAGGTATGTACAAAATGCTTAGCAGCATTGAATTTGATATGCTTGTAAGGATAGTTCTATTAAGGATATATTAAAGTAATGGCATGAGGTGAAGGAATTAATATTAGCTTGATAACGGTTCAAACAGTTAGACACATTATATTAATCCTTCTGCTATTGCACGTGTTACGAATTTCTAGTAACGATTTAAAAGGAAACAATTTACATTTGCGCGTATTAGCATAATGGTGAATTCTAAAGGGTGCATAGAAAATTGTACGATAGAAATTGAAATTATAAAAAATTACACAAAATAGTAGACTTTAATCAAAAAGATTTCTTTGTTCGAAATATTAACACATGCAGGCTGAAAATTTTTCCTTGTTTTGTTGTTTGGATGCAAATATAACGTGTTTGTAGCTTTTCGCAATTATAGTATACTTGTGTCCAAAAACGTTGTGTTTGCTAATGAATATAACATGTTTGGGACATAATGAGTAATAGATTATAAAGTATGTATTTGTGACCCAAATGCGGGTTTGTTAGTTGAAAACTGCTAAAAATAAAAACGTTACAGGCAATAAGGAAACAAAAACCAGCAGATCATCAATTTGAGAATAAAAATGCTTGCAAACACATGGTATCTGCAATATTTTGCTCGGGGCGATATTTTCACGGTGTGACATTAACACCTGGAAATTATTTTGGGCATTCGGCCATCGGGGCTGTCCATAACGAAGCGCATCCTGGACGTCAAATTTTGGGATACTTTTACGAGTATTACTGGAGGTATTTCACGAATAACACGAATAATTGTGGCCTCTAAGGTGTAAATTGTTGCTCGTTTACCATCTGTCGAAATCAATTTATTGCCAAATTTTGTTTAAATAAATCGATGGTTGTGGTTACCGTATGCCAACCTGTTAAAGCCACAGTTCGGTCGGATCAATGTCGTCCATATTTTCAAACAAAAAATCATTGATAATGTTGTGGTAACGATTTCCAATAACCGTAACGCGACTTCCGGCTTCAGTTTTGAAGAAAAAGGGTCCGATGCTGCCACCAGCGTGTAAACCGCACCCAACGGCGCATTTTTCTGGGTGCAATGGAATCTGTAGGCTCTGTTGAGGATTGGTGTCAATCCATGTGCAGAAAATTTATCGTTGAAAACAATTTTCCGATAAGACATCGGGTCAGTTTCCAACTGCTCTAGAGTCCAATCGGTGAAAGAACGACTATATTGTCGTGGCTTTAATTTCTGCACTAGTTGGATCCCATACGCCTGTAGGCCAAGATCTTTGGGCAAAATTTTCCTCATAGTGGATGGACACAGCCTCAATTCCTGTGACCGACGAACAATCGATAAATTTCTTCCTCACCTTCGTTTTCACTGATTTTCAAAGTAAATTTAGACAATTGTGTACCGTTGTTTGAGCATGAATATATACAAGATGTTTTGCCAGAGTATGCCGATCATAAATGTCAAAAATTAGGCGAAGTATGACAGTTCATTTGGCAGCTAAACCTTTCATAAGTTCTGTCTAAGCAAAAAAACCTTGATTAATTACCTTCAATCGAAACACCTTTTATACCGGTGTATCTGTAAAGGATTTAATGTTTTTTTTATTTCTAAACTTTATTTTCGATATCCGCACAGTGGGGGGTTTCTCGAAAAAAATTTAAATAATTTAGACGTGTCTAAACGGCTGGACCGATCAAGATCATACTTCACGTGGACATAGCTGAGGTTTCCTGCCAGAGAAATTGATATACTGAAACGTTATATACCAAAGCCGCACAGTGGGAGCTTAAATTCATTATCTCGGTCATCAAAAAAAACTGTAACCCTTATACAACTTAGAGTTTTGTTTTTATTGAAAATATTTTTTCATAACTAACCGGCGCTAAATTTGGCCTTCATGCAAGATATTTCGACAACGGAATGAGGCTGAAGGATTGCGCTACGGTTGTCAGTGGTACGGGATTCCAACATATCTGCTCACCAGAATAGAAAGATAGATATCTTGCTTGTTGGTAGAAGGCACTCTTCCAGAGTAATAGAGGTACGTGCGATTCTAGGCTATTGATTGATTGATTTTTATCATTATGTGCAGCAGAATAAGTAAGAAGAAAAATCAGACACAGACAAATTTCAGCTACATTTCTTTACTTAAGTACTTACACAAGTAAGTCTTTGCTTAATTTCATGCTCGTACTAGTTTCTTAAAATTATCTTCAGTTTAATAGCATTGTCCTTTAAATGAAGCCTCACAAACATTATAATTTGAAGAGGACTCACGAATTTCACCTGTTTCTCCATTCCCGCGGTTTAAAATCACTTTGTTCTTCCAAGTTTAACAAATCTCACCTTGTATGGGGTGTCATATGAAAACAATGGCGAGTAGGTCAAGTGTTTTTAAATAATCATTGCAATAGCTGTTGCAGACAGCAAACATTTCGCTGGCGCCGATATCCTGTGGTGAAAGACAATGTCGTTTCGATTGTTAAACATGCAACCTGTAGAAATTTTTAGCTTGTCAAGTACATTCTATTGTATTCGTTTCGTAAAGATTTAGCAATTCAGTTCCAGTTTTAATTTCCGTTAAAATTTTAAATGAATGTAAGGTTTTAATTCTATTGTTTAAGAAATCCCTGTTCATTCTTAGCGCCCCGGGCGCTAAATTTTCTATTGTTTTTAAAAAAAAAATTTAAGTGAAATGCTGTTGAAAATTAAAATTTTTTCTAAGCATCTTTTGTTTGCAAAAATTTATAAATTTGTAGTCAGGAGAATAGTTCTTTGTTTTATATTCCTAAAGGTCAAATGAATACTGCAAGGTGCTAAGGAATGAGATGCAGGAATTCATAGAGATCAAAGACTATCAGCTAGCAACTCGTAGGCCAATTTATGTCGTTTTGCCATGGCCACTACGTACCTATGCGTTGAATCGTTGTCATGGTGTTTGAGCACTTTTTGCTTCGCCAAATTCCGCCTTTTTTGGAGTTCAAATCAATGTCGAATCTATCCAATAGCTGTGAATATCGTTTTACTATTGTCTAGGTAATCGATGTGAATGGCACGACATGCATCCCAAAAATTGAACGCCCTGACCTTGTTTGCCGACGGACCCACCCTGACCTTCTTTGGTATACGTTTTTCCTGACTATCCTGATTATCCTATATTTGACTGTTCTTTGGTCTCTAGTGTGTTATCATGGATCCACGGTTTGGGCTCGGTTACAAACATTGCAGGCTCATGAGCTTGCTCTTCAAACGTTATATATGGGATATGATTATGGTTCAAACATACACGCAGGAAAAAATCTATCACCATGACCTTGTTGGCCGATGGACCCACCTTGAACTTCTTTGTCACACGTTCACTCAGAGAAGTCCACTGCTTTGACTATTCATTGGTCTCTGGAATGTTGCCATACATCCATGTGGTGGGATTCAATTCTTGACAACAATGCTTGCACGTAAGTATATGGATGTTCCAAACATACACATGGTTCCTGCATAAAATTTTAGGGGCTGTTTTTTCAGCGACTTGCGATTTTAGGCTGTATTCTTAAATGCGCTTCATGTGATTTAAAAATGAATCTTCTAACTATCGCAATGGAATTACCATTCTATTTGGAACGTCTTTATGCAACTGTTTGTATTATTTTTCAACTTTTAGTTTCAGTTTGCATCAGTGTCATCAAAAACTGCTGAGTTTAAAAAAGGATAGTCACAATAAGTATTATGTTAATATCAAACAATCAATAAAGTCAAACAAAAGTATGTCCTTATATAAATCTTTCCAACACCAGCTACTACTATAAGCTGCTGTATAGACAACAAGGACATTATGGTCAGCTCCACATGATAACGCTCATATTGAAATATTTTCTATCTGGCATTAAACCTCATCCGTTGCTCCTTTCTTATTCCGTTACACTCAAGCTGTAATAGTTTTCATTAGGGACACCTTTCGTTCGATATCAAGTGATATTTCTTACACTTGCCGCACCATATTCAAGCAAGACATGTGGTGTGGCAAGTGCCACTTTGTTTTAATTTCTGGAAACGTTGTGGTGCAGGTGACACCAGGACAAACAATTTCGTGTGATTTTAGGTGTTTTATTTTATACACAATAACAGAAATTCCTAGAAATTGCAGAGTGTTAACGCCAGCGGCGCTAAGAAAAAGGTTCACTATGTCCTTTGAAGGATTCTTTTTTAATAGTATAGGTATTTACTTTGGCGGCATTTGTATTATTGCTTACAAATAATTTGCAAGTATTGTAAATTACGGGCATTTTAAATAAATGTGATGCTGAACCAAACGCTTTTCTTCCGAAAGTACAGTGGTAGAAAGTTCCAATACATTTTTGACGAGGAACATAATATTATATAATCGAGGTTATATTTCGTAGGAGATCACAGATCAGTTTATTGTTAGTGAACAATTTGAAACAGCCGCAAGTAGGATTTGAACTCGTATTGGCGCACAATCGTTTCGGTGTTAGTGGAAGTTCATATTCAGTGGATTTCGTCGCACAGTGGGACCAAATGCGAAAAAAGTGGTAATAATATCAGAACTTTTAAACTATTGGTCTGATGTTTTTAGCGTGTACTAGTTATTTGTAGGGGAAGAATAAGGTGTTCAGAATACGGAATTTAGTCGCACCCTGTTTCAACGTACGTTTTGCTACAGGGTGTTAAATATACCACCTTGGTGATGTTCAAACTTTCAAAGCAAGCAACTTCTAAACTTGTAACCCAATTTCACAGATTTTTTGTTTTCACGATTCTACTAAGCAGTACAAACAAAACAAATCCTAGGCTTGCTGTAATACCGTACTTGGACATATTGTACATAGACGGAAAGGATTGATCTTCTCCTACTAAGTTGTGTCTAGATATGCTTATGTTTCGAACATTAAAACGAAACATTTCCACTACATTCGTTTTATTTCGTGTTTTAAGGCCTCACTGGACTCGGGTTTGGTTTCGTAATATTTATCTTTCACGTCGCCTCTGAGATAATAGTCTAACCTGGCCAATGGACTTCCGAGTTTCAGCTGATTATGCGGTTTTCGAATATAGGGCGAAAATTATCAATTGTAACGATACCTATTTGGCATGTAGCGACGTCGTGTTGAAACCATACGTCGTCCATGTCATCCAGTTTAACTTTTGGGAACAAAAAATCATTGAGCATGACACGGTAACGCTCGCAATTGCCGCTAACGGCAGTTCCTTGCTCATATTCACAGAAAAATGGGCTTATGGTGCCGAGCCAGGCCAACCAAAACACCAAAAAGTTACTCGTGGATGTATTGGCTTGTCCCCGACGACTTGTGGATTTTCCGTGGTCCAAATGTGGCAATTTGGTTTCTATGCGTAGACCTCGAGGTGAATAAGAGCTTCATCGGAAAATATTCGGCAATCTTTAGCCAAGCTATCTTCAGCCCATTCAGCGAAGCAAAACACACATCGTATGGTCAGGAGGCTTCAGTTCTTGGACTAATTGGACTTTATAAGCCTTCATACCGAGATCTTTATGTAAAATTCTGCGAGCAATGTTCAATTGCTGCGAACGGTAGCGAGTTGATGTGTGGATCGAGCACACTTTCAGCTACAGCGGCAACATTTTCCACCGAACCACAAGGACGAGCATGTACACGAATTCTTTAGTTCAATGAGGATCCGGATTGACCACCACGCTTCACCAATTGATCCACAAACTGCGTTGATGACACTCTATTTCTTCGGATTTACAGTTCTGAGTTGATGACTCAGAACTTTGGAAAAAAGTTTTTAATATTTCCCAATTTTCTTCAAGCGTAATGCGACCCATTTCTAACCTTTAACTAAACAGCTATCACTTCATAAATGCAAAATTGGCCATGTGCTTCGAAGAAACATGGGGTTCAGATTCCTTGACGATGGCTGTTTAATGCGATTTAACCCTTCAATCCAAAAGTAGCAATTCACTTTTACTAATCATTTCCTGTTTAACCCAAAAATATATTATGTTTAATTGGGTTTAAGACGAATTTAATTTAATTATCATAATTGAAAATCCATTAGTCTGATTCTAACATAAATTATATGCATTTAAAGTGATAATACCTGTAAATCGTTTACCCCTCTTCCGTTTCCTGATAACTGTCTCAGGTGTTTCATAATTGTAATCATCAACTGACCTGTAAAGAAAAGGATTACTTTTAGATATGAGTTTTAAGGATAATTTTTCTGAAACGTAGCAAACTATTGTTGACTGAATACCTTTTAACAAATTTACTTTTCCCACACTTTCTGAATGGTCATAACGAAAGGTTACTGATAAAACGTTTTAAAATTCAAAACAACACCAATTATCTTAATTAGAAATCCATTAGGCCACTTCCTTCTCTATCACTTCTTAAAAGCCAACACTAATTAAATACCTTTTGCGATAAACAGGAACCAAATCAAAACTATTTGGAAAAAATGTCTGTAACTTCCTGTTGTTGTCTTCGAGGCACTTAAAGGATGTGCCATGGTTGTAATGATAACGAAATGAAGTTCCCTTTAATCCTTACAAACAAAATATGTCACTTATTGTAAACGTCATTCAGTTGAATGTTTTTGGTAATTTGTATGTCCTTTAATTTGGAGTCTCAATGAGATCTAACTAAAAGCCTTAAGTTTCTTAAAAGGGTTTTCTAATCATTGATAATGATCAAAACTCAAGTGGTTACCCTAAAACACTTGAAATTATTAGTTTCAGGAAATCACAAAAGGGAGGAGGTGAATATGAAGAAGGACTTATATGTATTCTACATCATATTTATCCTTCAAGATCAAGGACTAGAAAATTGTTTTAAAATACATGCAACATCCGCTAAACACTGCCTTGAGAGATTTTACTTTTAGAGAGATTTTATATTACAAGACTTTTTAAAAACACTTGTGTATATTTGTCCCTATTATTTTATGCTAACTGCCTTTTCAAATATCCAGATTCAAGCACTAATGAGTCAATGAGTTATTGAATTTATTTCACAAGAATCGATATAGGGCATGTGTACTTATGGCGTTTTATTTTTGACAAAAAGTGCAAAATTGTATCCTAAAAATATATTTTCCTGTTGCGTTTTAGGAAACAGAACAGTATATGAGTTAGGAACATGAAGATGCGAGTCAGGTCATAAGTTGGTTAAGATATTCGGCTTAAAACATAAGCTTGCATGTACAAAGGTGGTTACTCCCATGCTCCATATGAAGTGGAACGGGTGAGGTAGTCCCTAATCTCGCCCTTTTATTTGCCCTATTGTTCCGGGGAATGTCACTGTACCCTGGCAAAAAAAAAAAATATAGTGGATAATGAACTTCTAGGCGATCTCGTTTAGAGATGCGCGGTATTTGTGGACCGGTATTGAAGTCAGGGTTACAGATGTCAGTGATTATATTGCAGCCTCACTGTCAGAGTAGATGTTGATATTCCATGAGGTGATGACGTTTGTACATGTGAAAACTTATGGCGTTTTCTTTTCTAACAAAAAGGGCAAAATTGTGTCCTAAAAATATGTTTCCTATTGCGTTTTAGAAAATAGCAATATTGGGACAAGAAAATGGTAAAAGTTTTGCAATATTTCTCTGTCAATATTTTTTTTAGAAACGGATACAACATTAGATATGGGTACAATATGCAGTATTCTCGTGTATATTCTTTTATCCTTATAACATTTTAAGACCACAAACGTGTTTCGTATTCCTTAATGGCCCAATCCCTTCATAAGCGCAAATTCTAATGCATTAAGCGTGATATTGAACGATATTGATATTGAATATTGATATTAAATTGAACGCACCCTCAATGTCAATTATGGCTACCATACTCCAATATATCCTCCTTAGTAGCCAATAATTTAACTATATATGCTACCATTGCGTTGGCAAGTATCTAATTTTGGTGTTTTCGTTTAAAGTAATTTTCAATTATTTTATTCAAATAATTAATTTTATTCTATAATGTAGGTGCCGTTTTGTTCGATGACCTTCTGCCATCGTTCTGGAATCTGTTTGATCCCAGATTCATTGACTGGTCCGTCCCACAAATATGATCGAGCATATTCTGTTCCGTATTGAAGGAGTTTCCATTCAAAAAGGTTTGCAGACTCCGAAATAAATGAAAATCCTAAGGTGCCAGATCAGGACTGTAAGGTGGAAAGTCTGGAAAAATGTATGAGGCCCAGCGATATCGTGACGGAAAGCCACGCCTTTGCGGTTTAGCAATTCAGGCCGTGATTTCGTCAATTAGTTCGTGAATTGCTGACAATAGACGTCAGAACTATGGCCCAGAGATATTGCACAAAATTGCATCTACATTATAGTTAAAAATTCATTATTTGAATAAAATAATAAAAAATTACTTTGAACAAAAAGAAAACCGAAATTACTTTCTTGCCTACCCAATGTAAAGAGGGTTTCCGAGATTCGTTTACAACTGCTCTAAAATAAAAATCGATTATATATTTTTCTTTTGTTCTTTTTATTTTATAGATCTTGAAAAGTTTATGTTTTTCAATCATTATCCGGTTCAAGATAAGACGGTACACTGTAACGCCAATGTCTTGCCAATCGTTGTTACTATTTTGAAACAACAACATCTATGCATTGGATTTCAATGGAAGCCTACATAGAGAAGAAGTTGTGAATATTGTTTTATATGTTTTCGCACTAGTGGGTGTTGTTGGAACAATTCTCGTTAGTTTGAGAATTCTGTGTGATGAGATACCTAAACACTTGTGCAGAAGGGAGAGGATAAGATGGCTCGGTGGGCATCGAAATAACTATAATAGAAATAACTATATAATATAAATAATCAATTTCTTCTTTACAAACCTTTTCTGTTAAAAATTATTAGTCTAATGCACAAGCATTTTCAATAGTCGCAAATACAACTCGAATATTTTTGAATTCAAGTCGAGCATGTAATTTTCGCTTAATTACTTAGTCCCTTGTACGACAATTTCCCCATAGTATCTGTTAACTGTGAAGCCCATTCCAATGTATATTATTAAATAAAATAAAGCAATAGGTTTTTTTTTTAATCTTTTTATCATTTTATGTATTTACATATTACAGTATTATAGCAAAACAAACAAACCGGAAGACATTATTAACCTACAACTTAATATTATACTTATTCTAAAATGGAAGACATCGTTTACATATAAACTAAAACTATAAAAAATAAAAATATACAAAATTAATATATAAATAAAAAAAAATATTAAAAAAAATACAAATAAAATTGCACCAACATGTTACAAAATATCACAAATAAAGTTTTACAACTTCCCAGCTGCCCAAATTCTCAGAGACGGACAAAAGAGTGATTTCAATCAAGTAGAGCCAAGTTTAAAGTCGGAATTTCTGACACGTACTATTCATTGTCGCACTTCCTTTGCTCATGCCCAACATCAGGAAACCGAACCGTTGATATGATGATGCTTTGGAAGCATTTGCAGTTAAAGCCTTAAGCGTTTTTTCTTCTTCAGGGAAGTTAAGTATTAAGTTTAAGTTCCTTGGGAACATTTTTCCGTCTTCAGTTACAATATCACCAATTTATGCGATTCTAACGTTTCGTTGAACCAATTTTGATCTTCTTCCTCGATAATGTAGTTTTTATTGTGTTCTCCTGCTGTTGATTTGAAGAAGAAGTTTCTGCAGCTCTTGACCAAATTCTTCATATTGCAGCTTAAAGACAGGACGAACAAATGTTTTCCGTAGTTTGTTGAAATTAATACTGTGTGTCTTCCTTGAGTTGTAGGACTTTAACTACTAGAGCTGTTGTTGTTGACTGTTGTTTGAGCACATTCGTTCGAGGCTATTTATACGATTTTCCATGTGTCGTGTGTTCCTTTCAGGCAATGTGTAAGAACAGTTTTCCTTTTAGTTTTCTACATTTTCCCTGGCTGTCTCTGTTACTCCTTGCACGTTTTAGATTTTAAGGGTGAAATTTTGTTTCAACGCAGGTAAAACTGGCAATTCATGTAAAAATGTAAGAAAAGGTATTTGGCAGCTCGTTACTACAGGATGATTCAATTGTAATGCAGATTTTTCACAGCACATATTTGTGGTATGTTAATGTATTTTCCAAATTTGTTGTCAAGGAATTAGTGCTACAGGTTTTAGGCAAATTTAGACATGGAGCGATACTCAGTTGAACAATGCGTTAAAGTGAAACAAACGTTTTATGAACATGGAGATTCAGCAAGAAGTGAATTTCGCGCACTGCGTGACTTCCTCGCTCAACATACTCGGCCATGTAAGTCAACAGTCAGTCGTTTGGTGTAGAAATTCGAAAGAAACTGGGTCGGTGCAAAACGTGACGACACCTGCGCTTCTTCGAGCAGGTGGTTTGGCGGAAAATATTCCTGCTGTGGAACAAAGTTTAAGCCAGGCCTTCATAACTGCAATTTGTCGTACGGCACATCCATTGAACCTTTCCTACGGCACCGCTCAGCGGATTTTAACAAAATGCAAATTTTTACATGACACAAGGATTCAATTGACACAGGATGTAAAAACTATAGACCATTTTAAGCGCTTTTGTTTGATGCTTAAACAACAAGTAGTTGATGCCGATTTTTTAAAAAAAATCATAATCAAAACTCAAAACATAAATTTAAATCTATGTTTTTCATCATAATTCTGTTAGAGACCATTTTTTTTTTCTATTAAAAATTATTTTCAATAATTTCAAAAGCTTTAAGAAGAAGCAGTGGAACTGATTATTTCGGTGAATGGTTGGGAATATAGCTATTTCGATGCCCACCAAGGCATCTCATCCGTTCCCTTATCCACAAGTATTTAGGTATATCATTACACTTTATAGGGCTAAACAATTCTCAACTTAACGACAATTGTTTCGACTAAACCTATCAGTGCGAAAACATCCAACACCATACTTTCACAACTTCTTGTTCATGTAGCCTTCATAGAAAGCCAATACATAGATGTTGTTGTTTCAAAAATAGAAACAACGATTGCCAAGAGATTGGCGTTACAGTAACCTTCATATTACTTCCGATTTTATTGTTTCTTTATCGATCTGTAAAAGTTTACAATCAAAAAAAAAAATCATAATGAAAGCTGATGCACATTTTCACCCACTCGAATATGCTAACCAGCAAAACTACCACATGTGGGGTACTGAAAATCCACACGTCATTCACGAAAAAACTACACGCTGAAAAATAACGGCCCCAGCAACATATTGTAAGAAACATGTATATGATTGCAAGCATGGCTTTCATAAAGTGGTGATCTGCTGCTTTTCTGTTTTTTGTTATTTGTCACGATTTTGCTTTTATCAGTTTTTAACAAACAAAGCCACATTTGGGTCTTAAAAACACATATTATAACATATTAATTAATCATTGCGCCTCAAACATGTAATATTGAGTAGCAAACGCAATGTGTTTGGTCACAAGTATACTGTGCATCCGTTATATGTGCATCCAAGCAACAAAACAAGACCGATTTTTCAGCGTGTATGCAGCCACAACAAGTCACTGCGTAGTATGAATTTTGGGCGGACGGAGTCATCGGACCGTACTTCTTTGTAATATGGTGCCAGTAACGCTGTTACGGTAAACCGTGATCGCTATCGTGCAATTATTACAAATATTTTATGGCTTGAATTTGATGACATGAACTTGGCCAATATGTGGTTTCAAAAAGACACTGTAACTTGCCACAGAGCATACGAAAAAATGAGGTCAAATGGCCGCGGAGCTCTTGCAATATGACAACATTGGACTTCTTTCTCTGGGGCTACGTGAAAAATATGGTCTATGCCAATAAGCCCGAGACAATTCCACAGCTGAAGAACGAAATTATACGCGATATAAACGATATAAAGCCCGAACAATGCCAAAGAGTCATGGCAAATTTTGATACGCACATCCTGTGTTGTCAGAGGAGTCGTGGCAGGCATTTAATTCTTGTAAGCAATATCGTCGCCTGAATCTTGATTTACCGAATATACCAAATCGCCGTTTTGAGAAAAACGAGTTCAAAGTTCCGTTCACCGGTAAAAATTGACAACCAGCGGGGTTATACGGCAAAAGCAATACTGTATATCTCTGAAACCAATGAAGATAGAAGAATGAGGATCAGCATGCTGTACAAATTTGAGTGTTTCTCGTTTCAAATCCGTTTGCAACTCAAAGACGTCAAGATGGCGTATACGGCAAATGAAGATTCAAGCGACGATATGTACATAAATGCCATAGACTACTCGCTAACAAACGGCCCCTGTAACATTATGCAGGAACCATGAATATGTTTGGAACATCCATATACTTACCTGCAAGCATTGTTTTCATGAACTGTTTTCAAATCTGCTGCTTTTTGTTTCTTTGTAACCTATTAATCATTATATATCCAACATGTAATATTGAATAACAAACATAATGGGTTTGGATACAAGTATACTATATTTGTGGCAAGGTACAAACACGTTATATTTGCATGCAAACAACAAAAAAATTTCAGATTTTTCAGCGCGCACACATCTTTAGTGGTTCGGAAGTTGAACAAATTTACAAATGAAATTGAAATTTATGAAAGCGGACAGAATAATAAAACCCTCACAAGTATTGTACATACTTAGCTCCTGCAGGTGATCACATCTCCTCAGTGAAGTTGAACCAAAGGTTATAGTTGGGTGCCAGAACAGAGATCTGTTTAAATTTGTAAAATGCATTTGTTGTGCATTTGGAAATGTTACACACACATTGTACTAAAAGCTCAACGGGGTTCACTGGAGTTCTTCCTCCAGGATCAGAATCCTCTGACAGCAGTATTGATATGACCTTTTAGTCGTTGGGATAAAACAGTGTCCGTCACAATTCAATTCTAACACAGGGGCGTATTATTTTTGTTACCTCACAAGTAATTATACACATTTATATATATTGAAAAGTCATGTTTTATAGTTATAGTTAAACATGTTTTGTGTTTATTTGTTTGTCTTGAAAACTTTGTCTTTATTCATTGTATTAGAGCCTTGAAAATGATCAATTAAGTTGTTCGAAATATTGGATAAAAATTAAGAACATTTTGATGAAAGGGAAAACATACAACATTGTTTCCTTTTGATTTCCACGAGCTCGAGCCGTCACTAAAATAAAACCCATAATAATTTTAAAATTCTAATTAAATTTTCGAATTAATATCTTCAATAAGTTTTAAATAAGATTGTTAAACAATTTTTTTTAATTTCAAAATGAAGTTGTAACTTGAATATGAATAAACTAAAATTTTTAAATTGGTTTTTTTTTGAAATTTCAAAATTTTAATTGGTTTAGAAATAGATTTATTAAATTTAATAAGATTTTCAGAAATGTAACATTGTAACAACCTCAGAACAATTATTCAAATGTGATAATTGAATAATTTTCGAATTTAAATGAGTTTAGTGTAAATTTGATTAAAACTTTTAAACACGAATTTCAATTTGGAATATGATTTTAATTTTAAATTTACAGCATGTTTCTCTATCTCGAACGAAAGCTTTCGTTCGTGTTCCAGACGAAAGAAGGCTGATTTTGGTTCCACCATCTCGCCATTTCAAGTCGAATAAAAACATAAATTTTTTCAAACATTTTTCAGTACAAATTTTGGTTTCTCTATTTCGACATTTAGGAAGTCACGCGACCGAAAATTTCGACTTAGACCCAAATTGAATCGAATGTGAGTGCCCGATTTTCGTTCGCTTAGCCTGTCGTTCGAGATAGATAAACAGGCTGCTAAACTTGATGTTTCAGTTTAAATACATTTATGAAATTTAAACACATAAAAATACGAAATGGTCGCTGAACAAATTGATTGTTAGTAGGACATGTATAATTTAATTTAAAGTTTTCGGTTATTGCCGAAACTAAATACCTATATCCGGTTTCTTTAAAAAGAAGAGATTTTTGGGGCAATCTAATAGCGATGCACGTCAAAGAGGACAATTGCAGTGTCCTTATCTAATTTCGGAAATGTTTTAATTTCCTTTATATTGAATAAGACCCTTTCTTGTCGAATAAAAATATGAAAACTTTTTTTTCTAAACTAAAATATTATTTTATTTATTTACATTTTCAATATTATAGCAAAACAAACAAACCGGAAGACATTATTAACCTACAACTTAATATTATACTTATTCTAAAATGGAAGACATTGATTTTTTACAAACTAAAGTTATTACAAAATATAAATGAAATGAATGAAAATACAAAAATTATATTAAGAAACATAAGTACAATTGCACAAACATGTTGCAAAATATCACAAATAGAGTTTTACAACTTCCAAGCTTCCCAAATTATCAGAGACGAAGATAGGATTGAGTACAATCAAGTAGAGCCAAATTTAAAGTCGGGATTTCAGACACGTACTATTCATTGTCGCACTTCCTTTGCTCGTGCCTAACATCAGGAAACCAAAACGTTGATATGATGCTGCTTTGGAAGCATTTGCTGTTAAAGCATTAAGCGTTTTTTCTTCTTCATCGGAGTATTCAGTTTTAATTCCTTCGGAACATTTTTACCCATCTTCAGTTAAAAATTTAGCAGCAATTTATGCGATTCTAAAGTTTCGTTCAGCCAATTCTGATGTTCTTCATCGATCATGCAGATTTGAATTGGGTTCTGCTGTTGTCTTGGAAAATGCGGTGCAATTTTGGATTTCCGCTTTGCTTCATATTTAACGATGAAATTTCTGCAGATCTTAACCAAATTCTTCATACTGCAGCTTGTGGATAAGACGAACAAATATTTTCTGTAGTTTGATGAAATTAAAACAGTGTGTGCTCTTTGAGTTGCAGGACGTTAACTACTAGAGTTGTTGTCGTTGACTGATGCCTGAGTTCATTCGTTCGAGGCTATTTATACGATTTTCCATATATTCTATTGTTCCTTAAAGGACATGTGAAAGAATAAGATGCATTTGCAGTTTTTAAATCTTTTCTGATCTTTTCTCTCTCTCTCACACACTTTATGCGTGTTATGTTTTTAAGGGTGAAATTTTACTAAAAAACAATTATGATTGGCTGGTGTTGGGAAATTTTTACCTGATCATTGCTGGTGTTCTGTCTTGTCACTGGTCTATCTGCATACTTGTTCTATCTAATCCTATCTAATTTTGTTCCACAATTTTGTTTGTTTCACAACAGTTGTAAATTCCTTTAAAAGGAGAAAATAGTGTCATTTTCGTTAAATGATTCCAATTTGAAATTTTCTGTTTGGACAACTGTAGTTGGGAATTTATAAGGACGAACGGAAAGGAAACGTTAGGGTTTTTTGTTATACATTTTATTTTACTGCCTTTGAAACACTGAAATGGAAAACTATTGGTTTTGTCACTTTAATTATAAAGAATATACGCTATGGCCAACATTCGAAACATATTGTCACTCGTCGTGAAAAAGCCAGTTATCAGGAATGGACATACAATGCCGATCAACTAAGCTTTTAAACACGCTGAAAATCCGTCCTTAGTTGTTGCTTGGATGCAAACATAACGTGTCTGTAGCTGGTCGCAAATACAGTATACTTGTGTCCAAAAACATTGCGTTTGCTATTCAATATTACATATTGGAGACACAATGATTAATATGTTAAAATATACGATTTTTTACCCAAATATGGCTTTGTTTGTTGAAAACTGCTGAAAAAAACACGTGGCAGACTATAAAGAAGAAAAAAGAAGAAATCGTGGTTATCGCGTTTTTAGTTGTTCTACGTTTTGAATCGAATTTTCATTGGTTCAGGTGAAATAATTCAAAAGTGGTCGAAAGCTAAGAAAAATTTATATCTTTCAACATCAACACGTATGTATCTCATTATACGCCCCGCCCGTATGAAAATATGTTGAGTAAGCACCACAAAAATGTGATTCTTTTATGCGACAACACATATTAATTTCATCAATGGTTACGCAGTATTCGACTGCTTCTACTTGTGATATCTTGGTGATTTATTGCTTCCTTGGACATATTTTTTTTGTTGGGTACGTAAACAAACAAAATTTGCACTTCTAGGTATTGAGAATTCACGTATCATTCACAAAGAGCAATTAGAATAATTCTAGGTCACTGCATGGCGCGCCATATATGATGGAGGTGTGATCCATCTTTATTTTTACGAGTAGGACGTAGGTAGCAGGGTTACTGTGGCTGGTGAATGAGTCAGAACTTACATTAACGAGTTTTTATTGTGGTTCCATTAGTATGGTACAACTGCAGACACAGCTCGTGCAACAAACGGCATTTTGAAGTAATATTTTCAACAAATAGAGCCGCACTTGGGTCACAAATACATATGTTATAATCTATTAATTATCGTGCACTAAACATGTTCAATACTAAATACAATGTGTTTGGACACATGTATATTATATTCGCGACAAGCCACAAAAACGTTACAGTTGCAACCAAAAAACAAAAAATGACAAAATTTTCAGCGTGTGCCAACATTGAAAAGGCAATTAAGAGCTTAATTTCGGCACAAAGAGTAGCAGATTGCGATGACTGCCTGCAGGGATAGTGGAGCGGGTCAGGAAGGCTGCGAGTACGTTAGAGTCTGATCTTCAATTCTATAGAACAAATGAGCGACGGAAATATAGAAAATACTGCTACTTTAGTGGCTAATGGTGGCATGACCGACAGACAATTGCTTTTCAATTCAATACATCAGCTGAGAGGCGTCAATATCGGAAGTACAGTCTCTTTAGGGGAATGGTGTCATGATCGACAATTGGGGAGATGGCGTGGATCTTTTACAACACATTCTGCTCTTCCAAGTGGTGAGAGTCGCAGTACTTCTTCGGTGGCCTACTCACGTCGTACGAAAATACGATAAGAGTTCAAAAACTTATCGCCTGCAGTTGTCGCCAGAACTATTGAGGAATCGGTTAAACGAGTTCAATGGACACCAACAATGGTGACGCCCAGTTGGTCGATTCAAGAATTAATGAAAAAACTTAAAAGGTCCAAATAAACATAAAAAACATACACTAAAAAAACGGCACCAGCAACATATTGCAGGAACCATGTATATATTTGCAAATACTGTTTCCATGAATTGAAGATCTGCTGCTTTTGTGATTCTTCGTTGTCTGTCACGTTCTTGTTTTCCGTTGTTTTCAAAAGGACAAAACGACGAAACCACGTTTGGGTCCCAACACCATATATTATAACATATTAATCATTGTGTCTCCAATATGAAATATTAAGTAGCAAACACAATGTGTTTGGACACAAGTCTACTATAGTTGCCCCACGCTATATTCACGTTATAAAAAACTGATTTTCAGGGTGCATGAAATTGTATCGTTTCATATAAATGTTATCACAACACACCATATCGAGTTTGTGTTCCTGTGCCTCTCAGTGAAAGCGTCTTTTGCGGCTATTTCTGTGGAATAGATTGAGTTCTTCAATAATTTGTCACGGATTATAGTGAAAAGCGGATGTGTAAAGATTCCACTTGACCTATACATGAGCATCATTCGATATTATGGGAGAAACTGAAAAATATTTTTGAAAATTTAAAACTAAATATTTTAAGTGAACGAGAGATAAATAACGAGAGAGATAGAGATGGTACAAATAAAGGTTTTGCAGATGTGGTCATTCAAAACCTTGCAGAATCATTTCAGTCAGCAGCCAAGAATCAATCAATTTCGAAAAAGTTATGAGAGGTTTCAGAGATGATTTTTGTGTGGTACATTATCTCTCATACCAGCCACTACTATTTATGAATAAGGCCGCAAATTTATTACAAAACACAAATTTTAAAATAGGATGCATTTAACGTCATTTATCCGTCAAAATTCAGTTACCATATAAATTAATCAAAATTTCCAACTCAAAACTTGTACAAAACTTTCCAACTCAGTACTTGCCATTTATGGCCGTCGATGGTGCAATGGCAGTTTGTGCGGCATGTACATGAGAACACAAGTCCAATCCCAGGTTTGACCACATTACATTGACGGCGGTCACCTCGACTACTTACAACGACACTATCGACTATTTATGGTGGAAATGTTGAAAACCCGTTTGTCTAAACCAGTGAGTGTGAATCTAGAAATCGTATAGCTCACTGCCTGTTAGAAGCTCTCCACAATCCCACAAAGGGATGAAATTGGAAAGGGTTTTTTACGTGTCATTTAAAACATCATTCTCTACTTCACATGATTAACTCACATATTAGTAAGGACCAATTCATTAATATTTGTTTGTCATTACGAGACAGAATATAGGAAAATCTGAACACAAATGAATGCCACATGTTAATCATCCACAAAATAGACACCGCCTCGGCAAGGAGCATGTTAAACATGTACCCAAATCCCACATGCGACACCATTTAAATGCATATTTGTTAATTTGGGCATCAATAGAAACAGGCAGAGCTACAGCAACAATATGGCTTAACAACACTTGAAACATAAAATTCAGCACCCGATTATTGATGACACCAACGCCACCAAGCAAAGTACTAAAAACAACATCACCACCACCGCGATCAAAAGAGGCCAAACACACAACATTATGCTGCTATCCAGATTTCAATTACCATCAAACGATCCCTGTTTATTTAAAGCAGCTGATGGTGATTGGAAGATAACAACAAACACTAAGGCAATACACACCCTGCATCCCATCATCCCAAACACCCCAGACCAAACAACCGTAAAAAAGAGACCCCATCCATTTCTTCTTATCATCCATAGTATTTAAGCATTAATCCTAAACTCATAGCAGACAGATCGAATTACAAGTGTCAGTCACTCGTAATCTTCATATGAGGTCGTTTGATTTAGGGAAAATTAAAATTTTTCCATTAGTGTTGGATGCCCTTTATCGCTGAGGCAATGAGCAAGTGTTTCCAAATCCATTTGAAATTCGATATTGTCAAAGTAAAACTGTAGAAATTTGAAAAAATATATGATATGGTATCAGCTCTTGTAGATACAAAACAATATGCAAGTAAGTTTTTAAAGAGATATTTCGTAAGATTTTTCGTTAAAGGTTACGCCTTCTACTATTTTGAAAATGACATGACATGTTCAATATGTTGTGTTATTTTTTATGAAAAGGAGTAGTGTTATGCTTTCCTTTTATCACAAGCTAGAAAGCAAAAGGGTGTTTATGCAATAAATGATGAAATGTTATCATTAAAACGGAATAATATTTCATCCCTTAAAGAGCCCCTTCATGATTAAAGAAACCTGAACAAAATACGGCACTATTCTTCTCTTAGGAACTACGGGAAAATATGCATAAAGCGGTCCGGTATCCTTTTTGTATATTTCGAAAATAACATTAAAGTACATTCTAAAAGTATATATATATCTTGGCGAATACATATCGCACATTTTACAAGACCGTCATATCTCAAAAAAACATAGTGTTTAGTAAAACAACGTTGAATGTTTCAAGTTGTTTAGGATTATATGCAACATGCTAGCTTTAAAATACTCTCAGTTCAAACTTAAAAACAATATTGATATGCCAACCAATTTATCTGATAGAAATAGGCAAGGAGAAGAATATTTTGATTTATTCAGTTCCAAAAAGATACGTTTTGAGTTACGTCGAACTTGCAGCAAATGAACGACATGTTGTAGGTTATACGCTTATTATACACGCTGGAAAAAGCAGACTCTGTAACATATTCGCCCAAACACATTCTGCAGGAACCATGTGCAGTGTTCCAAATCTAAATTTTTATATGTATGCTAGTCGTAAACTCGTTGGTATTTAACTGCAAACATTACCATGTTTCCTTGCAAAGATGCATACTTTCACGTGGAGCCATATGTGTGTTTCATGCTAAACTTTCATACATTTATGTCGGAGCGCGTGGTTCCTCCCAAATAAACGATTGACGACTGAATGCATAAAAGTAAAACAAAACAGAACAGTCATCATAAGAAACACTCAATTCATTTACACACGCATTCCAGAATATTTATAAATCACCGACTGAAAGGATAATGCAAAAATACTGTTATACACTTGCAGTAACACTAACAGCCTTATCCACGATCTCGAAAGAAAACCTAAGCGAACGAAAGGCAGTCACTCACTTTCGTTCTTATCCCTGGCTTTAAATGTTATTGTGAGGTTGTGTGTTTACAAAATCGGAATCCACTAACTATTTTCGCTGTCATCTATACGAACGACTATGTCAAAACGATTCACTTGTCTTTTGGTTGTCGCATAGCGCAACGAAAGCAATTTGAATAGAATTTAGTGGAAGAAACACAATGGACAGAAAATAATGTCATTATAATAACGTTTTTATTAAAATATATTTCCATTTCAGAATAAAATCACCAACTTTGCAGCACCTGCAGATACTGGTTGCGTACTCTTCTCTCTCGCTCCGCAATTAAATGGCGAACGTCTAATTTATGTTTTTGCTTTGAACAACAACCACACAAACACATGTAAAACCATACGAACGACAAGTCGAAAGATAGTGGATTGCATTTTGAAGCGAAAGTGAGTGACTGGCTTCGTTCGTTTAGATTTTGTACGGGGGGTGTAAGTGGGGTCCGACTTTGTACTGAATTGTGTATGTTCTCGTTCGCTTGTTAGTGAATACCAAATCAGCTGTTTGTCGCATAGAAAGCAAGCGAACGTTAACGTTCGGCATCGTGGATAAGGCTGTAAATTAAGCTGACCACAATCTCTCTCTGTCGCTCTATTACCATTGTGCTCTCGACGGAGCATATCGACAAAAATTATTAAGTAAACAGAGCACCAAATACAGCTGTATTTGTATCACAAACAAAACTGTATTTGGATCACAAACACATATATATATTACCACATATTAATAATTGTGTCTCAAATATGAAATATTGATTGTCATTCACAATGTGCTTGGACACAAGAATACCATATTTGCGACAAGTTCCACACACACGTTGTATCTGCATCCAAACAAGACAGATTTCTCAGCGTGTATGAATAACACAATTTTAAAATCCGTAGCACCCGAAAAAATACTCATGGTTACTTTCTTGTAGAATGAGCCACTGTGTGTCGACTCGAGCACATTAGTTTGATCGTCAAGTATTTACTGCAATAGTACAAGCTGAAAAATCTGTATTTTTTGTTGCCGGAATGCAAATATATAGTGTGTCTGCATCTTGTCGCAAATATAGTATACTTGTGTTAAAGACAGTGTATTTGCTACTCAATATAACATGTTGCAGACACTAGGATTAATAGGTTATAATATACGACTTTGTGACCAAAATATGGAATCATTTGTTTCTTCGAATTTCTGCTCGAAACGGCTGATTGTTGCAGAACGGATATATTCATAAAATGTTTGTTTCAATATTACGCATTATTCAACTGAGTATCGCTCTATGACAATTTTGCCAAAGGCAACGAACAATGCCATATTTGGGTCACTAACACATATTATTAAATATTAATCATTTTGTCTCCAGCATCTAATATTCAATGGCAAACACAATGTGTTTGGACACAAGTATACCATATTTGCCACAAGCGTTATATTTGCAACCAAACAAAAAACAGATAGATTTTTCAGAGTGTATATCGCCAAAAATTTATATCTTTCAACATCAACACGTATGTATCTCATTATACGCCCCGCCCGTATGAAAATATGTTGAGTAAGCACCACAAAAATGTGATTCTTTTATGCGACAACACATATTAATTTCATCAATGGTTACGCAGTATTCGACTGCTTCTACTTGTGATATCTTGGTGATTTATTGCTTCCTTGGACATATTTTTTTTGTTGGGTACGTAAACAAACAAAATTTGCACTTCTAGGTATTGAGAATTCACGTATCATTCACAAAGAGCAATTAGAATAATTCTAGGTCACTGCATGGCGCGCCATATATGATGGAGGTGTGATCCATCTTTATTTTTACGAGTAGGACGTAGGTAGCAGGGTTACTGTGGCTGGTGAATGAGTCAGAACTTACATTAACGAGTTTTTATTGTGGTTCCATTAGTATGGTACAACTGCAGACACAGCTCGTGCAACAAACGGCATTTTGAAGTAATATTTTCAACAAATAGAGCCGCACTTGGGTCACAAATACATATGTTATAATCTATTAATTATCGTGCACTAAACATGTTCAATACTAAATACAATGTGTTTGGACACATGTATATTATATTCGCGACAAGCCACAAAAACGTTACAGTTGCAACCAAAAAACAAAAAATGACAAAATTTTCAGCGTGTGCCAACATTGAAAAGGCAATTAAGAGCTTAATTTCGGCACAAAGAGTAGCAGATTGCGATGACTGCCTGCAGGGATAGTGGAGCGGGTCAGGAAGGCTGCGAGTACGTTAGAGTCTGATCTTCAATTCTATAGAACAAATGAGCGACGGAAATATAGAAAATACTGCTACTTTAGTGGCTAATGGTGGCATGACCGACAGACAATTGCTTTTCAATTCAATACATCAGCTGAGAGGCGTCAATATCGGAAGTACAGTCTCTTTAGGGGAATGGTGTCATGATCGACAATTGGGGAGATGGCGTGGATCTTTTACAACACATTCTGCTCTTCCAAGTGGTGAGAGTCGCAGTACTTCTTCGGTGGCCTACTCACGTCGTACGAAAATACGATAAGAGTTCAAAAACTTATCGCCTGCAGTTGTCGCCAGAACTATTGAGGAATCGGTTAAACGAGTTCAATGGACACCAACAATGGTGACGCCCAGTTGGTCGATTCAAGAATTAATGAAAAAACTTAAAAGGTCCAAATAAACATAAAAAACATACACTAAAAAAACGGCACCAGCAACATATTGCAGGAACCATGTATATATTTGCAAATACTGTTTCCATGAATTGAAGATCTGCTGCTTTTGTGATTCTTCGTTGTCTGTCACGTTCTTGTTTTCCGTTGTTTTCAAAAGGACAAAACGACGAAACCACGTTTGGGTCCCAACACCATATATTATAACATATTAATCATTGTGTCTCCAATATGAAATATTAAGTAGCAAACACAATGTGTTTGGACACAAGTCTACTATAGTTGCCCCACGCTATATTCACGTTATAAAAAACTGATTTTCAGGGTGCATGAAATTGTATCGTTTCATATAAATGTTATCACAACACACCATATCGAGTTTGTGTTCCTGTGCCTCTCAGTGAAAGCGTCTTTTGCGGCTATTTCTGTGGAATAGATTGAGTTCTTCAATAATTTGTCACGGATTATAGTGAAAAGCGGATGTGTAAAGATTCCACTTGACCTATACATGAGCATCATTCGATATTATGGGAGAAACTGAAAAATATTTTTGAAAATTTAAAACTAAATATTTTAAGTGAACGAGAGATAAATAACGAGAGAGATAGAGATGGTACAAATAAAGGTTTTGCAGATGTGGTCATTCAAAACCTTGCAGAATCATTTCAGTCAGCAGCCAAGAATCAATCAATTTCGAAAAAGTTATGAGAGGTTTCAGAGATGATTTTTGTGTGGTACATTATCTCTCATACCAGCCACTACTATTTATGAATAAGGCCGCAAATTTATTACAAAACACAAATTTTAAAATAGGATGCATTTAACGTCATTTATCCGTCAAAATTCAGTTACCATATAAATTAATCAAAATTTCCAACTCAAAACTTGTACAAAACTTTCCAACTCAGTACTTGCCATTTATGGCCGTCGATGGTGCAATGGCAGTTTGTGCGGCATGTACATGAGAACACAAGTCCAATCCCAGGTTTGACCACATTACATTGACGGCGGTCACCTCGACTACTTACAACGACACTATCGACTATTTATGGTGGAAATGTTGAAAACCCGTTTGTCTAAACCAGTGAGTGTGAATCTAGAAATCGTATAGCTCACTGCCTGTTAGAAGCTCTCCACAATCCCACAAAGGGATGAAATTGGAAAGGGTTTTTTACGTGTCATTTAAAACATCATTCTCTACTTCACATGATTAACTCACATATTAGTAAGGACCAATTCATTAATATTTGTTTGTCATTACGAGACAGAATATAGGAAAATCTGAACACAAATGAATGCCACATGTTAATCATCCACAAAATAGACACCGCCTCGGCAAGGAGCATGTTAAACATGTACCCAAATCCCACATGCGACACCATTTAAATGCATATTTGTTAATTTGGGCATCAATAGAAACAGGCAGAGCTACAGCAACAATATGGCTTAACAACACTTGAAACATAAAATTCAGCACCCGATTATTGATGACACCAACGCCACCAAGCAAAGTACTAAAAACAACATCACCACCACCGCGATCAAAAGAGGCCAAACACACAACATTATGCTGCTATCCAGATTTCAATTACCATCAAACGATCCCTGTTTATTTAAAGCAGCTGATGGTGATTGGAAGATAACAACAAACACTAAGGCAATACACACCCTGCATCCCATCATCCCAAACACCCCAGACCAAACAACCGTAAAAAAGAGACCCCATCCATTTCTTCTTATCATCCATAGTATTTAAGCATTAATCCTAAACTCATAGCAGACAGATCGAATTACAAGTGTCAGTCACTCGTAATCTTCATATGAGGTCGTTTGATTTAGGGAAAATTAAAATTTTTCCATTAGTGTTGGATGCCCTTTATCGCTGAGGCAATGAGCAAGTGTTTCCAAATCCATTTGAAATTCGATATTGTCAAAGTAAAACTGTAGAAATTTGAAAAAATATATGATATGGTATCAGCTCTTGTAGATACAAAACAATATGCAAGTAAGTTTTTAAAGAGATATTTCGTAAGATTTTTCGTTAAAGGTTACGCCTTCTACTATTTTGAAAATGACATGACATGTTCAATATGTTGTGTTATTTTTTATGAAAAGGAGTAGTGTTATGCTTTCCTTTTATCACAAGCTAGAAAGCAAAAGGGTGTTTATGCAATAAATGATGAAATGTTATCATTAAAACGGAATAATATTTCATCCCTTAAAGAGCCCCTTCATGATTAAAGAAACCTGAACAAAATACGGCACTATTCTTCTCTTAGGAACTACGGGAAAATATGCATAAAGCGGTCCGGTATCCTTTTTGTATATTTCGAAAATAACATTAAAGTACATTCTAAAAGTATATATATATCTTGGCGAATACATATCGCACATTTTACAAGACCGTCATATCTCAAAAAAACATAGTGTTTAGTAAAACAACGTTGAATGTTTCAAGTTGTTTAGGATTATATGCAACATGCTAGCTTTAAAATACTCTCAGTTCAAACTTAAAAACAATATTGATATGCCAACCAATTTATCTGATAGAAATAGGCAAGGAGAAGAATATTTTGATTTATTCAGTTCCAAAAAGATACGTTTTGAGTTACGTCGAACTTGCAGCAAATGAACGACATGTTGTAGGTTATACGCTTATTATACACGCTGGAAAAAGCAGACTCTGTAACATATTCGCCCAAACACATTCTGCAGGAACCATGTGCAGTGTTCCAAATCTAAATTTTTATATGTATGCTAGTCGTAAACTCGTTGGTATTTAACTGCAAACATTACCATGTTTCCTTGCAAAGATGCATACTTTCACGTGGAGCCATATGTGTGTTTCATGCTAAACTTTCATACATTTATGTCGGAGCGCGTGGTTCCTCCCAAATAAACGATTGACGACTGAATGCATAAAAGTAAAACAAAACAGAACAGTCATCATAAGAAACACTCAATTCATTTACACACGCATTCCAGAATATTTATAAATCACCGACTGAAAGGATAATGCAAAAATACTGTTATACACTTGCAGTAACACTAACAGCCTTATCCACGATCTCGAAAGAAAACCTAAGCGAACGAAAGGCAGTCACTCACTTTCGTTCTTATCCCTGGCTTTAAATGTTATTGTGAGGTTGTGTGTTTACAAAATCGGAATCCACTAACTATTTTCGCTGTCATCTATACGAACGACTATGTCAAAACGATTCACTTGTCTTTTGGTTGTCGCATAGCGCAACGAAAGCAATTTGAATAGAATTTAGTGGAAGAAACACAATGGACAGAAAATAATGTCATTATAATAACGTTTTTATTAAAATATATTTCCATTTCAGAATAAAATCACCAACTTTGCAGCACCTGCAGATACTGGTTGCGTACTCTTCTCTCTCGCTCCGCAATTAAATGGCGAACGTCTAATTTATGTTTTTGCTTTGAACAACAACCACACAAACACATGTAAAACCATACGAACGACAAGTCGAAAGATAGTGGATTGCATTTTGAAGCGAAAGTGAGTGACTGGCTTCGTTCGTTTAGATTTTGTACGGGGGGTGTAAGTGGGGTCCGACTTTGTACTGAATTGTGTATGTTCTCGTTCGCTTGTTAGTGAATACCAAATCAGCTGTTTGTCGCATAGAAAGCAAGCGAACGTTAACGTTCGGCATCGTGGATAAGGCTGTAAATTAAGCTGACCACAATCTCTCTCTGTCGCTCTATTACCATTGTGCTCTCGACGGAGCATATCGACAAAAATTATTAAGTAAACAGAGCACCAAATACAGCTGTATTTGTATCACAAACAAAACTGTATTTGGATCACAAACACATATATATATTACCACATATTAATAATTGTGTCTCAAATATGAAATATTGATTGTCATTCACAATGTGCTTGGACACAAGAATACCATATTTGCGACAAGTTCCACACACACGTTGTATCTGCATCCAAACAAGACAGATTTCTCAGCGTGTATGAATAACACAATTTTAAAATCCGTAGCACCCGAAAAAATACTCATGGTTACTTTCTTGTAGAATGAGCCACTGTGTGTCGACTCGAGCACATTAGTTTGATCGTCAAGTATTTACTGCAATAGTACAAGCTGAAAAATCTGTATTTTTTGTTGCCGGAATGCAAATATATAGTGTGTCTGCATCTTGTCGCAAATATAGTATACTTGTGTTAAAGACAGTGTATTTGCTACTCAATATAACATGTTGCAGACACTAGGATTAATAGGTTATAATATACGACTTTGTGACCAAAATATGGAATCATTTGTTTCTTCGAATTTCTGCTCGAAACGGCTGATTGTTGCAGAACGGATATATTCATAAAATGTTTGTTTCAATATTACGCATTATTCAACTGAGTATCGCTCTATGACAATTTTGCCAAAGGCAACGAACAATGCCATATTTGGGTCACTAACACATATTATTAAATATTAATCATTTTGTCTCCAGCATCTAATATTCAATGGCAAACACAATGTGTTTGGACACAAGTATACCATATTTGCCACAAGCGTTATATTTGCAACCAAACAAAAAACAGATAGATTTTTCAGAGTGTATATCGCCATATATTTGTCGGCAATATGAATTTGGGTTCCCTGCTGGACATTAAATCTGGGTGTGGTGCTGATATTGATGGTGACCGTCAACATTCAGTAGTGGAAACATTCAGTCCCTGTGCAGCGGCTGTCAACGATATTAGAGACAAAGAAATCAAAATACAATACATACCGTCAGTGGGACTAGTCTATGCCAATGGTGTATGGTCAAACTCTATGGGCTAATTTGGTACAGAATGTTCGGGCGCTGAATAAAACTGCCGACGGAGTCCTTGCTGGGACAGTTACGAATCCTGTATCGAAATTCGGAAGCCTGCACAATATGCGAATTCAATTCCGGACGTCAATATTGAAAAAAGCAATTAGGAGAATAATATCGGCACGAATAGTGGGTACATGCTACGGTCGATTGCGATGGCCGGCTGGACGATATAGTGCAACGTGTTAAGAAGGCTGCGAGTGCGGGCATCCTTTGTAGAGTATACTCTACAATTCAATAGATCAAATGAGCGGCGTCAATTTCGAAAGTACTGCCTATTTAGCAGTAGCATGCCTATAGTAGCAGTGGCATGATTGAAATTGAGGAATTAGTGTGTTTTGTTTCAAGGTGATGAGAGTTAGAGTGCTTCTTGAGCTGCCTATTCACGTCGTAGCCCAACAACTCAGGTCGGCACTGGGGAAAATTAAGAACCTAGTCCTGATAACATGCCAGCAGAGCTGTTGGAATATTGTGATTCAACATTAGCCGCTGTCATTTCGTCAATCATTGCAAGTGCTTAGATAAACTTCCAAATCTCTACGGAGTAGAAGGAGGGTGTGGATACCAGTATCCCCGAATTGAGTGACCTTACACTGTGCGGGAATAGGAGGAGTATTACCTTGCTCAGTACTATAACCAAGATGTCGGCCTAGTTTTTCCGGGTAGAGTAACACTCACTCTGTACCTGCTTTTCCTAGATTTTGGACATGCTTTCGATAGTATTCACCGAAACTCCCTTTTAAATCATAAGCCGAACTTTGGACAAGAGAATAAGTTCGTTCGAATAATTTCATCTAAGATAAATTATCTTAAATAGTAAATGAAAAGTTTCATACATCCGACGTTTTGGACATTGCTGTAAGGAAAACGTACGTTGTGGTGATGAATTTATAATTCAGCTAATTTTTAGGAAAATTTCTCCTAATTCGGTATTGGTGTAAAATTCAAGGTGTCAATTAGTGAGCCTCTACCCTACATGTTCAAAATGTTATTGATTACGTTACTCAGACAGTTACTGTCAATTTTGGGGATCTCACATGCACTTACTGCTCTGAGCCTGGATCAGGACAATGGTATTTGAATCCTGGTTATTATGGGCTGCCTAACTGGTGTCTTTGCTATTAGTCTAGAAACAAACACTGTTTCTAAATCGGTACAAATTTCATCTGTCTCAGAAATATTCATATTTGTGGGATCGACGAAAGACTCCGTAGATTTCTTAGGAACTTCCTTCGATAGCTCGTAGTAGGTTGGGATTGGTATGTTGTCGTTTACAAAAATTACAAATATCTCTAGAAGGTATCGCAAAAAGGTTCCTAAAATCATACATCCCCGATTTTGAATGGAAATGCTAGAAGAGATTTGTAATGTATAACTACACTTCTGTGCCAACCGTCTCATTTTTAAATTAGTCAGAAACAACAGCCGATGATTAATATTGACTTACAACCGCCCTTCTTTGGGAAATTTCTGTCACTCCATTATATTTCAACTTTCCTCCTTAAACACATATAATCTCTCAACACTTAAAATCATCCATGTACAAATACCACATATGTAAGTGTAAATGAATCCAATACACAATCATTTCGTATGCCCTCGAGATCGTTTCGAAAGACACTACACATGTAAAATGATATCACTTATATCGCACTTTGCCGCTTCAAAGGATATTAACAGAACGGTTAGATGTCCTGTTCAACTGATTACCATTTATTCGTATCAGTTTGTTCTCTTTTTCATCCTTTCTGTTTCATATGGACAATTTGTTAAACGTAATTGTAATTTGAATATTGTATTGGTTCTAATGCCGGGTATATGATTGATCTGCATTAGTTTAATGTGTACAGCAAATAATTCTCAGAAGGATTGAAGTAAAACAAGTAATTGGAAACAAATTGAGGAAAATAAATATGAAATTTATATAAATACGCTGAAAAATCAATCTTTTTCTATTGTTTCAGTGCGAGGTATTTGTAGCTTGTGGCAAATATAGTATACTTGTGTCCAACCACATTGTGTTCGGCTATTCAATATTACATGTTGGAGACACAATGGTAAATATGTTCTAAAATATGTTTTTGTGACCCAAATGTGGGCGTTGTTCATTGAAAACTGCTGAATATACGTAATAGACAACAAAGGAACAGAAAAGCAATGATGAAAATATGATTGCAAGTAAGCATATGTATGTTCCAAACATACACGTGGTTCGTGCATAATTTTACAGGGGCCGTTTTTCGTCAGCGTGTACAAGAGCAAAAATTTAAAAGGAATTTTCTAAACTTTCTCTGATGCTGATGATTAAGGCATCATAGGGTGAAACTGCGATAACCTCCCGATTGGATGAAAGGGCGAACGTCGTCGACGATCACCTCGCTTAGTGTGGTGGCGACACTATCGAGTAATTTTTCATAAATAACCTTCTCCAAATACCGCTCGCAACCGGTGAAAAACTGTAGGTCCCACTCAGTGAGTGTAAAACATGAAAACGGACAGCTCGCTGGTTGTGAGAATGGAATGTACAAGTTTTTTTAGATGATCATCTTAGTAAACTCTAATTATTGTAATAAATATTTAATTACTGTACTACCTTGTGTTCGAAAATATTAAAGGACCGTAACATTTATAGGCGAATACTAACTTGCTATAGATTTCCTTCAAAAAAGTATCCCGTACCATATGGCATCTTAAGTGTTCTATGAAAATGGTCAGTTCCTAGTGTTCTATAAAAACTAATTAGTACTTCTTCACCAACAATTTTGATAACAATCATCTCTAGTAATTATCAAGCAATCATGATTTAATTTTATTAGAGCAACAAGCGACCACCTCCTTCTAATTTTGGTCAAAACACTTTAACGAGAAACCTAAACAACAATTAATTGACTAAGCAAATTTCGAATCTTTGTAGAGCAAAAATTTATACAAAACTCTAATTAAATTCACCTTGGAACAATTAAAAATAAATTCTTGAGTAAAATCCTTGTCTTCCTTGCCCTGTAGCAGGGCGGTTCAGTTACCACCTCCTTTGGCAAACCCAGAACTCTAAACATTCTAATAGTGTTAACAATTTACACCATGACTTTCATTAATTATTCCGTGGAATATGGAACAAGGTTGATATTTCCTCTCAGCAATGAATAACATTAATTTCATTTGAATTTTTCTTGCAGACTACAATGTTTTTGAAACGCCTTCAAAAAACTGTAAGGAAAAAACTAAAAATATTGAATAAACATAAATCCTTCCCAAAATGTAATTGTATTGAAATGGAATCTGAAAATACGAAACTATTGTTAAGGATTCGGATCTTGCGTTGTCTTTGGATGTAGGGATGCACACGTGTTTTCAAACACCAAAAGCCGCCTATGAAAATTCTCAATTCCTCAAATTGTGTACATAAAAGTTACCCCCTGACGTTTTACTGGATGTGAGTAAGCAGAAATCTTTTTTTTTCTCTTTCTTGCTCTCGGATTCTTTTCCTTTAAATGTCCTTTCATTTGCTGATCATGATAAAGATCTTTATGTGTGTACCGAAATCTTCTTTTGTGTATTTAGTTTTTTGGTCTCTATGGTTTACCAAACAAATGGTTACCCAAACTAAAGATTTCCAAGCAAAAGCAGAAGATTAACTCGATGTTTGAACAAATTTTAAGGGATGAATCTTGTTACATCTTTCACAATGTTAACGATCTGAAATTTTTGTATTTGTTTTATTGTTCGGCAAACAAAAAATGGAAATAGTAAATGTTTAACAATCTTTAGAAAATTTGGTTTAATTAATTTCTTGTTATCACGTGTGTAATTTATAACACCACAAATAGAAATCCTTATGTAAATTCATTAACACATAAAACTACATCCCTATAAATATCCTTGATACAAAAATCCTTTGTGTAGTCTTTGTAAACATGGCTTGACCTATTGAATTGAACGAGTTATTTATGTGATTTCCTAAAACATAAACTATTTAATTTAGGGTAAATATATTCAATTATATTATGTTACCAACAAAAGATTTAAGAAACGAGCACGTTAAGTGGTTAGTGTCTACTAAACATCTGCATGAATGCAAAAAAAAAATACCCATGAGACACTCACAAAAAGTACTGGCACATATTCATTTGCTTCACTTTCATTGAGCCGCTACGAGTTAGTGCCAAAACGACTTGAATTGCTTAAGGTATGAAAGCATCGAACTCGTTGAACTCGTAGCATTCATACAACCCGTGATTCATACTCGCTACCACTCGGTAAGCATTGAATATGTTTGCTTGGCTATGAATGTATGTTGTACGTGTACGAAGTGGAGCAGAATTTTGCTTCATTCGTTATTTACAATGGGCGTCAAGGAGACTTTCGAATTATACAATATTATTGTAGTATTTTGAATCACCCCAGTTAATCGAAGAAATTTTATAAAGGAAAAACATAATTTTTTCATATTCAAAATTTTTAATTATTTCTTTATAATTTTCTTCTAACAGAAATGCCTCTATAAATCTAAAAAGTATATACCATAAAACCGAATAAATATTCAATTCATAAATAAGTTAATTAAAAGTAAACAAATAAAAACGAAAACAGTTTAAATATTAATTCATATTTAAATGCAAAAACATTATCTCTCTTACCGAAAAAGTGTTGGAACTTTCATTCGATGGATGAATTCATTCGTACAAGCCGCATTCATGAATATTTCTTGTTTTCATGAATCCAGTCACTACAGTTGTTTTGTACCTAGTAGTACTCTTTGCGACTCACTCATTGGTCTCATTGCTAGTTGCCCTTGCCTTTAGTTCTCTCTGTTATTGCATATTGGAGTTCGAGTTTGACCTTTTATGGGACGAATGAATACAATCGTCGCCATACGTAGAATAACGAAGTACAACAAAACTTCAGTGGGTGCATTCATTCACATTCATTCAAAGGTATTATTGCGCACTGAGGAAGATTGCTGATGTCCATCCACTGTACAAATGAATTCATGCAGATATTTAGTGTTCCTTATATGAAATCTAACGGAGTCCATTTAAGTTGTTCATGTTTTCTCCGGTTAGTGAAAAAAATGTAAATGCCGCGGGTGGGATTTCCATTTAAGTTTGTCATCTTGAACAGAGTTTGTTCGGGCTGTGCGGACTTTTTTGTTCTAATTATTCATAAAAGATTTAAAAGATCCAGGTATTCAATATCTTATACTCCCGACTGTAGAGATTGATTTTAACAATTAGTTGCATTTAAACTAACATTTACGCCAATATCGAACATCAAGTCCTGGATTAAAACATCAAAAAATGAGTAGGGAATTCCTTAGGCTATATTCCACACAGCCTGGAAATCTTAATACATAGTTTCAACACTCAGATAAGTCATTGTTTGGAAAGAGGTTGTTGCCAACCTTTTTTTCGGCAGTTGCCACCGAAGTGCGATTGTCACAAACGAATTGAGGTTGACACGAATTTGGTCCACACAACTGAAATCCGGGTGAAGTAACCTCGTTTCATAATTGATTCGGTTGTAACAACTTCAAACAATTTATTTATAATTGCGGTTGCATCAAGCGAATTTGGAGTAAATTTGGATGCAATGACCGATATTAGTACCAAATTCGGTTGCACCAACTGAATGTGGCCCCAGTTTAAGTGCAACAACCGAATTATCCATGAATTCTGTTGGTACAACCGAATTCGTTTTCGATTCGGTTACCACGGCATAATTCTATATATTCCAAACGTGACGTTTAAAATAATAGAACAAACTATTATATTAAAACAGTTAAAGAGTGTACCATTTTTGCACCCTTTGTTCGTTTGCGATGTACTGCCATAGTTTATATATAGAACGATACAGCGACAAACATAACACGTCAGAATTGGTGCGGTGACCCTGACTGGCGGGACTTTAAAACGGTCGGAAGTGGCATGTAAAATAAATTTCATTCCCTAAAGATTACCCCATATAAATTATTTTCTCGCTTTGCAGTTATTTATGAGAGTACAGGGAAATAAATCAACACCAAATTAATAGAGAGAAACTTCAAAATCTAGTTGTGATACAATATAACTTCGGTTGTAACAACCTCTAATTCTGTTGTGGTGACTTCTATTTCGGCTGTGACAACCTCTAATTCGGTTGTGATAACCTCGAATGCTGTTATGGACAACCTATAACTTGGCTGTGATAACCTTTAATTCGGTTGGGACAACCTATGATTCGACGGCGATGACGTCTTATATGGGTATGACAACTCTAGTATGGTTGTGATAACCTCTGAATTCGGGTACGGCAAATTCGGCTGCCTCAACCGAAATTTTCTGTGAGTGAAGACAGCATTTTCCTTAGTAAGGGTAGAAATATCTTATATGTGCAGATCTTAGACTTGATTTGTAAAATATTAATAGATCTTAATCTGGAAAAATATAATTTATATCGGCGAACTTTGAACAAAATTACCGGTTTCTACATAATCGGTAGTTTTGTCAATGGGGAAAAAATACGTCCTCATGACTTTACAACCAATTTATACGCGGAATTGGAATTGCATTGTAGCCGAAGTTACAAGAAGGAGATCTTATGATTCATTTTATTGTTTTGTCAAAACAACCCATCTGAAAATAATTGTATTGTCTAATTCAACAGATATAGTGGAAATCTTCGCTGTGCACCCAAGTGCCCACAAATTTAAACTCAATAAATTCATATTAAAATTAATTGCCTCCCCACAAGGAAAACGATCACTCCTCCAAATTGCCCACAAAACAACACACACACAAAAATACTTCGACTGTGGTGAATCCTAAACATATGTGACACAAACAGTGACAGTGAAACTATTTAAACCATTAAGTAAAATTCGAAAATGTAATTCAATCTTAGAAAAATATCATACATCAACATATGGAATTGGTGTACACCTCATTTATCAATGTAACTCTTCTAGTTGATCCATAAGTGGAAATGTTACAAGAAAGGAAACCCACCCACATTTAACATTTCCTATGTGGATGTATAATACGGATTAGATGTGTATGAACATGTTCAACAGTAGATGTCCATGATATCCTTACTTTAGGAGTGAATCCATGTTGGACATATCCAATTACTGTGGAAAAAGGCAACTGAATCACATGAAGTTTTTATTTGGTTAAATGTATTTTGAAATACAAATGCATGTTAGGAAAATCAGTTCCTGGGGCAAAACAAGAGGCGAATTGTTGTATTTGTGGACGTTAGAAGTTAGTGAAGGATTGATATGGTAAATAGTGTGAATTTTTTGTAATGAATTTTTTGTTTTTTTTTTCTGTTTTACTGTTCTGTTACTTAAAAAGTGAACCCCTCAATAAAGGGTGGCGTTTCTCGATTTCACCACAAAACTCCACAAATTCGAACGCATTTAATTCATATTAAAAAATTGTTTACTCACAGGGAACCTACCACTCCTTCAATTTCCCTTAGAACCACAAGAAAGCAGCAGGCTATGGGAATTCTGAAACACATGTTTCATAAAGTGACAACGAAACATTTAAAACGCTTGTTAAACATTCAATATGCTTAGCTTAATTGAACATATGGAAATGGTGTACATTGCATATTTCAATGTACCACTTATCAAGCGTAGACATTCAAGTAGTGCTACAAGTACACAATTTTGAAGCAGCAAACCCACCCACTGTTAACATTCCCTTCATGGATGAATAAAACCCGATTAGAGGAGTATTGCCTGCTAAACAGTGGTGCTTATGTTGCCCTACTTCATGGAACCAGTCCATGATCCAGAGACTACAGAAGCATATGAGTACACGAGCTTCTTGTAAAGCAAAATATTTGAAATATATTTTGAAAATATATTTGAATATAAAGTATTTTGAAATGTGCTGGAATAATCAGCTCCTGGGAAAACACTAAATTTTAATTGCTATCGTTGTGGGCGTAAGGTGTCATCTGAAGATTGATATGTTTGATTTAGGGTGTTGAGTAAAATGGAGGAGAGATTCCAAAAATTAAGAAGCGTTAAAATAACACATGGATGATATTTTCACTTTTTCAATGTCACAGAAGTTAGGGGTCTCTGTTAAAATATGCCATAGTACATGTATCATACATACATGTACTATGTTCTGAAAAAGATTAGTAAAGACTATTGAAAATCATATTCTGTAGCAAATTATAGGAGTGCCCAGGCAAACTACATTTCCATATGCACTCCTGTATGAAAAGACATAGAGAGTGCTATGAAGACAAACCTTAAAAAATATGTATTTCTAATATTATGTGGTATTCACTTTGGGTACACAAATCTTCCACATCCTCTTTAGCCATTACTAATATGCATCCACTTAATTGTCACAAATTTGAACTCAATTAATTCATATTAAAATTAATTGCCTTCTCATAAAGAGGAAACCGGCCCCTCCTTCATTCATTCCAGGCAACCCTAGACTGTCATTACTCGGGAATCTTCGAACATGTTGGATAAAGAAAACAATATCGAATCGCTTGTTACTATTGCAAGAACATATGAAATACATGTCAAGAACATCTATCAATGTGACACTTGACACTTACGATGGAACAGAGTTTACAATATGAAAGAACTCGAACATCAGACACCCACAATTACCACTTGTTTATGGATGAATTGAAACTGATTACAAATGTGTAGATATTGGGATTTTGAATCTTTCTTTAGAGGCATGAAAATTTTGTGTGGAAAGATACAATTACTGTTGAAACCATATAATATAGAACATGACTTATTCGAGTCGTTTAAAATGTGTAGAGGAAAGATGTCAACGACGTTTTATTATTGTGGGCGTAAAGTCTCATTAAATAATAATACGAGCAGGAGAGAAAAAAACGTTTTAAGAAATACTAAAACTGCAGATGTCTTTGGCGACCCTTTGATGTATCAAAAACATATCAGTACTCTATATAAGAAGTATTCCAAAATATCACCGCGAAACTGTATCTTCTGTCCAAAGTTTAGGGAAAAGAAAAATGTCAACGACGTTTTATTATTGTGGGAGTAAAGTCTCATTAAAAGATAAAAGGAGCAGGAGAGATAAAGCGGTTTAAGAAGTATTAAAACTGCAGATGTCTTTGAAGACCCTATGATGTATGAAAAACATATCATTACTGTATAGAAGGAGTATTCTGGAAATTTATAATACATCATCTCGAAACTGTACCTTCGGCCCAAAGTGTTCAAGGATATTTTTGATTCATCCTGATTTTTCTGTGATAATTATCCATGATAAGAGAAGAATAAGTTATTGGCAAATGATTGCTTTATGATCCTCGTATCAAATACATGGTTAACTAAAGGGTGTTTTTTGTTCAGATAGAACTTACGAAACAGTTATCTTCAAACAATCGGTAATACTGCGCTCACTTTTTAACATTTATGATCATTATGCACAGGCAAATCATCGTAAATTGATTCAGTCTTGAACAACGTTACAAAACTATCCAAATTTACTTTGAAAATCAGTCATCAATTCGCGTAACTTATAGACGACTTCGTGATTATTATGGCGCACATACTCGTCCTTTTGAGGAAGCCGTCCGTCAAACTGTGGATAGATTTCATACCACATACTCTCTAAATGGTGTAAAAACACCAGCACGTTGAATGAATGTCCCCAAGAAAATATTGCCGCTGTAAACGAAAGTGTGGAAGAAGATCCAAGTTTATCGACTCGTCATCGATAGCAGAAATTAGGACACTATCCGTCCACTACGTGGACAATTTTGCACAAATATCTTGGCCTACACCCGTATAATTTCCAGCTGGTGCAGGAATTAAAGCCAAGAGGCGTCGTTCTTTCGCTGATTGGGCCCTACATAGTGGGAAGTTGACACGATGTTTTAGCGCAAAATTCTGTTCAGCGATGAGGCTCGATTTTGGCTTAAAGGGTTTGTTAATAAACAAAATTTCCGCACGTGTAGGAAACCAATCCACGACAAACTCCCTTACATCCAGAAATATGGACCGTCATCGAACCTTATTTCTTCAATAATGAAACCGGAGCTCGCGTTACGGTCAATGGAAATCGTTACCGCACCATGATCAATTATTTTTTGTTTTAAAATTTGGATAACTTTGACCCGGGCGAGATGTGGTTTCAACAGGATGGCGCTAAGTGCCAGACACTGACCCCAAACATCGAATTATTGAATTTGGTGATAAGTTGATTTCGAGAAATGGACCTGTCAGTTGTCCTCCATGTTCGTGCGATTTGAAACCACTCGATTTTTTTCTCTGGGGCTACGTGAAGTCACTCGTTTATGCTGATAAACCAGCAAGAATTGACGCCTTGGAGGCCACAATTGTTCGTATTATTCGTGACATACAGCCAGCAGTTCTCGAAAGAGTGATCCAAAACTTAACGTCCAGAATGCGCTTCGTCATGTAGAGCCGCGGTGGCATATGCTCGAAATCATTTTCAAATGTTAATGACATGTATTGATCTATCGAATAAAAATAGTTTTTGATTGCAATTTTATTTTTCGTGTCATTTTTTACAATTTCAGATTCTATCAAGCTTTATAAACACTCTTTATTTATGAAACATTATAAATTAATCATATGTACCTAGTTTTCCCTAAGTTTCATGAATATTATGAAAAACTTTATAAATTTACGAAGAGGATTCATAAAAAATTTCGTAAAATATTCTTCATTAGCTGAATGGAAAATGTTTTTCCCATTATTTTGTGTTTAGGCGGCAGTACCATTTTCCCAGTAATTGCATACTACAGAATTCTCGTTGTATTCAGAGATTTTTTAATACCATTATTCAGAACAATGGTGCAATGGTTAGTGTGCGCGGCTCTTGTACATGAGATCCTGGGTTCAAACCCTGCTCTGACCACCTTCAAATTTCTTTCGGCGTCGGTCAGCTCGCATAGTGACGGCGACACTATCGAGTATATAGCCATGAAAAAGCTTCTCAAAATACCGTTCGGAATCGGTTGAAAACTGTAGGTCCTAATCAGTGACTGAAAACTGGAAAGCGCACAGCTCAGTGATTGTGAGAAGTTATCCCCGTTCCCTTTATGGGATGTAATGGGAAACCATTTATTTATTTTTTATTTATTCAGAACAATCGCTCATGAGAATATTTGAGACTTTACAGGTACACAAATTTTTGGTTAAAATTTTAAGCTCCTCTTTGTAAAAGATATAACCTCATTTTCCGAATATGTTAGTTACTTCAATTTCGACATACTTGGAAAGATGCCCATGACTTCAGCTGATATTTATTACATTTCGGCTTATATTGGGTGGTCCTTTAGCCGATGTCCTACACGTTTATAAATCAATTACTTGTACTCTTGCCAATTCGAAATACTTTTAGCTCTTGCTCTATCTTTCACTTAGCACTGACATTCATTTGCTACTAAGCAACTCCTCAATGCCACTGTCCCTGGTGTTTACACGACCACCTTGGACATGTTTGCCTACATTTCAACCAAAATCTGCAATGGAAACCTAATTGATTAGTACCGAGGAAACAAGAAACAAGACAAACAATTGTCATCAATATATTTGCAAAACCGAACCACCCTCAATTGGCCATTAAACAAAATAAAAATGTCAACCTGAATAGCAAAATCTTTTGGCTTGGCTGAAAATTAAACCATAAAAATCCAAATTAAGTCCTGAGCAGATTTTCCTTGAAAATCTTTTAACACTCGTTCTTTCGCAAACAACTAATCAAAAAATCCGATTCATTGCAAACAAAAAAAGAATCAAATGTGACAAAGTAGATTTTCAACAGAAAAAAAAACTATCACATCATTGTCATACAACGAGAAATCTGTGTGACATTTCTCTAATCAGGACAATGTGTAAGGACATTTCTTAGGCCATGTTAGTTCCATATAACTCTGGTTATTAATAGTTAAACATTAAGGATTTGTAAAGGCTTATTGTCTCCCGAATTGAATAGAAAATATTTAGCCAAAAACATTTGTAAACATGTTCCAACAATATTTACAATTGTTTTGCATTTGAGCCCCAACACAATGGCATTTGCCTTAAGGCTAACGCACACAAAAAAAAAAGAGAAACCTTGCCTAGATCCTATCAATGCGGGGGTTTCTTTTCCACTTTTGTTCCAAGGGATAATAAAATTTCGATGAACATAATAAAAAAGAGACGTCACACAGTCTCTCACATTGTCATTGGCCACCGATGACCAGCTTATTAAGGCCAACATTTGTCTGAGCCCTACGTACGTACGCCGCATATTGGAACATGGCCGTTGAAGTTGGTAGTAAATTGGTAGTACACGATGAAACATTGTCGTTGTCGTTTTCATGCGAATTGTTTTGTTGTATTTTTAAGGACAATCAGCTGGAAAATGGAAATGTTGATTTGATTCTAAGATTTAAAGTAAATGTAGGGCTAATAGTAATCGTTAGTCGATAACGAAGTGTTTACAGTGGGCAATGTTGTACCAAAATGTGGAGGTGATTAGGAAAAAATAACAACAGAGTTGAATAAGCGCATTATATAATTTATAATTACACACTCTGAAAAAATCCGGCCCAGCAACATATTGCACGAACCATGCCTAGCAAGCATTGGTTTTACGAATTAAAGAACTGCTGCTTTTTTGTTTCTTTGTTGTCTGCCACGTTGTTGTTTTCAGCAGTTTTCAAACAAAATCACATTTGGGTCACAAGTATTTATATATTGTAACATATTAATCATCGTATCTCCAATATGTAATACTGAACAGCAAACACAATGTGTTTGGACACAAGTATACTATATTTGCGACAAGCTACAAACACATTATAATTGCATCCAAATAACAAAAAAATACCGATTTTCAGCGTGCAGTTGCTTTATATGACTAAATTCATTGCGACCATCGATGGTGCAATGGATAGTGGGCGCGTCTTTGTATATGAGATCGTGGGTTCGATCCTTGCTCCGACCACATTCAATTTCCTTTGACGGCGGTCACCTCACTTAGTGACGGCGACACTATCGACTACTTAGCCATTCGGAACCGGTTTTAAATTGTAGGTCAGTGAGCATAAAAATAGAAAGCGCACAGCTCACTGGTTGTGACAAGCTTTCCCGAATCCTACATGGAATATAATGGGAAACCAAAAAAATAAATTTTAATATGTATAAATTAAGCTATCAAATAGAGTATATCGTATTATTTTAATTCTTTATTATTCGAACTTACTAGCTTACAACAACTTTTTTATATTTCTCTCTAAAAGCTGCTTCATCAAATGTCGTTGGATCAAAATAATCTGGATAAAAGTCATCTGTTGGTGTTGGGATGCCATATTCATACTTCGGCTGCCAAGCTGACGTTGAAGGAGCCGCACACAAAATGGTGATAGCGAAAATTACTGGGACTTCAAGAAAAAGAGTAATAATTCGATTTTATTTATGTTAAAAATAATAATTACAATTAAACATTAAGAAATTCAAAGTTTCTCTCTTTAGGTAAATTGTAATCTTGGAGCAAATGTTAACGAAATCGCTTCAAACTTGAGACTGTGACAAATTATATACAAAGGCTTAAAAAGAGTTGTATTATTCAATATATAAATCCTGACCACATAGTATATATTAATTCTTATTTGCAGCTTAATTCAATTTATTTATATATACTAATATAAATTAGTTCACGTTGTTCGTGAACTGAAATAACGTTTGTTGTATCATGAATTCTTCAAAGAAAACAAGCAAAAGAAACAAAGAAAAAAGAAAGAAGAAAAATAAACATTTTTGTTTCGGTGTGTTCGAATGATTACATGTAGTATAACCAACGAAAAACTTAGAACTTACTTAGATATTCAGACAACTAGAGTCCCGAAAATGCTATGGCACATTATTTTACATCTTAAATCAAGAAAGTTTGAAAAAAGTAAATTGCGTTAACCGAAAAACAGTTTACGTAAACGATTTTTAATTTATCACAAATGAAATGATACGTTTGATTCATAAGTATTCATTTGCCGCAATTGTATTTCCCAAACAAAATTAATTTAACTGAGATTTTGTTTGAGTGTAAATAAATTTTTGATTGCGTGTTGATGCTGCTTTCAGTGAAGATTTTTCCACTATAATTTCCAATTAGATGTTGAAGGGATCGCATTATAGAAAGCCACAACTTTTGTTGTTATTGTTGTAGTAAATTCTTCAAAAGTCCTTTGCTATATCTATGAACCAATTATTACTCTATATTTCACATGATTATATAGATGATTTAATATGATTGGCAACACTTCGTGGCGAAACAACAGTAAGCAATTTAGATCCAACACCCTCAGGATACATTACGTAGTCTGCACCACTGAATGGAAATGGATTAGGGAACACTGATAGAGATTGTATCCAGCACGAACTGTCTATGAAAAAATGAGACAGTTCCGGGTCTACGAAGAACACTCAGCAGGCCGACTCGCAGGCTAAAATGTGGAAACAAAAAATCATAGGACGAAGCCCCAAAAATTTCACCCTCATTTCTGAACCTAAACGAACCAAAATACAAAGATATTGCTAAAATGTTTCCATTCAAAATTTTGGTACACTCACAGAAAATCTCGGTTCAGGCAACCGAATTAGCCGTAACTGAATTTAGAGTTTGTCTCAAACAAATTAGAGGTTGTCACAACCAAATTATAGATTGTCACAGCCGAATGAGAGGTTGTCAGAGTTGAATTTGGGGTTGCCACAGCCGATTTAAGGCTGTCACAACCAAATTATAGGTTGTCACAGCCGAACGAGAGGTTGCCATAAACAAATCATAGGTTGTCACAGCCGAGTTAGAGGCTGTCACAACCGAATTAGAGGTTATCATTGCAGAATTTAGATAGAGTCACCACTGAATTTTGAAAATGTTGTTTGTGACCATCGTTGGTACAATAGTTGTGTACGCGGCTCTTCTACATGAGAACGTGGGTTCGATCCCTGACTTGACCACCTTATATTTCTTACGACGGCGATCACCTCGCTTAGTGACGGTGACACTATCGAGTATTTGGCCATGAAAAACCTTTCCAAAATATCATTCGGAACTAGTTTAAAACTGTAGGTCCCAATCAGTGAGTATAAAACTAGAAAGTGCTCAGCTCATTTGTTGTGAAAAGCTCCCCTCAATCGCTTCATGGGATGTAATAAACCATTTTTTCACAACTGTCTTACAGGTTGTGACAGCTGAAATAGGGGTTGTCACAACCGAAATAGTGGTTGTCACAACCAAATTAGAGATTTTCACAACCGAATTTTGTGGCTGCTACAACTGAATTTTCGAACTTTTCCATAAATTTAGTGATGATTTATTTTCCTGCGTTTTCGTATATAATGCACTTTATATGGGTTAATCTTTACGGAAACCAATTAATTTTCCATGCAACTTCCGACCGTTTTTTGCTGTTTAGTTGCCTAAAACTAAGGTTGTGCGGAACTATATTTTTCTTTGCATGCAACCACGATATTGGAGTCATTATCTGTTTTCAAATTAAGCCGAAATGAAGCCGAATGACTCAAGAATCTCTGTCCTGTTAGAAAATTATATTAAATTTCCAACATAAGAAGACACAAAATAAAATTAAATACCACATAATTGTATTTTTTATTAACAAACATTCGTTTTTTAATTAGAAGGATTTTGTTTAACAGTTGATGCTGTCGATTTCGGAATTGGGACTAATCGATTTGGATGTACTGCTTCTGTCATTGATGGGGCTCCTATTTCGAGCTCGGGCGGCCACAGTTGGGTTTCTTTAGACATTACTAAGATAAAGTGGATCATCGCGAATAGGAGAAAGTTGAACACTGAAATTTCTTATAAAATATTAAATAACAGATTCTAGCTCACCATGAGACATGCTTACCCTTAGACATTTTAACACCAAATGAAAGCACTAAAACTCCAATTAGTCGTAATATATAAAAAACTTTACTGAAATCCCCTGTTGGAAATGCAGTCGTTTACACGAGATAGAGATGCCATGGGCAAAATAAATAAATATGGTCTCCCCTTATATCCAATGATGGGATTGGGGAGAGCCTCTCACAACCACTGCGCTAAGCCCTTTCTAGTTTTCTACTCGTTGATTGGGACCTACAGTTTTACACCGATTCCCATCGGTATTTGAGAAGATTTTTCATAGCTAAATACAAGATAGTGTCTCCGTGACTTAGCGAGGTGACCGCCGTCGAAAGAATTGCAAGGTGGTCAGAGCAGGGATTGAAGGCACGATCTCATGTACAAGAGTCGCGCGGACGTCCATTGCACCACCGACGACAAATTCAAAACAAACTCGTAAGAAGTAGATATCACGGGTATTGATACGTGATTAGAATTCAAGTTCATCAACACCATCAGAGGTGCAATTATTAGTGTTCGCAACGACAAAAATAGCGTTTTTAGCGTTTAGGAAATATTTCTTAGTGGGTTATTTTACACGACTTCCGTGATATAAAATAATTAATGCAAATTCCAGTAACATTTACTTAGAAGATCGCAATTTTGATAATAGTTTATTTTAGTATTATTAGTTTTTATTTTTAGGTATATTGATTATTGGATTATAATTTTTTTATCCCACTGTTCTTGCTCATGATCTCCTTGCTCCTGATCTCTTTCGAAAGACAATTTTAAACTGAAACTCACAGCAATTAGCATCGAGCAACATTTCTCAACTTCCTCCATAAGAAGCAATTTCTACAAATTTTTGCTCGTTTACACATTATTGGCACAAAAGATCAAAAAGGGTCCATAAAAACAAAAGGAACAACAAACCAGACAAAAGGCAAAGAAGCGTAAAAATGCCCTAAGGCAGAGCAAAGGCGAAATGATAAATAGCCTACATATAAGCAAAAAGACAGTTGGAAGAGAAAAAAGTCAAGGGATGTGTAAATGGCTCATCATTTATTTTTCCCATTTTTCTTTGTACTGCTGCTGACAATTTAATGCTCCTTCCTCAGTAGATGTGTGATAGGAAAAGGACATTCTCCTCCGGTGAAAGAGACGAAAACGAATAAAAGACGTGTCTCTAACAAAGCTGATCAGTTTCACAGGCTTGTAGCAACAAAGGATTTTGAAAGATTTCAATTTTATGTTGCATTTCTTTGTTCGTTCTAATATAATAATCTTTTAAATTGCCACAGGACATGTCAGGATGGCATTGGAGAATGATTTTGTCAGCATTGTTCTCGTTTTTCGTTTCACTGAAAATTAGAAAATCAGATTTTATAAAGATTTCAATTTCTTTCTATTGATGAAACAGTAAGTATGACGTCCTTTTCATAATTTCTCTTGAATAGATTTTGAGACATTTTAAGACATTTCAAGGTTTTTGTATTAGGCCTCAATGTTGGCCAAAAAGACGTGGCCACCATTGACGTATCTATTGTCTAGGGGGTTTTGTTGCTAACCCAAGGGGCTTTACCGGGGTTGTTTAGTTGTATTTTTCTAATTACTACACCCTTGTAGACATGATGACTTTTTTTAACACGATGTTGGAAATGTTTCATTTGCAATTTTTTGAAATAATAATAAAACTGTCACGACTTGTATTGTTTACTGCGGATCATTGTTAGGAAAAGATTCAATTTGGGGAAAGAACACTACATTACAGAAAACTATTAAAAACATGTTTGAGTTCCAATAGGTTTAATGTTAGGAAACCAAAACAATTATATTTATGTAAAACCATAACAAGAAAATTAATTATTTTCATAGAAAATTTTTTTTTGTTGTATCGCCTACACAAATCGAAAAATTTATTATAAAAAAATTAGTTGTTCTAAAACATTTTGCCGAGTTACATAGGAGATTGACTTAATCTCAGACTTTGTTCTCTAATATTTTTCATAACTAGAGAATATGGTCGATTTTACCACGGCCAACTATTATATGTGATCCATTTCAGTAGATCCCATAGAAAATTTGGCCATACATGCTGAAAAATGTGCCTTTTTTTGTTGCTTGCATGCAAATTAAACGTGTTTGTAGCTTGTTGCAAATATAGTATACTTCTGTTCAAACACATGGTCTTTGGTATTCAATATAACATGTTTGGGGCACAATGATTAATAGATTATAATATATACATATATTTATGACCCAAATGTGGCTTTGTTTGATGAATACTGCTGAAAATAAAAACGTGACAGACAATAAAGATAGAAAAACGAGCAGATTTTCAAACCACGAAAACAATGCTTACAAATTGTACATGGAATTTGTAAATTTTGAGTTGTGACGCGTTTGTAGCTACACTCTGTAAACCTATCTTTTTGTTGTTGTTTAGTTGCAAATAAAACGTGTTTGAGCCTTGTCGCAAATACAACATACTTACAACATACATACATACTGGAGACACAATGATGATTATGTTATACTTTATATGCTTTTGTGACCCAAATATAGTTTTGTTCGTTGAAAACTGCTGAAAATAAAAACGAATAGAAACAAAAAAGCAGCAGATCTGCAATTCACGAAAACAATGTTTGCTCGTAAGTAAAGGGTGTCTCAGTCAAAATTCGCTTTTTCATTTTAAAATAAACACGCGTATTTTTTGAGATAGTTGTGATTTTTTTTATTGGATTGTAAAGAATAAAATATTCGTCATGGCTCCGTTGACAGGCCATTACTCTTTTCATGAAATTTTCCATGACTTATTCACAGAGATCACCGATAACGCATTGGATTTCGAATTTGAGCTCAGGAATTGTTTCTGGTTTATTCGCATAAATGCGAAATTTCGCATCGCATGACCTTGGTGGCCAGTTGATATCAGAATTTCTTGATATAGTTTATTCTGAAAATCGTTGCTACAATAAATCGATTGTTTCATGCGCGGTTTGGCAGGTGGCACCGTCTTTCTGAAACGACATGTCGGCCAGATCCATGTCGTCCAGTTGACATCACAAGAACTCCGTTATCATGTTCTGTAGCGAATGCAGTCAGTGAAATTTCGGCCTCATTTTCAAAAAGTAAGGCCCAATCAATCCCTGACCAAAATCCGCACCAGACAATTGCTCGTTGTGGGTGTATTTGTTTCTCATGGATTGCGTGGATTTGCGTGAGGATTTTCTGAGCCCGAAATTGGACAATTTTGTGTATTCACGAAGCCATTCAGATGGAAACGCGCTTGATCGGCGAAAATGATTTTTTACCCATTACCCATTGAACGAATTGCCGGCGCTTTCCATGGTCTGCTGGTTTGAGCTCCTTAGTAAGCTGAATTTTGTACGCATGAAGGTGGACGTATTTTGTCGTGAAATTTGTTGAAGTTGTTGAGAACGATGCAGAATTGATGTTTTCGGGTTATTGCCGATACTCTCGTTTACAGCTGCAATGTTGTCAAAAGGCCGAACGGTACGTTCACGCACAGAGTCTTTCTGTCCATAACCGACCCAGTTTCTTCGAATTTTTTTAACCACTCTTCGACTGGTTGACACATTAGGTGCACTTACCTTCAGCATACCTTTCCAAATTGTTTTTATAAGTTTTCACAATTATAACGCGTTGTTTTTTCGTAAAGCGCTCCATTTTTAATAACCGGAATTAACATGTGACAGCTGTCAAATTTCAGAGTTGTCACTTCCACAAAAAAAAAATTACACTAAATTGAAAAGTGCAATCTTACTGAGACATTTATATAGATGTTCCAAACATATACATGGTTCCTGCATAATATATGGAGGCCAATTTTTCAGCGTGTATGGTGCGATATCTGCGCCTTAAGTTTGCAAAACATTGTGATAGGGGTGTGCTGAAGTTCTAAAACCTTTTCACTTCAAAACACAATGACGTTAATGTTATTATTCATTTCGTTTTTTTATTTCATTTCCTTTATTTATTCATTGTCATACAAAAGGACATACAAGTCTTATAATTAAAGCATGTGGTTTTTCTAGCGATATTTTTGCTTTAGAAAAAAAAAACAACACGTTTCCAAACTCTTCTCAAATAAGTGAACATATTTGCTGCTTTCCTCTTAATACAGACAATGACATTAATAAGCCTCTTTTTCCATTTCTTGCGAAAAACATATCGATCATATTACATAGAATTACAAAGACACGACATTGATGTCAAACAACTTGGTATACCACCAACCACCAGCATTTGGTGGATTACAATACCCAGGCTTGTAAGGATATATCAACGATTCTTTAACAGGAACTCTCAGATAGCATTGCGAGACAAAAGCCAACAAATGTTTCCTGAAATCGGCTTAAATATTTTGAGTTAATCATACAAAATAATTACACAACAGTGCGTAAACAGCATGAAGATGTTAACACTAAACACCTAAGGAGGCGAGAAAAACAATATCTGTATATTCATAGTCTCCAATACAATACAATACGAGTATCTATCACTTTTTGCAGCAGGAAGAGAGAGTATAATGAGTCCTTTGAAATTTAAGCATGCAGCGCCTGCGCACATGATGCCAAGGTTGTAATTGAATGAAATGAACAAATTAGCACAAAACACTGTGCAGGAGCAATTCGATACTGTAGTAAGATAAAAGGAATTTTGGAATTGATGAAGTATTGTAATGCATAAGAGGTGTTTGTTATACCAAACGAATTTTAGGCGGGAAATTATATATCCCTTCATTTGGTTTAAGAATACGATACGAGTGTCTTACAAATGGCCTTGCGGATCACATATTCATTAAACCAACTTAAACAACCCGTCACCCGTAGTCATTGGAGTTCCATTTTAAATGGCTGTTCCAAATTTAATAATACCTTAAGATATTTATTATACTTTCTTTCCTACCGACCACCTTTCAATAAATCGAATAGGATTGGAAGATTCGCCGATAGTCAATAGCAGTGTGGTATTTGCCAAAATATTACCTACACGCTGAAAAATAATGGCCCCAGTAACATATTGCAGGAAGCATGTACATGTTTGCAAGCAGTTTTCGTGAATTGAAGGCCTGTTGCTTTTTGTTTGTACCAAAAACATGTTATATTGAATAGCAAACACAATGAGTTTGGACACAAGTATACTATATTTGCAGCAAGCTATAAAGACGTTATATTTGCATCCAAACAATAAAAAACGGCAAATTTTTCAGCGTGTATCACTACACTTATTTAAGATCGGCTGTGTTCCTCTGAATTTATCGTACCCACCAGCCAACCGTTCATACAGCTTTTATGGCAGAGGGACAAAAACGGTCATGCCAAAATACTTATAGTGCATTTTCAATTGGAGAAAGATGTCGGGCATTTAAAGTTAAAATTCATAACTATTTTAAAACGATTTAAAAAAAACGACTGGTAATTTATTGAAGTTCCAACTTTTATTTTCCACCGCCTGTTCTAAAATCAACAGGTAACCATTTTCTAGAATATGAACAATCAAACTGGCCGTTATTTAGGTCGCTATCTAGACACTGCTTTGAAAAATGACCAACAGGAAAGGCATCAGTTGAAGATATCGATTTCTTGTCTTTGGCAACCCTACCGAAATTTTCAGAGCCGCAGTGTCGTGAAATATTTGAATGCCGTAAAGTCCCGTTTTAAGGTACTTTTACACTTCTCGAACGATTTCTAAGAACGAAAAGGACACGTAAGGAATCAATATATCGGATTGAAGTGTTCTACGAAAAAGAGTCTCATTAAAATTCACTGTAGACATCATATCTCGAAAATGCACTACAGTATTGGCAAACATAGTTTTCTGGGCAATTTTCTAATTCTATTTCGGATCATAAGAAAAATTTCATCAGGCCATAAAAAATAGTGAGACCTAAGAGGAGTCTGTCCTGCCGGTATTTTAATATATTCACCTACGGCTTTCAATCCACAAGGGAATCATTCACCCATCAAGTTGGTGCACTATATCATTGAAGTTTTTTTAACGGGTTTCGAACTATTCGAAAATTAGAATCGGTTGCTTTTGGAAGATCGTAAAAACCCGGATTAAGAGTTTTATTGTGTAAAACCATTCTAGCAAAAAGCGGGACGGTTTGTCAGGTTGCTAACGGTGGAAGAGGGAATAATGGTTTCCTTCGATGTGGTACCACGAATATATTAGTACATCTGGCTTTGGAGATAATTGGGAACAAATTGTATGAAATTCGCGAACTGGCAATAAATGATGGGGAATTGTTTTGAAAATCGTACGTTCCTGCATGTAGGAAAATGGATGTTATATATAAAGTACAATGGCGAAATTGACCGGCAAAGGAGACGCATTCCCATGGGGGTTTCAGTGTCTCCAATAGTGGCCGACGTTGTGGTGGAAGGATATTGGGCCTAGGATTTTGACGGAATAAGTGGAAGACCAATTTGGACGAGTATTATAGGACGAACATTCTGATGGAACTCAATCCTCTTATCCGAACAAAAAATTCACTAGGGAAAATGAGGATAATGGCAAACTCCCGTACCTGGACACGATGGCAATCAGAAGTCACTCAATTTCTATCGAATTTACTTCGTAGATTTCATACACTTTGAGTTAAAGACTCCGAACTTTGGCAGAAAGTTTTTAATATTTCCCAATTTCCTTCAAGCGTAAAGCGGTCCATTTCCTAAATTTCTGACCTTTAATATATAATCTGTCACTTCGTAACTGTCAAATTGGCCATCTGCTTAGATATAATGGGGGGTTCACATTCTAAATTTTATATGGCCAACCTTTCATTTGCTCTTTCTTTAAATTTTGCCACTCTTATCTTACTGCAATGCATAAAGAAAATTGATACTGATTACCTCTTTCTTCTTAACGAATTAATAAAAATTACATCTACTTCAATTTAATTGAAGGTTCGTCTTATCTCAGAAATGGCAATCAACTCGGTTAGCCCCAATAACCTCTTGTTAATGGTATAATTAGGTATAGCTTTTTATGAATCGAACGCACAGTGAGTCATGACATGGAAGGCGAATCAAATGCTCTACATATAGAAACCTTTTATTACCTGTCCCTCTTCTTTGTATACGTTGTATTGTAAAAAGGAACAAAAAGCTGTCAAATTTCTTCGTAAAACGTAATACCATTCCAGACATACAACCTTTGATTACCTTGAATTGTTTAGAATGTATACGCAACCCAAGTTCTTGAATATCCTTATATATGTTCTCGCTGTTGTTGCTATTTTTTTGGGAATAATATCTTTTATCTATGACGTTTTTGTTGTATGACATTTCAAACATATGTTGTAAATATTTTCGTTACGATATCCTTTGCCACGTTATTGATGTCTCAACACTCTATAAATGTTGTTGCTGTCGATAGTGTTCGATCAATGAGAGGATCATAAAGAAGTCCTTTTTCACAATTAAATGTAATTTTAGCATTTACCCTTAAGACTCTGTAGTTTTAATTAGGGATTGTTGCGTAGCAATACGACATTGCATGTCTATACCTACTTTCGCATTCGATGTTTGGCAAAGATTAAACGTTTGGTTCTTTAGAGAGTTCAGTTCCTGGTAAACTATATATCAATATCCCGCTGAGCGTCATGGCATTGCCTTTGCTTTTGAATTGTATTGGTAAATATTTTCTGTTGTCTCGTGTAATGTTTCCCAACAAACCAAATAAATGCGAAAACATTATGGAGTTTAATTTCTATTCGTAATCCTTTGTTCGGTGTTGTATTTCGTAAGGATTTCGGTTTTTATTTTATTACATTTCATTTGGAGTTTCATTTTTATTATTTGATTTTCTGATAAAGATCTTTTTGGTTAGCCAAAAACCCCTCATGATTGATGATGATGTCAGTGTGAGTCATCGTTTCATTTTCCTAAAAATGTATTCGTCCCTTTTCGATAGGGTTCATTTGCCTTGCAAAGGACTTCCTTTTGGGAGAGGGAAATTGTATTAATTTGTTTCAATTAGGGGGGAAAAGTACAGTGGTGCAAATAAAGTGCAATTGTGAAAAAGAAATCAGAGTAGTAAAATGGATTCAATAGCGATGGGAAAAATAATACAGTATTGAAATACGGAAGGGTAAATATGGCTCACTCTATATACACTTAATCCTCTAAAGATTAAGAAAAAACTAAATATGTATGTTCTCATAACATCCCATGACCGTACAGAGAAGAGCTTCTCGTAATCAGTGGACTTTATAGTTTCGCACTCACTGATTTGGAACCATATTTTTATACCCGTGCCGAAGGGTTATTTTAGAAGCATGTTCATGGCTATGTACTCGATAGTGTCGTCTCTGAGTACATCTTTATTTAGTTTGTTAAAATGCAATTAGATTAGAAAACCATTCCTTGGTCTAGAAACATCACGTTTTCTGGCTTACGGGCTGGTTTGATAATACATTTTGCGACAAATCTTAGTAAAGATCTTAAGGAAGGACGACCGAACTTAATATAATTATTTCACTAATTTCGAATTCTTTCAAAATTTAAAAAAATGTTCGTCTTTAGTCAAAATTCTATATCAGAGCCTTTATTCCTTGAATTAATAATTTGTTTCTGCTATACCGAATTTGCACTAAATGCATAGTATAGAGAAAAATGTGCACTAAAAATGTTGCATACTTTTTGGCGAACAAAAATGTATATTATTCATGCCATGTGCAAAGTTTATATAGAATTGATTCAATATCCCAGCACACATTTATATATTCAGTTGTATCGGTGTGATAACAATGACATTATAATTGTAGCATATTAAGGATTGCTTTTGCGGCCAAGGCACAAACTGTAAAACTGTAAATTCACTTCGTAGACCTCAAAAACTATAATAATAATATAATACACTGCTTATATACACAAATTTAAAAAGCAACATCTTGGGCTCCCGGCAGCCAGATTTAACTGTGGCTCCAGGGTCGCGGCTGGGAAGTGACTTCTTCAACTCCGTTCAAACTAAAAAGAGTAAAAATTTACAAACACAAAAAACCCTCTGTAAAACTAAATAAAAATCTACAAAATTTAAAAATTAAGCAATGTTACAATTTAGGCCCAACCTAGGTCGAGGTTTTACCAATAAATAATCCAAATCGCTACGCTATTGGGTAGAAAGAAGCATCAGGAAATATACAAAATTACAAATGCTTTTTTTTATTTTGGCGTTTTGACATGTTTTAAAGACTAGGAAATATAATGGGTGATTTTATTGCTAATTGGTTTTTGAACATTGAAGGAAACACTGCAAGTTTGTACAACCGAATGAGATTTGTATCTGGATCAATAAATCAATCCCTTCTATTTACGTTTAAAGATTACTTCATGATAATATTGCCCAAGGCTGTGCTTCACGTGGTCCTTTTGGAAGCCCAATTTTGGCACACTTCTTCCAATATTTCGGCCGGTATCTCCCCAATAACATATGTAATGTTGACTTACAAGGCACCAATCGTGGTTGGCTTGTACCTAGGTACGAGAGGCTTCACGTGCCCCACAAAAACTAGTCTAGTGGAAACCAGGCGGTCAATTGACTGCACAACAATGTGAACTGAATGGTTAACCGAAATCTCATCTCAATTATTCATGGTATTGAGTGCAATGTGGCAGGTGGCACCGTCCTATTGAAACCACATGCCAGCCACGTCCAATCGAACAGTACCTTGCTCCCTTGAGCGTAACGTTGAGGTCATCATCGTCTTTGAAGAAGTACGATGCAATTATACCACCGGCCCATAAACAGCATCACCAGTGAAATTTTCAGGGTACAATGGCAGCTCTTGAAAAGCCTGTGCCTACTCTTTGCACCACATTGCGCAATTCTGTATATCGACGTACCCGTTGAGCCAAAAATGAGGCTCGCCGCTAATAAAAATTTTTGGAAGGTGATTTTCCTGCCGCTTCTCTCAGGCCCATTCGCTGAAAGGACTACGTTGTGGTAGGTCGTTCGGCTTCAGCAGTATTTTGTATGGCTTTACGCCTATGGCCTTGCGTAAAATCTTAAATATTGAAGACATACGTTAAATATTGAAGGTATATAATGATTGCTCCAAATAGATAGATAGATAGATATATTTTGCACGTCACTGTCGAGAAGATTATGCATTCACAGAGAGTGACAGTTTGGTGTGGATTTTGGAGTGGTGGAATAATTGACCAATATTTTTTCGAAAATGCTGCTGGCAACGGCATTTCTGTCAGTGGCGAGCGTTACAGAGCCGTGATTACGGAACTTTTATGGATTGATATGGAAGATATGAACTTGGATGATCTTTGTTTTCAGCAGGATGGCGCACCATGCCACGCAGCTCTTCAACCAATTGATCTTCTGCGCACTAAGTTCAGTAATCGTGATATCAGCCGTCTTGTAGATGTCAATTTGCCGCCTCGCAACCGCCACTTGACCCCTTTTGACTTTTCTTGTGGAGTATCGTGAAAGACAGATTATATGCGAATAATCAAGAAAACATCCCTTTAAGGTTAAAATCGTCCAAGTCATTAGTGACATAAAGCCAGAAACCTTCAACAGGCTCTTGGAAATTTCGACTGACTGGATGAATTTCTGGGAAGCTAGAGTTCACAAATACGGAATTCATTGTAAGTACTACCTTCTTCAAAACGTCTTTTTCTTCTTCCACACAATATTTCTGTGGTCACAAGGCATAACAGCATATGTCGATTTTATAGGAGAGCGTTTTAAGGGTTCAAATTTCATTTGTAATGTAGTGATTGATCGAGATTTGCTAATAAATCTTTTCCAATATCTTGGGAACTACAAATTGAATTATTCATATTTGGATTATATAGTGTGCAGTACGATATATACAGTTCGATTCTCGAAAAATGTAATTTGAGCATAACTCGAGTTATACTGTTATGCCTTGTCACCACAGATTTTATGTTAGCATAAAAACAGACATTTCGTCAACATTTTAAAAATTTTTTGGGTTTAAACGTCGGTTTCGGTCCAAAAATAAGCATGCGGAACCGATATAAGCTACATCAAGATATAACAAATCAAATATGCAAGATATGCAATATAAAAACAAAAATAAAATTAGATACCACTTTCAACATCACAACTATTTTATTGCTATAGTTTTAAGAAAAACTATTAGAATCGTTGTCTTTCATTTGATATAGAAATTTTATAAAAAAATCAAGAAAAATCCTTATTTTGAGTTTTATATGCATTTCACCTCGGTGGAATGTTATTTTCCGTTAATGATAATTATCTATAATTTTAGCGCGTCCAGCAAAAATAAAATTTAAAGCTCTTATTAACAATTATTTTGTCTTTCTTTCCTTCATACAAAAAAAAACCTAATTTGTTTGTTGGGTATTTGAAATTTTTATTTTCTTTTAAAGTGTGGCATACTTCGAGGGGCATTTTTTATTTATACGAACTGTTCAACACCTTAGACCGTTGTCACTCTCGCAAATGAAAGAAAAATTGCTGTACATTTAGAGTAGGGTAGGTCTAGACTTTTTAGTTAGGTCTAAAGTATTAAACAATGATTCTCATTCGCCTCTCAATTTTTAGCCAAAAAGACTTATTTGTCTATTACCTAATTTCAGTAGATAATGATCAGTAGGATTAGCATAGACCTGCATACTAATCTGAAAAGGTTTTGCTGTGTTGAATTATGAACAGTAAACAATTCTTTTTTCCTTATCAATTGATCTTGATTTCTTTTAAAGAACTATACTCGACTTCCGTCGAAGGCAACACATACAAAATATGTGACGTATTGAACAATAAGGATATTTCGAGGAATTGTTTTTTTAAGAATTGTTATTGTAAGACCTAAAATAACATAACAACGTCACAAAATTGTGATTCAAAGTAGTTACTTAAAGCAACAGTCTCCTATTATCCTTCGGAGGGATGTGGATGGTTTTTGGGCTGAAGTATCTTAAAATAACAACGAATACGAGAAATGCATACAAATTAGAAGCAATTGAAGCATAAATCCTTAGAAGGGATCAGAATGGTGAAAGATCCTTTCGATTGTTCTATGGTCAACCATAGCATTAAGGTTTTACTTCGGAGGTTTTGTACGAACTACCACAATGTGGGTGCAGAATGTGGACCTTATTAATGTGATTGTGTGTGTATGTTTGGTTAAATCCTCTTCCTGATTAAGGCGTTCGTGTGAGGTTGTGTTGCACCCAAAGGGCGTTGAGGTTTCATATGTGTAACGAGATACACACATATGGCTGTGAGCTCAAGTGTGGCTATGCATGCCTTATTCTCGCTCTTGTGTGTCATGGCACATTTGTTTCATTTATGTAGCATTGCTAAAATAAATAACAAAAATATTTGAGATGCCTCAGTGGCAATTCATATTTTCGGTTTTATTCTTAATTTTTGACATTTTTATTTATTCAGAAAATATTTTATTCATGATTTGCCTGTGCTATACAAACATAACAACATTGCATTCCTTTATAATCATGTTATTTTTTCATTTCATTTATTTTCTCTGTAAATACATTCTCATTTTTATCTGTCACATTTGAATAGTATTAGGAAAATATTTAGAATATAATGAACTTTTCGCTTAAAATAACAAATTTATGATGGCTGTACAAACATCATTTGGTAATGAACCTTGATATATTCTCTTTTTGACTTTATTGTTGACGATTACAATTGTAAAGGGAAATGGGGATTTGAATTCAGAGGTTTTCTAATACGAAAACAATTTAAAAATGTGCATATGGGAACAATTTTATTTGACGACCGCGAATATTTTAGGTGTCAATTTTCAATTTGCAAACGATGTCCTTAGCCTCATATTTATAAGCTGTTATTACTGCAGAAATTATTAAAAATGATTAAATCGCAGCTGCTATGAATCTATTCATGTCAAGAGTTCTAGCATTGAAAACTATTTTCTTCAATATATTGGTTTCTCATTTGCAACTGCTTCAGATTACTGGCATCAAATAATGCAGACAAGAAATATTAGGTTTATGCTGTTTCTCCCTAGTTAGTTAGTGTAACCAGTGTTTCGTCAACATGGTCCTTACAGATTACATTTGATCACCCTCTTCTAAGCCATCCTTCCAGTTTTCGCGCCAGTTTAATTTCATCCAGTCAAATAAATGTTTTGTGACAATGTAGTGCTAATTTTTCAAGAGACACAAAAAACTGAATTTTTTCAACCTGAGTGGAATTTGAGAGCGCAAATATTTTTGAAGGAGCTAATCATACTACTGCATCATAAAACACAGAAATGTTTTTTTTTTAATATAAGAGTGCTGTAGAAAACAGTTGTTACAGCTGTCGAGATGAGATCTTTTCGAAAAAACCGCCAGGAGTCTTTTACGAATTTGGTGATTAAATTTTAACCGGTTTTAAAAATTTGTTGCTGCCGTGTAGGTTGGCTAAACGCAGGGAAGTCTACGGAACCAGTGGTGAAAACAAAGTAATTTGATTTAAAAATTTAGCTACTTTTATTAGAAGTCAGTACATCCCTCAGTTGTTAGCGGATTTCAAGAAAGTTTTGCGTTATATTCTCCACCAAATTTCCTATATATCGCTTTAAATATATTTTAGAAATACAAATATTTTCAAAATTATGTTGTTACTTTTTTACCGTTCTAATATATAATTATTAAAACATATCGCTGTCGGCGGTTCAATGTTTAGTGTGCTCGGCTCTTGTATAAGAGAACGTGAGTTCGATCCCAGCTCCGACCATCTTATATTTATTTCGACGACGGTCATTTCGCTTTGTGATGGCGGCACTATCGAGTACTTAGCCATGAAAATGTTTTTCAAAATACAGTTCGGAACCGGTGTAAAACTGTAGGTCCCAATCAGTGAGTGTACAACTAGAAACCGTGAGAAGCTCTCCCCAATCCATCTAAGGGATGTAATGGGAATGATGCATATAATTATAGTGTCATATTCTGAAAACTATTTGATTCAGTTGCATCGAAGACGATTTTGAAAAAAATCAATCAGTGTTTGAACTCACGGGCGATGTGTTAACACCTTGCTTGAGTTCTATGAACACATTAGTAAATGTTACCATGGAAAATAAAAAAAATAGTTGTTGCACTGAAGGCTCTTTTGCTATTGCACTTTGTTTTTTCTTACAACTGCTTTAACATTCGATGTCATATTGTAAAAATAAATAAAGCAATATTTAGCTCACTGAAATAATTGTTTTTGTTTTGTCAAAAAGTAGTGAATAGCATAGAGAACTTATAGCACTCTTTTTCCGTTCTCATGTAGAAAGTCTGAATAAAAGAGCATAAACGAGTCTTATTCTCTTTATAGAATATTTCAATATAAATGCACCATTTCGAAAATGTTATTACATAAAACAATACAAAAAGCATAAATGTTTCAAAAAGCATCAATGTTTCACATCAAAATTATGAATATACCAAGTTATAAAAAAAGAGGGTAATACGTTTTGATTCATTCGCCAGATGTCGCCAGTGCTTTTGAGTCATACAATTCGCTCCATGAGTTCTCTATACTATTAAATACTCTTTGGCGACGACGACCTGTTTATTTGTTCGCTGCCGCTACATCAATACCATTGTACTAATTTTCAAGCGGAGACTATTGTTGTACAACAACCACATATGTGATGCTAACGTTGTGTGTTGTTTGTATGTGTTCACTTTGATAAATTGTCCTACCAGTGCCTATAGATGTTAACACATCAAAAAAAAAATGTATGTGATCCAAGTTCTTCCCAAATGTATTTTTTGTTCAAGACAATAGACAACGAGCATTTTTTGAATCATATTTTTGATGAAATTTATTAATTATGGAACAGGATTTCGCAGTACCTCATCCTGTCAGTAGAATTTTCCAAGATTTATTTTCCGGTTGTATCTCACGAATGGAACGGGAATCATTTTCTGGGTTATTCGCATAGCATCTGTCATTATCAGCACCCCACAAGAAAAATGCTAATGGTGTCAAATTGCAGGTCTGAGGCGGCCAATTTACATCACCAAATCGGATGATAAAAGATCGATTGTTTGATAAGCTGAGTGGCATGGAATGCCTCTTGCTGGAACCAAATATTATCCAAGTTATTATCTTCCCTTTCAGCCCATAAAAAGTCCGCAATCATGGGTCTGAAGAGCTACCCGTTGACTGAATTCTTTTCCAGCACCAATTTCGAAAAAACAAATAATTGTCCAATGATACCACCACTCCAAAGTCCACACCAAACTGTCACTCTCTGTCGGCAATGATGTGTGGCTTTTCTGATCCCCTAATGGGACAAATTAGTTTATTGTCTTAGCCGCCGAGATGAAAATGCACCTCGTCAGAAAAGAGGATTTTTCGCCCAAATTTCGATGCCCAATGGGTATTGTCAAGACTTGCAATACTTCCCAACGTTGTTCAATATTATCCAACGTTGTGGCCGTCGGTGGTGCAATGGTAATGCGCTCGGCTCTTATGCATGATAACATGGTTTCGATCCATTAAACTTCTTTCGACGGCGGTCACCTCCCTTAGGGGAGGCAACACTATCGAGTATTTAGCCATGAAAGAGCTTCTCAAAATACCGTTCAGACCCGATGTAAAACTGTAGGTCCCAATCAGTGAGTGTAAAATTAGAATGCGCACAGCTCACTGGTTTGTGAGAAGCTCCCCCTAATCCCTTCATGGGATGTAACAGAAAACCCTGTTGTTATTGTTGTTGTTGTTCAAGCATAAAGCCACTCATTTTGATCCGCAGAGGCATGATACTGATTTATGGTCAATATTACGAACAAAAAATCTATCAGTTTTAAAATAAAATATGATACAGATACGAGAGGTCCGTTATATAAAATCTAAACAAAAGGGAGTCCAAGGAAGTCTAACAAAAGAATGCGCAGAGGCTACTGATTTTTAGAAACTAGAACTTTCATATAATGTATTGGAAAACAGTTTGCAAGACCCTTTAAAAACCAAGGCTTTTAAAATAAATGTAGCTAGTTTAATATTTATTCACTGAAAAAGCTTCTCAAAAATAAAGAACAAAAAAAAAAGACTCTTTCCTAACGACAGTTGCTCCTTTTTGACGTAGAGTCCCTTTTCAATAGAACAAACGAACGAAAAATATTTGATTACATTATATTTCAGCATTTTGTCAATGTCTTGCTGACATCTTCTATTTGAAATAAAAATCAGAGTCTTGGTCGACGTTTACCCCAAATGGGGGTAAATTTAAATTAATTGTTTTTTTAATTACTTATTTAAATTACCGTATTTTGTAGAATATCCTTTTTATGAATGTATTTGAAATTTCCAGTTCGGAGATTTTACTTCAACGTTTCAATTTTCTTCAAATACTTGAGATACATCTTCATTAAAACCCTACACTCAAATTCCTTACTCAGACAAAGATCCTTTGAATAAAATCCCAGATTGCATTGCACATTTCAAATCACAATAAATGCCACAAATTATAGGCAATTATTTCAAAACCTTTGAAAACTCTTATCACATCAACAGTCATTGGTTTGACGTGTGTGGAAAAATTATCATGCATGTTGCCAGTACAAAATCATACCATAATTTGATCTTCAAGGAACATTAGTACCTAATGAAATCCAGAGACCCAAGAAAACACATCCCAAATTTCTATTGATATTCCCTTAATTAGGCCAATTTTAAAGTTCACATTAGAAAAATAACAAAATTATCAAATCTTGATATTTATTATGGGTAACCCATATGGTTTACCAAGATAAATCATGAACAACTAACAATCTAAACGTTTTAATTTAGAACCATTAAGATAACATACTAAATGCATATATGAGACTAGTTTTTTTTACAAGATGCAGATATAAATCTAAACACTACAGTAGTTGGCAACTATTTCATACAAATAATAGCGATTTTGTTTCATCTGATCCCTTGTGATAAACATCTACTCACATATTCTGGAGCACATGCCGATTACCTAGCGCATATTCATATAAACACATCATGAATGAAGGATTTGATGAATATCTTTGTGTTTTATTTCTATTGTGTAAATTCATACCTATGCACAGATTGCTATCTAAATCCTTTGCCGAAAGGTCCTTATCATAGGCGATTAATCTCAATGTATGTAGCATATGGCTGTGTATATGGGTATTCATGTGAATACGAACATACACGCCCTCAATATTTTGATGTTTTTATTCATACGGGCGCAAGGATCAACAACGTCGTTGCTATATTTTGTGTCATATCTATTTAAGATATTTATTTTCAGTTTCTTTACTAGGATTAACCTTCTGCCAGTTTTACATTGAACTCCTACGATAAAAGTGAGTAGTGTAATGAAGATTAAGTGGCAAAAACCAGTAGAAGTTTGTATAAGTGGCGACTATTTCGAATTCGGCAGATATACCAAACACGTAGATTAATCCCTAAGGATAAGATACTTTTCAGGGAAGTGTGTATCTTTTGTGTTTATTCTACAGTAGTGTTACTTACTCGCACTAGGGATATGGGTTTTTTGTAACAATAATATACATGGGCGTACGTTATGGAAATTGCTATAGAAGTGATTATACAAGAATTCTTGGTTAATTTGGTAGAAAAAACTTAAATTAACAATTCGTCACGATTCAATTTAGATGTTCAGCCATTCCTGTCTAATCTTTATGTTGTCAGAACAATGCCTAACATAACGATTTCACTAAAACAATGCCTTATCATTTGCGATTTGTCTAGTTTTGACACAATAATTGCCGAAATTTGAAGTAGACGGTATAACAAACAAATCGTCAATCGTCCACTGGTCCAAATTATTTCTTTATCTTTCTGCTAGGAGATCAATCTAAAGCCTTTGGAAGGTAAATCCTTACAATGAATTTCAAGCAAAAGGACATGTTAAGAAGTTAAGGTAATGCAAACATTTGGATTACCTTTGCTCAGGCGTAGATGCTAAAAAGGAAACATTGAAGGCGTATATGGTCATATTCATGTGAACACACATCAGGAAGCATTAATGGAGATTAAACCCCTACGATAAGGACCTTTTGGCAAAAGTATTTAGATTGTAATCAGTGCGGTGATATTTTTGCATTCAATGCAAAGAAACAAAATTCTAACGAAACATGTTTACATATATGCTCAAATATGAAGGATATTGCGCCTGTATGTTCCAGGATATATGAGTAGATGTTTATCATACGGGGATCAGTAGTATCAAAGTAGCTATTGTTTAGCTAAACTGAAACCATTTGCAGGATAGTTGGATAGTTTAGATTAGCATCTGCTGTGACTATAGTCTTTGATGCGTCTTTCGAAATGTATGTATTGAAATAGTTTCGTATATATTTGGCATGATATCTTAAAATCGCTTGAGTATGTTTGTTAAATACTTCATCTAGATCTTGGTAAACCAAACAGCATGTTATCTTAATAATAGTTGAGTATGCTTTAATTTGGAATACAAAGATATGTTAAATATTTCATCTAGATCCTGGTAAACCATACAGTTTACCAAAGATGTAGACGCAAATTTGATTTCCTGATATCGCCTCAAATGTGAACTTACAAATTGACCTAATTTACCTTTATCTGATATGTGATAACATGGGTTAACCTCATACGCACACAGAGATTCATACAAAGGGTCAGGAGAAAAGATCAAATTAGGATACCATTTGGTGATAGTTGATTATCATGCGGTCTACATGATCATATTTCGAATATTCACTCCTATGGTTATGGTTATGATAATCAATTGTAAAGAGCTTGAAATAACTAAGTTTAATTAGTGGCACAAGGGTTTATAACATTGCAGCGGAGTTGTAAGGGTGTTTGTGGGCGTTTCTGTATTTCTTGTGTTTTATCTTGTATATTTTTATCTGTTCGTCATCTGAAACAGGGGCGAGGTAGATGTTTTCGTTTTAAATGTAGCTACCTTATATCATTTGGACGATGTTGAGCTTTTCAAGGCCAGAGGGACATTTATTTGTGAGAACATGGTTTAATCCCCGCTTCGACCACCTTTCATTTCTTTCTCCGATAATAGCCACCCTTAGTGACGGTGTAACTATCGAGTAATTACCCATTAAAATGCTTCTCTATGCATAACCATTCTGGTTCGGTGTAAAACTGTTGATGCTAATCAGTGAGTCTACAATTGTTAAAGTGCACAGGTGACCATTTTGATGTTTTCCATATCATACATTAATTAATTAATTATATGACAATTATAATTTGTAGTTTAATTGGAATTAGCTGTACAAATGCCAATTCAAAAAAATGTGAATGTCATTGGCAATTGTTCCTATTTTCAAAGCAGTTTCTTTATATCTGGCAGTTTTGGTTTTATAAATTTTATATGCATAGGTTCATGAATTTGAAGATTCTTCGAGGCAAAACCTATCTAAGCTACAAACCTCTACATCTAAAGCCCTTTCAAAACAGAATTGCGATCAGTCAAAGATTAAAAGCATTCCCATAGTTCGCTATAATTGAAATCCGATTCCACAACCTGCAACCTGTCATTCCGAACAATGGGGCAATTCTTTTACATTTGCATTAGATAAAGTACAGATTTTGTTATTTTCTGGTTGCATTCTTGTTACATTTTCATTAGTATAGAATGTAACATAGAGTAATTTTTGCACGCAATGAAAAATTTCGTTACGTACACAACGAAATCGTACAGTCAATGAACTTCGTTTGGGGAATGTAATTGCGGCAATCGAGCATTTGCATTAAACAGATCATACTTCTTTACGAGATCCGAAAACAACAACAAACGATACAGGATGACTCTAAGTTCAAGAAAAGCGTTTGAGTGAAACAAACAACGTTTCTAACTGTTCTCTCGATTACACCAAACAAGTCATATCATCTACAAGATCAAAAAAAAATACAAGGTGGGGCAAAAGTAATCACGCTGTAATGTTGTAATTTTTTTTTAATGAAAAACTTTGGTTCTGCTTGTGAAATTTGTTTATTTAATCCACTAAAATGTATTCCATCAAGTTGACAAAATGATATCGGCCAAGTTGTCATCGTACGAGCTCGTTTTATGGCATTTTCCATCACTCTTGAATATTCTCCTTAAGGGCTTCAAGAGTATGAGGCTTGTCAACGTAAACCTGCGGCTTTAAAAACCCCCATAAAGAAAAGTCTGGAACAGTTAAATCGGGTGATCTGGGCGTCCAGTGCAAATCACTAAAACGAGAGATTAAGCGACCCGGAAAGGATTCCTTCAGAATATCGGTTGTCTATTTTGGGTTTATCTGCCCTGGTAATTCAATTCCAGTGAAACTATAAAGTTCATTCAAAATGTTTCACTACAAATTTGGGTTACACTATTTCGAAAGCGCTGTAGTCTGCGAACAAATTTAAAAACAGTGGAATAAAAGTTTTCCAATTAGAGAAATCGAACTGTTGTCTAATTCGAGTGGTTACTTTTCGTTCGCTTGGCTTTCCGTTTGAGATCGAGGATCAAGTCAAAAATTCTGTCAAATGGCAGTTCAAGATTCCCACACAATATGTACAACACAAACTCTGTCAGTCTACTAAACTTCTACTAAGGATTATATATTTATCCTAACAAAAACTTGATCCTGTCAAATTGTAATCTTACCTATCTAACCTTTTACTGTAGGAGCCATTAATGAATCAACGATTTTGGTTTAATTTAAATCAATATGCCCTAAAACTAATACTTGTTTAAAATGAGTCCTTAACTAATTGTTATACTGTAAGTACGAATACTATGTTAACACTGGGACGAGATTTAGAAAATCTGGTTTTTACTCCATGACTATAAATCCTTACAGAGATTTTAAACCAAAACTGCAGTACACTATCACTATCACTATAAAAAAACAAAGTCTTTGCCACACAACCACTTTAACTTGACACAATTTCTAAAAATCCTGCCCTTTTTTAAGTGAATCCAGTGAAGTAGATGTCGTTAAAGGTAAGTAAGTATGCGTTACAAAAAAAAAACATTACATGGCTAAAATTTCCAGGTGTCTATGTCTATTATACAAAAATTTAACAATTAGTGTAAGTCCTTAAAGAAATTGCTATAAGTCATCAGGACGAAAAGGACTTAATTTAAACTAAAGCAAAGTAATGGTAAAGTAGTTAAGTGAAAAGAGTGGTGATTTTGTAGGAAAAAATTAGCAAGGATATTTTAAAACCACAGTGAATTGGAAAAAATACAACAATTTAATAATAAGTTTAAGTCCTTAAACAAATTGATATAAGTCCTCAGGACTCAAAAGGACTTAAACTAAAGTAAAGTAGTGGCAAAGCATTTAAGTGAAACGAGTGGTGAATTGGTAGAAATACAAATTAGTAAGTACAGTTTAAAATCACAGTGAATTGGCAATGATAGAATTTAAAATCTCATACTTTAATCCTAAGAACATCAATTACACTGTACTAAATTCCTTAAGTACAGGTCTATTCAAACATAGAAATTGTGTCAAATACAAAAATTTCTCTCGTAAGGATAACTCATTGAAACGGTAAGTTTTTCTTAGCAACTAATTGTTGCATAGAGTTTGAAGGACTTAAAATGTTCAATATTTTAAAGGACTCATAGTTTTACAAAACGAGTAGTTACTCTAAATTAAGAAAGACCCTGAACGAATATTTGCAAATGTTTTAAATTCCTATCAAACAGATCATCATAATAGCAATTAGTTGTCACTCTTTTGTAACAGTTTTGCATTTTAAGGACCACGGATTTAAAAGGATCTTAAACATTATATTGTATCTATTTTAAGGTTCTGTAAAATTATGAGTTTGAAGGGGATCACTTTTTAACCAAACTTGCTAGTTTTAAACAAATTTACTAATGTCTTTGACTTTCAAGCATTACCAAGAACTTTTCATAACCTCCTGGTTATGTAAAAACAGATTCAAAATATGTTAGTAGGCTATTTAATCACATATGTTTTCTTGTTAATATATTCAAACTATTTCAAGTATCAGGGTACAAAGTGTGACAAATCCAGATGGAATCTGTCTCTGTAGTATTCTTTATTTTGAATCTTCTTCAGTTTCATTCCCGTGGTCAATTTCTCCAAAAGAAAACATGATGTCCTTTGAAGGCGAATTAGCTATGTACGCTAATGATTTTGTTTTCCGCATTTGGATTCTTTGGAACATGTAAGGAAGTACTTAAGACTGCCGACTAAGTGGTACTTCATTAAGATGCAGTTAGAAATATGTTTCCTAAGAGGAAGAGCTGCTGGGTTACAACAAAAACTAACCTAAGTGAATTCTTAAGAAACAAATTGGTCTGAATATTGACAAAACTCTGACATTGTGATGCAAAAACCTAATAAAATTGACAAATTTAGAACACATTTCCATTTTACGAATCGTAATGGGGCGTTTACGTGCACTCGATCTTGCAGATCGAAAATATAGTCGACAATTCACTGTATTATCATGTGATTTCTCACATTTTCGTACCCAAGATCGAGGAAATTTAGCCCGACCCTCCATAGAGATATAATCTGAAAATCTGTACTATAACAATTTGTATTTATTATCTCTGTCAGAAATGAATGGTTCCACCGACCGGTAGTTTTTCAATAACTTTTTTATCATTTATGGAAATAAGTTTCGTGACAATTTTGTTACTAAATAAATTGGATTTCTTATCGCAAACATGATTCCCGGTGTTAAACAAATGTAATTAAGAAAAATGTTAGCTCCCTTTGCAATTAAAAGCAATCGTGTTAAAACCCTAAAATTTTCTTATAAAACCCCTTGAATTACTACAAACCTCATACAAGTTTGTTAAACCAAATTCAGGTATCAAGTTTCTGACCTAATAATTTTCTTTGATTTCAGTTGAAGCCTAATTATGAAATCCTTGTTTATTATCGCCGCTATTGCTGTAATGAACTTCGTGGCATTTGCATCAGCTCAACCCGTTCTCAGTGTATTGGATGGTTTAACTAGTAATTTACCTGTTTAATATAATAGAAATTTACAACCAATATAAAACAAATGGAAGATAAATGACAATGTTTACCTGAAATCTAAAAAAAAAACATTTTTAAATTTAATAAAAATTATGTTCTCAAAATAATCTTAATTGTTTTTTTATATCTTGAATATAATTAAGTTTTGTAGGGCTTCCGACTGGTGATGGCTCTGGAAATATTTGCGCTACACAAAGTGGTCTGACTCGTTTGGGAGAAGAGTTTCGATTACAAATATCAGAGAAGCTCCTTAAGCCGCGAAAGTAAACTAATTGCCAACAAAAGGAAGTTCTCTATGTTCTTTCTCTAGCAGAGAGGGCAAAATGTCGATGATCTAATCTACATTGAAAGGACGATCTAGATAATCTTCCTCTCGCATTACAGAGATGTTGGTAGTCGGCATCCGATATAGAGAAATGATATCGGCAATATTCCCCTAGCATGAAGGGGATACATAGGTGATAATTCTTATGCTCTGGGGAAGATCTCTATGATCTCTTACTACATGAAGTTCGGAAGATGTTCTATGTAGATAAGATCAGAAGAAGTTCTACGTGAAGATATACAGACGGGGTTCTACATGATTTCCCTCTAGCATAGAGGACTAGATCTCCATGACCTTCTTCCCAAAAAGGAGCAAACACTCCTCAATCTTCTAGCCGATGATCTTACAGTTAAATTAAAGATAATTTTGTACGAGGGCGGAGCAATAAGTCCGTGACTTTTCGAACTTCCCTCGTAGTTATATGAAATGCAACACTGATCCCATCAAGTATTACTTGCTAATATACTACTGTCAAATTTTGAGCAAGTTCCGTCATTTACTTTGCGTTTAATAGCTGTTCAAAACATGCAACCTTGTGCATTTTTTTAAAAATGGAAAAAAGTGAATTTCGAAAAATTTTCATTAAACAACGTCAATCAAACCAAGGAAAAGCTAGGAGGACTCTGTACCATCGATTTCAATGGTAAAAAAGTGGTTTACTGACTTTCGTTGTGGTCGCACAATTACAAATGACGCTGAACGTTCGGGACTGCCAATTGAGGTCAATACACCCGAAAATGGTGTTGGCCGATGCAGCGGTAAAAGTGCGTGAGTTTGTTGATGCCATAGGCATTTCATATGACTGTGGTTTCGATTTTAAATGATCAGTTGGGTTTAAGAAAGCTGTCTGCATGATGGGTGCCGCGTTTGCTCAAAATTTACTATAAATGTAATCGTGTGACCACTTCAAAGGATTGTTTGGAGATGTTTAATCGAAATTCGAAGGAGTTTTTACGGCATTTTGTACCTGTGGATGAAACATGGATCCATTACAACACTCAGGAGACCAAGCTGCAGTCTTAACAATGGGTTCCTCCGGGTGAAGCGGCTCCGAAGAAGGCCAAGGTAAGTTTGTCGGCCAATAAGGTGATGGCAACAGGATTTTGGGATGCACCCGGGATAATCCACATCGATTACTTTCAAAAGGGAAAAACAATAAACGGCGAATATTATGCCAACTTATTAGAAAAAAGACCCCATATGGCCAAGAAAAAAGTTATTTTTCATCAAGATAATGAGACGTGTGTAGCCTCAATGGCAAAATTCCATTAAATGGGCTGGGAATTGGTAACTCATCCGCCATATTCTCCGGATTTAGCCCCCAGTGACTATTTGCTATTTCCAAACCTAAAGAAATGGCTCGGTGGAAAGAGATTTATCTCCAACGACAAAATTATTGATCAAACAAATGTCTATTATATGGACCTCGAAAAATTAAATTTTTTGGGAGGAATACAAAAATTGAAGAAACGTTTGACTAAGTGTATTGAGCTAAAAGGAAATTATGTTGAAAAATATTTTTTTGTTTTTGCAAAAAAAACTGTGTTTCATTCAAAAATTCACGGACTTATTGCTCCGCCCTCGTAGCACTGAGAGAAGTTCTCCATGTTCTTTCTCTCGCATAAAATACAATATCTCTATGATCGGATCAGAGAGAAGGGTTATCGATAGAATTTGACGCATTAACGAAAGATCTCGGTGATATTCATATAAATTGGTTTCGGTAATCAGCATTTGGTATACATAGATGTCGGCTGTTATCCGCTGACATAGAGTAAATATATCGGCGCTATTCCTCTAGCATAATGCAAATATATGGATAATCTTCATGTTGCATTGGGAAAACCTCGATGATCAACGACATGGGACAGAATGTTCTAAATGAGGTTTAGACGAAGTCGTACGTGTGGATGTTCAAAAGAAGTTGTACTTGAAGAAGTTCCGAAGACGTTCTTCGTGAAGAAGTTGAAAATGGCTCAACGTTATTTCCCTCTAGCATAGAGAATCAGATCTCAATGACCTTCCTTCAAAAAGGAGGAAAAATCTCCGCTATCTTCCTTTCGGTATCGAAGGAGGTTCTCTATAGTTATTCTTTCTCTGCTGCATATAGCAAAATCTCGACGATCTGAACTAAAAGAGAGGAACGATCTCGGTGACCTCCTTTAGTATTAGAGAAAGATCTCCGCAGTATTCTTTAAAAATAGTGGAACATCTGCGTGTAAGTTTGCCGGCAACGAGTAAAGATCTCGGTGATATTTCTTTAGTTTTAGGGGAATTTTTAGGTGAAAGTTTTTAGAAAAAAGTTGGTCCAAATAATCTCTCTTAAACATAGAGAAAATCTAGCTAATCTTAATCTAACATATGAGGAATATCTAGGCAATTTCGGTCTTGCGTATAAAAAAATATCATGATCACTCTCTTGCCTAGTGGGCAAAACTCTTTCTTCTTTCTTTGACTTACAGGTTGATCTCCTATAGTATAGATTAAAACAATAAAACAAGAAAGACGGAAGGTTTTGCTTATTTTCTGCTAGATTTTTTTTTCTGCATACATTTTAGTTATAGCACAACTTTTTTAAAACTTTAAATTATTCGAATCCTAAAGATATATTGAAAAGGAAGTTTTAAAATATCTTACATTTTAAATGCTAGATTTTTATTTATATTTAAACTTTTTTTTATGTATAATATAATTTTCATAATGTCCAGAGTTTATAGCCATAATCATTCAGTTCCATTTCTAAAGCACTAGCCCTTTAAATCACACCCAGATCGCTAACAACGGGAAGACCTTTGGTTACACCGTCCAATATAGGCTCAGCGGATGCAAAAGCCAAGATGTTCAGGACGGCAACCGCAACGATAACAGAAAAGGATTTCATTTTTAAACTTAAGAGGGAGAAACAATTTTCAAAATTAGTTCTCATGTGACTTTTCAATTATGTTGGACAACTTACCGTTAAGATGTTTTGTTACAAGATTGCTGAAAGTCAGTTAAACTTTAGTTTGGCCATTGCTCGATATGGAGTGACCTTTTATATGATAATTGTGGACTGTAAAAAATATATTTTATAATTAATGTTGGTCACGATTTTCTCTTGCTCCAATCTAATCTAATTATTTTACGAAAACGAATGTAAGCATTTGGCATAAAAATAAGATAAAACTTAAGTAGCATATATGTCACGAATTCGATTTCTATAAAATCTAAAAATTATCATATGGCAAAAAATCTTAGTTTGAACACACAAATTTTTGAAACTTATAGTTTTCTATGAAGTTACTGTTTATATTTCTTGCCAAATATTGAAAAAACAAATGTTGAAAATTGAAATTAGTTTTATTGTTTTTCAAAATATTTTCCATGAAGATCATTTGAACCAATTATCGAAGCACTTTTGACTTTCCGAATTTGGTAGCCCTAAAACATAAGTTTTGAACTCATCAATTTTCTCCGCTTCTTCTGGTGCCAAAAAAATTTACCACGCCAATTGTTTTTAGTAAGCGGAAATAAAAGAAATCATTAGGTACAAAAAAAAATATCTGACAAAACATTCAGAATTAACCGTCCTACCATACTCACACATGACCAGTTATGACAAATAAGCTCGACGGCTCATCTCGCTTAGTGATGCCGAATCTACCGAGTATTTGGCAGCGAAAGAGCTTCTCAAAATACCGGTCTGAGTAGATGGGAAACTGTAGGCCGGGGCCACACTGGCGTTTTCTTGTCGCGCGTTTTCTTGTCTTGGCTCTAACGCAAAAAAAGCTCACGGTTGAGTTGTATACGTTGATTGTGTATACTTCTACGAAAGCTTTTGAAAACGCACGACAAGAAAACGCCAGTGTGGCCAATGAGTGGAAAACTAGAAAGTGCAAAGCTCACTAGTTGTGAGAAGCTCTCCCCAACCTTTTCATGGGATGTATTGAAAAGCATTTCTTCTTTTAAATATTTGATCATAATACATTTTTTGATGTGTTAACATCTATAGGCGCGGGTAGGGACTAAACTCTCAAAGTGAACACATCCAAACACAGTTTGTCCGAGATTGTTTGGCATTAAACTCCTCTGAAACAGCTGGACCGATTTGTATGAAATTTTGTGTGCATATCGGGTAGGTCTCAAAATCGGCCAACATCTATTTTTCATACTCCTAAACGATATATAGAACACAAAGTTGTCCGACTGCGAAACACAGATTGTCAGACTGCGAAAAATAAACACACACTGATGTAGCGGCTGCGAATAGTTGTCTTGTGTTGGTGAGCAAAGGGAATAATGACGTGGTTTACGTATATAAAAATGAGATAGCAAGAGAGCAACGAAAATTGTGTGAACTTGTGTAGCGTGTGTGCGAACATAACAATGTATGTATGTACATGTGTCTGTTGCTTTGCATTCTCTTTGTTTTTTGTGGGAATAAAACAAAAAGTATTAAGCAAGAAAATAATGACACATGTGCTTGCACTTGTCTTTAAACAATTTTAAGTATTAATATCATTTAAATGTAACGGCATCATATGATTGAACGCTGTTTTTTATTTTCCAATGTAACATTTACGAATGTGTGCATAGTACCAACGAAAAACATAAAATATTTGGTAGTTAAAATAATCAGTTCACTTGGAAAGGCTGTATAATAAATTACCCCAAAAATATCGCAATGTCCATACAAATATATACATTCAATTGTCTTCAACAAAGTAACTACAGACATAGTTCATTACTTGCATTAAAATTGCCTAATTTCGTCCACATTTTCGCAAAATCATATAGAAGAAAGTGCCACCAAGACGATCGTCCATGTTCCGATTGTCATCATGTCGGTCATACGGTAGTCAGAGATTCGATAAGCGCCAATCTCGCTCGTTTGCTCGTGTATAGATTTGCGGACACTTGTTTGAACATTTCGTCGACTATTTACATGAACGTGAGCGATTTGCTATTGTCGTTCGCCCATCGTTTAATATGCCTTGAAGACGTGACCAACTGGGATAGCAACTCCGTACACACATCCGAAATTACTCACTGTCCAAGACGAACGCCAATGATTTCATTACGGTATCAATGTAGACTACGAGACACACACAACACCAGACAAAATTAGCCCTTGCTAGGAAGACTACAGAAAGAAGACTTGCCTTAGCTGAACATTTTTGAATTTTGAGTAGTTTCACTTCTGTAGTGGCCGCCAGTAGTGTAATGGTAGTGTGCGCGGCTCTTGTACGTGGGAACGTGGGTTCGAGCCCTGCTCAGACCACCTTGCATTTCTTACGACGGCGGTCACCTCGCTTAGTGATGGCGACACTATCGAGGATTTACCCATGATAAAGCTTCTCAAACATACCGTTCGGAACAGGTGTAAAACTGTAGTTCCCAATCAGAGACTGGTTGTGAGAAGCTCTCCCCAATCCTTTCATGAGATGTAATGGGAAATACTTTTTTTATTTCACTTTTGTATTTAGTGTGCGATATGTGAGGCTTGGAAATACATGTCATATAAGTATATTCATCCCAGCAACATTTCTGGAATGAACAGAGGTCTTACTATAATCAGCACATGTAAATTTTTTAAGAGAAAAATCTAGGAATTTTTTTCATATGCCATATAGATTTTGCAAAATCGAATTCGTGACATATATGTTAATTAAGTCTTACCCAATTTATAATCTAAATGCATATATTCGTTTTGTAATTATTAAGTAAAGCAATTAATTTAGTTTGGAGCAAGAAAAAATCGTGATAAACTTTAATTATAGAATATATTTTTACAGTGTACAACTATCATATAAAAGGCCACTGCATATCGAGCAATGGTCAAACAAAAGTTTAACTAACTTTCAGTAATCTTGTAACAAAACATCTTAACGGTAAGTTGTCCAACATAATTGAAAAGTCAGATGAGAACTAAATTTGAAAACTGTTTCTCCCTCCTAAGTTTAAAAATGAAATCCTTTTTTGTTATCGTTGCGGTTGCCGTCCTGAACATCTTGGCTTTTGCAGCCGCTCAGCCTATATTGGACGGTGTAACCAAAGGTCTTCCCGTTGTTAGCGATCTGGGTGTGATTTAAAGGGCTAGTGCTTTAGAAATGGAACTGAATGATTATGGCTATAAACTCTCGAAATTCTGAAAATTATATTATACATAAAAAAAAGTTTAAACATAAATAAAAATCAAGCATTTAAAATGTAAAATATCCTTTTCAATATATCTTTAGGATTCGAATAATTTGAAGGCGAATAATTCAAATAGTTTTAAATACCTAAATGTACGATTCAGCAAAATATAAGTAAAATCTTCGCTCTACCTTAGATGATTATCATCAAGATCTATAATTAATACAACATGAAGGTCACTGAGATCTTCCTCTAAGTCAAAGATATATCATCGACTTTTCCCCACTGAAATCGCCAAGATATTCCCCCTTTGAGAGTTCAAAATTAGCAAGATTTTTATCTATGTTTAAGATAGATCATTAGGACCAACTTTTTATGCCAGAGAGAGATCGCCGACATCAGCAATCAAATCACGTAAAAATTACATCAAACCTAAAGAAAGATCACGGAGATCTTTACCCGTTGCCGGCAAACTAACACCGAGATGTTGCCCTATACTTGTTGCCCTAATCGCGGAGATATTTCTCCAATGATTAAATTAAATCATAGATTAAATCATAAAGGTTTTGCCATCTAGATTAGAGGAAGGATAACAATAAATATCATCATTTGGTACCGAGAGGTAGATATCCGAGAGTTGTCCTCATGTTTGTAGATAGGCCATGAAGTTCTAACCATTATGCTACGGGGAGATAACTCTATACCTCTTCCGAACTTCAACAGGTAGGACTTCGGCCGAACTTGATTTAAAACTTTCTGTGCTAGTCGATGATTACTGAGATTGTGAAAATTACAAAGTGAAAATTTCCGATATGTTTGCATTATGTTAAAGGAACATCGCTGATATCTTTCCTCTAAATCAGATAATAATTACAGACATCGAGCGATGTCAGATGATGGGTATATGTTATGATATAACCACCGATATGTTTCTTCAATATGCTTCATGTTATCATCGAGAACGGTAGAGAGCGATCACTACAAGATTGTGTGCACCCCAACAGGAAGATCATAGAGAAAGATAGGGGATATTTGTTATTCTTTTTGGTGGAAGATCCCGAAATGTTGGCCACTATCCTCGAGGAAGATCACATAAAACTTATTGTGAACCTTTTCATGTACATGTCGCCATCGGTGGTGCATTGGTTAATGTGCGCGACTCTTATACATGAGAACGTGGCTCATACCGCCTTACATTTCTTTGGCCAACGGCCACCTCACTTATTGACGGCGACTCTATCGAGTAATTAGCTATGAAAAAGATTCTCAAACTACCGTTGGGAACCGGTGTAAAACTGTAGGTCCCAATCAGTGAGTGTAAAACTAGAAACCGCACAATTCACTGGTTGTGAGAAGCTCCCTTCATGGGATATAATGAGAAACCATTTTTTTTTCATGTGTGCTAGTATATGATATCTTCCTTGTGCCAGGATATATTTTCTTTATACTAGAGAAGCATTGACATTATGTTTCCTTTTTCGGAACTTGTTCCTAAACAGCTTATTCTGAATTGTATGAATAACTTTCGGTCTTAGTCGATGGCCATCGAGATCTTCCCCTGGGGCAAAAGAAAGATCACCAACTTATTTTCTTTATGCTACAGGAATTCCGCAGAGATCTTTCCTCAGTGCCAGAAGAAGATTGTCGATCTTGCTCTAGCATAGATATATGTTATGCTAGTGTAACATAACCGAAATCTTTCCTCTGTTCGAAATATCATTCCTCAAAGCTTGAGGAAGATCACGGAGATCATTTATGCTAAGGAAGATGACCGATATGGTTTATCTATGCTAGAGGAAGATCTACTAGATAATCTCTGTATGCTGCAGAAAGATCGCCGATATTTTCTGTGTTTGCGAAATAAAGATGACCCCTATAATTAATCTATGCCAGGTTTTGGAGGAAGATTTATAATATAATTTAGCTTTCAATCGATACACAGAAAAACATTTTGTAAATACAATAAATTGTTGAATTGAGCTAGTAACGAATTTGTATATTTAAATACAAACACTGTATGAAGATCGTTAAAAAAAGCTTTTGTTGAAAAATATATTGTATATTTATTCTACTATTTTTTGCAATATTTTCTGTGTAGAAAACAGAATTTCCCTTTATTTTGACAACTAAGAGATCATTATGTACATCGTCGTCTTCTCTGATCACATCGTTCAGAATCAATCAATCTTATCATAGGGAATATAACTGCAGTCGCTGCTATCTCTAATTGGTTATAAACAAAACGCCTTCCCATTACATCCCATGAAGTGAGCAGCTTCTCACAACCAGTGAGCTGTGCACTTTCTAGTTTTACACGCAGTGATTGAGACCTACAGTTTTTCGCCGGTTCCGAAAGGTATTTTGCGAAGCTTTTTTTACTGATTATAGTTACATATATTGCAGACTATTAGGCCTTATTGCTTCCTGTATTAAATCTATCCAATTTTGTTTGATTTATTATCAATTGCCTTTACGTCCTGATGATGATCTCAGGAGTAGCAACCCCCAGGAGATACTTTATGTCCAAAACGAAAGAAAAACATTTCTAGTGATGAATATAACACGATAAGAGTAATCCACAGGAAAAGTGTCCTGGGAAAGATAGTGTTTTTCCTTTAAACAAACTGTAAATAAATTCGAACCCTACAAAATACTTAGGTGACTATCTGTAACACATACAAAAACACTAAACAAGGATACATTTTTGGTGAAGAAGAAGTAGATAAATAGTCACCCAAAACATAGAGTGTAAATAATTTATTAACAAGATAGATGGAAAATAGTCACTGGCATTCACTTGTTGTTATCTTTGGAAGCCCGAAAAATAATCATGGAACATTGATAAACATGACGCATCGAGGAACGAGAAGAATACAAGGGCCACTGACGGCGACGACGACAATCTCTTGGGTCCCTACCTGAGTGTGATGTCCTTTATAAATATTTACATTGCTACATCACCCAAAAAAGGAAAATCACAAATCATTAACAAAACATTAAGGACCTTTATAATGTTTATATATTTGTTGGCTGATCATTGAAAAATCACACAACTAATCGCGACCAGACAATCTTAAGCATCAGCCCTTAAAACCAGACAATCTTGATATTATGCTGCGAGGATTTATTATACATCCAGCTAGTTAAGTAGCACAACGCAGGCGTCAGCAAGTAGGACTACTCGAAAATTAGAAAATTTTCTTTGTTTTACTTTGTCATTATTTAGGGGCTAATTGAATTGGTTTGTGTTGAAATTTGATCAATGGATTGTGATAGTTTGCTGTACTGTACGTATTATTCTTTTCAAGGTTACTGGCTTTATCAGATAACAGACGCGTCATATAATTGCTTAAACAAGGTCCTTTAAGTCTTAAGGCATGGGACTGCATCTAGTATTAAATTACGTATAAAGTATCAATTTCTAAGAAAAATATGAACATTGCGATATAATTTAGGCGACATTTAAGTGAGAAGGAGGACATAGCCTTAATCGATCTACAGACGAATGACGACAAATTGTAATGACAAATCCTTGAGTATTTTGGAGCAATAGAAGATTAGAATAGAATATTCAGTATATTATATTTATGTAAATTTGCAACCAAACTTTATTAAATTATTACAATGGGATTATTTTTAATATACAAGTATTTATATACAAGATTCCATAAGTTTTTAAAATTTTCGAAAACCTTTCTGAGTTATGTAGAATCCATACCTTCAGAAATTCCAGCCATAAAATCACTTGCTGGTTGCAATGCATTATACATGGTACTCATTGTGTTTAAAGCTGCCATGCCCGTAGCTATAGGATTCGCATTATAGGCTGCCAGAGCAGCATTAATGAAGGTCATAACCAGAATTATATCAAACTAGAAAAGACTAAAATGATAAAAATGGAAACGTTTAAAAAATAACATTCTTACCGTAAAATACATTTTGCTCGATGTTGTCAATGTTCCAATTCTAACTGTAGGATTGCTTCAGAATTTCAACCGACTTTATTTAAAAATACTAAGTCCATTTAAAGATATTTAAATTAAGCCCACGATTCATATTTGCAATTTAGGATTTGACTTTAACTGTTAAATGAATAGAAATTTATGGTGATGGCAAAACGTGTTAAAGCCATAAATTATAATTACATATCCCTTTGAATGACACATGGAAGCATAGAGCAAAGTCAAATCACTTTTGTTAGTAAACACAAAAATAGTACATCTGCATATCATCAGCTAAAATGCAAAACGACGTAACTAACAATAAATTTAAAATCTGATATTTTTTACTCTTAATTATGGCCGTGTCTGGCGCAAAAGTAGTGTGCACTTCTCTTGTACAAGAGATTCCTGCTCAGACCACCTGACATTTCTTTCGACGGAGCTCACCTCGCATAGTGATGGCAACACTAACAAGTATTTAGCCACGAAAAAGGCTTCACAAAATACCTTCCGGAACCGGTGTAAAATTGTAGGTCCCAATCAGTGAGTGTAAAACTAAAAGCGCACAGATCAGTAGTTGTGAGAAACTCTCCCCAATCGCTTCATGGAAAGAAATGGAAAGCCATTTTTTTATCTTATGGGTTTTGGAAATTTGTTGTTATTGAAAACTATGTTGCCGCAAACGTATCAATTATGAGACGAGGGCTTTGCGGCTGAATTTGAGTGGTAGCGACTGATTTTAGTTGGGCAACCCGCAATTCAGTGGCAACAATTGAATTTACTGTTGCTGTTGCTCGTTTCAAACGAATAGTTCTGTGAATGTAAAGGGTGTCTCAATAACGATGCATTGTGATTATTTTATTGGATTGTAAAGACGACATGTTCCGATTAAGTATGTAATAAAATATTAGTCAAATGGGGGCTCTGATGACTGGCCATTACTCTTTTCATGAAATTTTCCATCACTTTTTCAAATAGATGTTGCTGTATCTCACCGATGTTGCATTGGATCTCGAATTTGAGCTCAGCAATTGTTTCTGGTTTATTCGCATAAACCCGAGATTTTACAAAACCGCAAAGAAAGAAATCGCACAGCGTTAGATCGTATGATCTTGGTGGCCAGTTGACACCAGAATTTCTTAAGATAATTTGTTCTGGAAATCGTTGCTGCAGTAAATCGATTGTTTCACGAGCGGTGTGGTAGGTGGCACCGTCTTGCTGAAACCACATGTCGCGGAGATCCATGCCGTCCACTTGAGGCAACAAGAACTCCGTTATCATGTTCTTGTAACGAATGCCGTACACAGTCACTGCAATTTCGGCCTCCTTCACACAAGTGAGGCCCAATCACGCCGGCAGACCAAAATCCGCTGCAGACATTTGCTCGCTGTGGGTGTATTTGTTTCTCGTGGATTACATGAGAATTTTTTGAGACCCATATTCGGCAATTTTGTGTATTCACGAAGCTATTCAGATGGAAATGTGCTTTCTTCGGAGAGATGAGGTTTTCTTTGAAAAATTGGCATTGACTTCACTTTGCTTCATTACCTATTGAACGAATTGCCGGCGCTTTCCATGGTCTGCCGGTTTGAAGGTTGAAGTCTTTTATCAAAATTCGCTGCGTAGTGCTTCGTGAAATTTGAAGTTGTTGAGAATAATGCCGAATTGATGTTAACGTGTATTCGGCGACATTCTCGTTTACAGCGGCAATGTATTAAAGACACCTACCTTTACGTTGACGCACAGGAGTCTGACTATCCATAACGGACACAGTTTCTTCAAATTTGTTGACCACTCTTAGAATGATTGACACATTAGGTGCACTTTCTCGACTGAAAATTCTTCGAAGTTTGTGAGCGGTCTCAGCATAACTTTACAAAATGTTTGTAATAAGTTTTCACAATTATAACGCGTTTATCTTTCCTGAAATGCTCCCATTTTAATAATCGGAATAAACATATGTAACAGCTGCCAAATTTCAGAGTTGCCACTTCCACAAAAAAAAATAATTACACTAAATTTAAAAAGCGCAAACTTACTGAGACACCCTTTACATGAAAAAATCCTATACTTATGGCAAGCTAGATTTACATGATATTGACATTTTCTCTATGACTCTACATTGTCTAGATGTCCCTCTTTGGAAATTGTTCAACGGAAGAGTAACACGGGAATGTTACTAGTCTGCCCACTTAGTCAATGAATGCAACTCATTCAGGAACTCTTCGCCTTAAAACAAATGACTTAAACACTATGCATGCGAAACCCTGAACCACGTAAATGTAATGGCAAAGAAATAAAGACAATTTCACGCACTCTCCTTCGTTGTAATTGACAAAAGGCGCATAAAACTGTTACAGGACAACAGATCTACCAGATGAATTAAAAAATGTAGTTTATGCGACATATTTGATGCTTCAACAGCTGTGAATGGTGTACAGTGTTGATGCAAAAACTTAAAAGAATTTACAACGAGTGTAGTTACTTCAGCTTAAGGACATAACACTTGTGTGAAGAATTGTTCCCTAAGGACCAACTCGAACTAAAGTGCGACTAGAAAGACCTCAACCGAGCTGAGATCACCCACAATGACTAAAACAAAACAATGCAATTTCATTCAAACTCGCTCAACAATGAATGAAAACAATTTTATGAATAGACCAGTCTAAGGAAAACATTCGTCACACTAAAATATATAATAGACCAACTGGTAGTTTTGGACAATTGAAAAACAACTCCAAAACCAAAGTACCTACTTAAAACTATTTAAATCCCCATGGAAATGATATACGAAAATTGAAAATCAAAAACTCTGTTTCGTATGATCGGACTTAAGATACAATTCCATTCAAAAGCGTTGAAGTGAATCTCCTCAGCAGGATAACACTGTTGTATTGTCTACAAAGAAACCTGCAACGAAAACCTATTCAACTTATTTAGCAATTCATTACGAAACATAGAGTTTTGTTAAATAATTAAAAAACCTTTTTGGAAATGAATTACAGTTGAATAACCATGCAGGATATTTTATTGCACTTCAATGGCCAGGACTAAGTGTTAACAATAGAGGCGAAAGCAGGAAGTGACTTGAATGGACTTCAAACAGCCAACAGATAAGGGCTACGACGACATGAAAGCCTTGCCCAGCTATTGTTGCGGCATGTTATACATAGAATTCACCTCCATGACTGCTGAAGGCCCTTGCAGAAAAGGGACTTTAATTTCACAGAAGAAATTTCATTGTTTTCTAAAATTCTGGTTAATCAAATGTTGTATTTTACAAGAATAACATTGTTCATTTCTATGTTGATAAGCCTGCATAACGAATTTCTATTAGATTTCGGAAGATTTATAATGTAGGTTCAATGAATGTGTATGTTTTGATAGTCAGTACGTTACATGGAAAACAGGAAATGCATTCATAAAAGGACATCATTGAAATGGCTGTTCATTTCAAGTGACACTTGTGTGTGAAGTGTATCGAAAGAGATTCAATTTTATTAGCTATACTCCAGGATACTTTACAGGGTTATACCATTTGGTGTAATAGACACTGATGCCACAGACAATTACCAGGATGTTGCAATTGATTTCAAGTGAAAAAATCGCGGAAAATCAAATTATGCTGTACAAATTTTTACTGTAGCTGTAGGCATTGTTGTTGAAATGGATTTTTGGTAAAAACAATACGAAAACGAAGAAGGTTTTTGTTAGGTCGCCGGAAAAAACAATTTGACATAGAAGAGGGTATACATCTATTCTTGTGAGTCTTTGGAGTCACAGGAAGTTCTTCACGTGACAGAAATAGTTAATTAATGAAACTAAAAAATGGTTTCCCATTACATCCCTAGAAGGAATCGGGGAGAACTTCTCACAACCAGTGAGGTGTGCGCTTTCTAGTTTTATACTCATTGATTGGGACCTACTCTTTTACACCGGTTCCGAACGGTATTTTTGAGAAGCATTTTCATGGCTAAATACTCGATAGTGTCGCCGTCACTATGCGAGGTGACCGCCGTCGAAAGAAATTTTAAGGTGGTCAGAGCAGGGATCGAACCCAGGATCTCAAGTACAAGAGGCGCGCACACTACCCATTGCACCACCGACGGCCTAACTAATCCTGTATTTTTCCCACGTTTTAAAATTCCTTTTTGAATCCTGGTTAGATTTTTGTATATGCTAAGAAATTATGTGATGGTTTGAGATGCAGTCAAATTTTTAATTTTAGTGTTTGCCGTCCGTCGGCAGTTTTGTAAGAAATAAAAGAATAAATAGTTCCTATTTCACCCCAGGAAGGGGCGGGAAAGAGCTTTCCACATTCAGTGTGCTGTGTAATTTCTATATATACACTCCTAGAATAATCCTACACTTTTACATCGGTTCGCAAATATAGTAGACTTGTGTCCAAACAAATTGTGGTTGCCATTCGATGTTACATGTTAGGGACACAATCATTAAAATGTTAAACTATGTGTTTTTGTCACCCAAATATGGCTTTGTTTGTTGAAAACTGCTCAAAACTAAAACGCGATAGACAGCAAAGGAACACAAAGCAGCACAAATTCAATTCATGAAAACAATTCTTGAGCGTAAGTATATGGATGTTCCAAATAAATACATGGTTCCTTTGTATTCCTTGTATTCAAATCATATCTCTATGTATTTCCTCTAAGTGTATTTCCAGTAAGTTGTGTATTTCCCCTAAGTGGAAATTGCTGATCGTCAGCATTTGCCACGACTTAGTTTTGGTGCTGATTTGCCAAAGAAGTGGAGAAAGACTAATCCTTCACGCTAGAATAAAAAGTAACTTTGTTACATATTTTCCCAAACACATTCTACTGAAAGCATTTATGTGTGTGGAACACACACCAAATATTCCTATATTTGCTAGTCCTAAACTCAGTTATATTTAAATGCAAACTTTAGCATGTTTGCTGGCAAAGATGCAAACGTCATTTCGCGTGTTTCCTCCAAAACGCACGATTGACGACTGAATGCATGAAAATAAAAAGCAATAGTTCAGTCAACGTAAGAAACACTCAATTCACTAACTCAGGCTTTCAGGAAAATTTATGAATCACTGACTGAAAGGATAATACACAAATACAGTTATACACTTGCAATAACGTTAGCTTAGCCAGAGAATAATCTGTCTTTAACCCTCTTTTGTTTATTTTGCTCTCGACCAAACACAGCTGTATTTGTATCAAACACAAAAAAGTATTTGGATCACAAGCACATATATTATTATATATTAAACATTGTTCCTCAAACATGTAATATTGAATAGCACACAGAATGTGTTTGGACACAATTATACTATATTTGCGGCAAGCTCCAAGAACACGATTTATTTGAAGCCAATCACGAAAAAAATACATATTTCTCAGTGTATTCAAAGGTTCAAAGGTATTCTCATTTCTAGTTAAGGTGAGGTGACTCAAGGACGAAGTTTGTATTGAAACCATACCTCGCCCGGACCAATGTCATCTATATTTTCAAACAAAAAGTCAATGCCTGTAACTCCGACCGCATTTTTGATGAAATTGGGTCCGATGATGCCAGCAGCATGTAAACCGCACCACATTCCTACGCACATTCCTTCGACGTATTGGTGGTACTGCATCATTTAGAGAGTGTGTGGTATAAAGTCTTTCCACATTTCGACGGATGGCTCGGTCAGATGGACGTTTAAATGAGCCATAACAATCACGAAGTCGTCTATATGTTGCGCGAATCGATGACTGCTTTTCAAAGTAAATTTGGATAATTTGGTAGTGGTGTTCCAGCCCGAATCTGTTCACTATGATTTACCAGATTATATTGATCATATATGCCAAAAAGTAAGTGCAGTATGACAGTCTGTTTGACAGTTAATCCATTCCGAATTTCTGAAACCACCTTAATACTACATGCTGAAAAATATCGGTCCCAGCAAAATATTGCAGGAACCATGTGCATGTTTGCAAGCGTTGTTTTCGCGAATTGATAATCTGCTGCTCTTTGTTTCTTTGTTGTTTATCACCGTATTGTTATCACTAGATTTCAACAAACAAAGCCACATTTGGGTCACAAATACATATATTATAACCTAAAAATCATTGTGTCTCAAACATTTTATGTTGAATATCAAACACAGTGTGTTGGGACACAAGTATACTATATTTGCGACACGCTACAAACACGTTATATTTTCATCCAAACAACAAACAAAGACAAATTTTTCAACGTGTAGGTATCCCCAATCATAATTCACATCCACATGGCATAAATAGAAATTTCTGTGGCTAGAATGGCTGGAATTTTTTAGGTTATAGTCGGGAAATTCAATTCGTCTTAAACCTCTTAAACTCCTTATTTTTTTAGACTTAAAAACTCTTAAGCTTCTTAAACTCACCGTGATTTAAATTATTACTTACTACAACCAGGTGTTCTACTACCTTAACAAGCATTTAAATAAAATTCCTTCAAATTTACATTTCAATGGAAATTCACATGCCTGACCTCGAACAAGTTGTGCTCTTGGTCTATGCAAATATCTACGGTCATTCATGAGCACCCAGCATTTAAAACAAAAGACATAAGGACCAAACACACAAGAAATGCTTAAAATCTAAAATTGAATGCAATTCCCGCATGCCAAAAGAAATAATTTCAAATCTTCTACAAGTTAATGAAACACAATGCAAACTAACATTTTTTGCAAAACCAACCATACAGAAATCTTAACACCAACTACAAAAGTCCTTCGTGGAGTGAAGTTCAATAGTATGTACTTCCTTGCAGCTGTTGAACTACTTGAATAGTAAAAGAAACTACGTGAATAGTAAATTAGTGCGAGTACTTTAAGTTTTAGGATTAGCTGGCCATTATGCCCTCGTAGAGTTTTATGGTTTTATTGTTTTCCTAAATTTCTGAAGAGGACTGCATGACATTTGTATATTCATTCAGTTTTAGTTTGCAAATTGTTTAGTGTGTATGGTCTCTAAATCTGTTGTTTCGTTGAGTTTGTTTGACCTGGTAGGCAATTTTAAGGACATGCTGTATTGTAAGATGATGGAAAATCAGTTTCTTACAAATTAGTTTAATAAATGGTTCTTGCTAAATACCTGCTGTCTTAAGATTCACTAAGTCTTAAGTCTTAGTCTTAAGATTCACTAAGTGTAAGCCGTGAACCCAATGTTACACCCAACTCCTTAAGCTACGCATTCATTAAACAAGAAACTGTACTTAAGCAGGTTGGATCTACCCCATAGAAGAAATAAAGCCAAAGCACCAAAATTTGATGGAACATGCGTTACAAGTGGCATAATCGAAAATGCAAGTGATACTATTTAAATAAGGTGTCAACTTCTTGTCATTTTAGAACCCATACTTGAAGGTTATAACGAATAAAAAAACTTCGATTATTCCTGAGACCCTCCTTGAACTCCAAAAACAAAACTAAGAATGGGTGTACCCGAGGTCATAGCAGTTTCTCCCACTGAGACATATTTCATTCAATGCTGTTGGCCATTCTGATAAATGTGATATTTATTTTTCCAGTGAATTTCCAGGTTTATATGGTGGTAACCGAATTGAAAATAAATTCCTTTGTCCCAACAGAATTCATAGGAAATTCGGTTAGAGCAACCGAATTTTTGCAATCGACTTAAGGCCAAATTCGGTGAATGCGACCGAAATAATACAAAATTCGATAGTTCCAAACGAATTGATGCTAAATTCGGCTGTTGCACCTGAATTGACGCCACATTCGGTTGCTGCAACCGAATTTGGTGCCAATTTCAGTTGTTCCAAACAGATTAATTCAAGACTCGGTTGTTGCAACCGAAATTATAGAAAATTTAGTTGACATGTGGAATATAATTGAAGATTCAGTACTCACAACCGAAGCAATTATGACCTGAGGATACTTCAACCGAATATCAGATATAGAAAATGTAGTTGAAATAACGCATATAACTGAAGATTCAGTTGGCACAACCGAATCATTTATGCCACCTTATTTCAGATATGGGTACTAAATTCGTTATTATTATTTGGCTCCTGGAACAACAATTCGTACCCGACAAGTAGTGAACCATTATCAACTGTGACAACCTCAATTCGGTAGTGACAGCCTCAATTCGGTTGTGACAACTTTAATTCGGTTGTGGCAACCGTTGGTCTGTGGCACCAGCCAAATTGACGTTTGCTACAAACTCTTTTCAAACACTTAGTTCTCTGACTATAGTTTCAGAAACGTTCCAAATATTAAAATAAGTAAACCCCGCCATTGAAGTGAAGGAATGATAAAATATCATTCATGCTATTTTAAAACCTTTATTACATTTTCATGAAACTCTCATCTACCAGCTGTCTTTGGAAAATTGTCCACCATTGTTAAATATTTATAACAATTAGAACAGTTTAGAAGGTGATTTCACAGCTAAACGGTGACAAATGTACAGCCAATTTTCAACAAAAAGTCAACAGCATTTCAAATTTTCTAAAAGAATCTATTGAACAGAATAAAAAATTGTATTACAACAAAAGAACAGTTTCTGTGAAAATGGCCAATCATCTCTAATAAAAGACATTTATTGCAGACTGGAATACAATAAATTTTAAATTTCCACTAAACAAAATCGTCATTATATCAAACAAAAGTAGATGTATTTGAAAACTGAATTTCAATAGACTCTTACGATTTGTTAAAAATTATATTCTAACTGAACAACAATCAAAAATCAATTTCAACATTTTACCGAGCGGTGTGGTAGGTGGCACCGTCTTGCTGAAACCACATGTCGCGGAGATCCATGCCGTCCACTTGAGGCAACAAGAACTCCGTTATCATGTTCTTGTAACGAATGCCGTACACAGTCACTGCAATTTCGGCCTCCTTCACACAAGTGAGGCCCAATCACGCCGGCAGACCAAAATCCGCTGCAGACATTTGCTCGCTGTGGGTGTATTTGTTTCTCGTGGATTACATGAGAATTTTTTGAGACCCATATTCGGCAATTTTGTGTATTCACGAAGCTATTCAGATGGAAATGTGCTTTCTTCGGAGAGATGAGGTTTTCTTTGAAAAATTGGCATTGACTTCACTTTGCTTCATTACCTATTGAACGAATTGCCGGCGCTTTCCATGGTCTGCCGGTTTGAAGGTGGAAGTCTTTTATCAAAATTCGCTGCGTAGTGCTTCGTGAAATTTGAAGTTGTTGAGAATAATGCCGAATTGATGTTAACGTGTATTCGGCGACATTCTCGTTTACAGCGGCAATGTATTAAAGACACCTACCTTTACGTTGACGCACAGGAGTCTGACTATCCATAACGGACACAGTTTCTTCAAATTTGTTGACCACTCTTAGAATGATTGACACATTAGGTGCACTTTCTCGACTGAAAATTCTTCGAAGTTTGTGAGCGGTCTCAGCATAACTTTACAAAATGTTTGTAATAAGTTTTCACAATTATAACGCGTTTATCTTTCCTGAAATGCTCCCATTTTAATAATCGGAATAAACATATGTAACAGCTGCCAAATTTCAGAGTTGCCACTTCCACAAAAAAAAATAATTACACTAAATTTAAAAAGCGCAAACTTACTGAGACACCCTTTACATGAAAAAATCCTATACTTATGGCAAGCTAGATTTACATGATATTGACATTTTCTCTATGACTCTACATTGTCTAGATGTCCCTCTTTGGAAATTGTTCAACGGAAGAGTAACACGGGAATGTTACTAGTCTGCCCACTTAGTCAATGAATGCAACTCATTCAGGAACTCTTCGCCTTAAAACAAATGACTTAAACACTATGCATGCGAAACCCTGAACCACGTAAATGTAATGGCAAAGAAATAAAGACAATTTCACGCACTCTCCTTCGTTGTAATTGACAAAAGGCGCATAAAACTGTTACAGGACAACAGATCTACCAGATGAATTAAAAAATGTAGTTTATGCGACATATTTGATGCTTCAACAGCTGTGAATGGTGTACAGTGTTGATGCAAAAACTTAAAAGAATTTACAACGAGTGTAGTTACTTCAGCTTAAGGACATAACACTTGTGTGAAGAATTGTTCCCTAAGGACCAACTCGAACTAAAGTGCGACTAGAAAGACCTCAACCGAGCTGAGATCACCCACAATGACTAAAACAAAACAATGCAATTTCATTCAAACTCGCTCAACAATGAATGAAAACAATTTTATGAATAGACCAGTCTAAGGAAAACATTCGTCACACTAAAATATATAATAGACCAACTGGTAGTTTTGGACAATTGAAAAACAACTCCAAAACCAAAGTACCTACTTAAAACTATTTAAATCCCCATGGAAATGATATACGAAAATTGAAAATCAAAAACTCTGTTTCGTATGATCGGACTTAAGATACAATTCCATTCAAAAGCGTTGAAGTGAATCTCCTCAGCAGGATAACACTGTTGTATTGTCTACAAAGAAACCTGCAACGAAAACCTATTCAACTTATTTAGCAATTCATTACGAAACATAGAGTTTTGTTAAATAATTAAAAAACCTTTTTGGAAATGAATTACAGTTGAATAACCATGCAGGATATTTTATTGCACTTCAATGGCCAGGACTAAGTGTTAACAATAGAGGCGAAAGCAGGAAGTGACTTGAATGGACTTCAAACAGCCAACAGATAAGGGCTACGACGACATGAAAGCCTTGCCCAGCTATTGTTGCGGCATGTTATACATAGAATTCACCTCCATGACTGCTGAAGGCCCTTGCAGAAAAGGGACTTTAATTTCACAGAAGAAATTTCATTGTTTTCTAAAATTCTGGTTAATCAAATGTTGTATTTTACAAGAATAACATTGTTCATTTCTATGTTGATAAGCCTGCATAACGAATTTCTATTAGATTTCGGAAGATTTATAATGTAGGTTCAATGAATGTGTATGTTTTGATAGTCAGTACGTTACATGGAAAACAGGAAATGCATTCATAAAAGGACATCATTGAAATGGCTGTTCATTTCAAGTGACACTTGTGTGTGAAGTGTATCGAAAGAGATTCAATTTTATTAGCTATACTCCAGGATACTTTACAGGGTTATACCATTTGGTGTAATAGACACTGATGCCACAGACAATTACCAGGATGTTGCAATTGATTTCAAGTGAAAAAATCGCGGAAAATCAAATTATGCTGTACAAATTTTTACTGTAGCTGTAGGCATTGTTGTTGAAATGGATTTTTGGTAAAAACAATACGAAAACGAAGAAGGTTTTTGTTAGGTCGCCGGAAAAAACAATTTGACATAGAAGAGGGTATACATCTATTCTTGTGAGTCTTTGGAGTCACAGGAAGTTCTTCACGTGACAGAAATAGTTAATTAATGAAACTAAAAAATGGTTTCCCATTACATCCCTAGAAGGAATCGGGGAGAACTTCTCACAACCAGTGAGGTGTGCGCTTTCTAGTTTTATACTCATTGATTGGGACCTACTCTTTTACACCGGTTCCGAACGGTATTTTTGAGAAGCATTTTCATGGCTAAATACTCGATAGTGTCGCCGTCACTATGCGAGGTGACCGCCGTCGAAAGAAATTTTAAGGTGGTCAGAGCAGGGATCGAACCCAGGATCTCAAGTACAAGAGGCGCGCACACTACCCATTGCACCACCGACGGCCTAACTAATCCTGTATTTTTCCCACGTTTTAAAATTCCTTTTTGAATCCTGGTTAGATTTTTGTATATGCTAAGAAATTATGTGATGGTTTGAGATGCAGTCAAATTTTTAATTTTAGTGTTTGCCGTCCGTCGGCAGTTTTGTAAGAAATAAAAGAATAAATAGTTCCTATTTCACCCCAGGAAGGGGCGGGAAAGAGCTTTCCACATTCAGTGTGCTGTGTAATTTCTATATATACACTCCTAGAATAATCCTACACTTTTACATCGGTTCGCAAATATAGTAGACTTGTGTCCAAACAAATTGTGGTTGCCATTCGATGTTACATGTTAGGGACACAATCATTAAAATGTTAAACTATGTGTTTTTGTCACCCAAATATGGCTTTGTTTGTTGAAAACTGCTCAAAACTAAAACGCGATAGACAGCAAAGGAACACAAAGCAGCACAAATTCAATTCATGAAAACAATTCTTGAGCGTAAGTATATGGATGTTCCAAATAAATACATGGTTCCTTTGTATTCCTTGTATTCAAATCATATCTCTATGTATTTCCTCTAAGTGTATTTCCAGTAAGTTGTGTATTTCCCCTAAGTGGAAATTGCTGATCGTCAGCATTTGCCACGACTTAGTTTTGGTGCTGATTTGCCAAAGAAGTGGAGAAAGACTAATCCTTCACGCTAGAATAAAAAGTAACTTTGTTACATATTTTCCCAAACACATTCTACTGAAAGCATTTATGTGTGTGGAACACACACCAAATATTCCTATATTTGCTAGTCCTAAACTCAGTTATATTTAAATGCAAACTTTAGCATGTTTGCTGGCAAAGATGCAAACGTCATTTCGCGTGTTTCCTCCAAAACGCACGATTGACGACTGAATGCATGAAAATAAAAAGCAATAGTTCAGTCAACGTAAGAAACACTCAATTCACTAACTCAGGCTTTCAGGAAAATTTATGAATCACTGACTGAAAGGATAATACACAAATACAGTTATACACTTGCAATAACGTTAGCTTAGCCAGAGAATAATCTGTCTTTAACCCTCTTTTGTTTATTTTGCTCTCGACCAAACACAGCTGTATTTGTATCAAACACAAAAAAGTATTTGGATCACAAGCACATATATTATTATATATTAAACATTGTTCCTCAAACATGTAATATTGAATAGCACACAGAATGTGTTTGGACACAATTATACTATATTTGCGGCAAGCTCCAAGAACACGATTTATTTGAAGCCAATCACGAAAAAAATACATATTTCTCAGTGTATTCAAAGGTTCAAAGGTATTCTCATTTCTAGTTAAGGTGAGGTGACTCAAGGACGAAGTTTGTATTGAAACCATACCTCGCCCGGACCAATGTCATCTATATTTTCAAACAAAAAGTCAATGCCTGTAACTCCGACCGCATTTTTGATGAAATTGGGTCCGATGATGCCAGCAGCATGTAAACCGCACCACATTCCTACGCACATTCCTTCGACGTATTGGTGGTACTGCATCATTTAGAGAGTGTGTGGTATAAAGTCTTTCCACATTTCGACGGATGGCTCGGTCAGATGGACGTTTAAATGAGCCATAACAATCACGAAGTCGTCTATATGTTGCGCGAATCGATGACTGCTTTTCAAAGTAAATTTGGATAATTTGGTAGTGGTGTTCCAGCCCGAATCTGTTCACTATGATTTACCAGATTATATTGATCATATATGCCAAAAAGTAAGTGCAGTATGACAGTCTGTTTGACAGTTAATCCATTCCGAATTTCTGAAACCACCTTAATACTACATGCTGAAAAATATCGGTCCCAGCAAAATATTGCAGGAACCATGTGCATGTTTGCAAGCGTTGTTTTCGCGAATTGATAATCTGCTGCTCTTTGTTTCTTTGTTGTTTATCACCGTATTGTTATCACTAGATTTCAACAAACAAAGCCACATTTGGGTCACAAATACATATATTATAACCTAAAAATCATTGTGTCTCAAACATTTTATGTTGAATATCAAACACAGTGTGTTGGGACACAAGTATACTATATTTGCGACACGCTACAAACACGTTATATTTTCATCCAAACAACAAACAAAGACAAATTTTTCAACGTGTAGGTATCCCCAATCATAATTCACATCCACATGGCATAAATAGAAATTTCTGTGGCTAGAATGGCTGGAATTTTTTAGGTTATAGTCGGGAAATTCAATTCGTCTTAAACCTCTTAAACTCCTTATTTTTTTAGACTTAAAAACTCTTAAGCTTCTTAAACTCACCGTGATTTAAATTATTACTTACTACAACCAGGTGTTCTACTACCTTAACAAGCATTTAAATAAAATTCCTTCAAATTTACATTTCAATGGAAATTCACATGCCTGACCTCGAACAAGTTGTGCTCTTGGTCTATGCAAATATCTACGGTCATTCATGAGCACCCAGCATTTAAAACAAAAGACATAAGGACCAAACACACAAGAAATGCTTAAAATCTAAAATTGAATGCAATTCCCGCATGCCAAAAGAAATAATTTCAAATCTTCTACAAGTTAATGAAACACAATGCAAACTAACATTTTTTGCAAAACCAACCATACAGAAATCTTAACACCAACTACAAAAGTCCTTCGTGGAGTGAAGTTCAATAGTATGTACTTCCTTGCAGCTGTTGAACTACTTGAATAGTAAAAGAAACTACGTGAATAGTAAATTAGTGCGAGTACTTTAAGTTTTAGGATTAGCTGGCCATTATGCCCTCGTAGAGTTTTATGGTTTTATTGTTTTCCTAAATTTCTGAAGAGGACTGCATGACATTTGTATATTCATTCAGTTTTAGTTTGCAAATTGTTTAGTGTGTATGGTCTCTAAATCTGTTGTTTCGTTGAGTTTGTTTGACCTGGTAGGCAATTTTAAGGACATGCTGTATTGTAAGATGATGGAAAATCAGTTTCTTACAAATTAGTTTAATAAATGGTTCTTGCTAAATACCTGCTGTCTTAAGATTCACTAAGTCTTAAGTCTTAGTCTTAAGATTCACTAAGTGTAAGCCGTGAACCCAATGTTACACCCAACTCCTTAAGCTACGCATTCATTAAACAAGAAACTGTACTTAAGCAGGTTGGATCTACCCCATAGAAGAAATAAAGCCAAAGCACCAAAATTTGATGGAACATGCGTTACAAGTGGCATAATCGAAAATGCAAGTGATACTATTTAAATAAGGTGTCAACTTCTTGTCATTTTAGAACCCATACTTGAAGGTTATAACGAATAAAAAAACTTCGATTATTCCTGAGACCCTCCTTGAACTCCAAAAACAAAACTAAGAATGGGTGTACCCGAGGTCATAGCAGTTTCTCCCACTGAGACATATTTCATTCAATGCTGTTGGCCATTCTGATAAATGTGATATTTATTTTTCCAGTGAATTTCCAGGTTTATATGGTGGTAACCGAATTGAAAATAAATTCCTTTGTCCCAACAGAATTCATAGGAAATTCGGTTAGACCAACCGAATTTTTGCAATCGACTTAAGGCCAAATTCGGTGAATGCGACCGAAATAATACAAAATTCGATAGTTCCAAACGAATTGATGCTAAATTCGGCTGTTGCACCTGAATTGACGCCACATTCGGTTGCTGCAACCGAATTTGGTGCCAATTTCAGTTGTTCCAAACAGATTAATTCAAGACTCGGTTGTTGCAACCGAAATTATAGAAAATTTAGTTGACATGTGGAATATAATTGAAGATTCAGTACTCACAACCGAAGCAATTATGACCTGAGGATACTTCAACCGAATATCAGATATAGAAAATGTAGTTGAAATAACGCATATAACTGAAGATTCAGTTGGCACAACCGAATCATTTATGCCACCTTATTTCAGATATGGGTACTAAATTCGTTATTATTATTTGGCTCCTGGAACAACAATTCGTACCCGACAAGTAGTGAACCATTATCAACTGTGACAACCTCAATTCGGTAGTGACAGCCTCAATTCGGTTGTGACAACTTTAATTCGGTTGTGGCAACCGTTGGTCTGTGGCACCAGCCAAATTGACGTTTGCTACAAACTCTTTTCAAACACTTAGTTCTCTGACTATAGTTTCAGAAACGTTCCAAATATTAAAATAAGTAAACCCCGCCATTGAAGTGAAGGAATGATAAAATATCATTCATGCTATTTTAAAACCTTTATTACATTTTCATGAAACTCTCATCTACCAGCTGTCTTTGGAAAATTGTCCACCATTGTTAAATATTTATAACAATTAGAACAGTTTAGAAGGTGATTTCACAGCTAAACGGTGACAAATGTACAGCCAATTTTCAACAAAAAGTCAACAGCATTTCAAATTTTCTAAAAGAATCTATTGAACAGAATAAAAAATTGTATTACAACAAAAGAACAGTTTCTGTGAAAATGGCCAATCATCTCTAATAAAAGACATTTATTGCAGACTGGAATACAATAAATTTTAAATTTCCACTAAACAAAATCGTCATTATATCAAACAAAAGTAGATGTATTTGAAAACTGAATTTCAATAGACTCTTACGATTTGTTAAAAATTATATTCTAACTGAACAACAATCAAAAATCAATTTCAACATTTTACCACTTGACAAAGGACTTGAAAAATGGTGTCATTGCTAGAAATGAATTTGGGTATTGTCCTGTTTATTATCCTTTTAACCATAGATGGACATATGTTCGCAGTGATAAAGATTACAAGAAAAAAAGAGTATTAATACAATGAATGACTATTCTCAAACTTCATTCAATTATACAAGGAGAACGAAGCCATTGTTGTGCCTAGGCCAAATGTCATCGAGTATATCGAACTGACATTCGTTTCACTAAAGTCCTTTTTATTGGTTTTAAGATTTTTACCAGTCTTTTGTAATAATTAAGGGTGTTTATCGAGGGATACATATATGCAATTTTTCTCTCTTTACATGCCGTGTCATAGTAAGTTTGTGGATTCGTAAAAATATAAAAAGTATTTAATAACAATATACATAGTCAATGAAAAGGACATTTAGGATAGGGATTAGTAAATCTAATACATTTTCCGTACTTTGCCTATGAGTAAAGTGTAACAATGTCGTCAAATGTATTTTTCAAAAATTTGGTTTGTGTGTAACTGAATGAAATTTTTGAAAATGTTATGCTTTGGATTATGACTCTCTTTCTCATTGCGAACACATGTTCATATATATTCAGTAGGATTTTATAAGGGACAACGTTCAATTGAATGCATTTACAGCAATAATGACCTTTTAGGGATCTTTTAGCAAAATCAAAGCTTTAGTATTATGGGATTTTTGCTTCGTAAACGTTTTAAAATTTTACGTGCGCTACTTTTTTCAAGAGATAATAAAATAAAATAAATGATTCTCAACTACATCCCATGAATGGATAGGGAGAGCTTCTTATAATAATTGAGCTCTGAGCTTTCTATATTTAGAGTCACTGGTTGGAAACTACAGTTGTACATCGGTTCGGAACAGTTTATTTTTTAAAATAAACTTTTTCGTTGTTAATCGGCAGTCGTCGAAAGATATGTAAGTTGACCAGGAATCAAACCCATGATCTTATATATAAGAGACACGCATGTTACCTCTTTCACAACCCAAGGTCATCGAAGGTACAGCGGTTTCAATTTAAAAAAAAAACAGCAGACAGTTGTCCGAGGCCTTCGGCCACGGACTGTCCCTGCAGGCTGTGTCAGAGACACGGCCATTAAGTTTAACGTGGAATACGCCATCCGATAAGACAGAAAACATATATAACAATAAATGATAAATAACATAAGCAAATGAATTTATTTAATGAACTTAATTTTTTCATATATTTTTTATACTTATATATCCATGTTAAATTCAAATTCATATTTAACATTTTGTTTCACTTAAATACATAAGTAAATATACGAAATTTCAATATTTCATCAATCAAAACAACAGCCGAAGGTTTGTGTCCACACTGAAACAGCAGCATAGTTTGTGTTCACGCTACAAACTCAAACACTCAACCAAACACCACACATATGTTTGAGTGTATGTGTTTAAACAATTTTCATTTGAGAAATTTAAATATTAGGAAGATATCAACCAATATGAAATGTATATCAAACGAAAGATAACAGCTTCATTTACCTACAAAAAAATTTTTAAAATATGTTATCTCGCCGTTTCCTCATAATCAATGAAATAAAGATTACAACAATAACAATCTGACATGACTCCCTAAGGTAAGACGTATTCTACGCCAAAAAAATTTAAAAATTATCTCGGTTTGGAAACGTGCTCTTCGACGCTTGCGCGCCCTTTATATTCAACCAAAGATGCAGTACAACTCTCATTTAACTCCTACCTTGGAGCTTCTGGAACGTGTAAAGAAATGGGAAATGATGCTAGTAGGTAACAGTAGGGTAAGTAGGTAACAGAGATGTCTCTTTGAAACAATGTCGAAATGTGGGCTGTGTTTCGTGACATGACTCCCTAAGGTAAGACGTATTCTACGCCAAAAAAATTTAAAAATTATCTCGGTTTGGAAACGTGCTCTTCGACGCTTGCGCGCCCTTTATATTCAACCAAAGATGCAGTACAACTCTCATTTAACTCCTACCTTGGAGCTTCTGGAACGTGTAAAGAAATGAGAAATGATGCTAGTAGGTAACAGTAGTGTAAGTAGGTAACAGAGATGTCTCTTTGAAACATCGTCGAAATGTGGGCTGTGTTTCGTGGATCTATCGATATTTACATGGGCAGTGATCCTCTGAGATACATAATCTCATACCGGAGGTTAGAGTATGTAACCCTGCGAGAAGGTTGTTCTGGAAATCACATCCATTTGTTGTCACTTGACCAATAGATCGAACTGCACTACAAGGAGAATTCGTTTTTCAGCATAACAGTTCGTATGTGGCATAAGATTTCGGGGACTGCATGCCCTATTACCTATAATGTTACCAAGTTCATGTCAAACATCCTCCTTAGCCTATGCACTGCATTTATATATATAATTTATATATATAATATATAATGTCGACGACATAACATTTATCCAGGCAACGCGATGACCAGGACATGACTGTGCAAGAAGGGAGAACTGTGGCATCTACTACAGCTGCCATGAATGATCAAAAGATGATCTAAAGATGATAAGATCAAAGGCTTGTTATGTGAGCACTCGGAAGGAACCTATTACCGCACAATGGAAGATACCAAAGCCTACTTTATCGTCAAACTTTGGCCCATCTGTATAGAAGTTCACGAATCTCTTATGTCCAGGGAAGCGACCATTCGCTTTTATATTAGGTGATCTATCACGTATACAAGAGTAGTACTTCTTGGCAACGAGTCGACAATACCGGGATGGTCAGGCACTATGTTGAGAACGACACTGTGTCCGAAGCCATTTCCTGACCAAAGTGACAGTTCCCGAAGTCTAACAGCAGTAGCCGTAGCATGCTACCTAACTACAATGCCCAGTGGGTTTAAAAGTAGTATGACATTTATTCCATGAGTCGGTGTCGTTCTCAATGCACCAGTGATATACATACCAGCCATTCGCTGAACTTTGACCAATATCGCACAGTAGATGGATTTCCGTAGATTCATCCATTAGGCGATATTACAGACGTCCATTGGTTAACCCCTACTGTGGAGTTGCTCACGAGTTATAGCAATTTTTTACCACAATGATTTTCTTATTTTGGTGATTAAAAAAAAAAAAAAAATTCCTCCATACGATTTGGACCACTTCAGAAACCCGTACAAATTAGTTATTCTTTCGATTGGACCCTCCGGGTCCGAGATATAGACATTGTTTCTAATTTTATCACAGTTTCGATGAAAATTGGAGATGCGCAATGTGTAAAGGTCTCTTACCGAGTCCCAATGTGTAATAGTTAACCGTGATGTGTAATTCCCCATCGCCGTGGGTAACTACTCATTATTTCCCCCTTTACCTTGTGGGTATATTTTATTCAAAAAGTCATGGAGTTGTCAAACTGTATCTTTAAACCTTTATGTACAGTTACAAGAACATATAGATCAACCTTTCCTAGGACAGGTTGCCAATTTTTTTACAAATAATTATTCGTTTCGTACATTGAACTTCTCCAGGAATTTATATTTTCCTTGCACCCACAGAAAAAATATCCAAATTAGCCCTAAACGTGTTTGGCGGTTGGCACAACCAAATTAGATATCATCTCATCCCAAGTAGAGGTTGTCACCACCGCATTAGGGGTTGGCACCACCTATTAGATGTTGCTGCAACCGAATTTCAGTTGTGGGGACTAAAGTCAGTCGCGACAGCCTCAATTCGATTGTGATAATCTCAATTCCCTTGTGGCAACTGCAATTCAGTTGCTACCTTTTTTCATTTCAATTCAATTAAAACAATTCGTGGCAAAGGATTTTCAAATTTCAACCAAATTGATTTGAAACTGGGCAATGAACAATCTATTATCAATGAATGAAATATGAATCGGAAAAACCTTAAAACAAAAGCGAACAATAAAGCAGCAGTTTCGTCAGGAATAGAGAATTAATTATACTTAAATATCAAAAACAGGCAAGACAGAAAAATAATGAAATAAAACATGATACTCGAAACAGAATACAATGCATACAACACTTTAATACAATTGAAATAAATATAAATCCAAATCCTAAAATTTAACACGCAGAGACAGTATATAAAAATAGAAAGTAACATTAAAAAAAAACTCTGCCGAAATACCCACTAGAATATACTCAAGGCATTACAAAGGATACCGTAAAGGACTCTAAAACCATTTAATAACAACCCATAGCCAATAAAAATGGCATTTAGCATAGGAATTAATAAAATGAAATTGATTTCGATACACTCGAAACACTTGGTCGTAACATCCAACAATAGAATAGCATGAATTTTACAAAATTGTCCCTTTCACGTTTTTAAATACCTTTTGTTTTGTAACACGCTCTTTCACTCTTCCAACATATGTTCGTCTTTGGTTAAAGGGATCATAAAAAAGACAATTCACCAATTCATTCCCAAAATGTCCACTTCTATTCAAGTTTTTTCTTTGTGAAGTGGTTAAATGCTGAAATTGATTTTTAAATGTTCTTCTGTTAGGAAATAATTTTGTTGGAGTTTGTATTAATTCTTTTTGTTTGAAAATTGGTGTCCTTTTGTTTGACAAAATTCAGTTTGTGTTGAGATCAACTATATAATTTATTTTATTTGATTGTGTAGGATAAATGTCATTTATATGCAATGATTTTGCCTTTTTTAAAAACTGTTCTTTTGTTGAGTGGTCCTGCCAACGATTTCAAAAGATCATTCGAATTTCTCAAATGGTTATTGAAGTTTTTCTAACTTGATGCTGTTCATTTGTCACCATTTAGCTATGAAATTAGATTCTAAGTGTCCTTAATTGTTGTAAATATTTTAACAAAGATGAACGTAGTCTTAGAAACATATTAGAAAGTAAATTTCATGGAGAAACTAATATTGCATCTGTTCATTTCCCATTTGTGAGAAGAACTAATAGGTATAATATTAAGAACATGCGGCAGATGTGATAAATAAAAATTCAATTGGAGATAATTGCAATTAACGTAGTTACTACTTGAAGAACGGCATCAGAAGACATTACAAATAAATAAATGGGTTCCCATTACATCTCATGAAGGAATTGGGGAGAGTTTCTCACAACCAGTCAGCTGTTCGCTTTGTAGTTTTATACTCACTGATTGAGATCTACAATTTACCACCGGTTTCGAACGGTATTTTGAGAAGCTTATCAAGGCTAAATACTCGATAGCGTCGCCGTCACTATAAGAAGTTTAAGGTGGCCAGAGCAGTGATCGAGCCCATGATCTCATGTACAAGAGGGGAAAATGTAATGTATTGTTGAATAGGGAAAATGTACTTCCACATGCAGGCAAGTATTTCAGGGCTTGACTGAAATACTCTCTAAGTGGGCAATGGACAATGGGTTGGGAGTAAATCCGGAGTAGATCGAGCTAATCTTTTTACCAAGGAATCAGAAGGTTACGCATATTCCAGCATTTTCTCTTTGTGGTAGAAGAATTTGCCTAAGGGGGGTAATGCAAGATATCTAGGTGTGATTCTCGACAGAAAACTTAGTTTCAAGTCAAACATCAATTGAACAACAGAATTTATCAATATTTAAATTAACCTCAAATAACGCTGAAAAATACTGTAGCATGTGCCGTGAATGGTGATATAGTATATAATGTATATCAAATATAGATAAATAAATAAATAAATAAATGGTTTCCCATTACATCCCATGAAGGGACTGGGGAGAACTTCTCACAATCACTGAGCTGTGCGCTTTCCAGTTTTCACTCACTGATTGATTGGGACCTACAGTTTTGCACCGATTCCAAACGGTAATTTGAGAAGCTTTTTTATGGCTAGATACTCGATAGTGTCGCCACCACTATGCGAGGTGACCGCCGCCGAAAGAAAATTTGAAGGTGGTCAGAGCCGGGTTCGAACCCAGGATCTCATGTACAAGAGCCGCGCACACTACCATTACACCACCGACGGCCAAATATAGATATATAATGTAAATAATGTAATGTAAAGTTGTTAAAATTGTAAACCACATGTTCCGCGGATGGTGCTAAGTAAGTGGATTCACAATGATTGAATAGAAAACACACAACCGAATTGAGGAAGCTGAAATTATGGTTGCTACAACCTCTTTTCAAACAATTAGTTATCTGAGTGGACAGATTAACCCATGACACATGTAGCTTTGACCAACAAACCATCTAGCCAAAACGACAGACATACGGATACCTCTCTATCGTCAAAAAGAGTCGTAAAATGAATTTCCGCAAATGATACCTAGCGTCTAATATATCTCCTTCTGATATATCGTCAACTAAAATGCCCAAAGACGTAACCCTCATTATCATAATTTTACAGGAGAAGCAAAAAACGTTATAAAATGAAAACTGTTTACTTTGAAATCGCGATTTCTTCCCATCTTGTCTAAAGATAGACGACGAACTTATTTCTGTAAAAAAATATATTTTTTTTTCAGAATTTCGGAAGTTATATGGGTTACGTCTTTTGTTATTGTTTTTCTCTGAAATGCCTAAAGGCGTAACTCACAGTTTCGTGAGTTTGTAGTAGAAGTAATGTGTTTTAATATGAAAAATATTTATGTTTAAAACAGTAAATTTTTACAGCTTGCTTAAAGGACGGCGATGTACTTATTAAAAGAAAAAATACTTGGTTTTCTGAATTACGGATACTTTTTTCCACATAGTTTTTAAATATTTATTGTAGTTTTTTATTCAATTCACTGAAAATGGCTTAAAGTAGTCAACATATAAGGAGAAATAAAATAAAATAAAAAAATTCATCGACGAAATAAAAATATGCTAATACAGGTAGTAAGTTAGTGTAGAAGTAACGTATGACAACATTTTAAATACATTTTTTTAATTCTCACAAGGAATGTGGTCATAAAAATAATGAGTCTCTTGGAAGTAAGTGTTTTAGGTCTTGGAGGTGTTGAAATTTTTTATTGAAATTTTTATTCTATGGGAGTACATTTGAGGAGGATCCACTATTTCGAATTTTTGCCCAATTCGCTGTGGAAGAATCTGGTAGTCGTCTTTAATATTGATTTTAAAATAAATATAATCGGAGATTATTGACTGTTGGATCTCCTGTCTTTTCGCCTAAGTACAATGAAAACAAATTCGTTCAATATTACAAAAAAAATGCATCTTTATTGTAATATTAATATTTATCTTACCTGGTCGAATAGAAGAATACCGCTTAGGAATAGAGTCGTAGTCAAGGAAGTATTTGTGATCCAGGTGATGAACCTTAAGAGGTGCTGGCTTTGTTCGTGAAGTTTGTATTAAATCGACAAGCTGTGATGGAATAATTGAGTGTGTCGAATCGCTTTTCATTTGCGTATGGCCAACGACTAAATATTTGTGTTCCACTGTAATATTTGTTTCGACACATATAGAAAGTAACGCATTAGATAGTATTACATTGCGATTCTGACAGTAACAGCCATCAGAATATATAATAATATGGTCTATACTCGGCGATTGCACAATTACGTTTCTTATATATTTTATAATGCAGATTGCAAAAGTTGATGCAACAAGATTTCCTTCGGACTCGTCCCAGACAAAGTTGTCAGATTCGTGACTTGTAATATTGTATATGGTAAAATTGTGTACCTGTAACTTCATTTTATAGTATGAAGCATTTGTATTTGATTGTGAAATCAGTTTTACGGCTTGCTTATCCATACATAATAATAATATATATAATAATAATATATATAATAATAATATATATAATAATAATATATGTCCTGATTTATCGATTTCTATATCATTCAACTTCTCTTCTCTCATGTTTTTATGTCCTCTCTGTGGAGGAATACTGATCTTCTGATAAGTTTTTAGCTTCATACGATGTGCAAATATCACACATGACATTCCTCGGCTTAAATATATACTTTATTTTGCTCTAAAATGTTTCTATAGTTGGGAAAAGATACAGGCAATATCCCATTTTCTTTATGTAATTTAGTTTCATCACAATAAACGCCATAAATGTCTCTATATTTTTTAAAATCCGACTGTAGATACAATCTGTTAGTGTACTGACGTCTATAGTGTGATTCCAATTCTGGCACATCTTCTAACCATTTATTTAAAAATTCCAATCGTTGTTCATACTGTTTCCCATTCTTTGTAATTTTTCGTTCTTGCGTCTTTAAAGCGGTGTGTTTTTCGGGACCTATATGAGTACAGTTTAAAGCTGAATTCACCCAGTCTCTTGCCATTCTTTCTGTTATTCCTAGCGTTGACAGAAACATTTTCTGGCAAACATCGTATTTGTCTTTAAAAAATATATCTTTGTAACTGAGCGACAAGAATTTATTGCATATACTCGTTTTCTGATTATTGTCTCAATAAGACTGGTTACGTACATTTTCTTTTGGTTCCAAGACATTTCCCAGAAACTCGAATTTGCTTTCAACTCTTTTATTTCTTTGGGAGCCTTGCTTAAAGCTTCACTTAAGTTATATTGATTATGATTAATAACAGAAAGAAAACTAATCTAGTAAAGAGCAACAAAACAAAAATCAAAGCCTGCATAGATCAATACTGTTTGCTCTATTTCAAAGAATGTGGGTTACGTCTTTTGTGTTTTATGAAAACGTTCAAATGATGTTACGTCTTTTCCATTTCTTGAATAAAATCGTTGGTTTTGAACGTAGGAGCCTAAAATGTTGTAGGAGCATGTGTTTAAGGCTTGTGTACCAGATTAAATCAAAAAACGAATTTTGATTTTTTGAGGGTTACGTCTTTGGGCATTTCAGGTGACGATATACATACATACCCCCTACCTATGGGTGATTGTTAGATTGTTGTTGTTAATCGGTTTTCAGATTTCTAAAAACCGGTATTCGGTTTAATAAAATGGAAAACACCGGTGAAACAGGTAAATTTTCGATTTTATTTGCGGTTTCTTTTCGGTTTTTTCGTTTTGGGTGGGAAACAATATGTTTACATTTTTGCAGAAAATTAAAATAAACACAAAATATAATCCCTTGTAATATTTCCCGTAAAAAGGATAATTATTATTCAGAAAATACAACAATATTATTCAGATTTTAATATATTTAAATTTTTTTTAAACACATCAGTTCATATTTTTCTTGTGACGACAAAAAGAATTGAACTGAATTATACTTAGATTATTATTACTATGTTGTACTAGTTTAGATTGATATTAATTGAATTGAATTGTAACGAATTCGATGGAACTGAACTGAATTGAATTAAATTGAAATTAGTTGCATTGAATTGTCTTGAATTGAATTGAATTGAAATGAGTTGAGTTGAATTGAAATGTATTGAATGGAAATGAAATTAATTGATTTCAATTGAATCGAATTGAATTTAATTGAATTGAAATGAATTGAAATAAACTAACCTGAATTCATATGAATTGAATTGAAATAAATTGAATTGAATTTGATGGAACTGAACGGAATTGAATTAAGTTGAACTGAATTAAATTGATATTAGTTGAATTGAATTGTATTGAAATGAATTGGATTGAATTGAGTTGAATTAAATTGCTTGACTTGAATAGTGGTGTTTCAATATCACATTTCGTAGGTGTATTTAAAATTGACTTCCACGTTTAGTTTTGTATATTAAAACGTAAATCATGTTCCAATTTGCTGTTTACTATAAAATTTACAAGGTTATTTAATATTCACATTAAGATTTCGTATATTTTTTATGAAAAAAATCTGAAAATCTAATAAAGTGTAAAAAGTTAATTTATATACTAAACTAACTTATTGTTATTCATATTACAAACCCATCTGGTAATTGAAATTTAAGTATAAAAATTCATTAATGTTTAAAAATTATATATTTTTAGTTTAATTTTTGAAATTTTGTAAGGAGTAAAATTGTAAATTAAATCGAAAATTAGGTTCTTAACACCAGTTACCCGGGTTTTCGGGTTTGAACACTCTAGTGATGGTACACAAATCCTTACACTTGCATGTGCGGTTACGAGAATGCGGGTAGAAACGACTATTACGATTATATTAAAACCCATCTGACAAACGTTGTTGTCTAAAATAATGCGAGGTAGGCAGAGTATGACAGAGAAATGTTGATGAACATTATTTCTTAAAATAATGATAGTCACAATGGATCAAATATAGTCTCAGTAAACAAAATGACCGTAACCGAAAAGTTGTAGATTTGTAGATTTATAGTCCACAGTATCGCGTCATATCACTTTTGAAACCACCATCACCTTTGAAGGCACTGGATTGCCTAATTCTCTCACCTCCTAGTCATAACCATTAAACATTTTCCTTGCAATAACACATCTTTGCAGCAGTTTACAAATCGAAATACAATTTTCATTTTCAAAACAATTTCCCTTCCTCTTGCATTATACGAGTAATATATACCCACCTGTCATATGTACATATAACATGCGAAATACGTACCTTAATTTTTTCGCTAGAGTTCTCATTTTATTATCATCATACGGGCTTTCACCCAAAATTAATAATGGCTTTCACACATTTTCACAACACTTAACTTCTCATCACCACATTTATAATTCTATTTATTCGATTTGCATTCACTGTTTAACTTTTTGTTAGTTTCGGATATGTTTTTGTTTTCCTTTTTACATTACACTAACACTTGTTCGTACCGTTAGAACAAAGAGAATGTGGGAGAGATAGAGAGCGACACTCACGAAAAAAAAATCAAACATTAAAAGGCACAACAAGCAAACTTAGGATTTTTGCAAACAAACGCTTTTTCTACACATTAATTGATTGATTTTCTTTTAACTAATTGCATAAATTGAAAGATCACACTTTAAACGTTACTTTAATAACACATTTAAATCATTTCGACCATTAACTTCCGAAATTTCCGCGAATTAAACATAAGAAGTACCCGGACACTTGTTATACGTTCCAATTAAAACCACGCACTGAGTGATTGTTCACCATGACCAGGGTTAAAAGAGAGGTGGAAAACTGATGTGGTGATGGTGTTGATCTACTTTCGGTACATATTGCATATTTTCAAAAGATGTTGGGGGGGGTAAAGTTCAGAAGTTTATAGATATGCATATATGTATGTATGTATGTATGTATTGTGATGAAAGTTTTACGTAGCAGAATGGTAAGCGTCAAGTATGGTAAGATTTAGCAATTATAGTTTGTTTACCATGAGTTAGTGTTCATTGTATCTACCTTCCTTATGGCCGATACCTATTAGGGGGTCGCAAAAATAATTGTCAACGTTCAAAATCCCTAAATGGTATTTGACATATTTTATTATGATTGCTAAAATATTTTGGTTTTGGCTACAAATATTTAAAAAGTGTAGATAACAAAAAAAAAGCAATCCAAAATTACACGGCAAAAAATTAAAAACTCTCTATTAATGCTTGACAAATTCAGGATTTTTCTTATTAGGTGATTTTCATGTGATTTAAACGAAAATTTCTTGCTGCAAAATCTGTATTTTTTGTTGTTCGGATGCAAATATAGCGTGTTTGTAGCTTCTCGCAATTATAGGACCTATACTTGAGTCCAAACACATTGCGTTTGCTATTTTATAGTACCTGTTGCAGGCACAATGACTAATAGGCGATAATATGTTTTTGTGACCAAAATGTTGCTTTGTTTGTCGAAAACAGCTGAAAACTAAAACGTCAGACAGCATAAAAAATCAAAAAATCGCCAAAATAAGAAACTCGCTGAAATAAAAATTGGCTATAGCTCGGAAACAGTGCGTCCAATCGCAAAAATAATAACTTTGTTACCTCCATAGGAAGCTTAAACCAATGTATGTCTTTAAAACGTTATGACTTATTTTTTTAAAAAATCGCTAAGGGGCCGTTCAAGTATTACGTAAGCAGATTTATTACAATTATCATCAAAAGTAAGCAAAGCTTTTCCACAGTAGCACATAATTGATTTGACAATATAAGTCAACTTTAACAAAAGCAAAATGCATGTTGTTCTTGCCCTACAACAGTAACAACAGCTACTGCGCTTCCATCATGCTGACGTAATCACCATATTGACCCCCCACCACCCATGTCATCAAAAATAAGCAAAGCAAAGATCCCCCCGCCCCCCTATAGTGCTTACGTAATACTTGAACGGCCCCTAACTCATATGTGCGTTTTAGCGAATTTTTATTTAAAAAATTTTAGTTTAAAGGACCATTTTTCAATTAGAAAAATGTTCATGACTTGTAATCTTGTAGTATGAATTTCTCATACATTAACCAAAAACTAACAAATATCGGTCAATAAAATTCATATTCAAATAAAAGTTTAAAGGATTTTTTTAACTGAAAGGCATCCATTGGTTAAAGCCTCCGGTGGAGGTAACAAAGTTTATTATTTTGGTGAGTCCGTTTCCGAGTTATAACTCTTTTTTTAAAAGTCGGAGAAACCCGCAAAAATTGGCTATTTTTCGATTGAACGCATAATGGCGATTTAGCGATTTTTATTCGAAAAATTTTTTCGAAAAATTTTAGCGATTTTTATTCGAAAAATTTTTATTTGATCTTCTTATTGTACACATTGTTTATTTTCTAACGAAGTGGGGTAAAGTTCAGAAGTTTATCGATATGCATATATGTATGTATGTAGTGTGATGAAAGTTTACTTTACACCACACAGTGGCTGAAATATTCTTAAATGCACACCGAAAAGAAATAGACCCTACGCATAAATGAGTTCACGAGAGCTTAATATGTAAAAAGAGTCGAATATTCGCAGAAGATTTGTTTGGGATTAAAAATCTCTTAAGTTTTTTTTAACTATTTGGAAAAAACCTTAATTGGCTGTAATTTGCCGTGAATTGGGCTATAAAATGTAAAAAATTCCAAACATTTTTCCAAAATTATTTTTTGTGAGATTTTTTCGTCGTTTTTCCAAAATTGTAGAGGAGTTTACCAGTCCAACGGTATATAATATGTCTATGTACGGTATTACAACAAGTGTACGTATCACTCACAAGCCTAACATTTTGACCTGATTTTAGATTTAGATTATTTTACAAACCAGACATAGCTAGTATGTACAAATTGAAAAAAACGACCTCAGAAATATTGTTTTCGTGAATTGAAGAACTTACGTTTTTTTCGTTGATGTCTGTTACGTTTTTGTTTTCAGCAGTTTTCGACTAACAAAACAAAATTTTGGTCACAAAAACAAATATTATTGCCTATTAATCATTGTATCTTCAACAGTTACTATTAAATAGCAAACGCAGTGTGTTTGAACCCAAGTATACTGTAATTCTGACAAGCAACAAACATGTTATATATGCATTCAAACAACAAAAAATAGAGATTTTGCAGCAAGAAATTTTCCTTTAAATCACTTGAAAATCAGCTAATAAGAAAAAACCTGAATTTGTCAAGCATTAATAGAGATTTTTTTACGTTTTTTTTCGTGTAATTTTGGATTACTTTACTTGTTATGTACACTTTTTAAATATATGTAGACAAAAACAAAAAATTTTAGCAATCATAATAAAACATGTCAAATACCATTTAGGGATTTTGAACGTTGACAATTATTTTTACGACTCTCCCTAATAGGTACAGGTGAAATGGAAGGTAGATACAATCAACGCTAACTCATGGGTCCCTTACCACTGTGCAGTGTAAGGGAAACAAACTACCATTGCCAAATCTTACCATACCTGACACTTACCATTCTGCTACGTAGAACTTTCATCAGACTACATACCTACATATGTATGTATATGCATCTCTATAAACTTCTGAACTTTACCCCACTTCATTAGAAAACATGCAGTATGCACCACAAGTAGATCAACATATTCACCACATCAGCTTTCCACCTCTTTTTAACCCTAATCATGGTGAACAATCACTCAGTGCGTGGCTTTAATTGGGACGTTTAACAAGTGTCCGGGTACTTCCTATGTTTAATTCGCGGAAATTTCGGAAGTTAATGGTCGAAATGATTTAAATGTGTTATCAAAGTAAAGTTTAAAGTGTGATCTTTCAATTTGTGCAATTAGTTAAAAGAAAATCAATCAATTAATGAGTAGAAAAAGCGTTTGTTTGCATAAATCCTAAGTTTTCATAATAAGTTGTGCCATTTAATGTTTGTTATTTAGCAATTTTTCGTGAGTGTCGCTCTCTATCTCTCCCACATTCTCTTTGTTCTAACGGTACGCACAAGTGTTAGTGTAATGTAAAAAGGAAAACAAAAACATTTGCGATTATAACAAAAGTGAATAAACAGTGAATGCAAATCAAATAATTATGTGAAATATAATGTTAAAAGTGGTGAAAGATGAAAAGTTAAATATTATAAAATGTGTGAAGGCCATTATTAATTTCGGGTGAAAGCTATTATGATGGGAATAACATGAGATATCTGGAGCAAAATTAAGGTACGTATTTCGCAAGTCATTGAGGCGCTAACTGACCTAACTAATATACATATATTAACAACAACTTAATATTTTGATTTTTGCTGACTATTAGCAATATTTGACACAACGTTACAGGGTGTAGTTATGGAATTTACATACACGTTTTACATCAACTAAAATAATCTTCTGGTGGTATTAACTCCATGAATAATTTCACTACGGATCAAATAAAATTATCAGATACACTAATATAATATCCTTCCAGTTGTGTAGTTTGTGTTAGGGTTGACTTTCGAAAAAATTTCAAGTGATCTTATTGCTTTACTCAGCGTAAAAGTTAGAAACAGATTTCTTATACGACATCGCTTTTTTGTAACATTTTGTTTTCTTTATTCTGTTAGTGTCGCTTACGACAAAATGTCTAAATTGCAGAAGGTAAACCGTACCTCCCATTTATGTAGATGACATTAACAATTTTAATATTTTGGCAATTTTGTATTATGAATCGATCTAAACTGTTTTAATTGCAACCATAAAAATAATACGAAAAAATGCCGCTGACGATAATTTGGCGATAACTAGTGTACAAGTTCTGAGTAAAAATGTTTTATATACCTACTTAAGCTAAGATCTTCATATGGTCGTTCAAGAAGAAGCTGGATATAATACACATTGAAATATCCTACCAAAGATGATCCTTTGATTTCAAATTTGAATTACAATCCATTCACTTAATAACAAATAAATATTTTTACCTATATAATTTTAATTCAGGTAAAACTTCTTCAACTTGTGTGGCTCTTTTGAACTAATTTACAACCCCATTTGCAAAATTTGTGAATGCACTTTTCTTCCAATCCATGAGGTAATTAAAACTCTTGCGTGGAGTATCCTGAAAAGTGAGGCGGTGACCTGTAAAGTGCTATTTAATTTACCTGTTCATATGATCTACAACCAGTAGCAGAGAATAAATTGATCCGCTTCGGCATCCGACATGCCTGTAACTAGAACATGCTACATGTAACACCGGATATTGACTAATAACATGATATTTAACATAAATACCCTTACCAATCATCTCTTTAGTAACGGCAAATACACTAAGGGAATCAAAAAGGCCGACAAGAAAGTATTAAGTAGATAATTGATGGGTAACAAAATGAGCCAGTCTGATTTGTCGGGGCGGGAGGGTGAGCGACATACTAACAGATTGTTGACGAGTTTTTGGCAGTTTCGTAGAGTAGGTGTTGCGGAAGAAAAGGTGCAATTTTTAATATGGTATAATTATTGAATTAGGTTTGGACTTAAATTTACGAATGTATCGTTTTCTTCAATGCACTTAATACTTTGATTATGGGAACGTCAAACTTTGTTATACCGGCCGTTGCAGTTTCGATTCGTGGTGTATTTTTGCAAAAAAAGATAATATCATTTATTTAAACAACGTGTCATGTTCAGCATAATTAGAAAAATATATTTTCAAAATTTTCCCATAGCATTTTTGTTTTCACGGCGGCATCTTGAAGTTTAGATCAAACATATATTTCCGATTTTTCACGTACCGAATTAGAGGGCGGATCAATAAGTCCGTGACTTTTTGAATGAAACACAGTTTTTTTTTGCAAAAAATTATTTTTCTCCTTTTAGCTCAATACACTTAGTCCAACGTTTCTCGAATTTTTGTATCCCTTCCAAAAAATAGGATATTTCGAGGTCCATAAAATAGGCATTTGTTTGATCAATAATTTCATCATTGGAGCTAAATCTCTTTCCACCGAGCCATTTGTTTAGGTTTGGAAATAGCAAATAGTCACTGGGGGCTAAATCCGGAGAATATGGCGGAAGAGGTACAAATTCCCAGCCCCATTGAGACTACCCACGTGTGCAGCATTGTATTATCTTGATGGAAATAACGTTTTTCTTGGCCATGTGGGGTCGTTTTTTTAAACTCGTGAAATTGGTCCAATAAGTTGGCATAATATTCGCTGTTTATTGTTTTTCCCCTTTGAAGGTAATCGACTTGGATTATACCGCGTGGATCCCGCAAAACTCCTTCGAATTGCGGTTAAACAACTCCAAACAATCCTATGAAGTTGTCACACTGTTACTTTTATGGTTAATTGAGAGCAAACGCGGCACCCATCTTGCAGACAGCTTTCTCTTTTAAAATCGAAACCACACTGCCATATGAAATGCCTATGGCATCAACCATCTCACGCAAATTTACTCTTCGATCGGCCAACACCATATCGTGGATTTTTTCGACATTTTCGGGTGTATTGACCTCTATTGGCCGTCCAGAACGTTCAGCGTCATTTGTACTTGTTGGACCACAATGAAAGTCAGTAAACCACGTTTTTACCATTCAAATCGATGGTGCAGAGTCCACATAGTATTTATCAACCTTTTCCTTGGTTTGATTAATGTTTAATGAGCACTCGAATTTCACTTTTTCCATTTTTAAAAAAATTCACGAGGTTGTATGTTTTGAACAGCTGTTAAATGCAAAGTAAATCACGGAACTTGCTCAAAATTTGACAGTAGTCTATTAACAGGTGGTACTTGATTTGAGCAGTGTTGCATGTCATATAACTACGAGGGAAGTTTGAAAAGTCACGGACCTATTGATCCGTCCTCGTAGCTTTTAATTATATTTACTTCATATATTTGATAGTATTTTTTTAAAGTAAAATACAAAATAAAGTAAATAGAAAAAATAAATAAAAAATTGGGAAGAAAAAGTATGTATGATTGAAATTTCAAACTGCTGCCGTAAGAAAGAAATTCTATCAAAATTTTGGAAATATATTTAAATATATTTAAACAACAAAAAAAAATAAAATTTGTTTTCAAGTAAACCCTAATTAATGTACATATACATAGTGGAATTGCACGTAACATGACAATACTGTATTTGAGGATTGAGTAGCTAAATGCTTATATTTCCAATGTCATTATTATTTTACCAATATGTTGTTTTCTTTCATTCTTTCATTCATTGGTTTAAAAATCCAGCTCTAAGCCAACTAAAGTTTGATAAAAAAAAACATTCTATGTCTTATTATGGCTTTATTTTCCTTTCATAGTTCCCACCACAAATTTCCTTATTCATCTAATTAAAGACACAAATTGAAACCAATTATATCCAAATTGGTTCGCCGCTAGCTCAGACCAAACTCGCAATCTCTTGATCCTATTGAATTCAATAATACTTGTAAACCAGAATTACTAAAGGTCTAACCATATGTAATTATCGTACTATTCATCAGTTAATAAAGGAGAACATGAACATTTAAGATCCTTTAAGATGTCTTCAAAGGACTTAAGGTATTGTTAACCAATAAACATATGTGGAAATCAAACAACAAATTGGTGGTGATGTTGCAACATCACGTGAGGCAATAAAATTCTAAAATTGTTGGAAACAGCTATGGTTTTCATGGAGTATAGGTTATCCACAACATCCTGTATACGAATATTCCCTCATTTACGAAGTAAATGATTAGTCGAGATTATGGCGGTTGAGTTCAAATAATCTTATGAAAAAAACTGCAACACCCCTAAGTCCTGAAAAGGAAAAAATAACTTAAAGGATCATTATACTAGAGAGGAGACAAATATCACACAGAATCAGTGAAATTAAACACCAAAAAATGTTAACAGAACCTTATTATGACTATAGCAAAGCATTTAGGGAGGAACCTCCTCAGCTATTTGATGATGGTGATGATGGTGATTATCCTTTTCCGTTATTTGCTCGATGTAAGGCGGTCTCAACATAAGATTCCTTTACTAAGGGCCGGCCTGCCCACTACTTGTATCGACTCAGTGAAGCGTAGCTAAGACCACCAAGTCGAATGAATTTTACACTTTGATGTTGCCGTAACGATTGAGCGCCATAGCGTCGTGCCTAATCACACCAGGTGACGGTATTGACACCTGGGTCGGCACTTTACGCATGCCCAGCTATTGCTCTTTCTTTCAGTCCTGCCTGTGTTCAAACCGATATAACAGCATCTATCTCTGTCTTTCATGAGTTTGTAGGTGTTTTATTTCATACTTCAACGCATTGTGCGAATTGTATTGGGGTTCTTTGTAGTTCGGTATTGTGTTTTATCTTTCCGCCCTGAGAGGAAGTTGCAAAGACGTGTTGCTCTTTGGCTATCTATCTATTGCCTTCTATTTGGAATTTCATTTGTAATTGTTATCAATTCTTTTTTCTCTTGATTTAGTACAATACATTCTACTCATTTTAAACAATTGTTAACTACATTGTTAACAATTACTGAAATGTTGCCGACAAGAGTAACTTTATTGTCATAATTGTATTAGATATCTCTTTAGTTAGTTTAAAGACCACCGGTATCGCCACGCTTGAGCACTGTTTGTTGAAGACCACCCAATTGATTTGCTACGCATGCGCGTAGGTTGCTAAATGACAGATATTTGACAGGATATTGGTACAGTAGACGTAATAAATATAGGTCAATACAAGCACAGGAGGGAGGAATATGTTTCCTATCACCTCCCTTGATTATATTGCAGCCATGAAGTCGATATAGGCCGTTATTATGATGACAATTGTACATTTTCTAAGTCACAGCTTACATGAGATTTAAGTCCGTAAGGGAGTTACATGAACTTTAACCTAAGTTCTATATATTTTGATCTTGATCGGAAAAAATGGTGATTCCTTAACAAAGATGTTTCACCTATTTTGTTTTAGATTTTGGGTTGATTTCGGACATCATACCTCATATACTAAAATGTCTCTAAGACATTTATGGAATGATATCTACGGTATAGTTCATACATGTATAGTTCTCATAAAATCTATCTTTCATTGTTGTTCGAATGCAAATATAACATGTTTGTAGCTTGTTGCAAATATAGAATACTTGTGTCGAAACATATTGTGTTTGCTATTCAATATTACCTGTTGGAAACACAATGGTTAATATGTTATAATATATGCTTTTTTGAACCAAATATGGCTTTGTTTGTTGAAAACTGCTGAAAATAAAAACGTGACAGAGTATAAAGAAACAACAACGCAGCATCTCTAAAATTCATGAAATAAATGTTCCAAACATATTCATGGTTCCGGCATAATGTTGCAGGGGCCGGTATTCTCAGCGTGTAGAAACTTCGTTCTATTTTCATATCCGTTACCTCAGGATGATCCGAACTAGAGTGTCCAAAACCGAAAAACCGGTGGAACCGATTAACCGGGTTTTTTGCTATTAACCGTGTGCCGGTTTTTTAAAATACGTAATATTCGAACAAACCAAAACCCGGTTCTTTGATGTCGGTTAACCGGGTTTTACTCAATTTGTGATAATATCCTTAAAAAATGTAATAAAATATGATATGATTTTCGAATTTTAATAAAATTTTGGAATTAAGAAACATTTTTTCTATTTTCAACTATGATTTTATACTTCAATTAGTTCACAATGACATTTCGAAACTATTTTTTCATTAAAATTTCAAAACGATTTTATGATTTGAATAAGAACTTAGATTTTTTTTCAAATTTCATAATGCAAATTATATTATAACAAAAGTGTAGAGCTGAATGAGATTTTCATACATGAAATTCTCTCGTTCAAACTGAGAATTTGGAATGTGATTTGGGAATTTAAATCTGTATAATATGAATTTGAATAAAACTTTTAAATTTTATATTAAACACGCATTCCAAATTGATTTAAATTTAGATTTAAAATTAAACGTGATTGTTAAATTTAAATAGAGTCGTAAAATTTTGAGTTCTTAACACGAGTAAATATGTGAAATGGTCGCTAAATAAATTAATTGGAATTTAAAACAAAAAAACGAAAAAACAGGTTCCACCAGTTTCTGCCGAAATTTAAATACGAAAATCGGTTTCTTGAAAAACTGATTTTTTGAACAAACCGAAAGCCGGGTTTTAAACTATGCCGGGTTTTTGGACACTCTACTCCGAACTAGGAATTGTGTCACCAAAGAAGTGAAGGAGTCTTATTCTTTCGGCCATATGACAGTAAACAAACAAAATTGGAACTTCTGGGGCACTGGAATTTTTTCAAGAACGCGGTGGTTACCACTGTTATTATGACCAGTAAGTGATAGTGGACCATGACTAACGTATGTCGGTTTGTGCAAATTGATGAATTGGGACTGGTTGTGCATCTGCACACAGAGTTCGCCCGGGTCGTCTAATATCTAGTTTTCGCTATTTGCAGTGGCAGGGGAGATCGGTAATTTGATCGCTCCAAACTTCTTTCTCTTTGTTGATGACTACTATTACAGGAAGGTATTCCTTTAAAATCAGACTAATTGCTCTATATCTAGATTTCATAATGACCACATTCGAATTTGAGTGATAGTCGGGCGAGTGAAGCTCCTTATTCGCCTGTTCCGTTATTGAAACCGCTTGAATCTCAATAATATTATAAGCCCATTTCAGATAATGTCTCCTGATTGTGATTCTGATTCGATTGTGACAACCTCTAATTTGGTTGTAACTACCTCTAATCTAGTTGTGGTAACCTCTAATACAGTGATGTTAACCTCAATTTTGGTTGTAGCAACTTCTACCTGTAAACACACTTCTTATAACTTGTAAACTACGATACGGCTATTTGGGTTTTCTCAACCGAACTTTTTCTGTGGGTATAGCAGTGACTTTTACGAGTAAAGAGCAACTGAGATCGAGTGCACACGCTAAAAAACGGCCCCAGCAACATATTTCACCAACCATGTACGTATTTGCAAACATTGTCTTCACGAATTGAAAATCTGTTGCTCTTGTTTCTTAGTTGTCCGTCACGTTTTAGTTTTTAGCAGTTTTCAATAAACAAAGCCATATTTGGGTCAGGAAAACATACATTATAACATTGTGTCTCCCACTTGTAATTTTGAGTAGCAAACACAATGTCTTTGGACACAAGTATACTATATTTGTGACAAGCTACCAACACGCTATATTTGCATCCAAATAACAAAAAAACGACAGGTTTGTCAGAGTGCAGTAGATCGGCAAGTACTTGTACGAAGCCTTTTTACTAGTTTAGGTATCCAGGTTTCAGTAGTGAGGCACCGTTAGAATACAGTCGGATACCTCCGACAGCAAACTATCCATAGGTACGGTACGCAATACACCCTGGTATGGGGGAGTTAGTTTTAAGAAGAACTGCATTTAATTTGATTAGGAACCACTTCCAAACTCCTCCGTTAACGGTAAAACATAATTTATTCTTACTCTATAGGATAAAAGTCGAAACTAAACAGGAGAATGGATTATGGGTTCTCTTTGAGTAAATTAAAATTTTATCAGACGATATGAAAGTGATGTTAATTTTCATCCAGTCTTCATTTAATTTTGAAATCTTTCTCTCAGCAAGAACATTTTCATTTTTCTAAAATTTTATGTATTAATTAGCCAATATTTATCAACATCGATTGAGAGCGTATTTAACGCATTAGACACATATTAAACGCTTTAATCAAATGATCTGAGCAAATGAAAATCGAACAAAATTCATCTCTACCGAATGTCCTCTTTCAGTATCTCAACAAGCGAATAAAATGCTAGCGTTCAAATCGAAAATTTCCTGGTTTAACATCTGGAAAACATTTCCAATATACACAACCTATAAAAAAGGATCATAGTTATTAGAAGAAAATTTCGATCATGCAAAACGAATTGATTTCCGTGTGAAAAACGAAAAACACAGTCCTTTATGTAGAGTGATAAATCCTATAAGAACACAACAGAACACAAGCGTAACTAAAACGATGATCGGATAGATCCTTACAAAATGCACATGTGTGTAGATAGAAAGGCGATCACTCTGTTGCATTGAGGATAATGTGTCCTCGTTTTGAACATAACATTTGAAATCCGTGAAAAATCGAATGGCCATTGACTGGGTTTGGTGCATGTGTTTCGTTTTCTTATTGATCTTTAGCTAGTTTCAGTTTCATGTGTGTGTGTGAATTTTTGGAGGATCATGTCATCGATTATTTTAAGGATTACGAGTTGAGGGTTGACATTTATGGTGTTTGTGAGGTTATGGTTTTTTGGGTAGAGCGTTACTAATTTGCACATGCTAAGAGGACATGTTAAAGACATGACACATTATATATTAACACCACCACTATTATCTGGTCGTTCTACAATTAGGAACATATGGGTATGACATTTAATATTTAATTGTGTTTATTGATTATTTTCAAACTGGTTATGAAGATCTGGGAGTACTTAGCATTTTGGTGAGAGTTGTAAACATGTGGCGAAGAACAGATGATGGATGGTGTTTAGCATAATTTACGGATGGATCGTCCTTTTGAAGTATTTGACTGTGCATATATATAAACATATGTATGTATATCGGCAAGTATTTGCTTTAGTCCTACAAAAAATCTTTAACATCTCTTTCGCTGCCGTAAAAGTTTCTAAATCTCATAAATTGTTTATTTTTTCTTCCAAATTTGTTAAAACATCTTTCCAAATTAACATCCCTGTTAAACATTTATTCAGCTGCATTCATATTTTGCTGACCGTTCCTTCATTGTTTCCTTGATCTTTCAATTAGCCCCTCGACATGTAGTCGAAAGGGGTTGTACATGATTTTACCTACCAAAAACATGACTACCGTCTGCTGTCAAAAGCGACTGAAGCCGACCGGTGTTCATAATTTGTTTGACATGGAATTTTCATGATTTTGTTGACTTTTAGTTCGGATTCCTTAATAAATAGCTAGTTATCTCTTTTGATCTCTGACCACTTATATAAACATTTAGGGTTAAAGTTTGGAAACACATTATAAGGATTGATGAACATATGTAACTGGCCACGAAATGATTTTGTATGCTTAAATACAGATGTATATTTATTTAGGATACAATATATGTAAATATTTTAAAATACTTCAGATACCACAAAATTTTATAAATTTTATAAAAAATATAAAAATTTTATGAAAAATATAAAATGTAAACAATAAAAGCAAAATTCAAAGGTTTGATAAGGGTTCACATTTCTTTGATGGCCGAGGTAGTCAAATTTAGGCTTCCTCTGTGCGGCTCCACTATGGTCTGTCTATGACGTTCTAACACATTAATTTCTCTAGCATAACACCTTAACTTTTCTCAAGTAAAATTTCATCTTGGATATTGTTTTATTATTTCCATTTTTTTCGAGAAATCCTCACTGTCCAACGGTATACGTAACCTCTATCATAGCTACTACCCCTGTAAATTTAAGGCCAAATGACGTGTAGTATTCATGCACACGTCCTTTCGGCAACAAGGACACCTTGAGACACGCTTCTTTGCCTCCAGTGCAAAATCTACTATAAAGAAATGCAATTCACCTCTGCACTCTTTGTCCTTTGATTCGTTCTGCTTCCTATTGTCTCAAACTGTTCTCAATCATTGACTTTATGATGTTCCTTTGTGTGTTGCAGTTTCTTGTAGCGTTATTCATAATGTTACATTTTGTGTCCTTTAGTCTTGATAAATTCTTTGTCACGCCGCATTATAACTTTTTATTCTATCGAATTATTCAATTGTCCAAAGCAAACCAAAGTTAAGTCGGCCGCACAGAATCAATTTGTTACAACTCGTTGCACTTCTATACGATTCTTCTCCGATGTCCATGCAATCGTTTAGTGAAACCCATCACATTTGTGTGTTTTGCAATGAACGAGACTGAAAAGAAAAATTAGTTACAGCTGCTTGCTATGGCCATTTTTTAAACTTTGTTTTAGTTTTAGACCATGACCATGACTAGAATTTTCAAAATTGTCTCCACTTTGAAATATTTCAAACGAAATAGCTATCGTCCTAGTATATTTGTCTTCGAACGCACTATGAAATTTGCAATTTTCCTGTTAATTTTATTGTCATCATAGAACTTTTTGTTGCGAATTTATTACAGACAAAATTGAGTTTTTAGTTTTCTAGAAATTCTGTAGAACTGCTTTTGGGTTTCACAGGAATTTCATACTTAAAGAGCTGGGAACAAATTTATATTTTCATGACTTCCAAATAAGTCGTGTGGTTGTTTCTAAATTAGTGTGTTTTACTAATAATTGACGGTAATTAGTATGTATTTTAGGTTTGTTTAGTGTAATTGTAGTGTACGCGGCTCTTGTATGTACATGAGAACGCGGATTGGATCCCTGCTCTGACCACATTACATTTCTTTCGTCGGCGGTCACCTCGCTTAGTGACAGCGACACTATCGAGTAATAAACAATGAAAAATCTTCTACACTTTGCAACCGGTATACAACTGTTGCTCCCAATCAGTGAGAAACTCTCCCCAATCCTGTCAGAGGGATGTAATGAGAAACAATTGTTTTTACCTAAAAGAGACGTTGAGAGAACTTTTGTAAGTATTTGTACTTAGGTTAGTTAGACAATTAGTCAAATGAGCACCATTGTGACGCCAAAGGACGTCATATTCCATCCCCATCGTTTTTTTTTTTTGTTAATCGCCGCCACTGTACCTGTAAACCGAACTGTTATGGCCATGAGGTGTTCAAGTCATATGATACCTCATGCCGATATTCCAGGATGCGAACCAATTAGTACTCTGCAAAACTATCTTTAGATCAATCAACTTAACTCCCTGAATGTCTCTTAAATCCTAAATGGAGCAATATTCCAAATATTGTCTCCTACACAAACAAAAGGCCGGGCAGCGGCATATGAGATGTTCGAAGCTAAGCTAATAATAAGTTGAAATTTCAAGTCTAGATACGTGGCTGCCCTCCAGTACTCAAAGCTACTAGCATGGATATATCTTGTTTAGGAATGAATATCAAGTTTACCATATTTGCCTCGTGATCCTGCATTCTGTGCCCCATTCGCAAGTCTGACATCTTCTGTTTTAAGCATGAGCTTACATGCAGAAAAAAGCATACCCACATGCTCAAATCCCGTCAGCTCATCCGATGCAGATGAAACGTCACTGGGAGTCTTCGAGAGAAAAATCCTCCGAAAAATATATGATCCTATAACAGAGAACGGCGAGTATCGATGACAGATAAACCACGATCTGTATTATCTGTATCCCGTCATCGACGTAATTATGTATTACGCTGGTCGAATGGATCAGAATCAACCAGTGCGAAAGGTATTTGAAGACGTACTCTAAGGTCATCGTCAAAGATGACGACTAAGACTTCGCTGGTAACACCAGGAGGAAGATGCTTGGTGTTACTAATTGTAGGACCGGTTGGAGAAACATATTATCCTCATATTGTAAGGATCTTAACCCCTAAGTAAAGTATCCGATCTATGGAGTCCTGGAATTTTCCTGTAACTCGGCATCTATATGAGGTGAATATCAAACCGCTTGGCCATTTCATTTAGAGATGCGCCGCCTTTGTTGGCAGTTCTTAAAGTCAGGAATATAGATTACTCAGATTTTCTAGCAGCCGGGCTGTCAGAGTAGATGTAGATCCCTCAGGCGGGGATGACGTTTCGCCCCAGGGAAACTTCTGCGATTGCTGAGAATTCTGTTTGAAAGACGCTACAATGGTCTGTTAACGCTCGTGCAAGGTTCAGAACCAGCTTTTTGGAATAGACTCCAAACCCTACTTTGTCTTTTTGTTTGGAGTCTTCAGTGTAAAAGCCAAAATACCTTCGATGACCACGTCTCCGGCCATTCCAGTCCTGCCTGGCCAGTATTGAGTGGTGAAATTTCTCTCAAAGGTAGAAGTGGGTTTCATGTAGTTGTATCTCATGTATTCCAGAGAAGGAAATATAAAACTCCCATTGGGGTGTGCCACTTATCACATTTCGAATTAGGTTCCTGTAAATAATCCTGTATTCCTGTAAATAATCCAGAGATGAAATTAATGATCAAATAAATTCATATGTAATAAGCATATTCCTAGTGAATAAACTGGACAAAAAGTTCCAACTTCGGAAGATTTAGTAACTGTTTAAAGCTCAACCCTGAATTTGTATGATTGACAATTTTAATTTAAATGTTGAGTGGGCTAAAGGAAAGGATATAGTTTTTCTGGCATGTCTCGTAAATCATCCTTCAGTGCATCCACTATGTTCTGGAACACGTAAAAACATAAAATCATGAAACAGTGTGAGCAAATAACAACGGATCCTGTATCTCTCTTGAAATAAGACGTATGGAAATGGCTTTTTCATATACATCAAGGCGTTTGATAGCCAAATAAATAGCGTCATTATTTCCAAAAACTGAGAAATGAATGCAGATGTGACGAGGAATTGTTTGCATGCCTGAGAACATGTGGATGTCTGAGAATTACCTATGGTCATGCACAGATATTAATCAATCATCCTCGCCAGTCCCGTCTGAAGAAAAGATGACATTCGGATTGGCCTCTTTAACCGTAGCTAACTTCGGTTTTACATACTACGATTTCTTGAATATCAGACTCCTCCTGCTGGCTTGACATATACATATATGTATTCGATTAATAATTGTTAAAAAACATATTTAAAATAAAAACCCACAACACATTGCAGAAACCTTTAATATTTTTGTAAGCATTGCTTTCATGAATTGATAATCTGCTGCTTTTTTTGTTTCTCTGTTCTCGGTCATGTTTTTGGCAGTTTTCAACAAGCAATGTTACATTTGGGTCACAGAAATCCATATTGTAACCTATCATTGTGTCTCCAACATGTAACATTGAATAGGAAACAATATGTGTTTGGATACAAGTATACTATATTTGGGACAAGCTGCAAAGCTGCCAGCTTCATCCTAATAACAAAACAAGACAGACTTTTCAGCGTGTATCAATAGAAATTAAAATTTCTACCATTTTCGTGCTTAGGGCACCATAGTGCCTCAAATCTGTTATTTATTACAAACAAACTTCTTTGTTTGCCCTGTGTAATTGGTTATTTGTATAAAGTTTCGTAACTTTTTCGAAGCATTTTATACAACATATGTTTTCAGTTTCTTTTACAATCCGATTGATTGAGTTACTGAAAAGGATAGCTACGTAGTTCCTTAATTGATTCAAACTATCATTTAGTCTCTACACTAATCGTTAGTGGGAAACTTTCTATACTGCCTTGGAAACAAAAGGTTTCTTAGGAAACCTTATTTGGATCGAGATCTTCTCAACGTATTCCAGCGTGAAATTTTGCAGAAAACCACCATGTCGCCATTAATGGCCATAGCCACTGCTCATAAATTTCCAAATTATTCTTTGTAATAGACCCATTTCCACAAAAAGTTATGTGATGACAATAAAATAAGCAAGAAAATTGCAAATTCAATACAGCATCCGCGGGCTAATTTACGAGGACAATACAGATCTTGTTTGGGATATATCGTTTATAAATGGAGACAATTTTTATAATTTTTGTAATGGTCACAGTTTAAAAGCAGCATAACATTTTAAAAATGGCCATAGCAAACAGCTGTGTCAAATTTTCTCTTAAGATCAAACACAAATCAAACACTTTCTTGGGTTCCTGCTAAATGATTGCAAGGATATTAAGAATAATCATATAGAATTGCAACCAGTTGTAACAAATCGATTCTGTGTGGCCGAGTTAACTTTGGTTTCCTTTTGTTGTAAAGAGTTCAGTAGAATAAAAAGTTTTTAATACTGCGTGAAGAAAAATCCAACAAGAATACTTGCAAACTGGAACAAACAAAAGGACAGGACATCATAGGGACAATGATCGAGCACTGTATGAGACAATAGGGAGCAGAACGAATCGCAGTATGTCGTGGTGGTAGTCGTAACATAAGCATCAAAAAATGTGTCTGGATGTGGCCTTGCTACCATGAGAACAGGACGTGTGCATGGGCACAGCATGTCCTACGGCTGGGAGATGGTAGCCGTGGTAGCGGTAGTAGTTGTCACACAAGAAGTAGTAGTTTGAAATGGTGGTGGCACTGCCTTCATATGTAACATAAAGTAGAACCTTCGGCAAACAAAAGTGCCATCGTTTTTGTGTCAAAAGCGAATTTGTTACGCTGCGTCCCTTAGACATCCTTAACATTGTTGAGATTCCATTTGACTCCTGCATAGCTAATTCATGGTAAATTAAAAACTTTTTATTCTAAAGAATGTGAAAGATGACTTAGAATAACATTGCTGATCCAAAGTCATATATTGTTTAAGACTCTGCTGCCAAATCGATTTGTTCCAATGCAATGACATTCTATCACCAAATTGTTAAATGTCAAGAAAATTTTCTATTTAAAAATTCGAGACAGCTGTTTAGTTATGGGCAATTTTCCAACAAGTTCTTTTGCTCAATACTCTATTATAGAACAGCATGACTAAATTCGAGTTATTTTCCTGAATATTCTATTACAGCAAAAGCATGACTAAATTTTATGTCTTGTTTCGTAAAGCCTAAAAATTCCAATGAAATTGTCATATTGTCCTTTGAACAAAAATATTGTCATTCAAGGTTCTTAGATTTAAGAAAAGAGTATGAAATTTGCAATTTTCTTGTTAATTTTATTGTCATCAAGTTAATTTCTAAGATATGTTTGGGGTAAATCTTGGTTTTTCGTAAATTTCATGCTTTGATTTTTGTTGAGCTAAATTCCAGTTGTTAAGACTTGGTGATTTCTCAATAAACGTATTGTCCTTACGACTATTGAATGTCATTTTAACTGTAATTAGCGTTACGAGACATGTTTATTTTATGTTTGAAATTTTAGTTAACAAGATAACTAGATTCTGTCAATTGTATGAAAACCAGCTGAAATATCTTATACTGAGGATAACTCAGAGAGTTCTTGGTAATTTACGGCTAGTCCTGTCATCATTTAATGTGAAGGAGGAAAACAGCTGAAATTTCAATCTACATACTGTGAAAATGTTGATCTTTTTAAAATTTGCAAAATATTGAGTTAGATTATATGCAAATTGAGAACTGCTTATGCACTGACTAAGGTACAAAGACGATGGGTTTCATTACATCACATATCTTTCAGGACATTCTGAGTTGATGGAATTATGTCCGTGTTACGCCATGATTTGTGGACCAAAACCATAGACACGAAAAGAACTTCTATGCTTACCAAGATTCATTAATTGATAGTTTTCCATACACGCTGAAAAAAACGGCTCCTATAGCAATATGCAGGAAACATGTATATGTTTGGAACATTTTTTCATGAATTGAAGATCTGCCGCTTTATTATTTTATTCTTTGTTGTCTTACACATAAATTAATAGTTTTCCCTATATGCAGAAACGGCCCCTCTAACAATATGCAAGAACCATGTATATGTTTGGAACATTGTTTTCATCAATTGAAGATCTGCCGCTATTTTAATAAATATTTTTCATGTTTTCATAAACTTCATCACTTCTGGTTACAAATTTTATACAAAATGTGTTCATTATTTATTTTTGTTCTATCCTACACCAATATTGACCTTCACATTTTAAACAATTCATGATCCTGTTTCCTTCCTTTATGTGATTTACTAACATATGAGTTTATTTTGGAGTCAAATGTTTACTCAATATGGTTATGGCCACTTTAACGTTGGCAATATAAACATTTTGGTTGATTTTATAAAAACATCGAACGGTTGGCCGGATTTTGAACATTTGCTATTTGTAATTGTTTGATGTTGACTCGGGTATGTGGAAAATTAAAGAAAAATATTGATTCAAAATTGTTTTTATTTGGCGGCATATTTTATTTAATTCCATTTTGAGTATTTGACGTTTATTAGTCACTTTATGTGTTTATTTTTGTTGGCGCAGTTTTTCATCTTTTTTCAAAAAAGGGCGTTGATCGTGAGATGTTAGTAAACCGACATTTTTGGCTTGATACCGAATCCCTGCACTCAGCCCAAAAAAGTGAACAGAATTAATTTTGAAATAATATTCTAACTGGAACTTTAAACATGATAGTGTATTTCATAAGGGTACGAAGATCAAATAAAAAAGTTAATTTAAGTCTCTTCCCTAAGAAAGGTCCTGATCCATTTGATTGTTCTTATCAGTTAGTTATACTCTAGCCGTCGGTGGTGCAATGGTTTGTATACACGGCTCTTGTACCAGACAACGTGGGTTTGATCCTTTCGCTGATCACCTTACATTTTTATTCGGCGGCGGTCACCTCGCTTAGTGATGGCGACAATATCGAGTATTTAGGTATGTAAAATATTGATAAAACACCATTCGGAACCGGTGTAGAGCTGTTCCAATCAGTGAGTGTATAACATTGAGTTTTCCATATCGGCCACCAGGCGACAGTGACGTAGAGCAATATCGAGTGGAAAACAGGTTTATATATGCAGTAAACAATTTTCGGGAATAGGTGGACCTTTTTGTACGAATATAGGGTCACTAAGGCTCTTCTTATCCTATCGATAATGTTTGACTTTATACTAAGCTTTCATCACTTTGGAAAATTTCCCTAACATAGAGACTGGCTGAATATACGGAACCCAATGTGCACAAAATCGGATGTGGAACCGTTTCGACCTCGTCGCGAGTCCGTAAAAGCATAAGAAAACGAATCACTGAAATTGCGTTGTGGCGGATTCGTTTCGAGCCCATTACGAGTCCGTAAAAACATGAAAAACCGAAATGCGAGTTTGGGGAAGCAAATTCAAAGTTGCTAACATCTCATGAGGGATCGAAGCTGGTATTTCGGTTAAGGGATGCCCGAATCGACGCCCCGTCCTCCCCTTATCGTTTGGCGGCAGATGAAAAAAAATATGGTTTCCTGTTACATCCCATAAACGGATTATGGAGAGGTTCTCACAAACCAGTGAGCTGTCCGCTTTCTAATTTTACACTCACTGATTGGGATTCCGAATGGTGTTTTGAGAAGCTCTTTCATGGCTAAATACTCGACAGTGTCGCCGTCACTAAGTGAGGTGGGCGCCGCCGAAAGAAATTTAAGGTGGCCAGTGAAATGATCGAACCCACGTTCTCATGCACATGAGACGCGCATACTATAATTGCATCACCGACGGCAGCTATTTTTGCTAAAAAACAGTAATATCGCAGATTCATACCTGAGTTGCAAGAACTGAAACAAAAATTGGCTTACAACGAAAATTAGATCGAATCCAATTCGAATCCGCTGAAATTGATAAAAGTGGAACCGTCTCGAATCCATTTTATTTAAAAAATACCCAATTCAAAAAGGTTTCGAATATGAAATCCGTTGCCAGTACGAGACGGATCTGAAAAAGTAGAAAAAACGAACAGTTTTTTCGAGAAGAATTTTATACCCAAGCGGATTCGCTATGTTTCCGTAACTGATTTCCGTTTCCGACCAAAAGTAACAAAGAAGAAGCGAGTCCGTCTTGAAGTCGAAACAGATTCGTATGGCACACTGGGAGTCTGTTGCTTCCCGGTAAAGAGTACCAGCTCGGGTTTCTCGGAATTTTCAACCTTCTTGTAATTTATCACCGTGGCCACCTTAGGGGCAATCATCATGTGGTAATCTTTTTCTAAATTCACACTAAACACACGGTTACAAGATGTTGCAGCACAACAATATCTTTAGCGTTAGTGTAGATTTAGCTTATCACCTATTGTTATTAGGTTACCTATTTCTATTATCAAGTCATTTAATCAATACATATTCTATTCACTTAACTGTTACTCAAAGTTTATTTTTTCAATTATTTCTCAAATTATAATCAAATAGTAGACATGTATATATAATGGTTATAATAAATTCTTATCAACAGCCAGAGTCCTTGAACAATCCAAAACGTTTTCCTTTTGTCGATTTCAGGGTCTTGGTGGAAATGCAATTCATTTACCACTACTTAATTCTTTGACTGCATCTACGATACGATCGGGGAAAGGTAGAGTCTGGGCAGTAACTATCGGCTCACCAGATGTGATGGCCACCAGATTCAAAATAGCAACACCAGCAATGGCAAGAAAAGATTTCATGGTGATATTTTGAAAAAAACAGATATATTTTTCTTGACGAAAATTTTACGAAATATTTGCTTGATGATGATGATCCACAATGAAGTTCTTTGGTAGCAGTTGAAACTTATATAGCTTAACGCTTTAAACTGAAACAACGTGTTCTAGAACTTTACCGATTTTAGTTGGAAAAGATAAAAAATGTCGTGAGCGACGTTTCGCAAAAAAAGCAAAACAAATTTTATGACAAGTTTTCCAATTATAAATATAAATTAAAGAAAAGCATTAGTTTTGTGAGTTTTATTACGTGACAGTAATAATATTTTTACGAAAAATAATAAAAAATAATATTTGACAATATGCAAATGAGTTGAGTGCAAGTGAGTTCAAATTTAATGATTTCAAATTCAATGATTCATATCTCAAAATACATAAATACTTTAACCCACAAAACATTATTGCTATAGATGTGATCAAGAGCATTGTAAACAATTGATAAGTAAAATGTGAATTAATACGTGTGACTTAGGCAAATGCAATGCCGCCCAGTGGGTTGAAACACAGGTAAATTGGGGAGTATGTACATAATTCAGTGAAGCCCAATATTATTGCTGATATTTATTATTTCTGGAATAACTATACATTATTTGGTGAAAAAATTGGTTTTTGAAAAAAAATTTCAAAAATATTTTTGTAGTCGGGAAAAAAAGACAAATTATATCTAACTACATATACAGGGTGCAATGGTTAATGTGCGCGGCTCTTGTATATGAGATCCTGGGTTCGAACCCTGCTCTGACCACATTAAAATTTCTTTCGGCGGCGGTGACCTCGCATAGTGACGGCAACACTATCGAGTATATAGCCATGAAAAAGCTTCTCAAAATACCGTTCGGAATCGGTGTAAAACTGTAGGTCCCAATCAGTGAGTGAAAACTGGAAAGCGCACAGCTCAGTGATTGTGAGAAGTTCTCCCCAGTCCCTTCATGGGATGTAATGGGAAACCATTTATTTTATTTCATATAATGGGTGGACCACGTAAAATTTGGAATTTAAACTCAAATTTGAATACTGACATATTATGAAGTGGAGTGACAATTATTAGACAAAGATTGAAAATAGTAACAACCAAAATAACATAATTATATATAAGGATGGATATTCAAACCCTTGGGTTTCGTTTAAATTGCAAACCATTAAAGGAAATCAAAGGTTGCCTGTCTCTGTGAAATAACGTTTTATGAAGAAATTTGAGAGGTTTTTGTTCCTTTTTTCAGTATAATTAATAAAATCAAGAGGGACAGTTAATAAAAGGATTAAGTATGTAGAGCATTTGATTCCGCTTCCATATCGTGACTCGCTATGGGTCTGAGTCATAACCCTTATTTCGATTTATACCATTAAAACGTGGTTATTGAGGCTAACCAAATTGAACAATTAAATTGAAATAGACCTAATTTTTTATTAAATTATTAAGGAAAAAAAGGTAACCAGTATCAATTTTCCTTCTTCATAACAGTGAGATAAGAGCGGCACAATTTCAAGAAGGACCAAATAAAATGTGGGCCATATAAAATCTGAAAGTTGACCCCCAGTTATTTCGAAGCAGATGTTCAATTTGTCATTTGTGAAGTATCAGATTATTAGCTAAAGGTTAGGAATTTACGAAATTGGTCATTTCTGAGCATTCAACTCATACTGTAAGAAATCTACAAAATATATTTGAAGAAAATGACACAAGATTAAAAACTTTCTTCAACATTTCTGAGTCTTCTACTCCAACTTGAAGAAATCTACGAAAGAAATTCGATAGAAATAGAGAGAGTGCTATCAACGTATTTTGTGGATCAATTTGTAAAGCGAGTTTATCAATCCGGGTAATTTTGTACAAAAGAACTCGTGTACGTACTCGTCCAGTACGTTTAGTGGAAAATATTGCCGCTGTAGCTGAAAGTGTGCTCGAACAGCCATCAAAATCAACTCGCCACTGTTCGCCGCAATCGAACATTTCTCGCACTTCTTTGCACAGAATTTTGCATAAAGACCTCGGTCTGAAGGCTTATAAAGTCCACTTAGTCCCAGAACTGAAGCCTCACGATAATCTAATGCGATTCCTCTTCACACTGTGCTGAAGCTTTTTTTTACCGAAAAATCATATTTTCCAATTAAGCTCATTTTCAATTCGGGGGCTACGTTAACAAAAAACTTGTCGCATTTGTGGCTCGAAAAATCCACACGTCGTCGAAGAGATGCCGATGTTGAGTTTGCTTCGTTTCAACGAAAAGCGAAAGTGTTGGTAGTGTTGGTACCGGTTCGAAACATTTTCTATATTTTGTCCCACCATATGTGAAAGATTGACCCGTTTGATTACTTCCCATCTGAGAAGCTTGAATTTATTTTTAGGTTATGTAGCTTCTGTGTTTTTCATATAATAATGTAATTCACGACTGCACGTCCACGCGGAAAAATCTGATTTTTATTGTTACTGGAATGAAAGCATAACGTGTTATAGTATCCTTGTGTCTAAACACATAGTGATTGCTATTTAGTATTACATGTTGGAGACACAATGATAATATATTATAATATATATTTTTGTGCCCCAAATGCCCCAGCTGCTGAAAACAAAAACGTGACTGCCAACACAGAAACAAAAATCAGCAGAACTTTAATTCATCACAACAATGCTTGCATCTAAGTTGTCTAAGTACCAAACATATACATGGTTCCTGCATACTGTTACAGGACCGTTTTTGTCAGCATGTATGGGCGATTTAAAATCGATATTAAACAAAATTCATTGGATCGTAATAAAAATCAATTTTGCTTGGTTCTTTACTTATTCCAGGGTTACAATAAATAATTTTTTGACAACCAGTACAACCTAAAAATCTTTCTGTTTTTGTTGTTTGGATGCAAATGTAACCGGTTTGTAGCTTGTCGCAAATATAGTACACTTATGTCCAAACACATTCTGTTAGCTATTAAATATTACATGACACAGTGATTAATTTGTTATAATATATTAGGTTTTGTGACCCAAATATAGTTTTGTTTATGGAAACGTGGCCGATGACACAGAAGCAACTATTTTATTTTAAATAAAAACACATATTTTTTTAGATAGTTTTGATTTTGATCTTAATAATGACGTCGAATTATTTAAATTTCTCAAGAGACCGACCAGTGTGTTGACGCACAGGAGTCTTACTGTCCACAACCGACCACCCACTTTCTTCAAATTTGTTGACCACTGTTCGAATGGTTGAAACATTAGGTGCACTGTCTATGCTGAAAACTTTTCGAAGTTAGCGAGCGATCTCGGCATAACTTTTCACATTTTTGTAATAAGTTTTCACAATTATAACGCGTTGTTTTTACGTAAAGCCCTGCATTTTTAATAATCAGAATAAAGTAAAAAAATCTCAATTTAAATAGTGCAATCTGACTGAGACACCTTTTAGTTGTTCCAAACACATACATGTTACAAGCACCTTTTTATTCAGGGTGTATATAATTTCCTGAATTATCTATGTAAGTATATGAACTTCTCATACATTAAAATTCGAAACTAACAAAAATAAGGTCACATTAGCCCGGTCAATCGAAAAGCTATCTTACACAAAAATGCAACTGTGTATTATAGATAAACTAACCTCGAAACATCTGCAGCCCTGTGAGAATGTAAGACGAAAAGAGAACATGGATGATCAAAAGACTTCTGCTCTTGTTGTTGGAATAATAGACTTTCAGGTTGAGTTGGTACTAAGGGATTTTCGATGGGTAGCAATTCTCATACGCGAATTTCATACAATGTTGGTATATGTACGATAGATGATCTTACCAATAGTACCAATAGGGAGAGGTTTCTTGTCACGGAGTGCGAAGCCGATCATGCCAGTGAGTGTGATTTCCTGAATTATTTATTGTTCCAACGAAAGTCAATCGTTTCTTACGTAGAATAGTGTATCAGACTTTGAAAGCTTGTAGTATGAACTTCTCATATACAAAATTCAAGTTCTTTATGAAAAATTCAAATTATTCATTTTGTGTCTACCTTTTCTTGGAATTCTAGTGGAGATGATAGTTACCATGGCATTTAATTGAATGACAAATATTTGAAATTCAGTATCCATTGTATCGCCATGTCTTTTAAGGTACATCTTATCAAAGAATCTTGAAGATCCAACATATTTTTCAAAATAACAATGGTTAAAGGGCTCCATTGATTCTAGGAATAGATTTAATTGAATATCAAGTATTTTGTTAAATTTATTTAATTTTATGTGAATTGTAAAGATTTTTCATCATAGCTCGCTTGTTAACAATTTCCAGCACGTTCCATAAGTACCCCATAACTTATAATGAACGTCTTAGAATTCTTATGAACTCCAACAATATTGATCGTAAATTAAACAATAATTGATTATAATCCATCAATATAATGTTGTATTAAAAGCATTTAACATTCACGGAGTTCATAAAACTCTATGGCACAACATGAAACCTTAGTATTTTTTCATTTAAATGGAAAAACTCAGAATGGCAGACAAGATAAGCAACAAGTACAGTAGGGTAACTCAAACACCTATGCTCAACAAAGGCGCGCATGCGTTTGGTGTAGGTACCATAAAGGACACACAGAAACACCAGAAGACAACGATTTAACACCAACTTGATTATTTCCCCTAAGCAATGTTACACTTGAATACTGTAGCGAAAAGAATTAGAAATTTCCCAAGGATTAGAGAAAAACAACCCCTAAGTTGAATAATTTCCACAGATTTTAAATTGCTATTAGTGTTTGAGGGTTGTTTTTGACTCTTGCAACAGGTATAAATAGCCTGGTTGCTCAACTGTTTGACATACACTACAAGTGCATCGTTCTAAGGAACAGCATCTACTTCCCTGGTATCTGGCATAGATTCAAGGGAGAGGTTTCTTTAAACAACAGCTTTACTAGTTTAAACTAAAAGAAAAATTAAGTAAATTTATTTTTAGTTTTGGTCTGTCATTGAGACACCAACCTAGTGATACAGAGATGCAGTAGCTCAATTCATCAACCGTTTGTGTGTCCTGGCGCCTACTACAACTACTTAAACAGCAACGTCAAGTAAAACAACGACGAAGATGAAATCATTTTAAGCAGCAGCCTTGGTGGTTCTTGAGGAAAAGAAAAGAAGTTGTTGGTAGTGTTTTTTGACCAACAAAAAAAAAACCCGATCCCTTATCAGCACTTCCTGGTTTCCATCAACATAAAGAAGCAGAAAAAGGTTTGCTACAAAATTTGATGTGTCTTCAAATGAAACGTTGTAAAATAATTTCATTATAAAAGCTTTATTGTTTAAAATTTTTAAAAAATTTATTGAAATCTATTTGTGATTGCAGTTGAAGTGATTGTGAAAAACTAACAAATCAATTTATTAATTTGTAAACATTAATTTATTTAAAAAATAATCATTGTCTTTCATATTAAAATTGTCTCCTAATTTAACATTTAAATTTATAACATTAGTTTAAGAAATTTGTCTTGCTTAAGGCTTTTTCAAGTGCAAGTCTACTACAACTACTTAATCCTCATGAGCAACAAAATCAACGATGGAGATGAAATCATCCTAAACAGCAGCCTTGGCGGTTCTTGAGGAAATGAAAGGAAGCTGTTGATATGGTACACGATCAGCACTTCCCGATTTCCATCAACATTGAGAAGCTGAAAGGTTTTGCTACAATTTGTTTTGTCTTCGAAATAATGAAACGTTGTAAAATAATTTCATTAGCCAAGCTTTATTTTTTAGAATTTTTGAAAAATTTTATTTTTTTTAACTGTGATTGAAAAAAAATTGTTTAATATTTTTCAAATTTTCAGTAATTTAAAAAATCCATCATTGTCTTCCATATTATAATTGTCTTCTTAGTTTAAGGTTTACATTTATGCTATTAGTTTAAGAGATTTGTCTTCCGGTTTGTTTGTTTTGCTTGTAGATTTAAGGCTTTTGTAGTTTAAGTTTAATATTAAATGTCTTCTTGTAAATAAATAAAAAAATTAACTATAAGAACCCCAAATATATGCCAAGTGTTTTCAATTTATCAACTAGGATGTCAAGCAAGGGTTTTCATCTAGGACTTGAAGCAATATTTTTCTGATTTTCAAAAGTTTAAAAAAAATTTTAAAAAAAATACAAAAAAAGGACCTATAAAAAATTCCTAATTGAAACAAATCCACGAAATCTATGGAAACTATGAATCGTATTCACAGCAAAAGGAAGATTTTTTTGATAGTGAACCCAATTTTGATTGCTGTGGTTTATCTGTGTTCGAGTATCCAATTAATCCATCTTTTTCATTAATCGATTAATTGCAAATATAACATTCAATGCAAACAATTAACCGAAAAATATACATATGTATATGTCCTATGTTTGTTTAAACTAAATATAACAATATTACAACAATAACACAATAACCATGATAGACCAGCTTGTTTCTATTCTTTCTCCAGGGACCGTTTCCATGTATTTGGGTGGTCTTCCTGACTTTTGAAACCTCTGCGCGTTCCATTCAACTACCGCTCTAGCAATATGTGATGTTTTGCGCCCCAGGTACACGGCCGTTCCAAGTCCATTATATTCTACATATTCAATAGGACTGTTACATGTACTTTGACAGAGTACCTGATTAGAAATTGTCTTGGGCCCGTAGATATGGTTCATATGTCTCAGACAACGATTAACGAACGTCTGGACCTTCTTCCTTGGCATCTTCGTCAAGCTAAAAAATCTGTATTCGTATTTGAATGCAAACAATGTATTTGTAGCTTATCACAAATTTAGCATACTTGTGTCCAAACAAATTGTGTTTGCTATTCAATATTACATATAGGAGACACAATGATTATTATGTTATACTCATGTGTTTGTGATCCAAATACAGCTTTGTTTGTGATACAAATACAACGGTGCTTGGTGCACAGTTTACTTCAAAGAGAAATTGCTCTAAGCCTAAGTTAGTGTTATTACAAGTGAGTAACTATATTTTTGCATTATTCTTTCTGTCAGTGATTCATAAATATTCATGAATGCGTCAGTAAATGAATTGAGTGTTTCTTATGTTGACTAATCTGTTCATCGTTCGTTTTGGGAGGAAACACACGAATGCTTTAATGTAAGTATATGCATTTTTGGAATGAAAACATACATATCTTTGTAAGTAAACATGTTTGTCCATTCACGTGCTAATTTTTGCATTTAAATATAAATGAGTTTAATACTTGCAAACATATGAATATTTCTAGTGTGTTCCAAAGAATAACATGGTACCTGCAGAATATGTTTTGAGAGAATATGTTACAGAGGCCGGGCAGAAAAATCTGTCATTATTTGTTGTTTGGAAGCGAAGATAAAGTGTGTCTAGCTTGTCGCAAATATAGTACACTCCTTTCCAAACACATTGTGTAAGCTATTCAATATTACATGTTTGAGACACAAATATTAATAGGTTATGATATATGTTTTTGTGGGACAATTGTAGCTTTGTTTGTTGAAAACTGCTGAAAACAAAACCATGGATGTAACAGATGTTCAGTTCATGAAAACTGAAAACTGTTAGAACCAAAAAAATCCGATTCCAGCACAGTATTACGAGTAGTCTTACATCGAAATCAAAAGTTTATATTTTCGTTTTGCAAAGAAATGTTAATTGAAATCATAAAAGTCGATGTTCAATAAACATTATATGAAACTCATGCATAATTGCTAAAAACGTGTTCCTTTTTATAACCTTATCAGTCCTAATTTGCAATTCCTAGTTTTTATTTTCTAATTTTCAGAAAAAAATCTATTGCTTCATTAAAAGATTCGAATTTTAAAATTTATTTTAATAATAATTATCTGTGTAAAATTGTGATTCCAACAGGAATTTTTAAATTGGATTTTAATGAAAGAAAAACAAGAATTTAATATCCCCTACGTGACAAAATTCAGTTTACACAACAACAAATATCAGGGAAAATTCTCAGCAACAAGTTGGGAATTCACAATTAATACCCTGCACAACCAACTATCAATTCTACCTGTCCTCAAGAGTAACAAAAATAACTAGAAGTTAACCCCTAAAATTCAGTAAAAGAAAGAGCTAGCCACACATATTGACTTCTGAATGCTCTTCACTCGCTACACATGTTGACTTCTGAATGCTCTTCACTCGCACTACAGCAATTGCAACTACAGATATAAAGAAAATCGCATAAATAGACACTGCAGACAGGATTCGGACATCATTCGACGATTAGAACTTCAACAGTAAACATTTGATATCAAAAATCTGAAACGACATCAACAATGGCTCAAATTGTAATAATTTCATCCAATCCAAAGCCCTGCAACATGAGGAAATTGTTGGAAACCTGCAAGCAATATTTCTTCAAATATCAGGTGAAACAAAAATCCAAACTTTCTTCGAGAAATTCGAAATATCAGCAACAAGTGCGGAGCTGCATGACTCAAGAGGAACATGAAAATTGGCTCAACGAACGATTGGAAAATCTACAAATGCTAATGTTTTAAATGACATTAAGTGAAAGTATTCCAAGGAATTAAAAATTTTGTTCTACAGTGCAGTAACACGCTTTAATTATAAATTGCTTAAGAAGCATCAACGTTATAGTTTCCCGAACGTGCAACCTTAACAGAAGCGGTGTAATGAAGAGTACGTGCCAGAAATCCCGACTTAAAACTTGGCTCTTCTTGATTACGAAGACTCTTGATCCGGCTGCAGTTTGAAGGGAGTCTAAAAAGTTGTAAAACCATATTTAAGAAAAAAGAAGCTTTAATTTTCCAAATTCAATTTATGATTTGCGGTTAAAAAATGTTTGTGCAATTTAAATTGTCTTGAAAAACATTTGTAGATTTAAGAATCCTATGTCTTCCAATTTAGTTTTAGTTTCATATATAGATAAAATTACTCATATTTAGTTTTAAATTATTGTCTTCCGGTTTGTTTGTTTTCCTAATTTGTAAATAAGTACAATAATAAAATAAAATATTTTTGTGCAAAAAAAAAATATTTAAATTTTTTTCTTAACAATAATTTATAACAATAATGATAAAAATTATGTATTTTTAAAAAAATTTTTATTGTTTTCCTCCGAAAACACTGAACACTTTTTAAACTAATCGCCTTTTACTTTAATACTTACTTACTTAGGTGGTCACAAACAACCCAAAGAGGTTAAGGGCTTTAGAATATGATAATAACATGATTCTACAACCGGCTCTATCTTCAGCTTTTCTCCTCCAGTTAGTAACGCCAAGCCTTCGCAGTCAATATTCCAGTGAAGTCTTGGTGATCCTATCTTCCGACGTCCTTCAAGTACGTCTTCGAATACCTTTCACACTGGTTCATTCTAATCCATTCTTCTGGCATGGCCTAGCCAGAGAAAACATGTTCTTTTGTTTCGCATAACTACATCGATGATGGGATACAGATTACACAGCTCGTGGGTCATCCAACGCCGATACTTGTTCTTCTTTATTATAGGACCATATATTTTTCGACCAATTTTTCTCTCGCAGTCTCCCAGTGATGTTTCACCAGCATGCGATATGACCCAGGATTCTGCGCCATAAAGCAAGATAGGTTCTATGAGAGTCTCATATAGTTGAATCTTCGTTTCACGAGAGAAGGTTTTATCTCTGAAATGCTTGCTAAGCCCAAAATAACACCTGTTTCGAAGTACAATTCTCTGTTTGATTTCTAGGCTGACGTTATTTCTTCTGTTTTCGGCAGATTCTTGAAATAGTACCTAGAAATAATAACGGTTATCACCTTTCACCCTTTCCTCCAAACAGGTGGATGTTCTGCTCGTTGGAACCATTAGCATTGTCTTGTCCTAGTTTACTGTCAAACCCACTTTTGCTGATTCTGTCTCAAATCTCGAAAATACTGCAGTAACTTCTGGCAGATTTTGTCCAATGATGTCTAAATCATCAGCATACGCGAGCAGCATGTGACATTTGCTGCTGATAGCTGTATTCATGTTGACTGCAGCTTTTTTCACAATGATCTTAATTAAAATGTTGAAGAGATCGCATGATAGGGTGTCGCCCTGCATGAGGATTTGGCGTAGCTGGAATGTTTGGCCAGTCGTATGCGTCTCTGGGCTAACACCTCACTGAGAAGGTCCAATAAGGTTTTAACAATTGACTTATACGTGATTGATAAAAGACTGATACCGCGATATTGGGAACAAACAAACGGATCACTATTTTTGATTACAGCACATAGTACACTGAGACTTAAATCGTCTCGCATAGATTGCCGCTACATATGTATAATATTGATTGCATGTAAATTGATGCATGTGAGCAAACAGTCCCTCGTCAGTGGCCTTTAGTATTCACTGTACACCTTTCATTTCCTTCGACAATGGTCACCTGTCTTAGTGCCAGCGACACTATTCAGAAATTTTCCATTAAAAAGCCGGTCCAAGGAAAATCCTTTCCAAGTCGGTGTAAAGTGTAGATCTAGACCAGTGAGCTTACGAGTTAAAGAAGCTGAGCTCACTTATTTTGAGGGGCTGTCCGTCCAAGCTGACTGTCGTTTCACGAGCTGGCTCGCATATTGAAACCTATCATCTCCGAACACACGAGTCGTTAGCCTACAAGTTAAACTTTAACTCCTACCTCGCGAGTTAGTTCCCAAATTTGAGAGGCGACTAGAGAAGTTTGCAAGACGGGAACCAACATGTTTAAATTTGAGAGAGACGAATCGGTTTCGTAGAAGTTAGACGTGGATTCCAGGCTCCCTAGTTGGCTCTCAAATTCAGGAGCGATGTGGGAGCCGCGAGGCGTAAACTTGAGATCCGCGAACCGGTAGTCTTCAAGTTAAACTTTGGTTTAAGGCTGGTGAGTCAGTTCCGAAATTTAAGAGCCGATTCGCGAACATGTTTAAATATGTCAGCCGAATCTCAAGTTGCGAACCGGGAGCCCACAAGTTAAAGATTTGCTCCAGGCTCGTGTCTCAGTTCCCAAATTTGAAAGTCAACTCGCCAAATTTTGCGACCCGGGAGCCAACAGGTCTAAATTTGCGAGTCGCGAACCGGTAGTCTTAAAGTTAAACTCTGACTCAACGCTCGGGAGTTAGTACCGAAACTCGAGAGCTGATTCGCGAAATTTACGAGTTGGGAGCCAACAAGTGTAAATTTGGGAGATACGAACCGTTAGCATAACAGTTAATCTTTGACTCCTGGCTCGCGAGTCAGTTCCCTAATTTGGGAGGCGACTCGCGAAATTTGCGAGGCGGGGGAGCCAACAAGCGTAAATATGCAAGCCACCAGGTGTAAATTTCCGAGTCACGAACCGGTAGCGTTCAAGTTACACTTTGAAATCCTCGCGAGTCAGTTCGAGTCGCGAGTCAGTTCCCAAATTTGAGAGCTTTGACTTCCGGCTCACGAGCCAAATTTTGGCGTAGTAATGGCTCGCTCTTCAAAACTAGTTGACATAATCTTTTACCTTCAAATAATCCCACAGAGAGATGTGGAAGGTAGGTTTAAATGGTCCACCCTGTATTCTTCATCTACAATTTTGCCATAAATTCTAAGGTCATAACCAGGAGGTCCATATCTAATCAATGGTTTTGACTATTTGTTGTTGATCAAACCGAAACTATAAGTATACAAATTTTATTAAAAAGTCTACTTCTAAAATTTCAAACATTTGGGACTTGAATTTTATCTACAGACAATTGTACTGTGGCCGTCGGTGGTGCAATGGTTAGTGTGCGCGGCTCTTGTACATAAGATCCTGGGTTCGAACCCGGCTCTGACCACCTTCAAAAAAAATATCTTTCAGCGGCGGTCACCTCGCATAGTGACGGCGACACTATCGAGTATCTAGCCATGAAAAAGCTTCTCAAATTACCGTTCGGAATCGGTGTAAAACTGTAGGTCCCAATCAGTGAGTGAAAACTGGAAAGCGCACAGCTCAGTGATTGTGAGAAGTTCTCCCCAGTCCCTTCATGGGATGTAATGGGAAACCATTTATATTTTTTAATTGTGCTATGATCAATTTTCAATTAGCAGGTACATTTCTCCAACCAAACTGTTCATAGTGGAAACCTTTACCAATGTCATGGCAACAGCTTCCCCTTTTTGAAGATTTTTTTTAAAAATTTGTAAATTTGTCTCTACTTCAACTTACAAGGAGACATTTCCAGGCAATAAATTCGGCAAACAAAATTTAGTTTATTCCCCCATCAACCCTAGAAAACTACTACCTCTCAAAGACTGCTAAAAAGTTACCCCTAATTCACTGGAAAGTAGAGAGAAAGAGAATAAGGGTATGATATAGAAAAGTAGAAATGAGAAGGAAAATAGTACCTGCTACACATCCTGATATAAAATATCCCCTAATTTCACAAAGAGTATTTATCTCATTTTCCCATTACAACCCAAAACCAGGCATTGATGAGGAAATATGAAATGAAGAAAGAAAAGACAAAGGCAGAGAGAGAAAAGAGAGAGTTAATGAAAGAGAGAGAGTGAGAGGGAGAGAGAGGGAAAGAGTGGGAGGATTCTATACAACAAGAAAGAAAGCGAAGGAAGCCAGGAAAATATTAACCCCTAAAATTCTAAAAGACAGAGACGGAAGTATTAAGAAAGTATAGAAAACTCTACCTCCCACACCATTCTCTAGCACCAAAAAAATCGTATTTAAGGCCAGCAGAAATTGAAATCAAACATCAGTACACAATAACAACTTAAACAGTGAACATCTTAAAACGTCCACAGTAAACGAAAATTGTACCATAATGGCTCAAACCGTAGTAATGTCATCAAATCCCAAGAAGTACTATGCCCTGTCAGTGGCCGGCAACATGAAGAAATTGATCCACAGTTGCAAACACGTCTTCTTGAAATACGACATACAACATAAAACCAAAAAGGCTTTGAGTTATCCTGCCAACCAACAAATGCAATCCTGCATGACCCAGGAAGAATATCAAAATTGGCTCAATGAACGCTTAGAAACTCAACAAACGTAAATATTTTAACTGAAGCAGAGGTAAAAATGTTCCAAGGAATTAAAACAAATTCATCTGTAATACTAAAAGACGCTTTAACTGTTATTGCTTAAGAAGCATCATCATAAACGCGTTTTAGTTTCCCGACTAAAGGCTGTCAGTGGAAGGAAAATAATGAAGAGTATGTGGCAGCAATCCCGACTTTAAAATTGTCACTGCTTGATTATGGGACTTCCGAGATGGACTCTGGAGTTTTAAGAAGCTGAAACGGTAGTTTAAAACCAACAGCATCATCACAAAAACGTTTTGGTTTCCCGACTAAAGGCTGTCAGTGGAAGGAAAATAATGAAGAGTATGTGGCAGCAATCCCGACTTTAAAATTGTCACTGCTTGATTATGGGACTTCCGAGATGGACTCTGGTGTTTTAAGAAGCTGAAACGGTAGTTTAAAACCAACAGCATCATCACAAAAACGTTTTGGTTTCCCGACTAAAGGCTGTCAGTGGAAGGAAAATAATGAAGAGTATGTGGCAGCAATACCGACTTTAAAATTGTCACTGCTTGATTATCTGACTTCCGAGATGGACGCTGGAGTTTTAAGAAGCTGAAACTGTAGTTTAAGACCAACAGCATCATCACAAAAACGTTTTGGTTTCCCGACTAAAGGCTGTCAGTGGAAGGAAAATAATGAAGAGTATGTGGCAGCAATACCGACTTTAAAATTGTCACTGCTTGATTATGGGACTTCCGAGATGGACTCTGGAGTTTTAAGAAGCTGAAACGGTAGTTTAAACCAACAGCATCATCACAAAAACGTTTTGGTTTCCCGACTAAAGGCTGTCAGTGGAAGGAAAATAATGAAGAGTATGTGGCAGCAATACCGACTTTAAAATTGTCACTGCTTGATTATCTGACTTCCGTGATGGACCCTGGTGTTTTAAGAAGCTGAAACGGTAGTTTAATACCACAAGCATCATCACAAAAACGTTTTGGTTTCCCGACTAAAGGCTGTCAGTGGAAGAAAAATAATGAAGAGTATGTGGCAGCAATACCGACTTTAAAATTGTCACTGCTTGATTATGGGACTTCCGAGATGGACTCTGGAGTTTTAAGAAGCTGAAACGGTAGTTTAAACCAACAGCATCATCACAAAAACGTTTTGGTTTCCCGACTAAAGGCTGTCAGTGGAAGGAAAATAATGAAGAGTATGTGGCAGCAATACCGACTTTAAAATTGTCACTGCTTGATTATCTGACTTCCGAGATGGACTCTGGAGTTTTAATAAGCTGAAACTGTAGTTTAAGACCACAAGCATCATCACAAAAACGTTTTGGTTTCCCGACTAAAGGCTGTCAGTGGAAGGAAAATAATGAAGAGTATGTGGCAGCAATACCGACTTTAAAATTGTCACTGCTTGATTATGGGACTTCCGTGATGGACTCTGGTGATTTAAGAAACTGAAACGATAGTTTAAAAACAAAAGCTTTATTTTGTAATATTTTATATGTGATATTTATAAAAAAAATTATATTTAGTTTTCATTACAGTATATATTATCTTTAGTTTAAAAGTAATTTCATTGTCTTCCATTAAAGTTTAAGTTACGTATACTTAGTATTAAGTCAATGTCTTCCGGTTTGTTTGTTTTGCTATCTTATTAATAACTATGTAAATAAATAAAATATTTAGTTTAGAAACCTCAATTTGTCCGCCTTTTTATTAAATTCAAAAAGATAAATAAATAGGAATAACATTAACCAAAATAAAAACCGGTTTTATTGAAAGATTTTCAGTTGAAAAAATTTTGATTGAAACAATTTCCATATCTCGAGGTAAGAATTTCTGAATATATATATAAAGGTCAGTATTCTACGTCCCAATGATGGCGCCAAAACTGTTGTACATGGACATTTACTAAGATCATTCTAGATAAATATATGGGCTTCTTGGACTTGGGCTAATTTAAAAAAATTCACATTTGCACGCTGGAAAAATAACAGTCTCTATAATATTATGCAGGCCATGAATCTGTGTCGAACATCTATGTACTTACCTGAAGGCATTGTTTTAAGAATTTGAAAATCAGCTGCTTATTTTTTCTCTACTGTCTGTCACATTTTTGGTTTCAGTATTTTTCAACAAACAATACCATAGTTGGGTCACAAAAACAAACAGATTAATCATGGTGTCTCCAACATGTAATATTGAATAGCAAACGCAATGCGTTTGCACTCAAGTACACTATATTTACGGCAAGCGACAAACACGTTATACTTGCATCCAAAGAATACAAAATACAGAGTTTACAGCATTTATGACTTAGTTCTTAAGATATGGCATCATCTCGCGCTTATTGAGATAGACCGTACTTTTCACGTAATCATGGGAAGTTGGTTCAAAATAGGGTCATTGTTTCATGCGCTGTGTGGAAAGTGATACTGTCCTGTTGAAACCACATATTGCCCAATTTCCATATCTCGAGGTAAGAATTTCTGAATATATATATAAAGGTCAGTATTCTACGTCCCAATGATGGCGCCAAAACTGTTGTACATGGACATTTACTAAGATCATTCTAGATAAATAAATGGGCTTCTTGGACTTGGGCTAATTTAAAAAAATTCACATTTGCACGCTGGAAAAATAACAGTCCCTATAATATTATGCAGGCCATGAATCTGTTTCGAACATCTATGTACTTACCTGAAGGCATTGTTTTAAGAATTTGAAAATCAGCTGCTTATTTTTTCTCTACTACCTGTCACATTTTTGGTTTCAGTATTTTTCAACAAACAATACCACAGTTGGGTCACAAAAACAAACAGATTAATCATGGTGTCTCCAACATGTAATATTGAATAGCAAACGCAATGCGTTTGCACTCAAGTACACTATATTTACGGCAAGACAAACACGTTATACTTGCATCCAAAGAATACAAAATACAGAGTTTACAGCATTTATGACTTCGTTCTTAAGATATGGCATCATCTCGCGCTTATTGAGATAGATGGTACTTTTCACTTAATCATGGGAAGTTGGTTCAAAATAGGGTCATTGTTTCATGCGCTGTGTGGAAAGTGATACTGTCCTGTTGAAACCACATATTGCCCAAGTGATAGGCAGTAATAGTGTTATCATGTCACGAGAACGTTCACCGTAACAGCGTTGCCGGTATCATTTTCGAAGAAGTACGGCCCGATGACTCCGCCTTCCCAATACTATACCAAACAGAGACCCATAGTGGGTTTTTTCTTGACTGACATGTTGATTTTCAGTACCCCAAACTCGGCAAGTTTGCTTATTAACATATCCGTTTAGGTGAAAATGTACCTCATCGCTGATGATGATTTTTAAGTATTGGGTTATTTGTAGCCGCAGGTATTTTTAAAAATAACCGCTTCATTGGCAACAATTTTAAGTCTAACTTCACAAATTTCAAGTATTTTTTTGCAACCGGAAAGAACCGCAGAATTTTGTCGAAAATTTGCCATCTTAGCGCTAATATTCTTAAAGCCTAACTCTTCTTCTATAAATGTCTAGTAAATTCTAAAACGAGGCGACAAATAGTTTAGAAGTTCTGACATTATTTCAACTTTCTTTTGCTATAGGCCTAGTGCAAAATGTATAATCGATTGATTCAGAGCCCTCTTGCTGTAGGAAAATTGTGAATCTAAGTTAAATATTTTTGAATGTAAACATATTGAGCCTCAGGTATAGGGTGTTATTTATTTCTTGATGTTTGTTTACGTTCACACTGGTTCCTGCTCATTTTCAGATTATTTTATAACACAATGTATATGGAAATATTGATAGTTTGTTCGGCGGTTTCTAATTTTTGTTGGGGGATACAAGAGATATTTTAAATTTGTTGCCTAGAGTTATTAAAATATTGCAGTTTTGATTCCTCCTCTTAAAACCCCGGCTTTTCGTAAACAATTTTGTCATTTATCTTTAAAGGGAAATTTTTTTTTCAGAGACTTACCACCTATCTCTGATTTACCTCGCAAATATTTCAAGAATATTTCCTCTTCGCACTCCATTTTATTTTTAATGCATGTGACGTTACTTTTGTTTGACAAAATAGTCGAAATTACGGTCCTATACAATTGTCTGATAATTGTTTTCGAACGAAATGGCTTTGACATAACAACCCTGGAATGGAATGTGCTTTTCGAGTTTCTCGCAAAGAGGTGAGTGTAAAGATACTGAAAAGTTAACGAAATTTTCGCTATTTTTTATTCACTTACTTCTTATGAAATCGAAAATTTCAGAAGAACTGAATACTGGGCTTAAGATGATGGATAAATTAGCTTCTCACTCATGCCAATCGATAATTATCAAGTTAAGCCCCGTATTTAGTTCTTGCGAAATTTTCGTAGGAAAATTTGGCAATTATCTCTAAAGGGAAAAATTTGTTACAGAGAGTTACCACATATCTCTGATTTTCCTTTGCAAATATTTCATTAATAATCCATCTTTGCACTCCATTTTATTTTTAATGCATGCGGTATTACTTTTTTTTTTACTAAAATATTCGGAAAGTCAAAATTTCGGTTCCAAACAATTACTAAACAACTGTTTTCGTACGAAATAAGTTTAGCGTAACAACCCTGTACTTGATTTTGCCTAAGAAATGCTGGCAAAGAGCTGAATACAATCCTCCATTTTATTTTTAATGCATGCGGTATTACTTTTTTTTACTAAAATATTCGGAACGTCAAAATTTCGGTTCCAAACAATTACTAAACAACTGTTTTCGTACGAAATAAGTTTAGCGTAACAACCCTGTACTTGATTTTGCCTACGAAATGCTGGCAAAGAGCTGAATACAATCCAATGAAAAGTGAGCGAAATTTTCGGTTCATGAAATTTTCGTTATATTTTATACACGTACTTATTATGGCAACAAAAATGTCATAAAACCTGAAAACCGGGCTTAAAGTTGATCTCAATAAATCAAGTATTGATATTGCAAACATTATCAGTACTGGTTATGAGAAGCTCTTCCCATACCCTCAATGGAAACCGTTCTTTATCAGTGCATGTAATTTATAAAAATAGAAGTTGTATTGGAACCTTAAAGTAACACTTGTATGAGAATTAGAAAACCATGTGTGCATTTCAAAGGAGTTCCCCAAAATACAAAAACGGACAGAAGATCAACAGCAATATACTAAATGTAAACAGTATACCTGTTGGCAAAAAGGATACCCTAACTAAAAATGGAAAACAACGACTTTGCGAATAGAGAACGAAAATAATCCTAAACCCAAACACGTGAAAGAGAGAGAAAGCAAAGAGGGGAAATGCCAAAAGTAACAGCGAACACACATGAAACAATTCTATAAAATCCCAACTTACTTTAGAGATGCACATCATTCTTCTAATAGCCTTTCAACAGGCAACACCATTATCAGTTTGTTTAAAAAAATCCAAAGTATTTTTGTATAAAAATTCGAAAATGTATATTTATCGTAAAACGTTTAGAATTTTAAAAAATCCAAGAAAACTCGTTAAACGCACGATGAAGTCATTGTGGAAACTTAAGACGAAGAAAAAATCAAGTGCGAAAAATCACTATCAACGTTTCGAATCAGTAGACGGTAATCTTCAACACATTAGCGATGAGGAGAAGCAAAACTATCTTAACGAATCGCTAGAGTTTGAATAAACGAACTTCCCCATACATTATGTTTTCTCCGCCAATGATTTAGTCTTGACAGATCTAAATCTACTATCAGTCATGGCTGTAATTACCATCATATGAGCCGCTACGCTTTGTAATTTGCTATGAACGAATAACTCTTAGGACGAGTGTAAAATCCTTTAGCAGTGTGATATTTCCCTGGCAAAAGTATCTGTAGTGTACATTTGCTGTTTCTTAAAAGAAAAATCCCTTTAACTTGGAATCATTTTTTGGTCTGACAGAAGATTTCATGTGATTTATTTGTATGTTTAATAATTTATGTGTATACAATTTCTTTATTTAAATTCTAAATATAATCATTGTCTTCCATTCTATAGAGTTATAATATTCGATTTTAAGATAAATAATTTATGGTTAATGTCTTCTATGGTTTGTTTGTTTTGCTTTATGTAAATAATTTTAAGAAATAAAATAAATACATTTTCAAACAAAATATATTGTCTACAATTTTTAATATCAGGAAAACATAATCTATGAAATTCAGAAATTGGATTTGGGTTTAAGAGTTGTTTAGCATATTACTCACGTACAACTAAGATCCATTTCCACTTTTTTGTAAATCGTCCGTATAGTTCAATTATTTTTTAAATTTTAGAAAGGAGCGCAAGGTAGGATGATCTATTCCCAAAGTATGCTGAGATCAGCATAAATGATCAACATTAATTTCGCCGATGTGCATCTGCCTGTGTGGCTTAATTATATGATAATTATATGATAAATATGTTTTTTGGACGCAAATATAATGTATTTGTAGATTGTCGCAAATATAGTATACTTGTGCCCAAACACATTCTGTTTACTATTCAATATTACATGTAGCAGATACATATTCCATCCATTGTGGCAGGCTTTCTGGCGAGAATCACACCTAGATGTTATCCATTAGGCCTTAGGCACATTTCTTTACCACATAGACACAATGACTGAATATACGTGACCTTAGAGAGTCATCGGAGCGCATCTCTGCATTTGGAAGGGTATTTACTAGACATCTGCACAAGACATCTTAAATGGCTATTCAAGACATTTCTTTTTTTTTCAAGTCACGTACTGTGGCGATGTTGCGACAACCCAGTACTCGGTCTACAGTTCGTGTATGTGTAGATGTGTGAGGACGCAAAAACACAATACGATGCGAAGCGAAGGAAAACAAGTAGTGTTGTCTTTTCGCGCTCTACACGAATGTTTTTTTTCCCAAAACACTGAAGTGTATGGTTGTCGCAACTTCTCTACATTACAAGTTTTGGAACAAGTAAATGTCTTGAATGACCATTCAAGACATCTTGTGCAGATGTCTAGTGTTTACACAGTACCACAATTGTCCGGTCATCAGCATGTGCTATGTCTGTGCAACCTGATCCCTCAAGCTCAACCAAAACTCTACCCACTGCCATATTCCATAGAAGTATATAGGGTTCATGTTAAATTTATGTAACCCAGGAGCGGTGTTATGAGTCTTCACGTACGCAATATATAGATGAAGTTAACGATTCCCTGGTATCAGATTCCCTGGTATCACACACTGCCGATATACCCGATTTTATCGATCCCTGGAAGACGTTCTTTAGAGAACCTTTCATATCAGCAAATGCGACAAGAGTGTATTCCTTTAATTAAAAAGATTTTTACATGAAGCTCACTTGAGCGTGCAGAGCCGTTGTTGTAGATTTTTCCTTGTAATAGGCGAGCTGACATTTTGAGGAATGAGAAGTAGCTATGATCATGCGCATTTATTAGGCAATCTTCCTCTTCAATGGCCTTAGAAGAAACCCAATGTGCACAAAAGCGGACTCGGATCCGATTCGACCTCGCTACGAGTCCGTAGTAGCATAATAGGTGAAACAAAAAAGCGAATCAACCCGTTTCAAACTCGTTACACGTCCGTAAACACATAAAAATCCGAATCAATGGAATTGTGATTCGGCGGATCTGTTTCGAACCCGTAAGAAGACCGTAACAAGAAAGAAAGCTACACATAAAAATGCGAATCAGTGAAATTGGAATTTGTCAGATCCGTTTCGAGTTCGTTACGATTTCGTAAAAGCTTAAAAGCGATGAAGTGAAATTGCGTTTTGCCGGATCCCGTTACGAGTCTGTAGAAACATAAAAAAGCGAATCAGTAAAATTTCGATTTATCAGAGTCCGTAAAAACACGAAAACCGAAATGCGAGTTTGCCGAAGAGAATTTGAAATTGCAAACTTCTCATATTTTTTGGTGAAGGGATGCCTGAGCTACACCCCTCACCTTTTGGCGGCGGATATTTTTGACTAACAAATTTAATGCCGCCGCTGCATACCGTCGGAGGTGCAATGGTTAGTGTGCGCGGCTCTTGTACATGAGATCCTGGGTTCGAACCCGGCCCTGACCACCTTCAAAAAAAAATTTTCTTTCGGCGGCGGTCACCTCGCATAGTAACGGCGACACTATCGAGTATCTAGCCATGAAAAATCTTCTCAAATTACCGTTCGGAATCGGTGTAAAACTGTAGGCCCCAATCAGTGAGTGAAAACTGGAAAGCGATGTAATGGGAAACCATTTCTTTTATTTTAGCTTCATACCTGAGTTGCTAAAACACAAAAACTGAAACAAAAATTGTCTAACAATAAAAATTAAAACGAATCTGTATCGAATCCTCAAAAAATTATAGAAGTGAATCATGGGTTTTAAAAAGAGTTTTGCCAAAATCCGTGTCGGAAACTGCACATGTGCTAGTAGTATTGTATTTTGAATCTGAAATGTTATATATAATAACCTCGGAAAAAAGTTTTTACAATTCACTCATTATAATGTAACCCAAACAAACCTTCACTTAATTGTGAATAAAAGCGAAAAGCTCCCATCGATTTTCATGATCTATGTCTCATTTTATTCATAAGGTATGTGATTTTACGATAACGTAATAAAATTGAGAAGTTTTTGCCGTTTTACATTTTTCATGGTTTAATAAAAAAAAAATAATAAAAAATATTTTTGTTGCCTTTTTTCTCGATAACTTCGAAATTATTAGTCCGATTAAAATACATTTCAGAAAAGATTTAAAGATAATGTAAATCTCAATTTTTCGGAATTTAGTTGAAGTAAGTCGGACGAACCGTCTTCTTGTTATAATAAATTATGCGGAGAAATGTCTCAAAAAACTGAAAATTCTACTTAAAAAGTATTTTAAAAAAAACCTACCACTAGAAATTAAAATTCGTTCATTTTCATTTAAGCCACCGCAGTGTGTATTCACACTTATCACTCACCGAAGTTTATATCCACTCATCGAAACTCAGATTTCCTTAAAGTGAATTGCAGAATACCCATTTAATTTATTTTGTTTTGAGAATCATCAGGGATGAACTGAAATCGTAAAAAATGTAAATATTTGAAAAAATTTTCATAAAATTGTAAATTTTTTCTCGTTACGTTGAAAACGTCTTTAAAATTTGATTTTTTCAATATTTTTCATTTTATTTATAAACCAGACAAGATATTAAACTTAAAATATTTTATAAGCTAAACTAAACAAATGGAAGACAATGATTAACTTAGGCTAAACTAAAGTAAATGTTAAATAATTTTTAATTTAATACAAAATGATCTAATAAATGATTTTTTCAAGCTTGAGATCCTCGAGAAGAAAACAGGAAGGTCGGAAAAACATATTATTAAAAGTACAATAATTTGAAAATAATATATCACATTGATTTTCCACCAAAGTTCTTACAAAAATTGTTTGATTTAACGACGCGATTTTCGGAACATTATCGTTTCCTAAGACATAAATTTGTTGAGAAAAATATCACAGCTGCCAAGTATTTTTATTCTCTCCCATCGAGCTTCCTATGCTGAGCACAGTATAAAGCGTAAACTTTAACATTTCATGTTATTTCCAAAATATCAAATTTTTCGTGGTCTAAAACTCCAAAAATTCATTCAGATAGTTTTGCTGTTCCTCAATGCTCATGCCATTAGGATCATGATCTTGAAAGTCCAATGACTGTTTAATTGTTAGCACCTTTCGTTGCTGTTTCAGGACTCTCCAGCGTTTGATGATGTTCTTTATGAATTGAGCAGGATTTTGTTTAAATTTCAAAGATTTTTGTAGGAACCACATTTTTGGTTAAATTTGATTTAGTTAAAGCAATAAATCGAAAAACAAAAATTAAAATGTTGTAGAAGTTGCTGGTTGAACAAAAAATCGAAAAATGATGTCATTTCCCCACTTTGGCAAAGATTTTATAGCAAATTTAGATTTTCACAAATGCGGTTGAAATTCTGCTGCAGTTCTCTATTCAAATTCTCCTTGGGTTAACCTTGAGTGTTGTAGTTATTTAATTTTCTAATCTCTGTTTTGCCATTTCTCTAACCTTTTTCCGCACTTTATCTAGTTTGGCCTTTTGTAAATGGGATTTTCCCTTAGCAAGCAGATAACATTTCAACTACTTGTTGCATTCATCACTCTCTTTCAGTTGCACTCATCAGTAGCATGTATCACGCTGTCTCTCTCTCTCACATTCTGTAGCATTTATTACGACTCCTAACTTATGTCTATGTCTATCTCTTTCTCTTTTTCTATCTCTTGCATTCATTCCTTATATTATTCCCACAAATTCTCCCTTACAAAGTGTTACATTTCTATTGTTTCTTATCAAACCAGAGCGGTTTTTACTGAGGGGGAGTTTAAAGTTGAGCATGCTCGTGCATGCACGTTTATTTTGAATTTCAAAAGGATTTATTTCAATAGATTTTAGCTAAACAAAGCAGAATACTCGTAGCAGAATTAGTTCCACAACAATACTTATCCAAATTTCAAAACAACATCTCTGCCCTACTTGTTGCATTGTTTGTGTAGTGAATACTAATCAGGTGTAAGGATAATGAATAGGAAAAGAAGAGCTCAGATTTGATACACGGCAATAATTTGAAAAAGGTCATAGAAATCACAGTAGAGATTTTGAAACGAGAGGAATTTCACAACGAAATTTAAGCGCAATTCTATGTTTAAGTGGCATTCAGAGTGGACATGCACAGGCATGCTCTTGGAGAATCGATACAAAAATATACTAAGGATTGTCGTGAGAGATTCTTTTTAACGAGCGTGGGAAATTGTTCTTAACCACACTTGTATCCTGGAAATGAGAGAGGTTATACAACGAAAATTTACGTGCAACTTGTTGCATTGTTATACAATGTGGGCATGCCCAAGCATGCTTTATTTACCAAAATCGCTAGAAAATATGTATGTAGTTTTAAATGCGCACAGAGCTCATACATAGACAACCCGCGGTGATACTAGTCTGGATGATCGTGGGATTTTTGTTTTAAAAGACAATGCAGTTTTCGGCGGTCACCTCGCTTAGGATAACTGGAAATATTTACTTGGAGTCAATTTCTCAAAGAAAATTGCGCGAAATTCATGGCATTTTCATGATAATTTTGTTTAAGGCCGTGGGAATTTTAACACTTTGATACAATACAATTCTCATCGTAGTAGTAGCACATGAGTGTGATTATATCTTGATAATTATATAAGGTGGGCTGTACAATAGGGTGTACTGAAAAAATTTATTTGGAGGAGGATGGTGTCTCAAAATATGCTTTTTGAAGAGCTGATTACGAAAAGTACAAACATGTTTTATACGAGGGCACTTATAGTCCCCCACTCCCATTATAGTCTCCCACTCCCATCGATGCCTGTGGTATTTGGGTAAAAATTGATTTTTTTTTTGACTCAAACGACTTGTTATGACGAGCATAACCACCAAAATGTATTCTCAAAATTTCGATGGAGAAGTTTTTACACGGCAGCATTTTGAAATTTCGATCATGCATACTTTTTCTTCTTACCATTTGTGGCCGTCCGTGGTGCAATGGTAGTATACGCGACTCTTGTGAATGAGAACGTGGGTTCGATCCCTGCTCTGACCACCTTAAATTTCTTTCGACGGCGGTCAGCTCGCTTAGTGACGGCGACGCTATCGAGGATTTATTCATGAAAAAGCTTCTCAAAATACCCCTCGGAATCGGTGTAAAACTGTAGGTCGCAATCAGTGAGTGAAAACTGGAAAGCGCACAGCTCAGTGATCGTGAGAAGCGCTCCCCTTCCCTTCATGGGATATAACGGGAAACTATATTTTTTAACTTCTTCCCAATTTTCAATTAAATTTACATTTTATTTAATTTTGTATTTGACATGAAAATACTACCAAATATATAAAATAAATATATTTAAAAGCTAAGTCTCGAGCTACAATGAGAAATACGCTAAAAATCAGGAAAAATGTGTTTGATCAGGACCACAAATTGATGCCGTGAAAGAAAATGCTCTGTCAAAATCTTGAAAATATATTTTTCGAATTAAAAATTTCGAATTAAAAATTAAGAAAAATTAACGACCAATAACTATAAGTACCCTCGTATAAAAAATATTGGCGCTCCCATAATCAGCTCTGTAATATGGATTCTGTTTAGACTTGTTCACTAGTTCTCGAACTCGTTCATTTAAGGTGCTCGGACATAACAATCACGAACAGAGTCGCCGTATCGGACGAGTGTATTATGTTCGTGAGGGTAATGTCGGGTCACCATAAATGAACTAGATAGTTAGTTCATGAACTACGCAACTCTAATTCTTTGATACCCCCATCGGTTTTTAGTACTCCCTGCTGTACAATCAAACTGGCAACAAGTATAATTTGAACACTTGCAATAAATTACCCCTCCAAAAAGCGGATCGTTTTCCTACTTTTTCGGATCCGTCTCAGAATCGCAACTGACTTCATATTCATATTCGAATTTCGGATTGGTTGTGTTTAAATAAAATGGATTCGAGACGCATTCACTTTTATTAATTTTTACGGATTCGAAACGGATTCGTTCTGAAATTGCAATCGCAGTTGGACTGATTCGCATTTATATATTTATACGGACTCGTAACGGGTTCGAAATGGATCTGCCAAATCGGAATTTCAGTGATTTGCTTTTTTATATTTTTTCGAACTCGTACCGGGTTCGAAACGGATCAGCTAAATCGAAATTTCATTGTTTCTAGAACTCTGGTTCAATTGGACTGATTCGCATTTATATATTTATACGGACTCGTTACGGGTTCGAAATGGATCTGCCAAATCGGAATTTCAGTGATTTGCTTTTTTATATTTTTTCGAACTCGTAACGGGTTCGAAACGGATAAGCTAAATCGAAATTTCATTATTTCTAGAACTCTGGTTCACTGCTTCGATAACCTACATTTCGGTTTTGTTATGCTTTTACGGACTCGTAACGGGGTCAGAGCGGATCCGCATCTGTTTCTGTGCACCTGGGGATATCGCCAGATAGGGATATCACCAAAATCGAAACCGGTGAAACCGGGTATCTTGATATTAACCGTGTGTCGGTTTTTTAAATAATGTGAAAACGTAATAGATTTCCGACTCTATGAAAACTGCTGTAGAGATAAAAAAAAACCGTGCTTGGCATTGAAAAACCACACAAGCACAAACCATGGCATGATGAAGACTGTAACATGTCAAGTGATGAAAAGAAAGCTGCGCGTATGACAATGCTTCAGTGAGTTGCAGCACGAGCACCGAAAATTTTAAAATCAAACCAACGGCCATGGAACAGGGCCTCCATTCTGTAGCGATAAGAACGGTAAAGTAGTCGAGGATGTGCAGAGTCTGTTTAGGGATGTGGAGATTTATCTCATTTTTACATGCCTCTAATTTACTTATTCCAAGAGACTCCAATGCATTTGACAAAATACCAGACAATGCAGTCGGCTTTAGACGGGGAAAATCGACTATCGACAAGATATTACGAGAAAATCCTAGAGAAAACCCACGAAAAAGAAATCGACGCCTAAAATCACTTTGTATGGCTATCTTCTATAGCCCGATCCGGGGAAAGCTATAAGAAGAAGCCAGGTCGGAGATTGGTATTTCTGCTAAGTTATGGGGAACGACACCGATCGACACGAAATACTCATGACACTGACCGACACGAAACACTCAGTAACTGTTTAGTACGAGCGAGGTCTCGGACATGGCTCCACCCTGTCGTGCGATCGCTTCAAAATTTAAAAAGTGATAAAGATGGTTTTCCATTGCATCCCATGAAGGGATTGTGGAGAGCTGTTCACAGCCAGTGAGCTGTGCGCTTTCTAGTTTTACATTCACAGATTGGGACCTTATATCGGTTCCGAACGGCATTTTAAGAAGCTTTTTCATGGCTAAGTACTCGACAATGTCGCCATCACTAAGCGAGGTGACAGTCGTCAAAAGAAATGATAGATAGTCGTAGCTGGGGTCAAACCCACGTTCACCCGATTCTAGAACCGGTTGGTAATTTGCGATAGTTTCTGAAACAGTTCCATTACTGTTACTGGTGACACCGAGAAACTGCGTGTGTGGTAGTGGATTTTAATGGTATACTTAATTTATTATTTTTTTTTTATCAATAATATTCATCAAGGCATTTTATACATAATATTATCTGAAGATAAATATCTACACGCTGAACATATTGTAGGGTCAGGGACCTTACAAAAGGAAGATAACATATTTCGCCAACTAGTTCGATCTTTTGCCTTATCTCTTCATTTGGCAATACCAAGTATACGCAGGAATTCGTCAACCTGATCCTTCCAGCGGAGTCTTGGTCTTCCTATTTTTCGTCTTCCTTCGAGTTCGGTTTCGAAAACCCTTCGTGCTGGTTCGTCTTCATCCATTCTACTGTCATGGTCTAGCCAGCGCAATCGTGTTATTTTGATCCGCTGAACTATGTCAATGTCGGGATATAGCTGATACAGCTCATGGTTCATGCGTCGCCCATACTCGCCGTGGTGCACTATAGGGCCATAAATTTTTCGGAGTACTTTTCTCTCGAAGACTCCTACAGATGTTTCGTATGCTTGCGATAATACCCAGGATTCTGCACCATAAAGCAAGACAAGTTCTATGAGAGTCTGGTATAATTTGACTTTTGTTACTCGAGAGAGGCCTTTATCTCTAAAGTGCTTGCTTAGCCCAAAATAACATCTATTCGGAAACACAATTCTCCAAAACATATATTATAACCCATTAATCATTGTGTCTCCAACATGTTATGTTTAATAGCAAACACAATGTGTTTGTACACAAGTATACTATATTTGCGACGAGCTACAAACACGTTGTATTTGCATCCAAACAACAAAAATGTACAGCTTTTTCAGCGTGTATCTCCTTAAATAAATTAATATAATTTAATTCCGTTAATGACCTCAAAATAGGTTCACACATTGCATTGTTCCGCCAGTGAAGTTGTGCATTAAACATTTTATTATAACGCAAACATCGACTGGGTTACAGTCGTGACAATAATCGCCCTATTATTTGCATTACAGTCAAATGTTAATTGTGTAACGCATTCACATTAACATTGCTTTGACATCCGTGTTAATTTATGCATTAAGCAAAAGTAAAGCTTGTATTCGTAAAAGTATGATGCAAATGCGTTTTATTTCAGCAATAATGAACTTTAAAAATATTTCTTTTCCAAATAGCTCATACAGACATACTATATAAAACTAAAGCACACAAATTTTGACGACTCTTGATATCGATCAAATAAATACCGCTATCATCCAGCTTGTGGGTTTTACCACAAAACCCCCCTTGTTTCGATTTATAGGCTAAAATATAAATAAGTTTGGTTTTAAATTTATCCATTTGTTTCAATGCAAATAAAAAATGTAGTTTTTTGAAAATTTGACAGTTTGATGGGAAACAATTTCAGAATTTTTGCCGTGCCCAATGACAACAATTTCTGTTACAATTTTTCCCTTTAGTTACAAAATATTCCAAAAAAAAGTAAAACAAACAGTTAAGAGAGCCCCATTTCCCTTTTTGCGTCCCATTCGAAAACTACATTGCTCACGCATCTGTTTTTGTAATATCTTTCACTTGAGCCATTCCGCACTACACTTATACACATTAAAAAAATTCCCATCAACAAATTGAGAATGCAGGAAAATCCTCGCTGAGATGAATCAACAGGTAAAAATACCTGACACACAAACAACGACTAAAGAAACCCTCCCTTAAAAATAACCTTGAATTGTAACTAATGCCCAACTGTTGTTGTTTGTTAGAAAGGGCAATATTTTTCTCTTCTGTGAGAAATGGTATAAGAGGTGCAGAATTGTGGGAAAACACGTCATTCGTTCAAACGATTTCAACAAGTAAACATCAAACTAAATTTCATTTAGAAAAACTCAAATATGTCTTCATCTATTTCAACCAACAACTCCATCGTTTTTATCGACAACAACATGATGACGTCCTTGGCTGAGAAGAACACATACACTCCTGTTAAGGCTCTGAAGAAAATTGTAAAATCTTTAAAGAAAATATTTGGCCACAAATCTTCTTCCAAGGTGTTTGAGGTTCTTGATTTCCACACCTGCAAGACTATGGAAGAACATCACAATTATCTCAACGAACTGTTGGAGTCCCAAGAAGAAACCCTAAATTAACTGACTGATTTCATGCGAATCAAACGCAACTCACTGAAACATGTGAAATGATGATTTGTCGCCATGAGATTGAGATGACTTCGCTGAATTTAAGATTCTCTGAATTGTGAGGAAATCCATTGCATATCCTGTAAAGTTGTTTACTGCTCGCTGTTACTCCAGTGATATAAAATGCTGGATCAAAATGTGCTGATTGCGAATAATTCTGGCAGCAATTGTATTTCTGTTTTTTTTTTAATGTATTGTAAATAACTTAAAAAATCTTAAAATCTGCTAATTGAAAATAAAATATATATTATAAAATTAAAAAAATTATGCTGTTTCATTTCTTAGAAAATTAGGTGAAAGGAATTGTTTTCATAGTTTAGCGAAAATTGTACAAAATAAAAATAAATCCTATAAAACACAAGACTTAGGAAACAAACTTATATACCTGTTGGGAAGAAAGAAACCTTCCTCGATTATTTCTGCTTCTGAAATCTAAGATTTTTACCAGATTGTATTCGAGTTGTATCGATTTCCCAGTTTAGTGTATTGCTTAAATATTATGGACACAAACCTTTTCTCAATGAAATTCAACTTCTACTAAATCAATTTCCTAACTTTAAATAAGGAACTTGTATCTTCACATTTCTCGATGCATTTCACGAATTCACTTTAACTTATATTTATTTTAATAAATTGAAAAATTGAAAAGAAAAAGAATGCTTAATAAAGATTACCGACGTGAAAAATTCTTTGTCAAAATGTTGAAAAAAAAAAAATATTTTTTATATCAGATTTTCAGATCATATGTTATTTTTATATCATATGTTATTTCTATATCATATGTTATTTTGACACTGATAGATTTTTCTCTTCGAAATACTGACTATCAGTCAGTGTCATACCTCCTCGGACCAAACGTTAGGAAATATTGCAAACTTCTTTGCAAATTGACTGCTATGTTGCTCAAACTGTGCGTTTGTTTAAAAGAAGTTTTGGTCGGAATGAAGCACCCACCACGAGTGCTATAAGCAAGTTTGTGCAAAAATTTCTTGAGACTGGCTTGCTAGTGGACGAGAAGCCTCTGTAACCACAAAGAGTAACAGTTTGATTTTGATTTAGGAGTGATGTCCGCCTCGGAGCTGAAATTTCACACCTTCGGACTTTTTCTAGTGGGGTGCCGTTAAAGACCGGTGCTATTCAAATAATCCAGAAACGATCCACCGCCTTAAGGTCTATATCGCCCGAGCCATTCGCGAGATAGCACCAGAATCCCCAACAATGTCTTGGAAAATTGGAGTAACAGGATGAAATACTGCAAAGCCAGCCGTGACAGCCACATGAATGAAATCCAGTTCCATAAACGGTGGGAACATTTGTTATTTATAATAATGACATAATATATGAAAGGAAATTAAGTTTAGTTAATTTTTATCGGTTACACATCGGTTGAGCACCATAAATAAATATTTTCCATTACCCAAATATACTAGGAATCAAAGCTTCAACGGCCAGCAGGGAACTAAAAGTATCCTAGTATAAAATAAAGTTTGACGTTCCCGTAATAAGCTCTGTAATGCCAATCTTTTGAGACCCCCACATTTAAAATGCTAAAAAAAAGAGAGCTGTAGTGCCTAACGTACTATATAGAGAAACATGATTCTCCAAACAAAAAATAAAGGAAATAATATTTTCTCGGGAAGAACAATCTGCAATGCGTTGGTGTCATCTGATTTAGTTTTAACAACTACAGTTCAAAAACCTTTGTAGAGTGGTTTGAAACTTTGGTATTCCAATACTATTGGATAAAGAGTCGGCAGTGCTATTCCAACTACATAACGACTCTAGTCATATTTTAACTATATCAAAGACACAAACCACAATGATTGTTTGTTTTGCGCTACCAGATCATTTAGAAGTTTTGTTGTAGGGGATATCCTGTACTTAACCATGCAAGCAGTATTATTACACTGTCCAACAAATTTTTAGTCACGAAGTGTATCGCAACGGCAAATAAAAGTAAACTAGTAGCAGACCTAAACTACTAAAGGGTTTTGAAAACTGAGTTCGGATTATTGTTAATGTCTATTAGGAGATTGATTTGTTTGACAGGTTTTAAAAATTGTAAAGTTGTACACATATAATGTACACAAAATAGTGTTTTAACTAGGGGTGTGCGATTTATTGTTCAATCCGGTAACTTGATTGATTGTCCACGGTAAGATAAAGAAACCGCTGTATTTTTCGCGTGATGTGGAGGAGTTATTCACAAAATAATATCGATAACTCTCAAAAAAAAGAATTGACAATTTTTTCAACCCCAAATTTTAAAACATTTTGACTTTGGCCCATATATTTATGTCTTACATTTGTAGGAAAAAATGGCTTTAGATGAGATTTCAGCAGTCAGGCTGTGGGATTAGGGGTTTATACAATGTGTTGGCAATCGTTGCTTTTACATGTTTCGTTAGAAATTCAGACAAGGCCCTATTACACCAAGTGTTAAAAATTCCTGGGACAAGAAAATCGGTAAACCTATTGTATTGCCACCGGCATATTTAGAAAGCCTGTTAATCCGCTTTGGTTATGAATTCAATAGTAGTGTATATTACACTTTGAAGCGAAAAATATTTTGTCAAAAACCAAATTAATTTCACCGACCTCTGTTGCAGACACATCGAAATTATGTGCATTCAAAACACTTCCGTTCCTGCTACCGCCTCGTTCAAGATAAAGTCCGGTATTCAGTTAAAAAAAATAACAAAAAATAGCAAAAACTTCATGAACCGAAAATTTCGCTCACTTTTCATTTGCTTGGTACTCAGCTCTGCGAAATTTCGTAGGCAAAATCCAATACAGGGTTGTTACTCTATTCTCATTTCGTAGGGAACTGTTGATAATTGTTTGAGACCGGAATTTTGACATTTCGATTATTTTAGTAAACAAAAGTAATACCACATGCGTTGAAAATAATATGGAGTGTAAAGATGAATTATTAATGAAATATTTGCAGGGTAAATCGGAGATATGTGGTAACTCTCTGTAACAAAATTTTCCGTTTAGAGATGAATGACAAAATTTCTTACGAAAATTTCGCAAGAACTGAATACGGGGCTGAATCGGTTAAACGTATATTCAGTAATAGTCAGTATCATAGATAAAAGTAGTAACTAGATATAGCGCGGCCGTTGTAAAGTACTGCCACTAGATTCTGTCCTGTCGGTCTCATTGAAATTTCGCATAACTATCACTGACTTTTATTCAACACTGTGTGACATTTAAAAAATAGTATAATTTTGCAGGTTCAGTGATTAAAACAACGCATTTAATTTTTTTCATTTCATTGTGTTCCTCTTTTTCAAATTGGAATGTTTTCTGTTTATGTAGTTTTTTGTTTAATGTTATTCGTTTGTTTATAATTCGATCTCATCGCCCCTCAAAACAAAACCAAAATGGTCGTTGATGTTGCCTACCGACACACTGCTATCACCTGTTGTATGTAAATACATAATGCAAGTTAATTTTTGTGGGGCTAAAATTATTGCTTTCAGCTCCATCTAGAAAATATTCCACTCAACAATAAATTCCCTCATATGTGTGCGATTAACATATTTGATGCTAACAGACGGTATATTTATTCTTCCCGGTCGATATTACGAAGTAAGTTATAATTTGTTTTCACTTAGTTGAGACCTAAACCTGATACTCACAACAGCATTGCCAGAGGTAAAATCATGTTACTTGTGTATTTCCGGTTGTGGAACATGATAATAAGAGATGTAGTTGGTGATAACACAGTTTATAATAAAGGACTGTGTTATCGATATAGTTATGTTTTTATTTGTACTCTATTGTAAATGAAGAGGTAAAAAAAAAACAAACATTTTAAGTTTTTATTGAAATTGTAATTTATTGGTCCTAAAATTATAAAAAATGCATTCGGATTAAACCTACTAATAACTCATTGTACTATTATTATTTATAGAATATAATGCATATTTTTTGTTTGTTTGTTACAAAAAATTAACGACTTCAATTTTGTATTCTATACATCATTTTCTGTTATAAAAGTGTCACTTTGCTGTTTTAGAGTGATTTTCACTTCCTTTTCCCTTTTACAAGTTTATACACAGTGATGCACTCAATCGCTTGCACACACAGTAACCCACCGTCATCATAAAACAAAAGACTTGAGCAACAAACACCATTTTGATCAATCAACCTCAAACGTTGTCGGTCGCAACAGTTCTTTTTCCACACTTATGGTCAAAAAGTAATCAAAATTTCAACAAAAATTATTACAACAAACCGATGACAGTATGAAAACGGTGCAACAACAACAATAAACCAAAATTTGTCAATAAAAATTAATTGCAATTTTATTGCAACGCGCAACATCCACAGAATATAAAGTACTTTTTTTCTTCTCTCGTATAGCGCGGTCAAGCCAATCCAAGCCAAAACCGTTCATTGTATGGCAGCAAAAAAAAAACTCGCAATTGTTATGATTTAACACATGGGAAGTCGAGAGGAAGACCCAAACACAGACTGGCCACCAAAAAAAAAAAGAACTGTGTAGTACTCAGACGAACAAACTGCAATCGATGGAAACAACCTCCAATGACCTGAATTTTATTTAAGCCACACGAGGCAAACGACAGTGAGCAACAAAAAAAAAAAAACACTACACAGCACTAAATGATGTGAAACAGCTACGAAAATTAATTCACTTTCCTTTAAGGAAGATGCTACACTCTTAAACAAGAGACAGATAACGATGATCGCCATCAACATCATGAGGTTATTATAGCAGTTCCCGTTTCTACTCATCCCAAGTTCGATGATGATGATAATGAGGATGCGGTGGTACTAAATATTATTGCGCCTTGTGTTTGAGACCCAAATTGGCAACACGTGCGACCATAAAATTTACAAAAAGTTACAAAAACAAATTGTTTACTCATAAAAACAAAAACAAAATGGTCAAGATGTTTAAGTTGAAATGATATGAGATGAAATGATGTCAGTGCAGCACAAAGGACTGTCAGAAATGCTATAAAAATGTGCAATATGTCAACAACAAATCAGGGCACACATGAGTGTGTGATCATTGGAAAGATTGAAATGAAAGTGAAATCTATGTAAATAAGTCTAAGGTCATGACGAATATTTAATATGACAGAATTTCATCAGTCAAAAATTGTTTATTCATGTTAAACATTAAATTTTGAATACCTTTTGAAAACCTGTCAAATATAGTTTGGTTTTGAAATTTTTAATTCAAAACCTTTCATGACTATTTTATTAGGTAGTGTAGATAGATATATTTAGATATACATTAGGGTGTGCTAAAAATATAATTTTATTGAGGAGGTTTACACCTTTTTGAGGTACTGATTATGGGAAGACCACTACTACTACTAGCGGTGGAAGAGATTCTTCCATTAACATTTTCCAAATTAATTTCCTGTGGGTGAAATAAGGTTCAACTGAAAAAAAAAATATATTTTTAAAATTTTGACTGGTACTATTTTTTTCAAAACTTCTGAGCCGATTTATTTTCTTTTCTCAGCCGTTGTACTGAGAATATTGCGGCTGTGATCCAAGATGTCGCAGAGGACGCCGTAGTATAGACTAGACGATGTGTCACACAGTTGGTCAGAAAAAGGCGGTCTTTACAGAGAATTTTAGTGAAAGACCCAATGATGTTTTCTTACAGACGTTCTCGTGCCGACAGGGCTTTAGTACTAAGCTGCTGACATCAAAATGCGTGTTTCCTAAGTTCACAACATTCTGGATCTCGACCACGAGGAAGGCAACATTCCATCTCAGTGAATATGTGAATAAGCAAAATTATTGCTACTGGGGCGTACAAGCCACAAAGAAGTCGTGAAACTATGTCAACAATCCTCGGACTCTTGCAGCACTCAAAGAGAACATCGGTTAAGAATGCAAGTAACTATCACCGGGAGTGCTGCCAAGAGTTATGGAAAATGGCATAAATTGGGCTCGTATAATCCTCAACTCTATTGGTGGCCACTTAGCCGATATCATTTCTGTGACGAAGGCAGGCTCACTTTTGCCTACATACATACATACGTACTTAGGTGGTCTCAAACAACTCAGAGGGTTTAAGGGCCTTACAAACTGAGGATACCATGTTTCTCTAACCGGCTCGATCTTCAGCATTCCTTCTCCAGTTCGTAGCACCCAGCTCTCGCAGGCAATATAACGTCTGATCAGGTCTGCAACAAACGGCTTTAGTCTTTGGCATATAACGCTCGAGAGGATCTTGTATACCATGGATAAAGGATAGTTTGTACAAAAACTCGGGTCGCCTTTTTTGTAAACAGGACACAGTATGCTAACACTCCAATCGTCGGGCATGTATTCTTCTAGTCAGATTTAGCATATATATGAGCATGTACGGTCTCTGCAGCAGTTTTCATAGAGTGGGAAATGTACTTCCACTGCGCTTCAGGATCATGAGGTGGGGTTGCGTTCTCCGCCAGTCTGCATAGGATGTGGCGGGAGGCAAACCCAGTCCACAACGGGTTTATGCATTTTATCTACTGCCAGGATAATTTTGTTTCTTTACTTTTGATCAGCCGGTGGACAAAAGAATATCTCCGCTAGATCCAAGAGCTTCAGTGACAGGGACACCGATTTAACTTGTGACGCATCAGTGATCGCATAACCAATCAGGCTGCCTATTCGATTCGCCTTCTCACTGTAGCTAGCTAATTGAGGGTTCGGATAAAGCCATTGCCCGGGACATACATACTATATTTGCGACATGCCCCAAACATACGTTATATTTTCATCCAAACAACAAAGAAAGGATTAGTTTCGATTGAAGATCCCAATGGACCAACTCGCATACTTAAAAATCAATCTAGTGGGCCAAACTTAAGACTTTCATTTGGACTCAAGAGAAGAAAATAGTTTTACCTCAAAAACGTTGGTCTCTTCTTTACAGGAAAACATAAACCTAGTCACATACATGGGTGGCTTGAAGATTTTCCAATCAGTTTTAGCAATAGTTATGATTTCCCTCTTCGACCATAAAACACATGTATGCATAACTATGTTAGCTATTAATATAATACCCATTTTCACACTTTTAGTTGCATTTGTATTCGTTTCCTTAATTTTCAACTTTTTTCCTATCATGTTCTTCGTCATCATCATCACCATCATGGACGACTTCTCGGTGTTTAAGGTTAGGACCCTAAAGTAATTAATATAGTTTTTCCATTGTAGAGCCTTGTATTGCCTGCACTTAAAGTGTGCGAAATAACTTGACTCCACTCACAGAAACAGGCACAGACACAGACACGGTCATACTCCAATTCCAATTCCAGGTATGATTTATGAGTCTATGTGATCCACGGCTGCACCAGCAACAACAACTAAAGAAAACTAAAACTTTCTTAACAAAAATTTCACCTTAACACAAATACAACAAAAATCACCCAAAGAGAATGAAACATAAATTTTTATGTCTTCTGTTTTGGGTCTCTGGGATGGTGGTGAACACTAACAGCGGCCACCGCCCTCCCACCATTAAATTAAATGTGAAAAAGGCTTAATATGCCTTTTAAGTAACAACCCGCAATATAAATCATATCAATACGTGTACGAGTACGGGTACTCTTACATGGTCTCAATGAGCATCAGCGTTAAAAACAAAAGAAGCCCGGCCAACACAAATACTAACCCAAAGCGACTTTGTGAGTGTGACCAACTGGCCGTCGTGGTATTGGTGTTGGTAACTGCGGAATGAAGGTGGTATTCGCGAGGTATTGAACTTCAACTGAAGAGATTTTGTATTAAAAATAATTAATGTGTTTTCGCTTTCCAGTGGCTGGGCTGAAAAACGTGAAATATAACATTGATTACAAATAAGAAAAATTACATTGGCACATAAAATTCACCTTAAGGGCTGAAGATTTTGGCACTTAATTATATAAATTAAATGGATATAGGGTTTCATACATATGATCATTATGAGCTGTAATAAATGGGATCCAATGAAAGCGTTAAGTATTTTTATGATGTAGGAAAGTGACTGCGAAATGCATTGATATAATCAGCTACAGTGGATCTTTTTATATAAGCGTTCTAAGTGTATCCCAAACTCTCGCCTCAACACCTTTAACGCGGATCAAGTGTAGCGAGGAACACACAACACAAGAGTTAGGTATGTAGCGCTGAAAGTGATTGCGAACTTTATTTGAACTATTAGGTTAAAACGACAACGGACCTTTTCATATGATTTTTCAAAACGGTTAGGGTCTACGGAACTATGTTTCGGCTTTTAAATCTGATCGTACGGGGAAAAACCACCGCTTCGTCGTAGGGATAACAAATATTTATTGACATGTTTACAGTGATGTAAGGAAAGGTTTTGTATAACCGACGAACGAAACATGTACTACATGTTCTCGTTTTGATCGCTTGCCATTGCGTTCAACAACTCAATTTTTGCTGCTGCAGCGAAAACATAGGCTTGTGAATTTCGGAGCAAATAAGATTAAATAATAAAAAATTTAAGTGTTTGAGACTAAACTATTTTTATTTTTATTCCAATAATTTACTTGTTTGTTAAATTGGTTTTTATTGTAGGAATATACAATTCAGGAAAGCGCACTCTCTGGCATACCAAGCAAAAAAAAATCATTTTTGCAGCAGAGGATACTTTTTGCGGCAAACGACCTCTAAAAGGTTTTCACTCGAGAGTAGTTGGGCCACTGAAATTAAAAAAAATTTTAGAGGTCGTTTGGCGCAAAAAAAATCTTTTGCTGCAAACCAATTTGTTTTGTTCTATATACTCAACGTTTACCACAACTGTTAAATCGTTTCTCCGAAATAAGAAACATATATCGTAAAAATTTCTTGCACATGGTGTGAACGAACATTGTTCCTTAAATTTATTTCATCCAATGTGATGCCCACGAGTGATGGTGATTTGAGGTTTACCGTACCATAGCCCCTAGCACTACTTCAAGCCCTTAGTCGAATAGCTTTATAGTTAAAAAATACCATCTGATGCCTTGATTGCAAAGTATCCGATAGGCACTAGTTGCATTACTCCCCAGATTTAGGGGTTGAGTGAGATGGTAAAGGCGGTTGTTGTTGAAGTTTTTGCGGTAGCTGTGGAAGTCCTCGCCTTACAGAACCAGATTTGGTTAGCAAACGGATTGTGTTGCAGTTATATGCAGAGAAGAACAACCAGTATGCCCCGCATCACACCAAATGACTACCGTGTGAAAATGGGTGCCGCCCCCTCGTTCCCACCATATCTATACATTCGTTGGGTAACGCCATTTGTTGATTTCATGTGCACGCCATCTGTGGGATTCAACGGCAGCGTTTGTGCAACTACGTCATCTGGAGGGCAATAGCAACAACTCGAAGTTAGCGACAGCTGACCATCATCAAAGCTTACGATCACAGTTGTGATGGCTAACGTCTTCTACCACTGCTGAGTGTATAAAAGGCGGATCAACTTTGTATTCGGAACGATTCGGTCTGCTGACGTTGAATAACCAGCATAGCCATAGTGGTGATGTAGACACTTTGCATGTGGGATCTAGTTCAAACGAAGAGATTGTAGTAACTCCTAGCTAGTCTTCCTCACACTAACTACCTGTCTCGCTGGTTCAAGTCGGTGGTTCCGTGACTGTTGCCTACCTCTCTCGCTGGGTCTAGTCCGAGATTCCCTGCATGTAAAGTCTTGAACGTGGTACCTGCGTTTTCCCTGGTGGCCTTTAATTTCCCCTAGTATAAACCAGAGATTTTCTGCCTGTGGGATCTCTACATTGTTGCTACCTTCTCCCGCTGTTTCAAATCAGGATTACCTGCCTATTGGATCTTGAACTTGGTACACATGTTTTCCCTGGTTGCCTTTTGTATCACCTGGTGCAAGCCAGAAAGCCAGAGATTCCCTTAGGGTGTCTCGACCTTATTGCATACCTCTTCTCATGGTTCAAGCCAGAGATTCCCTGCCTGTGGGGATTCGACCTTATAGCCTACCTCTTCCGCTGGTTCAAGCTAGAGATTCCCTGCCGGTGGTGTCTTGAAACTTGTTACCTTCCTTATTCCTGGTTGCCTTTAGTTTCCCCTGGTGCAAGCCAGAGAGTCCATACTTGTAGGGGTTCGACCTTGGTGACTACGTCTATCGCTGATTCAAACCAGAGAATCTCTATCTGTGGGGATTTTGTGGGGCCAGAGAGTCCCTTCCTGTGGGGGTTCGACCTTGGTGACTACGTCTCCCGCTGATTCAAGCCAGAGAATCTCTACCTGTGGGGTTTTGAACTTGGGACCTCCCTTTGTATCCCCTGGTGCAAGCTAGAGATTCCCCACTTGTGAGGCCACGACTTTGTTACCTATCTCTTCCGCTGGTTCCAGCCAGAGATTCCCTGACTGTGGGGACTTGATCTTTTTAGCTGCAATTTTACTGATTTCCTTTTGTTTCCCTGGTGCAAGGCGGAAATTTTCGCGATTTCATAGAAAATTCGGTTGATGCAGCCGTATTAAACACAAATTCAATAGAAAGAATTAAAATATTGATAAATTGGGTTGATGTAACTTAACTCCTAAAATATTCGTTTGTCTTAGCCGAATGAACTATGAAATGAAAATTGTGACAACCTCAATTTAATTGTGGCAACCGCATGTTAGATAAATCGGAAACATTATTGAAGAAATTCACAGAAATGTGTAATACATTTTCTGTACTCTGCCTTAGGTAATATAAATTTCCCCCTCTAAGTTGGATTTAATAATGTTGCCTTCACTTCAAATTTTTCCTGTATATCGTCATCCTTATCTTTAGGCTTTCATCTTGTTTCAAAATTGTTTACTCATTTCTAATGAATAAAATTACATTCGATTTGAGCCCCCTCCGTTCAGGCCAAGGTATCACTGAAACGAGAGCCACAGCTTGATGCATTTGAAATCAAGTCTCAGTGCTCGAATGGAAACATATGACAAACACGCCCCCTGAGACCACAACATAGACATAAGCATGAGCAGCACCACTACACCGGCACTTGACAGCTTGAATGTCCCAACTCCACTACATACACAGTTACGTGCAAACAGCATGAGATTGTATTCATATCGCATCATATGGCATCATTGGATCAATTAGTGGTGTTAGTGATGACAAACACAGACTTGTAAGCTTAGAGGCAACAATCAAATGGTGATAATGTGTTTTTCTCTCAATTCAAAATGTATTTATTCAATATTCAATTGAAAAACGCTTACAAACGTCACCAACAGCATTTTCTACCAAAACGTCCATCTGAGTATGTCTGTCTGTATGTCTGTCTGTCTATCCAACTGACTGTCCGTCCTCCTAGTTGGTTTCGTTTGTTTATGTATCTCGAGATGTTTAACAAATGATAGACTTTGGCAATCATTTTATTGGTGTCGCTGATAATCATCGACATCACATACATATATAATCGAATCGAATGTAATCGATTTGAACAAAAAGGAGGTTGGCTTAAAACGCAGTCTCAATCTCAATTCAGACGTCATCACCACATGATCTCTTGCGGGAAGTTGTGTCCACAAATCATTTGATTGTTTTAGAAACTGTTTAGAGATGACATTGTATTTTTTGATGAAAATAATTGTTATTTTATTCATATAAAACTTTTGTAATAAATATTGACTGTTAGGTTTATGAAAGTTCTAGAACTTATTTCGTTGAATTTTTCTCTCTCTGTTGCCATTTAGGTTGTACAAGGTGGGGCCATAATTGTCACCCTATTGGAAAGTGTAAATGCTATCGTATACCAGTTTAGTTTTGACATTTGTGGAAGAGGAATATTCGAAATTAATACTGACTAACAATGAATCGCCATACATATTAAGAACGCGCGATAGTTGTGACAATGTTGACGTTAACGTCAGTGGGGTTAACGTCACGTGAATTTCAGCGAAATTATCCTAATCGTGCAGCTTCCACGCCGCGGTTTGTAGAGAAAGCAATCACGTGGGACAGCTGAAGTCCCGGAAGGAACCGAACCGATCGTTCGGCTGAAATCATCGAAACAGTGAGTGAAAATTTGGTAGCCCGAAATATCCACAAGAAAACGTTCTTAAAAATTGCACATTTCGCGGCATTTGAAACTGTTCCCATACAAAATACAGCTGGTGTCACAGTTTTTACCAACCGACTGTGGCACCCGTTTAGGATACTGCCGTAAGATTTAGGAACTCAACGACGAAGTCAATGATTTTCCATCAAAATTGTCTTTCCATCGTGTGGAATCTCGCATTTCGGTGATTGACTTGATCTCCCAGTTTGTGTAATAGACTTCGTTGGAGGAGTTCAAGACCAACATTTCATCTGAAATTGCCCACGGATCACCGCAAATGCTAAGCACAGTTAAGCAAAATGTAATGAAATGAGCCCAAGATTGTAACTACTTCGACGGCGGCCATTTGTCTGACATAATTTTCCATAGAAAATTTATAAGTGCGAATAAACATAATCATTTAAAAACCAAATCAGTTTTATCTCTAAACAAAAGAAATCAATGAAAATCAGATGATGAGGTTTGACCCACCCTGTGTCAACTGCTTAACAGGTTTTCGTCATTTTGCTGAAAGGTTCTTTTTTGTATTACATCTTTTAGCCTGTTCAGTCTATGATTTTCATTTCCGAATTTTAAGTCACTGCAATTGTTGTTTAAATTTTATGCGTCTTGAAGCACACGCTTCCAATTTTATTGCTTAAAGCCTTATTGTCTTGGTTATCATCTTACACACACGGATGAACATACAGAAATAGATATTTTGTATTACATGTAAAAGAGGCGTAGCTGATTGGAGGGGTACAATTTAATCAAGGTGTTTATTACTTAACACTTGGAACATAATAAATTATTATAACCCAACACTTGAAATATTGCCATTTTGTATGCAATCGCAACATAACTATCTCGTAGTAAATCTGTTGTCGAATGTCATAGAAACTTCCGCAGCAACCTAACCGGTAGTAGTGATATCGCATAGTAGCACCTTCTGCATTCATCCAGTAAGTATTCTAGGAATCTGTATTCTAGCAAGACTGAAACATGCGAAAAATTTGATACGACCACCTGGATAGGATATCTCTAAGATAGTAGCTGTTCCCACTGGACATTGTTTAATAGACAGCCACGTCTAGACTTGGAATATCAGCTAATGATTTCTCTAGCAGCTATGAGGATTAAGAGGAGGACAAGTGCGTCGAAAATCTCCTATATTCCTGTGCGGATTTTTGTGTGAATAGGAAATTTACACTCATATAACTAATAGGTTGAAAAAGTTGAGATCGACGCAACTGAATTTTGTCCCATATCCGAAATTCGGTTGAAATTACCCTGTTTCATAATTTATTCAGTTGCGACAACTGAATTTTCAATAAATTTGGTAATATTAAATAATTTCGGCTGCAACAAACGAATTTGGTACTAATACGGTAGAGACAACCGAAATCAGCATCCATTTAGTTGCAACTATCGATCTGGTATCTGTTTGGTTGCGGTAACTGAATTTAGCTTAAAGTCGGCTACAACAGTCGAATTTGGCATTAATTCGGTTTGAACCAACGGTTATTATGAAAATGGAATTTGACGCAACCAAGTTTCTCATTGAATCCGTTGGTATAATAGGTTGTGACAGAATGTTTCTGACAAGCACTAAATTCGGTTGGGACAAACTCTAAATTTGATTGCAGCTACTTCGGTGGTCTCAGCCGAATCTTTCTAGGGTGTAGAATCTTACTCCTTTTTAATTTTTACAACAAAACTTTAGAATACTGAGATCGTTGCCTTTAATTTAATCGTGGATTTAGTAACCGCATCTAGGTCACATTCTGATCTGTGAGTGGTCTCCTCATTCACCTAGGTTCCAAAGAAGTGAGTGCTCATAAGAATATTCAACGAATAGCCACTTCCCAGAAGATCCCTTCAGGTACCCTACGTTGTTCCACTGCGGAATTGGACCTTGTTAGAGGTTGTCACAACCTTGTTAGAGGTTGTCACATCCGAAATATAGAATACTTAGATGACCCAACGAATACAGTTGAAGATTCAGTTGTTCCTTCTACCGAACTTCAGTTGTGGAGACAAAAATTCGGTCGAGGCAACCTCAATTCGGTTGCCGCAACTCCCTGCAGTGACAATAGCCGAATTTACCTCAGGAAATTCCTTGGTAAGTTTCGATAAAGATTTGTTGTTAGTTGGAAGTTGTCTGGGTGACTCACGGGTGGCCAAGGACTTGGTTTAGTCAATACCTGACTCAGTCTGACTCCTCTGAAGCTATTCCATAGTATTTTAATAATTTTTATAAAATATTCGGAAGTTATTTGTTGTATCCTTTAGTTTCGTTGCATTGTCTCAGCCGGGTGGCAGGTAGGATACCGCCGACTGTGTGTGAGTCGGGAGACAAAAATTATTATTCGATAAATCGATTTTTATAAGAAGTTGCTTTTTAAAAAAGTCTATTAGCTTCGTGAACTTACAAAATCTAGATTTAGCTAAATTTTATTTTTGTATGTTTGACATCTAGGGCTTTTCACTAACTTCTTCCACTATAGCAGCCCTTGCCTCGGAAAAATCTATCTGAGAATTTTGGCTCCCAACATTTTTGTTTCCAATTTTCTACTACTCCCCCCGACTACTTTCAGATTGCGACCGCTTCATGTTCCAACCACAGAAGATGAGTGTATGGACTCTCGGTATGAATGACTACTTAAAATTCAATTGAATTATAAATGATTGCATTGGCTTTCATTGTTTGTAAATTGAAGAAAAATAAAACATTAAAAAACAAAAACATCATCATCATACTCCCGGCATTGTCGTCATCATCAACGACGCTCCAACGTCATCGCTTCATCTTATTCTTCCGCAACCCAAAGTAATACACAGGTTATATCTGGATCTATGACTGCTGGTATATATAGCATGTATATCTATCCACTGTCCCCTCCCTTAGCAGCTGACTAACCATCACCCATCTCCCTTCTTTCATCTATCTCTCTGTCTTCTAGTTTATTCTGTTCAAGTTGTTAAACGTTATTGAATAACATCTCTGTAGATATTTTGTCATGACAATACTTTATAATCGTACAGGTCGCTTGCTTGTACAGCGAGTAGAAAAAATTACCTCAACTAAAAGTCAACAAATCGAAAGCATTAAACAATCTTGTATATCGCAAAACAAAAATATTGAATTTCAAATCAATTTTTATAAACTTTTGTTTGTTTGGGTGATTTCATTGTCAATGGAAAAATGACATTTGTAGGTTAATCTCCATAGGTGGTCTTCTTGCCACCACTGAACTGTAGCTGGATGGATATAGAGCCAGAGAGTCAAATGTGTGTGATAAATATTTTTTGTGATTTTTTTGTTTGATTTCACGAAAATAATTGAAATCGTATTACATTTGATCTGATATTTAAGAGTTGTACATATGTGGTAAAAGGGATTAAATGTTATTAACATTTTGTCAAATTTGACAATTTGTTAACAAATTTCTTATAATTTCCTTATGGGGTTGGAGTTTACTGGTTTATAAGATCAAGTTTGGATCTTAAGTCTTTTGTTTTCATACATGTTATATGTATCGTAAGTTCGTGTCACATGAAATGTTGTGACATTTATGTGTTAGGTTACAAGTTTTGTGTTAACAGCTTCTAGGCATTTAGGTTTTATTAGTCATTGTCATACATAGTTTCGCATTATCCCAGTATTAGTTTGTTTAGCAAAGGGGAAGTTGAAGGTTTATGTCTTAAGTCTTTTGTTAAGCCGGAAAATATGTGGTTGTAGGCACACATTAAAGTATATGCAATGGGCTGATATGTTGTTATAATGTTGTCTAAACTAGGCTTTTCTAACCAATTGGGAAATTAGAGGCCGTTGATAATGCAATAGCATCTTTTGTGTATAAGAACGCGGGTTCAATTCTCGCATAGAGCACCTTACGTTTCTTTCGAGTGACTCAAAAAATCTCTAGGATTTCTCCTACATGTAAAATTATAGGGATCAAAAAACCTGGGGAAAATATACTTGCCTGTGGTTGTCAAAGGATTAAGATATCTAAGATGTGGTACCAAAACATAAATGAATTGACGGCACTTTTAGGGAAAGGTATGGGAAGAACTTGTGTGATGAACCGATGTCAAATTCGCAATCATATCCGTTAACCTAATTTAATTTTACAATAATGCCTTCATCATAATCATCTCACAGCTTCTCCGCTTGAACTCCTCTACTTCGTTGCCGTGCTGAATTTATGGCTAACATTTTTATATTCCGTGTAGATTACTGCCCTGTTTCTTTAAATCGTTCATAAGCAGCTCTAAGTTGTAGAGGACTTAAGTATCGCCATATCTTCAGCGCATTTGCTTCAATTACAATAATTCAACCCGGATAAAACTTTGAATCGGGACAACGTTTTTGATTAGATTAGGTTACGTAGAAGTGGCTGTGACAACTGACACACTTAGCTCAATGAGGACCGTTGTGATACCATGGGTCCTCATATTCCTGCCCCATCACTGAGCCTATTAATTGGCCCGGTATTGTTAAGGGGCAATCAAAGCAAATGATACCTCATCCCGATATTTTTGGGATGTGGCTGAAGAAAGACGTACATTGGACCCAGTCGAACCAATTAGACGTCTGCAGCAAGGTCTTAAGATCACTAGGCTTTACTTTCTGAATGTCTGTAAGATCCAACAAGGAGTATGATCCCAGATATTTTCCCCTAATAATACAAAATGTAGGACAGTAGCAAATGAGATGTTCGAGGCACTCATCTCCACTTCATCCGCACTGCTTCTGCAGCAATCTTGAGCTGCAATTCCAAATCTAGCCGCGTGGCTGCCTATTATAAGTGTCCACTTAGCAAAGCTACTAGCATATAGATATGTTAACTAGGAATGGATGTCAAGTTTAGCATACGATTTAGGTCAAATCCTGGCCATACTTGCCAAGTGATCCTGCAATTTGTGCAACGATTGCATCTATCATACACATGCCTGATAGCTTTGATTTTAAGCATGAACTTGTATGCGGGAAGGTACGTACCCACATTCTCCATATTCAGTTCGATTGGTGAGGTAGTTCCTAATATTGTCAGTTCTTTTGCTCTATGGTTCCCTCGAATGTTGTTGTGCCTCAGAATCCATATAAGGCGACTACCCAAGTGCTTGGCCATCTCATGCAGAGATGCACGGCAGTTGTGAGCAGTACTTGAAGTCAGGAAACCAGATTGCAGAGATTTGATAGCAGCCTGACTGTTAGGTAGATGTTGATACCCCATGCGTTGATAACTTTTAGTACCAGCCAAAGACTCTGCGCAAGGTCTATACCCAGCTGTTTAGAATATAATACTTCAAACCCCACATTGGCATCTAGTTTGGAGTCATCAGTGTAGAAGATTAAATAACTTGTATAACCTGGTGTGCGTTCCTTTGAGTCCTAGCAAACCGATATATGAGTGGAGAAGTCTCTCTCAACGGTTTCAGTGGGTGTCATGTAGTCAATTTTTACTGTGGATAGCCGCAGATTGACCCATAACCATTTCGGCTGGCGATCCATTGCGAAGAACGTTCTAGGCAGATTTCCGAATTTGCAGCTATTTGTCTTTCCAGTATATCTAGAGGTAACAGGTGAGGGCTAAGTACCAAACCCTCTGCAGGGGTTGAGCGAAGGGCAGCCATGATACACACCATGGGCATTCTTCGGATTTTTGTCAACAAACTTAGGTAAGTGGATTTTTCCAGTACTGGCCACCAAATAACAATGCCATAAAGCAATATCGGGCGGTCAACAGCTGTTTAAATCCAATAAACTATTTTCGGGTATAGGCCTCATCGTCTTCCGATGGTTCTATGACTTCAACTTGTCTCACGCTATCTTTTTGCAACTACAACTCTGTATATGAATTTATTACAATTGTATTGTTCTTGGGGCAATCATGTGCTTTCATATATCGTTTGGACTAAAAATTATTCAAGATTCTGTTTCTCGGAATTGTGTCGTAAGACATTTCAGGGGATTGTATTAGAGAATATTGGGGAAATTTGCACGCAGTACGTACCTTCTATGAAAACAGATGCGACACTTCCTGGTCTACGTAGAGCGCACAGTAGATCGGCATTGGAGTTGAACGTGAATCACAGAACAAATCCTTTGACTCGTTTTTATTAATCTGTCCGTTTAAATGTGAGAGTTGTCTGCTGCGTTCCTCGGCAGTCATGTATATATATTTCTGATACAATCAGGTGCTTTCGATGGTATTTCTTAGGTAGTGTTGTAGTCAGGCCATTAGTTTGTGCGTTCTGTCTCACAATGTTATATATATAGTTTCGAACCTGCTCTTGATAATTTCAGACGTGGCTGGCTTCAAAAACAATCATGTGCTACCGTTGGAATTTCTTCGCTGGCGCTATCGTCAGCTTATAATTTAGTGAAGATTCCGAAGCAATTACTTGGTATTGTGAGACTTGTCTGCTGCGTTCCTTTTATAAAAAATTAAAATAATTGGAAAATCGGGTGCTGCAACCGAATCAATTGCAATTGTCTTGCAAACGAATTTCTGTTTTGGCGACTGATTTCGGCTGTGGCAATATCAATTCGTTTGTGACAAATGCAATTCTGTTGCAACAATCGAATTTTGGATAACAACAACGCGGTTTTAAAAACGCAGTCCTGGGAGCGTACAGTCGTAAGCTTTAGTTAACATTTCTTGGACAGCGCTGTATTTAAAATCTTGACAGCAGACTCCCAGTGCTGAAAAAGGGTCAAATCTTGGACCCATCATTTGAATTTGTTTCTCTTTTTGATATTTTTATATCTAAAACTTCAATTTGCCATGAGGTTAGATGCAGTTTCTTCAGGGTGGGTCTTAAGATTCGGAATGAGTTACTTGAAGTCGTTAGACCAGTTTCACAATTATATGGAATTTAGAATCCTATAGGCTGTGGTACTGTTTCAGTTTTGATCTTTGACAATTGACATCTGTAATATGCCTTTCTGTTGTCAATAACTAAGATATGTTAGAAGATTTTTGTATTATTACATGTAAATAATGAAACCATGCAAATATATTTTGCGAATCTTTAATTTGTTAACAATTTTGATATCTTATTTCATAACAGCAATACACGCTGCTGTCCGATTCTTAACAAATAACATTCTTGTGAAAAGATACAACAAACGATGACTCCAATGTCTCCATAAAAGTCTAGATTTTGACGTTGCAACATCATGTCATTTCCAATGAATTCTTGAGCAGCATTTAACAGCAGCCACCAAACTCTACAGACTCCTGCGTTTCTATATAGAGAGTATCACAATGCGTTTCTCCTTTCAACAACAATGTGATATGATGTCCAAATGTCGAAATGACATTAAGGAAGCTCAAAAACAAAAGTTATTGACAAAGCGAAATGAGTAAACGTTTAGCGGATGATGTAGAAGAAGACGGTGAAGCAAAAAAAATGATATATAGACAGTTTAGTGAAATATAGAGGAAAATAAATCAAATGACATGACAACATCGATGGCTCGCAACATGTTGCATTGTAAATACAGAAAGAAAAAAAAGCAAATACACACAGATCTTCCTTCATATATGTATCTATATATATATTTTTACTAAATTTTGTTTTATTGGTAGGTTTATGTTGTTGTTTTTTAGTTTATATGAAAATAGACTCTTATGTTGATATTTTGCCATACAAATGATAATAAAAATAAATAAATTATGATAAATAATATTAAAAAAAAACACATAAAAACAATTATTTTATATTTTAAATTTTCTTGATAAATTAAATTAATTTAAAATTAAACAACAACAAAAAATTGGTAACTAATCTATTAAAAAATTAAATTAAAAAAATATAATGATTTTATGTAATACAATTTGGGAGTGAGAAATTAAACTATAGTAATTAACTATGATTGTTTGTTTTTACAATAAATTAATTTTGGAAATGTATAAAATGAATTTAAATCATTTACTTGAGTTCCAGGGAAAAAATGAATAACGCTTGGCATATGAAAAATGCAGGACCAAATAGATCCTAAAAGTAGGCTTCAGTTTTCCAAGAATATTTACTACAAATTCTTTTTGGAAATTTCTATTGACATAGATATACATAGATGTAGATATAGATATAGTAGATTTTTTGTTATTGGTATAGATTTAGTTAATGTATGAGAATTTCATACGACAAGCTTACTAGGTCAGGATCATTTTTCTAATTGAAATATTGTTGGGTTGTCATAGATATTAAAATTCTGTTTGAAAGTACTAAAGCCAAAAAGTGTGTAATAACAAAAGTATGCTACAGTATTGCGTTTAGTGCTAATACTTCAGTTTGTGTAATACTAAAAGTATGCTTCATTTTTCTTTACAATATTATCCTCCAGAGCAGATAATAATATTACAAGTTTGAGCAATTTTCTTCCCCGCTCTCTCATTTTGTTTTGTGTTTGATTGCCAAGTTAATATTAAATTTATCCTTTGTTGCCTTACATTGTGTATAGATTTTATATTTCAACCAATTTTAATTTGGCACAATTTAAAATTTATGGCACAAAGGGAATTCTTTTGATATCTATCATGGTATTTACAATATTCTAATAAATTTCTACAGAGTGCCTAAAATTATACTATGAAATATATTAATAAAATAATCAAATGTCACTGGGTTTTTAATTTAAATAATTTTAGAAAATGTTTGAAAGTAAATAGGATGGAATTATAATTTTGAATTTTCTAATTATTTTCCATAAAAATACTGATTATTCCAAAGGGAATTAAATAAAAAAAGATTAGTTTTTAGACAAAAAAAAGCAATTTTAGCGAGCTGTTTGTTACAAGACTTGTGCTCAATTTCACAGTTTAAAATTCTCCTCCATTTATATGTACTTTCAATGCTCTATGTTTGTCATTTATGTCTTTTAATATACAAATTTTCTGTAAACTTTTAAATTGAGCTTTTAAATGACGAGTGTCAAGCTCGCCCTTAAAGTAGGCTATCAATTTGGAATAGACCACATTTAAAAAAAATACTAGTTAACAACAATTTTGTTGGATTGCGGGTAATGATTTTGTTTTACCTAAAAGTAGGCTCTAAAGGAGAAACTCGATAACTAAAACATCATAGATATATTTGTCAACTTTGAAGGAATTCTATGTAACACAAATGTCCATTAAGAGTTGACCTTGAAATTTGGTCTAAAAAAAACAATTTTGGATATTTTATAAGAACCGAGTATTACAGCTTGAATTTGTATTTAAATTCGATTGACTGCACAGCATTGGACATGGGAGGCACTAAACTACTCCTCTACTCTACTACTCTATCCTACTAAGCCTCACCAGGCCGAGAGTAAAAATCGTACGGACTTTCTGGAGTCCAAAAATGGACGATGCGAGTCATTAGAAACTGTTTATATAAACATATACCATTTATCAAACAGGTTTTTCGAGTGCCATAAAGCCAACCATTTCATAAAAAATATTTGAAATATCTGAAAGGACGCCAAAATAATAGGCCTCGTCTTTGTTGTCTCACAATTTTTGCAGGACTCTTAGGTAATTCAGGGTACTCTCAGGTAAAGATAGGTATGACTTCTGATATAACAAATGATTCATATGATATACCGAATTATCACGTATCCATACGGCCTTTCAGAGGCCCGGTGGGGAAACCAGCTGCCACTCTGAACAAATAGAATAGATCTGTGTATCCGAATGGACGTGTAAATGCCCACGATCAATTTCGTTGCTTTATAAATTCTGAAAATAGATCAAAAAGGCGTGACTTCAAAATATAATGAACAGGCTTCTGGACGCACAGTAGAGAAACCTACTGCAATTATAATAAAACTGTATTCCTAGACATCCAAATGGATGCGTCACTACCCCGGGTTGCCATCGAACAATTTTAAATAACAATTTAAAGGAAAATTTCTTCTAAACTATTCCCAATGGGACCTTCGTGTGTCCAGTCGATGATGCTGGTGTTAAATTTGAATAGCAATACCATGTACATTTGAGATTCGGTTTCGGAAAAACACCTTGCAACATCTACGAACTTGTTAAACCTTAAAGCATGACACAGTTAAATAAAAATTTTATAATTTCAAATTTTAAACCAATTCCAAAACGACCCGGGAACCTCTACCGAACATGCTTGTGCTAAACTTGAAAATAAACGTTGATGTTTCGATTTTTGTACAACAAATCTTTCCCAACCTCTAGGAAAAACTGTAAGCCCTGAAGTATGCCACAGTTAAAGAAAATATAAACAATTTCAGATTTGTAGACAATAATCCAATTACTTAACTAAAACTCAATTTAAAATCTCAATGAGGCCATTGATTTGCGATGTATTCATAATAATTTAAGGTGTCGATATAAAAATTAAGGACTACATGAAAACGAAGTTTATTCTAGAAAAATGTCATACGCCTGTTTATAAGTTTTAGTGCCTAATTTACAACTTTGTGCACACTACTTTGTAGCTTTCTGATAAGAATATCATCAATTTTGAAATGCAGACAAACTCCTTATTAACATTTGTTAATGTTGCAAATATATGAAACCTTCTTTAAGGCTTTTGTTACTGTACACTAATATGATACAAACATCATGTTTTGGGAAATCGACATGAAATGCCCTATAAGCGTTTGTCAATGTTGCCCGAATGTAATGCCGTCTTTTAGGCTTTTGATACTATACATTGTTATTAAGTGTTTAATTTGTAGGCGTAATATTTCAAAAATAATTACTAATTTTAGATCAATTTAAAATTCTTTTTTTTTGTCTGAATTGTCTCTTTCATATTGTTTGGTCTACTTAAGATCGTGAATGTAATCAATTTGTTTAGCCTACTTTAAGGCTTTTTCTTTAACTCAACTAATTTTCATAACTTAGCTGCACTTGATTTTTCACCCACATATCCCCACATTTTTCACCCGCTTAATGTCTGCGTAGAGCGTACTAATGTCAAATCTAATGGTTTCGTTTTCGTCAAAACTCCCACACTACCTTTGTTACATTCCAAAGGTTCGGGCGTAAGACTTTTCTCCTCCCTCTGTTCTGGTGTTTGACTATGTATTGATTTTAATGACAAATCTATAGGTTCATCTTGCACATTATCCTGGGGTTCCATCAAACTTTCGTGACTTTTTAACGCAGGCAACATAAAAGAAGTAGGTGACCCCGCCAAAACAGATGCTGTTGCTGCCGCTGTGGAAGGTGGTGGTGGTAGCTGAGTGAGTGCAAATGGTGCAAAGGGACTGTGTAGTGGCTCGGAATGACTACGAAAAATTTGTAGAAACTGTTGTCGTCTTCTTTCTCTTTCATCGGAATCTTCTTCACCATGGCCATTGTCTAAAGGTTGATGAGCCGAGTTACAATTCCGTTCACTTTTTACAGCCGCATGATGATATTGATGATGGTGATGATGATGATGCCGTAAACTTTGGGTACTGGTACAATCGTCAGTGGGATCACCCGCTGATGAGGCGCCGGAATCACTGGGAGTATCACTAAGGCGGGATTCATTCGCACTTTTATTACTGGCAGTATTGAGAACATCAGAACCATTAAAAAATTTGGCAGGATTAAGGAAATTCGTCAAGTGATTTGTATTCCCCAAGCTGTTGTTATTACTGGACATGGTCAGTGTTCCAGACCCAATGGCTGACTTAATGCTGGGATTGGTTTTATCCTGATACGTTTGTCTGGCGTGAATCTGATGCAGCCGCGCCAATTGTTCCAAGTTATTGTTATTATTTCCCGAGTTTTGTGTGGGATTCCCCGTTGTTGTTTGTTGTTCCTGCAGCAGGCAATGAATTTTGAACCAATTCGAGCGACGCCCATAACGTGAGCCGCTTTTGGACATACCCACCAGCAGACATTTGCGCAGGCGGCAAGCCTTGCACGCAGTTCGATTCTTTTTGTTGATGACACAATCGCCATTGTTCTTACAGCCAGCAATGGCGGAAATATTATTATAGGTGCGGCCGAAAAAGGACTAAGAAATTGGAATATAAAAAGGAAATTAAAGATTATTGACGGTAAATATATATCTAAAAAAAAAAAGTTTAAAACGATTAAAAAAAGTTAATCATTTTTTAAGCAGGATTTAGGGTTTAAAACCAGTTTTTACATATAATAATTTCGGCACATACATGTTCTAGGGTTTGGAACGTAGCGTCATAAGACACACCTACATAATTTAAGTGAATACACGATCACCCTAACGTAGACCATTCTATTCTGAATACATACAATCGATCACACTCCCATACGATTCTGATCCAAGTGTTTCCATCACAAGTGCTTCCAGAAGAGAATTGCCAAGCCAACACGTGGTAAGCCAAGTCACGCTTAGGCTAGCTGTTCCCATGTAATGCATAATACAAGTGTTCCCAGAAAAGTCCTACCAAGCCAAGACGAGTAGTGTCAAGCTGAGTGAAGTGTTTCCAAAAAGTGATCTAGTTGTAGCTATTCTTCCAAATCAAATTGCATTCTAAATTCATAATTTCGATCCTCAGAAATGGGTAATAAACAAAACCACATTTGGATCACAAATGCATACATTATAACCTATTAATTATTGTAGCCCTAACATGTTATAATGAATAGCAAACACAATGTGTTCGGACACAAATATACCATATTTGTGACAAGCTAGCAAATAGCAAATTACCTTTTCTGAGTTTTTGTAGAATTTGCCTAACAGTTGGAAACACTGTTCCATTAGTACTTCAAGTACTGCTTAGAGAATTCATTGGCGATAGCAGATTTATAGATCTTTTTGTTTTTTTATAAAACTTTAATATACTTTTTAATATTTAGCTCATTGTTTAATTTAATGATCGTATAAATATAAATGGCATAATAAATATCAATTCAACACATATTGTAGCACAATTACTGGAACAAGCGCGCTCTTGAAAGATAAGCTCCAACACATGCGCTACGTAACAATTGCTGCCAATAGAGTGGGGACCACTAAATGCTCGGTAGCAACAGTCAGCCAGCCAGCAGCAACGCCAGGTATTGGCAAAAGTACTTGAAAACTATTGAAGTAAAATAAACCTAAGCTGCTTTATAAACTGCTACCATAACAAATGGTAATGATGGTGCTGCTGCTGCTGCTGATGATGATGATGATGATGATGGCGATGATGACGTTGCATTGAAATAAGTCTTTTGATATTATTACTTGATTTGGATGGAGAATCAACTTTAAATCTTATGTATCATTTGTGGTAAATGTGAGAAAAAGTCAAGGTCATTCTAACCATCTTCAGCATACATCAACCACTTTAAAAGACCAAATAGACAATCAGCCAGTCAACCAATCGACCATTTGAAATGAGGTGGCATTATCAACCAACATTTTGTCTAAGAGAATAAAAGATTCTTACATCTATGAAAATATCATTGTCATTGTTCATGAAATACGAGGGTTATCCAAAAAGTTTTTACGATTACGGCAGCGTTACTATAAAGTAGTTAGATGTTATATGATGATTGCTCTACGTTAAAGAAGACCAAACGCGAGACATACGTGAGTACACAGTGCGAAACCTAACTCTGAAAAATTGCGAGTAACAGAATAGCTTCGGACTTCGGAAATCTAGTCGACAAGGAAATGGTGTTGCCGGGTTGCCGTTAGCAAAAATTTATATTGAAATCCTTGTTAAAGTGTTTGGTACTGAAACAAAAACTGTATTTTCTATTAATATTTTCTCTTGCGTGAATTATAGGACATCCCTTAACTCAGAATTGTTGTTCATTTGGCGTTTTCATTACTAGCAAGCGAACGACAATCGGTACACGTAAATAAAAAACTCGTTCCTCCCAAACGAAATCTCAGAAAACTGAAGTTCGTTTGGGGACCTAAGTTGGGAGAAACGAACTTCTGTTAATCCATACATGTAATTTCGTTTAAGAAAACCGAAAAATGTTTACCAAACGAGTTATGAAAAATATGAGCTGAAAAATGTTTGCGATAAACGAAAAGAGGGTCCGCCAACTGCTGTTTCGGTTACAGCAAGCGAGTTCTAGAAAACATTTGCAGAAAAATAATTATGATAAATTAAAGTTGATAAACGTTTGCGAGAGACGAAAAACCATTCCACCAACTGTTGTTTCGGTTACAGTAACAGAGTTCTAAGTAAAACTTTTATTTATGGCTCCCATAAGCTATTTTTGTTTAAATTTCCAACTTTTATGATTTTGGTTTTACCCATAAAGTTTGTTTTAAAAATATTGGCATTTTTGTACATTTTTTCACTGTCTACTTACACGTCTGTCTCGCCTTGCATTCAAATAATAATTAAACGGGCAGCAAACTACTACGCGTCAATTGTCCATCCAAAATATATTGACAAGGTGGAAGCATTCGAGTGTGTGATCACTTTTATGTGTATGTAAACGAGTGGATAAGACTGTGTATACAGTCGACAGAATAAGAGAATGAGAGAAATTTACGTTCTTCGTAATCTGTGCTCTCATTTGAAAAATGGCCAATTTCAGTTATTGCAAACGATTTTAAATTTGCGGCAAATGTAATTTTGTACGCGTTTGATGCAAACGAGAACCCGTTTAATACACATTTGGGATATATGAGTTTATTTGGGAGTACTACATGAAGAGTTGCGATTAATAAATTAATAAAAATCAATCAAAGTATTGTTGCAGCAACCGAGCAAGAAATGTTTTTTTTTGACGTAGAATACGTCTTACCTTACGGTATGAGGAGTCATGTCAGGTTTTTATTGTTGTAATCTTTATTTCATTGAATTTGAGGAAACGGCTAGATGAATTTTTTTAAAATTTTTTTGTAGGTAAATGAAGATGTTATCTTTCGTTTGATATACATTTCATATTGGTTGATATATTTCTAGTATTTTAATTTCTCAAATGAAAATTGTTTAAACACATACACTCAAACATATGTGTGGTGTTTGGTTGAGTGTTTTTGGTTGCTCAACATTGCTTAGGAACATGTATCTAGTAAAAAGTGAAACGAACAGCAAGCTAATGTTGCTTGGCAATATGTATCTAGTAAAAAGTGAAACAAACAGTAAGCTAACGTAATAAAGCTTTTTTGCGAAAGCTTCAATAAAGCTGTTGTAACATTAATTTTGAATTGTAAAGCGTAAAGCTTTCACACAACGCTCGAATGCTAATGCGAAGACTCGATAAGGTAAACCTTTTTTAATATTAGGGCGGCCCTCTCAACATTCGCAGAACTTATTTCAATAAAAATATTAATTAAAATACATAAATTAAATTAAGTTTAAAAAAATTGAACATAATATTTTTTTTTAAACGGACTTGAATCAAATGCCGTTGGTAAATATAAAACTTACAGCAGACAGTTGTCCGAGGCCTTCGGCCACGGACTGTCCCTGCAGGCTGTGCCAGAGACACGGCCATTAAGTTTAACGTAGAATACGCCATCCGATAAGACAGAAAACATATATAACAATAAATGATAAATAATATAAGCAAATGAATTTATTGTTATATATGTTTTCTGTCTTATCGGATGGCGTATTCTACGTTAAACTTAATGGCCGTGTCTCTGACACAGCCTGCAGGGACAGTCCGTGGCCGAAGGCCTCGGACAACTGTCTGCTGTAATTTTTTTCTTTGCGTTTGGATTGTAACGAAATCACGCCAATTGTTTTCCTGCAAACAAAAAAGTACATAGAAGAAAGCAAAAAGTCACCTAATCATTAAAGTTACACGGAGAAAAATCTATATTTTTTTGTAGTTTGTCGCAAATATTGTATAGTCGCATAGTGACGGCGACACTATCGAGTATTTAGCCATGAAAAAGCTTCTCAAAATACCGTTGGGAATCGGTGTAAACACTGTAGGCCTCAATCAGTGTTTATAAAACTAGAAAGCGCACAGCTCACTGGCTGTGAGAAGCTCTCCCAATTCCTTCATGGGATGTAATGGAAAACCATTTATTTTTTATTTTGTCGCAAAAATGGTGTAATTCTGTCCAAACACATTCTGGTTGCTATTCAGGCTTACATGTTGGAGACATAATAATTTGGATTTGCTTGTTAAAAAGGACTGAAAACAAAAACGTAACAGATAACAAAGAAACAAAAAGAAAAATAATCAATTCATAAGAGCAATGCTTGCATGTTCGAATATAGATGTTCCAATCATTTACATAGTTCCTGCATAATGTTACAGGGGCCTCCTTTTTTCAGTGTGCAGCAGCAATGAAATAGTGCTTAATCACCGGTAAAATTAATATGTGTTGTCCCAGAAACGAAGCAATACTTTGTTGTGCATATTCGCCCTATTTTCAGACGGTCGAATGACGCAGTCAAAATGCACAGCATTTCCATTTTCATTGATGCTGAAAAAAAAAACGGCCGCAGCAACATGTTGCCGGAACCATGTACATTTTTGCAATCCCGCTGCATTTTTTGTGTCTTGTTTGTAATGATTAGTTTGTATTCATCGTACTAGAACGTACTTAACTTTTCGAACAACCCCCGTTAGAACTAAAAACGAAAACAGAATTCACTTTTTGAATCTTTAGAATACGAATGAATGATATTTTCAAAACATTTGTTCAACTCCGTAATAAACAGTAGCCAGGCAGCCAAGCAGGCAGCTGGTTTTACTGGTATCTATAGCATTCAAGTGCATTTCATTCTAGTCTCTGCCATGCTAATCTCTAGAAAAACTCATTTATGGATAAAATTATAATTAAATTTAATTAATTTTTAAAAATTGTAAATCTTATGCAAATTTATGTTAATGTTAACACTTGTAAAACCGTGACAATTTACAAAGCGACGATCGCTCACCCGCTCGCTCGCTCCTCTACCGGCTGGCAGTTAGATTAATCTAAGAGAGTGTGTAATAGTGATTGTAATTAATTGTAGTAATTACAATTTAACTTAGGTAAAAGGCCTATTAAATGAGATTTTTTCTGTTGTTGTACTGAACCCGGCACAAAGCGTAGAAATTACCGTTTACACGCTTGACTGGCTGACTGACAATTGGTAAGGCGTTTTTTTTTTTCATTATCCAGTTCAGTAGTATAACTTTGTCTATGAATGTAATTATAATGAAATTATATATAATGCGAAGTACAAAATGAAACTTTTATAAAGCCGAGGATTTTTAATGGCGCGCCAAATGTTAAGCTTTTAAAATGTAATTTAATTTGATCTCATGTGCTCTGTAATGTGTTAAAGTGCGAAATAATTAATGGCTAATAGCATTTGCTGCTTTAGTTGTAAGCGATAGAAAGGTGCTGCTCCATTTTAGGTACACTTTTTTTGGAACACTAAGTAAGATTTTAAGTAAGGTGCTGCTCCATTTTAGGTACACTTTTTTTGGAACACTAAGTAAGATTTTGTTGCAAAGATCCCTATGTGTTATGTTGACTTTGTAGAAAGTGTGTTGGAACAAAATTAGACGGGCTCGAAGTTGAATTACTGAACAGTGGATGAAATCTCTAAAAAATGGAAAGAATTCAGCAGTTGCTAAACCGATGGGTCGATCAAGATGCAATTTTACAAGGGCATAGCTGAGGTCTTGTTCTAGGGGATGTGAAATATTGGAACATCATAGACCCCACTGCAGCCGCACAGTGGAAACCTCAAATTTACTCCCTCGGCCATTAAAAAAATTACATGAGGTGTCGGGGGACACCCGGTTGGAACGAAGTTCCTTTATGTATTTTATATGTATTATGTACTAGTTAGTTCCAACATGAAAAATACGATAATTTAAATGGATCTTTAAGAAAATATACTTTCTGTAAGATGATAAACTTTTTTTACGAACAACTTCTTTCTAATAGAGTGTATTTTTTTTAAAAAGTATATTTTTAGGTCCTTTTTGTAAGAATATGTATATTTTCCCGAAAAGGTAATTTTTTAAAGAGAGGTACTTCTTTTATTAAGTGCTAATGCTTTTTTATGAAAAGGAAAACGTTTTAAGAAGAAGTATTTTCTGTAACAAAAAGCCATAAGGGTATGATTTTTTTTACAAAGAAGTACTTTTTTAAGAACAGGTACTTTTTAAAGAAGTGGTACTCTCTTTAGGGAAGCGTTATTTTTTTAAGAAAATGTACTTATTTTCAGAAAGGATACTTATGTCAAGAAAAGAAAAGAAAAGGTATTATTTTATTTTTAAGAAAATTTACTTTTAAGAAAAGCAATATTTGTATTAAAAGTTATTTTTTTAAGAGAAGGTATTTTTTTTGAAGAAAAGATTTTTTTTAAGAAATGGGAATTTTTTAGAATTGGTCCTTTTTGGAAGAATAGGTGCATTTTAAGAGTAGGTACTTATCTCAAGAAAAGTTATGTTGTTTCACAACAAAAGTACTCTTTAAAGAAAAGGTAGTTTTTGAAGAAAACGCAATTTGTTGTGAGAAAATTTCCTTACTTATTTAAAAAAATATTACTTTACTTTCATAGTCTTCACAGAAGTTGACATAGAAATTATTAGTGAATTCAGAATTAAATGGGTTATTGGGAGTTTCACCATCTTTCAAACTCCAGGGTCCGAAATAATATTACCAGCGGAACTTCAGGCCCTGATTTATCTATTAATCCTCCAACTGCTAAAGTTATATATCGCGTCTATAGACTTCATATATATATATAAATTGTGGAGGGATACGAGAGCGGTGTTTCGTGTTAAAGCGGTGAAGGCTTCTGGCACAGCTCCTAAAGACTTTAGGTCTATTCTGCTGTCTACTTTAGAATACTTGATAGATGGACACTTGGGCGAGTATTAATGTAAGATTGATGATTCATAAAATCATTGGTAGCTAAGGAGGTACAGCGACAACCCTGCATTAACTACTAGAGTACAAAGATACGTTTTTGTATAAAATTACGTTCGTTGCCTTTCAACTATGTCACGCTTAGTGTACTAGAATTGGCGCTTTCAACCCTTAAGGTGGACGTGAATCCATTGCGGCTTAAGTGCGAAATGTTCAGGAGGGGACTTCTACCGGTTGAATTGGGCAGCCCACCCATACCAGGTATATTAACACAGGCACAACTCCAGGAGGGGTTTTGGCTCCTCTGCCATGGGACCTTGCGGTGATTGGATTACTTGTGACTATCGAAAATGAGGATGTGAAAATTGTTGATTATGAGGTTGTCAAGTTATTGCTCACGAAGAGGCGTGCACCGGCTGAGTTAGGCAGCTCAACCCATAACCAGGTATATTAACAGAGGCACAACTCCAGGTCTCCTCCCTTATCTCTACTGCGATGGGACCTTGCGGTGATTGGATTACTTGTGACATAAGAAAATGAGGATGTAAAAATTGTTGATTATACCGAATATGTGGCAGTATCTGAAATGGGGCAAATATTATAATATCCTAAGCCACTCTCTCCATGATAGCTTACGGACTATGGACTGGCAGGCGAAAAAATTTTTTAGGTGTAAACCGGTCAAGTTTGAGCTGGTCCTTTTTGCCAGAATTTATAAAATATTGAAAAAAGTAAATAAATGGTTTCCCATTTCATCCCATTTCTTGTTTTTTATACTGACTGATTGGGACCTACAGTTTTTACATTGAGAAGCTTTTTCATGGTTAAATTCTCAATAGTGTCGCGTCACTATGCGAGGTGACCGCCGCCAAAAGAAATTTAAGGTGGTAAGAGTAGGGATCGAACCCATGATCTCAAGTATAAGAGGCGCGCAAACTAACCGTTACACCATCGACGGACAATGGTTAGTGTACAATGGGTGTTATTTTGTGACACAGACCTTGTGCCTGAACCAACGTAGTGGATCCCTATAAAGACACTGAAAAATACGACCCCAAAACATTATGCAGTAATATAGTATACGATTGGAATATCCAATTTTCTTGTTTTCATGAAGTGAAGATGTGTTGCTTTTTTATCTTTCACGCTTTTGCTCCAGCAGTTTTTCAGAAACACAACCATATTTGGGTCTCAAATCATATATTAAAACATTTTAATCATTGCGTCTTCAACATGTAATATTGAGTAGCAAACACAATCTGTTTGGACACAAGTATACTATATTTAGGACAAGCTACAAACGCGTTACATTTGCATGCATACAACAAAAAACATAGATTTTTCAGCGTGTGAGGACTTTGCCTGACAGTTATTCACTGGATATACCTTCATAGGAGTTGCTGCGACCGATAATGCTCTATGGGATTACCATATGGTGACAGGTACTTGAGATGCCCACCTGTTGGGCACTACTGACTAGGGTTCTTAGAATGGCGACGATGTGCATCACGTGTGCTCTGCGCGCCTCTTCTACCTCTTAGTGTTAAATTTGCTACTGGTGGGCATTGTCGGGAGACATATTGCTTGTACTCTAGCAGAGGCTATTCAATTTATGATCTAGCTAACAACATGAGCTATCAAAGTGTTCATTGTCGCCATTAATTGGTTGGTGGGTTTGTGGTACAACAGGTGGAATTTGATATGCAACTCTAACCATTAAAGGAATTGCATTATGATATGAATTTAAGCTGCAACATTGTGCGTTCAAATAAAATTATAATATTCCCATGAAAATTGTTTAATATTCCTTAACAAATTCAAAAGTACTATACACTTATGCAAAATTATTGTTATGCTGTATTTTTCTCCTAAAATTCTCACACTTTTCTGTTTAATGATAGATCACATTGAGAGAACGCAAAGCAATGAAAAAATCAAAATAGCGCCAAAAAAGTTTTGGCAGAAAACTTGATGATAAACATATGCGTAACCTCCTGCTCCCACCAACCACCAATATTAAATAAAAATCAATGGATTGTAGTCTATCATTTGGATTCAAGTACTCGTAGAAAAGAAGAATTGCTGACAAAAGTAAATCGATTTTTAATTAACCCACCACAGAAAACGAGCTCCACAAAATTATAACTTATCAAATGATGGGAACAAATTTATAGAGTTGATTTTTTCCAACTGGCGGAATCTTTGAGCGATACCAAGCAACTTGGCTCTGAATTGAATTGATGATGAAGTTTCTGTTGTTGTATTTTTTTTATTCATTTTGCTGACTAAAAAGTCGGATGTGTTGTTTGTAGATGATCTCTATTGAATTCAAAATCGTATCGTATGAAAATGCAGTCAATCAATATAAAATTACACACATATTAGATGAGTCTGCAGAAATTGAAAACCAAGTATGAAAATCACAATGAAACGATCTTGGTCATATATATAAAATAGCAACAGCTGAGAAGATTTACGAAAAGAGACAACAAGTATTGATTTAGATTTTGAACAAAAGAAAAGTTCAATGTCTAACAATGAGGATCAATGCAAATCGATTGTTGTCCTCTCACTTAATATGAAAAAAAATAACATCGCCAGCAACCTAGTCATCCAACCAAAGGGGGCTTGTCGCTGACTCTATGGTGGAGCCAAAGCAAAAAAAAAAGTCCCAGCTAAGATGATTAAGCAAAAAATATAGAGTTTTATTCATCGAGTTAAAACTGGGAATTAGTTGAAGTTTTGCGCTGATTATAAGGTGTTTTCTTTCTCTAGTTCTCATCACGATCAATACAAAATACAAAAAAAAAACAAATCAAAAACAGCAAACTTTTGTAGATTCGAAAACTAATTCCATCAAATTTAGTTCAACTTTCCGCAGATGGTTCATCATTAAAACTCGAACAATAATATCATAAATTAGTTACGCACATTTTGTAATTGAAGCTCAAATCGTTTATTAATGCTTCGAATTGGAGGGGATTTGGTCTAAGTTTCTTTTATATTTTCTTGTATTCAGTTTTACTACGTTGTTGCTTTTGGCCCATCACAAAGCCAAAGGCCACAATGAGGTTATCATTTATCAGCGATTGTTTAGAGGCGGTAATACGGGTAGCCACTGGTCGGGTTAAAGCAGGTTCAACGCCACCTTATTCCATCAGCAACATCACTGCCCCCACTGTTAAGGTTTCAGCTACTGTGGGCTGTTTTTGTTCTGTTTTGTCTACAGAGAAGATCGATCAAAAGGAGGGTAATTAATTATAAATTTTAGCATTCTTCCGCTGATATATCAAATGATTATGAAAAACGGTTACGGGTGATGATACAGAAAACTATATTAGTGGTATCATTAGAATTGTAGCGCAAATGATATTTAACTGTTTTATGACTAACTAAGTTAGTGGAAAGATCAGTGAACTCATTGGAAAAGATTTGTAAGAACATTAATGACATTTTGACAAACAACGGAAACAGAAAGGATGTGGCAGAGATTACAGCTTTGTTACGATAAGTTACGTGTGGTCCCAAACAAAGTTACCCAAAAAGTCATCATATTAAGGTACATTTCATTGAATGACAACAACACAAACTGAGTCCATTTGAGACTATTCTCCTCCAGACTATTATCTCCCAGCAAGTCGGTAACTTCTCTTATGTCCAAAATTTCAGGTACAATGAGGAGGTAATCTACGAGAAATGGACAACCCTAGTTCCCTAGAGTAAATTCGGTAGCCTAGCTGCTCATCAATTTTCTAACTATCTATACAGAAATCCATATAGAATACAGAAATTCCAATACAAAGAATTCCTTTACCAGGAATTCCTTTTTTTCAGGATTCCCTTTCCGGTATGAGTATGTGGTATTTCCTATCGAATAGTTGTTTCGCTTTCGAGTAGCGGAGTAATGCAGAAATATTGGGAGTACCTTCCAGCACTGTTTCATTACCGACTCCGACCACGCCCCATTGTGATAATTGTCTTAGCCAGATGACAGACATGGAAGCCATCTGCCTACCTATAATGTTTACCGGCAACAAGTATAACATTACATTCAATGCATCAGTTTTTGCAGCTGAATTGATACCACACTCCGTTGCTGCTGTCGATTTTGGTAGCAATTTCAGTTGTTGCATCCGAAGCAATTCCAAATTCGATTGTTCCAACCGAATTTTTAAAATAATTAGTTCACAGAACGAATACAATTGAAGATTAGGTTATCACAACCGAACCAATTATGAAATCAGGTTGGTTCAACCTAATTTCAGTTGTGGATAATTAATTCGGTCGTGACAACCTCCATTCGATTGTGACAACCGCAATCTGGCGGTAGCAGCCGAATTTACGGTTGGTACAACCTCTTCTTAAACAGTTAGTTATCTGGGTGAGCCACACAATCACCCGCCATATATGGTCTATTTTGGGATTGAATCCAAGCTTGCTCTCCAGAGCAACACCCAGGTATTTGACACACTCCGCAGACTTAATTTCAGAACCATTCAAAGTGCTTGGTTCCACGGTAGGGACTCGTAGTTTATAGCTTCGGGTAAAAAGGACCAGCTCGATCTTGGCGGGGTTTACACCTTGCTAATTTTCACCCGCCTATCTGCCCGAAGGTCGTTAGTTATCTTGAAGAATGCCCCTTGGTTGGTTGGTGGGTTGAAAAGGCTGCAAGACAGCATGTTGTTAGCACACTTAGGCTAAAGAAGCCCATTGCGATACCTGCAGTTTCCTCTATAGCAACTATTGACTAGTCGTCTAGCCAATTTGCCCTTTCAACGAATTTGTCTATAAATGTCCTGTAGGGCTACGGTGCTAACTACTCAGAATATCCTACTTCTGAGTCCTACCAGAGAAGGGCAATCCAAGAGAAGGTGTTTCGTCGTTTTCTCATCCTCTTCCATGCAGCATCTACAGAGAGCGGAGTTTCTATGTCCCAATCTTAGGGCCTGTTTTCCTACAAGACAATGTCCCGTAAGTGTTCCTATCATTGTGGATAAGTAGTTGCCTAGTCCTCTTCCTGTCCACCTGTGGCCAGAGGACCCTGGCTTGTTTGCAAGTTAAAGTAAGTATCCATTTGTCCTTGAACATATTATTGGCCCACTGCCTGATCTGCAAACGGCAGGTAGAGATTGTCATTCTAACACCTTCTTTTGCCGGAAGAAGCTGTGCCGTAGTACCCTGTCTAGCTAACGCATCCGCTACGCAATTGCCTGGAATGTCGCTGTGTCCCGGTACCCAGATAAGCCTGATGTCGAAATACTCTGCCGTCACCCTAAGTGATGAGTGGCATTCTTTCACCGTCAGGGACGTAGCAAACATGGCTTCCAGGGATTTTATGGCAGTCTGGCTGTCTGTGTAGACAGATATTCTTCGGAGGGTTATCACACTACTTTGCAGTAGTTCCAACCTCCAGTATGGCGGTAATTTCCGCCTGAAATACACTACAGTGATCAGGCAGCTTGAAGGAGATATTTACATTTAGGTCCGGTGAATGGACCCCATAGCCTACTTGCTCGTTCAACTTTTGCCTCTGTTAACATGCCTCGTAGAGGTCCAGATAGCCAATTCGGCTGTGACACGTCTTCTGGTGAGCATTTTGCATACAAGCCCAATAAGATCGACGTTTACCTTAAGGGCCTATAGCGCAAATTCTATCGCATTAAGAATGATATTATGGAACGCATCCTCAATGTCAAGGAAGGCTACCAAAGTAAACTCCTTAGGAGCAAATGGTTTTTCTATTGATCTTACCAGTTTATGATGTGCTGTCTCCCTAGACCTGTTCTTGCAGTTCGCATGCTGTGCACCATAGAACAATCTCACATCAATATTCGTCCATCAGTTTATGTCTATCAGCAGTTCCAAAAGTCTTCAGTAGGAACGATAACAGGCGTATATTGGTGCCAGGATATGTTGAAAAATTCAATGGCGATGTTTCAAAAGATGTCTATACCTGGGACTGAACAGCAATCTACTGTATGGGTCTTATAACGCTACCCAAATGCAACAAAGGTTGTTCGCGCACTAAGCACTTCAACGCAAATGGTGGGCTGGTTCTTCTGTATAACTGGTTATGAGGCAACAGTTCCATTAGAGTACCGTCGGATGGTCAGTTCTGAATGTTACACAACCATTTGTTTGCCAGAAGTTTTTGATCAGCTCAGGAAAACGAAGCCAAAACGAAGAATAATTCTCAATCACGACAATGCTAGCCCTCACGCATACTATTTTGAAACATGAAAACAAGAAGAATATGTAAAACCTATTTTCGTCCTAGCTTTATAGAAATTTAGACGAAATTTACAGAAGTTTTTTCTAAGTTCAACATTTAAAACGACATGTACTTTCTGATACAAAGATACATCAGTTAATGTTGAAATAAATTTGACTTAACCTATTATTAGATGAATGTATAAACGTTATTATGCTTGGATGCAAATATATCGTGTTTGTAGCTTGTGGCAAATGTAGGTTACTTGTCCCCAAACACAGTGTTTGATATTCAATATTACATGTTGGCGACACAATGATTAACATGATATAATATACATTTTTGTGCCCCGAATATGGATCTGTTTGTTGAAAAGTGCTGAAATCAAAAACGTCAAGAAAGAAACTAAAAAGCAGCAGATCTTCAATTCATGAAACAAATGCTTGCACCTAAGTATGTGAATATTACAAACATATACATGGTTCCTGCATAATATTACACAGGCACTTTTTCAGCGGGAAACAAAACAAGAAAGAAACAAAAAAGCAGCAGATCTTCAATTCATGAAGCAAATGCTTGCACCTAAGTATGTGAATATTACAAACATATAAATGGTTCCTGCATAATATTACACATGCACTTTTTCAGCGGGAATAAATATTTAGTTTTTGGGCACCTCCTACTATCTTCCCAGCAATTTATTTCAATTAGTACTCTATGTTTTTATAGATTCCATAAAAGTATCCTTTAGATTACACTTACCTTACAGCCCTCACATGTGAAGGCGCCAAAATGAAAACCAGCCGCTGGTTCGCCGCAGACTTTACACAGCTGGTTCATCTAGAAATAAAAAAAAAAAACAACATTTATTAGAAACAAAAAATTACAGAAATAACATTGATATTTAATCAGAGAGACCCCTCTGATCAGGCATTGAGACCCCTTGTATATGATCCCACCTATGCTAACTAACAGATTGATGGAGTTGAGGAATTTCAATTGAAATTGATAATTTCTCTCAATTTCTGGCGTCATTATCATGTACCGCCCCCCATGAGGATATTTATGAGTTTCAGCAATTGCCGGGTTTGTATGACAAGTATGTCGGGAACATTTTTAGCTCTTGTGGTTTACGAGGTCATAAAAACAGGCACAACTGTTTCTGCGTATCCGTATCAGTCATGAACTTTTTTGCATAATTAAAACCGGCAAAATATGGAAGCTTTGGCTGTAAAGCCACAACAGATTTGTTATGCGTTTTGTTTAAGGTAATTTTTATGGTATTGGTTTGTTAGGCTGTTCCATGAAAAGTAGGTGGCGTCTGTTGGCATATTTTAAAGTTAACAAAGACGACGCATTTTCCAACTAGATGTAACATGCCGTCTGTCTCAACATTTCAACGAAGCATTTTACGACTCTGAAACCGTTAAATATAAATAAAATTTACACTGCGGGCCAAAAGAATTTGTCAATATCTAATGTGCCACCTAGTTTATGGCATCCACGTACAAATACACACAAAAGGCTGCTGCTGCAGCACAAAAAAAAATATACCATGCAAGTCGAGACTGCTTGCAACATGCAGCATTCATCAGTATACAGAATGGTAGGCAGCCAATTTTTTTACTGCATTTCTTAACAGAAAACGAGCACTGGTAAAGAATCTGGCCAAAATGCATGTTTGTTTGTTAACCAACTTATTTCAATATTTACTGATTTCAACTACTGCGGCAGCAGTCAGCATTTTGCATCTCCAAAGGCTACGACACTTGAGAAGTTTTAGCCGGTGTTATAGGCTTTTTGGTTGGGTAAAACACTTAAGGTTTATTGTTTTCATTTGTCTTTATCATATTTTCTCTCTCTCCTTACCTGAAAGTAGGTACATACTTATGCTAAAATGTTATTTTAACTAATTTCTATTACTAAAGGCTAGACAGTGAGTATTTCTTTTCGCTATTACGATTTTCTTTTGGGCTAAATGTGCTGCCAGCTTTGTCTGTGGGCTAACATTGTATTGGTAATAACTTGTTTAATGCAAATTGGGTTTATTTTTGTTCAAATGGAGATTTACAGCTTCTATGTGGCTGACGTGGGCGAAAATAGTAGTTTTTCTGTTGATAAGTTCGTTGGTTAAGTCTTTTGTTTAGGGCAACAAAATTCGCTACGTAGTACTTCGTGACATTTGAACGATGCCGAATTGATATTTTCGGGTTTTTGGAGACCAACCGATTCGTTAACAGCAGCAATCTTTTCAAGAGACCAACCGGTTCGTTAACGCACAGGAGTCTTACTGCCCATAACCCACCCAGTTCTTCAAAGTTTTTAACCACTCTTCGAATGGTTGACACATTAGGGGGACTTTCTCGACTGAAAACTCTTCGAAGTTTACGAACGGCCTCAGCAACACTTTCCAAATTTTTGTTATAAGTTTTCACAATTATAACGCGTTGTTCTTTCGTAAAACGCTGACTTTTTTAATAATCGGAATTAACATATGCGACAGCTGCCAAATTTCAGAGTTGCCGCTTGCTTAAAGAAAAAATTACACTAAATTTAAGAAGTGCATAAACATATGTGACAGCTGCCAAATTTCAGAGTTGTCACTTGCACAAATAAAATTAAACTAAATTTAAAAATTTAATATTACTGAGCCACCATTTACTTCTAGTTCGCTGTACATCGTATTGTCCCAGCAGTGTAAAGAGGTGACTTGCATGCCTCCTAGCAGGCATATTGAGGCAGTCAGAAGCCCCACCGTACAAATGCAATCGTCAGTTCAAATTAACATAGAGCGCTATAGAAAGAGCAAGCGTGTAGGGAAAATGCCTCGTAGAAGGCCTTCCCACTCAAGCCTTCTGGTAAGGCTTCTTAAGAGGACTGCAAAGATAGGCCTGCTAGGAGGTCTGCAAAAGGGTATTTTTAGAAAGAATCGGAAAAACCTGAAAACTATATGCGAATAATTTCCATATTTATAATGTTCAGACATTTTCATGTTCCCTAGCCAAATTATAAACACTATCTTTGAACATTTTAAGGTGTTTTTAATTATGCAGCCTCAGGAATCGAACACACGACCTCAGCACTTGCAGCCGGATGTGTTACCTACTCGGCTGCCGGATGTTGTGATTTTTTAAGACGAATTGCGAACATATAGTAACACGAGTTATCACGAACAAGAGCATCCCTCTGGCATTAACTTAGCAGGCCTACCACAGGCCTACATGGAGAAGGTGTGTGTGCACGCCTATGAGCACCTCTTCTGCCTTCCACTAGTATGGATGCCTGCAGGCCTGCTTAAAAAAGGCAGTATGCATGCCTATGGCATGTTGCAGGTCCTGCTGACACGCCTGCATTTGGAAGGCCAACAAGTATTTCTATCGGATCGTTTCGTACCCTTAGATGAGGCCTCCTTCAAGAAGCGAGATATGAATTTGTACAGAATTTTTTACCTTACCAGCCTGTGAGAAGGAGGACCTGTATGAATGCCTGCTAGGTGAAGGCACAGTTGAATGTCAACAAATTTCCGCAGAAAGCATATTTGCAGGCATATTTTGAGAATGACTCGGTATTTACACTGCTGGAGGGTTTTTGTATACACACAATACACACATACACGAATGCTTTGTCGACAGTACCCCGAAGTACTTGGTTGTCGCAACTTCGCTACAGTATATGTCTTGAAAGAAAGTAAATGTCTTGAATGGCCAAATAAACTTCATAAATGGCCATTCAAGACGTCTTATGCAGATGTCAATTATTTACAAATACAAAAATCGAAACGGAAAATATCTCCAGAAACCACTACATTTTTACATTTTTGGCGATTTTTGGAGATTTCTGAGAGATGTTGAATATGAATAAAATTAAAAAAGACAAATAAAGTGGAAACATTGTGTTAAATTTCGAAAATAACCTAATTTTTGGCGGTTTCTAAGAGGTTGGGATAAAGTGGTGTGGCTAATATTGCGGAATTTTTTTTTGGAAATATCGACGAGCTGAAAAAGTCGCTAGAATACAAATATAACTCATAACTCGAAAAGGACGCATCCAATCGTTAAATTAATATAATTGTTGCCACCCTTAGGAGCACGTAATAACATGTCTGTTGTTACAAGGCACTACAGTACGTGCCAATTTTTGCAACATTTCAGGAAATGGTTGTAAGGAGCGCTTCAAAGAACGTTGTACTGTAGTGACATATCGAAATATGCTATTAAATCTAGCGTAATATCTCGGAAACTACACCGAGGATTATCTAAAAAAGTTGGCAAATTGTGCAGTGATTAATATGTGTTGCTGGATTCTATTAAATCAGGAATTTTGTATGTCTTATGTTCACAGATATGTCTGCAATATGAAACCAATATTTTTTGGAAAGGATCGCTAAAATTCAAGAATCGCTAAGTGTAAAATATGGTAACTCTGAAACTCCATTCGCAAAAAAACATAATTTTTAACTATTACTACAAAGTTTCTTATGGAAGCAAATGATTCGTTTTCAAGTTATAGATATATTTGCATTTCAGCGATTTTTTACAAAACCATCTTCGGTATTACGATAGAGTCTCATCCAAAATTTGCGAGTCGTAAGTCACCAGATACCTTCATTGGATGTAACGGGAAACCATATATTTATTTATTAAATCACCAGATTCAATTTTGATGCCTGGCTCGCGGATTTTGGCTCGGGAGCACTGCAAAAAATTCAACTTTATTGATTCCTTGGGAAAATGGTAAAAAACCAGTTGATCAAGTCATGTCATTGAAAGTTAAATTTTACTGATTTTTGTTTGGCTCGGGAGCAAAACAACATTTTGAATTTTAATGATGTTTTAGGAAAAAGTTAAAAGTTTATTATTCAAGTGCTGCCACTGAAAGTTAAATTTTATTGAAAATTTTCTCTGTTAAACCTTTCAGTCAATTTCACTGTTACACCTGCTATATTGCAGTATACTATCACAACATTTAACCAATTTTGTTGAACCAAATTTATTTATTACTACGTCTTGGAATTTCTTTCAGTATAGAATCAAATTTTGGCTGAGCCTCAACTTAAACTTATTATTTTTAACACTTAACCTTAACATTATGTGAGCGAGTGTAGCCAACTAGGTAAGTGGATATTGGTTTGTCCGCCTTGCAAATATTCTAAGATGTCTGGCAAGTTTACAACAGCAATCGCTATTCCAAGTAAGAAAACTGTATAGAGATAAATCCATGGAGAGATTCTCAGAGACAGGCGTTGGTTTTCGCTTAAAAGCTAAAATGTTTGCCTACATCGGTAGTAAAGAATGTTTGTATATTTCTTACTGACTATTTATTGCAGTCAGATTCGACAAAATAATAAAAATATTTAAAATACAAAAATCACCATAAAAACCGGTTGCATATGTAAAAATTTAAAATGAAAGGATTAAAAGAGGCTGCACACACAACAAACAGAATAAAAAACAAAGCGAAGATTCCATTTGACTTGGCGGACGGTCGCCTTTACCGGCAGCCCAAAAAGCAGCGGGTCATTACACCAATTGTTGTAGACGTCTACACACACAGTCATTTCGCATCTTCCCAAGTTATTGCACACTCTATTGACTCTTCTTCAGTGGTTTTCTGGGTGGATAAACTACACAAAAATATTCACACAGTTATGGATGGGATTTTTGGTTATAGAGGAACAATTTTGCCATTTCTTTACCCACAATTTAGCAAACAAATAAACCAAACCAAGCGAAGCCGAGCTGAGCCATGTTTAGGCCAATTGTGTGTATGTGTGTGTGAGTTGCCAAGAATTACATTCGACATCATTGTCCCAGCCAGCCAAAGAGACGGCGGCAAACAGAGAGTTCAAAATATCTATTGGCCATAACTAAAGAAAATTGTATTCATTCGAATGCATAGTAAAGTGCTTTTTTGTTCGCATAACAAATGTTGAAAATCTGTGCTGGCTGCTGCTGCTGCTGTTGCCAACAACATCTTTTCCTCAGCATCTTCGAGAACGAATCATGCGAACGCATATGACCTACTGACTATTCTTGGTAAAAATTGTGGCCATTTAGTACTAGGCTTATTGCCACTACAATCAAGTGAGTGAACTAACTGGCTGGTCAACGAAATGAAAATGTTGAATGCGCCAAACAAAAATTTAGTAACCATAAACTGTTTTCTTTGGAGGCTAAAAGGCGTTAAGAATTAAACACTTGTTATTATTACATTTTCTAGTTAACTCCTCTCGAGAGAATGATGGGAAAATGCCTGTATCCATGAACGTCCCAAGCAGGGGTTATGGCAACCAAACTTTTGTGTTTAAAATTCTAACCAAAATTGACATTAATTTAGAATCTTGTTGATAAATTTCAAAATTATCGTTCGGAAATGTATAATGAGCTGGTTTCGTTGGAATTCGATTTTCTCACGGGTTACAGGCCAAACTATTATTATGATTGAATGAAATGTTTATTAAAAAAATTTTCTAATAAAAATATCATGTAACATATCGGTAGAATTTGTTGGAAGTGTTGTAGTTTGGAAGTGTTATAGTTTGTTTTGGAAGAGTTTGTGTAATAAAGAATGGAACGAATGATTATAAAATTCGCGAAATAAAGAGAGAAAGTTGATAGTTTAAAATGTAACCACTTGGAAATTTCCTGAAGACATCATCAGTGACTAAGAACTTCCTGCTGGATTGCCGAACCGCTTCCATACAAAATACTTCATGACACCCCCAAACATTTTCATACATTTGGTAAAAAGTGAGCAGGAATTCACCGCAGTTTGTCAATAGTGACGATCACCTTATGACATGCACACAAGTGGGTCATTCATCAGTGGGTCATTTAGCCAAGTCGTCTCCAAATGTGGTGACCTTGTGCCATTACCTATATAGAAATTATATTTGAGTATTTTAGATGGATGACCTCTAATTTAAAAAAAGCTAAAATAAATATTATATTGATAAATATTGCTAATAAGAAATGGGCACATTCATGAACATACATACATAGAAGTGTATGTATACATTTTATTCCCTGAAAATATGCATATTCTTGAATTAATTTTCAAATATTTTTGAAATCAATTCTGCAACTTTATGGCATATAATTCAAATATAGATTTTTCAGTTTTATGTTTTCTAAATAACTTCCTCTATCTAACTAGACTTCCTCTATCGATATTCAGCATTGGCTTTAGTAAGAGTCATACCAGCTCATGGTTAAAACCGAAGATCTCAGGCATGCGCATCATAGATGGTCTCGTGGCACAAATTGTGGGATCACCAGGCAAGTATGAGCAAGTCGTGACCTGAATCGTACACATTCCTAGACAAGATATCTTTATGCTAGTAGCTGTGATCACTGGACACAGTGTAATAGGCAGACACGCGTGTAGACTTTGAGTCACAGCTCATGATTTCTGTAGAAGTAGTGGAGATGAAGAAGAACATTTCATCATCGATCATTTCAGATGCTACTGCCCGGTCTCTGAATTAGTAGGAGAAAATATCTAGGATCTTACTTACTTCATGTTGTTACTTACTTCATGTTGTAACAGACATTCACGACGTTAAACTGCACGGTATTAGAACCTGTCTGCAGAGTATTAATTGCTTTGCCAGAGACTAATGTGCGAATTTTCTTCGGCCACATCCTGGAATATCGGGAACGCCTCATAATGATACCAGGTCAATTTACAGCTTCAACGATGGGGACAGAATCTTGCGTCCCGTGGTATCAGAGCAATCCTTTTTGGACCAAGTGCATCAATAGTGATAGCCACTTCTACCTAACCTAATCTAACCATGGAAAAGAATCTAATAGTTTGTGCAAACGTTTTCCAATGCCAGTATTTGGTAGTTTTCGAGCATATGTATAAAGTAATTCTCCTTAATATAATTAGTAGTTCGATGCATATAACATATAACAAAAAAAGGCATGAATGAAGCATTGATGAAGCTGGTGGCAAGAATAGAAACAGCTATCGTGGGAAATTGGTGCTCAAATTTTTTAAAACAAAACTATTGAATAAGCCTTCTACTGTATAGGAATTTGGGCTTGAATTATTTAAAAAAATTTAAATTTGAAAAACAACATCCTTGTATAATTTATGTTTAAGCTGAATCAATTTCCTTATTTTCAAAATAATTCAAAAAGAGCTACCGGAAATTACGAATAGTACTATCGAATCAGAGGTACTTGATCCTGGAAAAAAGTTTCCATTTGGAATATCTAAATATTATATATTGCAGCTGTTGTTAGTTTTTTGCCGTTTTGTTCGTTCGACTGAATTATGAATTTTTTCTGTCTGAAAATCGTCTTTAATGGGAGAATCTGTTAGGCAAATTATTTTGACAAACTCAGAATTTCTTCTCAGTTTTTCTAGAAAATTACTTGAATTTTTTTATTGAATTACAGTCACTCACATTTAGTATAAAGCCAAAGACATTTAACTTAGGGAAAATTTCTTCTCAAATATATGTGTTGCAATTTGAAATCTATTCTTTCACCAATAACAACCTTCAAGTTAATATATCATATAACTAAATTTTGTATTAACAGTAAATTTAATAATTGACACTTTTTGACTAATCATAACCACATGATCTACATTAGTTCAATGCTCTCCATATGCACAAGTGAGAAAAAATAGATGAACATAAGCAATAACCATGTTATGGTCTCCTCACAATAAGCGTCATCTTTTTCTTGTAAATTTTTTTCTCTCTTGGTCGTCGAAGTCGTCATCGTTGCCATCATCATCATTCACATCATCGACCTCATCAACACTTCTTCACGAACCAATTCCATTAAAGAATCTCACGATTTTCTTGCTTTTCCTACAACAACAACTGCACCAACAACAACACTGGTTAAGGAAAACCTTGGCTATTTGTTGGTTTGTTTTTACTGTGTTGTTGTTTCATGGTTTTCAGATACGGCAACAATGGCTGTTGGTTGGTTGTTGTTTCTTGGCTGGCAAAACAAAGTTACAGCCAAAAATAAACACAATCGTTGGCCATTTATTTCACTTTACCGAAAATGCCCCCAAAGAAACAACAACAACAACAACAGCAGCAGCAGAAGCAGCAACATCACTGCCATAAACCATTTATAACCAACAAAAACAATAATGGTGAGAATTCTGATAGTCATTTTCACTTAAAAAATGAAATAGCTCAACGACAGAAATGTTGCCTGAGCTTTACAATTTACAACTATTTTGTTGGCTGATAGGGTCTCTGTTTGATGTGTTGCAGTTACAGTTGCAATTGCAATTGCAACTGCTGCATTTGAGCTGACTGCCATCACCACCGCCACCGCCATCGACACCGCCGTCTCTGCAGGATGAGGCAAGTATTTACTGTGTGGCTGTTTAGCTGCCTCAGTTCCCCGTTTGCTGCTGTTGTTACTGTTTCGCCGTTTTGTTCGTTCAACTGTTCAACTGGCAACAATAATAATTCAAATGATTGTCAATTTAAGTTTTGTGATTTCTGTGTTGGCAACCTTTAGTTAGTTAATGTTTCTTTTCGAAAATTGTACGAAAACAGAGTTGATCTGTAGTATTTTTCTCCGCTCAAGTCTTTAATCTAGATCAGCTAGACCTCGTGGTACCATTTTAACACAATTCTCAGACAAAGACAGACATGATGATGCACACAGTCGAACGAGGGCAGAAGGAAAAGTTGCAAAATTAAAGGAATTGAAGATACATGGAAACAAGGAAAGATGGAATATAAGGAAGTATAGGGTTTGCTAGGCTTTAGCCAAGTGAGACTGGATGTCAGTAACTTAGATTTTAACGGGTACAACCACCGAATTGCAATTTCTTGGGAGACTGAGAACAGGATGTTTTTTGCAGTACATTAAAACCAAGGATGTTTAAAAAAGTTGTATGATAACAAGGATACACGTTCATAAATATACCAAGGTGGTGGGATTCATATAAACCAAGTAAAGTAGAACCCCTCCCTGAGTACGCTTACACACACGCTGAAAAACAAATGTTTGCAAGCATTGTTTTCATGAATTGAAGATCTGCTGCTTTTTTGTTTCTTTGTTGTCTGTCACGTTGTTGTCACATTTGGACCACAAAAGTATAAATTATAACATATTAGTCATGGACACATGCAGAGAAGATGTTTAGTGGATTCTCCCTCTTTCTCATCGTTACAGCTTCTACAGAAGTTATTTGCCTAGATCTTTAGCCTTGCCGAACGTCTACCAATCTGATAGGGTCTACCAAACTGAAAAAACTATTGGAACCTGTCAAAGATAAGAAGATTCATGGATCTCTTTCCGGCCACTATGGGCCATATTTGTCTTGAGCATACACAATGTGTGCCCCTCGACATACTGCAATCATCATCATATATAACCGCTTTTGCAGGGTATGCTGACAAGCCGTTAGGGTCGTATGAACATATTCTAATTTCGGAATCTGCAAGGCAGAACCTAGTCGGGCCAGCCCATTCAAACTGCAGTTCCCCGAATGTACCTGTGCCCACATGAGGTGTATCTCGTACTACCCGACCATATGACCATATGGTGCTGGACATATGTTGAATTCAGGATTACTAATTCTAGGAACTTGATGACTGTCCGATAACACATTGACCCGAATGCCTGCTGGACTATTATTCCTCAGCCCGTCGGCCACTTCTCTAATAGGGTGTCAGGGTGTCCACAAGAAAGGGCCAACCCTAGTTCCCTAGAGTAGATCATGGCGTGCCCGGGAAGTTAAGTTAGATAAGGTAGAAGTGGCTGTCACTATTGAGACACTAAGTAGAATAAGACCGTTGTGATACCACGGGACGTCGTATCCCATCCCCATCGTTGAAACTGTAAATTCACCTGGTTTGGTAATGAAGCGTTCAAGCCATATGATACCTCATCTCGATACTCCAGGATGTGGCTGAAGAAGAGAAGTAACCTGGGACCCTGGCGAACCAATTAGTACTCTGCAGAAACATCTTAAGATCATTCAGCTTAATTTCCAGAATATTTGTTAGATCCAACATTAAATAAGATCCTAGACATTTTCTCCTACGCAAGCGTAGGATTTGTTCGACGCTTTCGTGCTCCTCTTCATCACACAACTTCAGCAGAAACCATATGCTGAGATTCGACGTCTTGATGCATGTCTGCCTATAAAATAATGTCCAGTAATCACAACAACTAGCATATATATATCTTGGGTTGGAATGTATATCAAGTATAGCGTATGATTTAGGTCATAACTTGGCCATACTTGCCTGGTGAAACTGATTTTTTGCCACCAGACCATCTATCGTTCGCATGTTTGAGAGCTTCGATTTTAAGCATGACCGTGTGTGCGGAAATTGGCATTCCCACATGCTCCTTATCCACTGGAACAGTTAAAGTAGTAACTAATCTTGCCAGCTCATCTGTACCTATGGGTCTCTGGAATTTTGTTGTGCCCCCGGTACCTACATAAGCTGAATAGTAAACTGCTTTCCATATCCTTCAGGGATACGCAGAAATTGTAGCCACCACCATATGTCGGGAATACCGTTTTCAAAGATTTTCTAGCGACCTCACTGTCACAGAAAATGTTAATATCCCAAGCGGTGTTGACGTTTTGTTCCAGCCAAAGGGTAACTTCTCCGATTACCATGGCTTCTGTCTGAAAGACACTGCAATGGTTTGGTAGCTTTTGTGCAAGGTCTAAACACAGCTCTTCGGAAAAGATTCTTCAAAATCGACATATGACCACAACAGGGGTGGTGATCCATTGTAAGGATTATACCTGGCGGATTGCCGGCATAGCAGACATTTGCCTTCTGAGCGTATCTGTGGTAACAGGTGGTGGATAAACCCCGAACCATCGGTAGGGGTTGTGCGAAGGGCATTGTCATTCTCAGGCGGATTCTAGACGTAGCATGCATTTGCCTTCTGGGCGATTCTAGTCGTAACTTTATTTCATTCAGTAGTCGACTTTTATTCATTCAGCTCCTTCAAAATCGACATATGACCACAACAGGGGTGGTGATCCATTGTAAGGATTATACCGGGCGGATTGCCGACGTAACAGACATTTGCCTTCTGAGCGTATCTAGTGGTAACAGGTGGAGGATAAACCCCGAACCATCGGTAGGGGTTGTGCGAAGGGCATTGTCATTCTCAGGCGGATTCTAGACGTAGCGTGCATTTGCCTTCTGAGCGATTCTAGTCGTAATAGGGGAGGAAAAACCCCAAACCATCGGTAGGGGTTGTGCGAAGGGCTTACGTTGCCATTCTCTGGACTTTTGTCAAAAAACTTAGGTAATTGGGTTTTCTCAGTGCCGGCCACCTAAACAAGAATGCCGTAGAGCAATAACGGGCGGAGAACAGCTGCATATATCAAGTAAACTATTTCCAGAGATAAGTCACATCGTTCTTCGAGCAAAGGAACACGGTGACTCTACTGACCCTGTCCATAGTATCTAACTTGAAACTAAGCTTTCGGTCGTTAATCACACCTAGATTTCCTGCACTATCTTTTCGGAAATTTTTCTATCGCACAGAGAAGACGGAACCTGCCGCGTCCTGATAGAGAGTACGAGCTCGGCTTTGTCTGGATTTAGACCCAGTCCAATCTCCGTGGCCCAGTTAGAGAGACCCCTGAATAAGTTGTGGAGCACATTTATGCATGTGGAGGGGTATTTTGCCTCACTGGAATTGGCAGCTCGTCAGCATATGCTACGACTGTGCAACCTGATCCATCCAGCTCTAGCAAAACACTATTCAATGCTAAATTTCATAGTAGTGGAAATAATACTTTCCCTTTTAGTGTACCTTTATTTACATACGATCGTGTGTGTTGCATTAACGAGGTTATGCGCCTTCTCGTAAGCAAGTTATATATGAAATTAATGATCCTCTGGTCAACACAATGTGCCAATAGAGCGGTCGATCCTGGTAAGACGTTGTTAAATGTAGCCTCTATATTACCAAAGGCGACAAGAGTGTATTCGTTTATGTAAATAGGTTTTTCTATGAAGTCGTTGTTGAAAGCTTAGGGTGACATGTGGACAGCCGAGAAGCGTCTATGGTCAATTGCAAATATGAGTTAATTATCCTCGGATACGAACTTGGATTCTCTCCACCTAACCGGAATACGAAATAGCTTGACGTAGCTGTTTTTTTTTTATACATATTTTCTACTTGTGAATTGATTTGGATCTGTGACAGACTCGAAGAAAGTCTCTTCATATTACATAAAAGCTTTTTAAATTTGTCTAAAGGTTTGTGATAAGAATGACTTAGTATCTGTATATGTCTCTGTGAATGTCTCTGCTAAATCTTTGGATTATCTTCTTCTGAAAGGAACCTAAGCTTAAGGGAATGACTTCCTAACTGGTCTCCGAAGTGAGAAAATTTTTATATTCTTTTAACACCCCAATTTTTTAAATTTCATCATATTTTTTTAAAAACTATTGTCATTCCCTATTATATCACTTCCTTTTCCCCAACTCGTACATTTCTCGAAACTTTTTATTTCAGCTGATCGAACATGGAACTCTGTTCAGTTTTCCTTCTTTATGAGACCAAAAGAATGAGTGACGTTTGCGCAAAGCGACACTGATTGGTTTAACCATGAGCGACCATTACCAGCGACCGATTGTCTAAACAAAACGGAAATTGTTGGAAAAGCGTAGCACGAAGAAATCCCAAATGAATGGAAACTGAAACACTTTTCAGTTTTTTTTTTGGTTTGGTCCACATCCAGGGATAGTTGAGTAGGTAGGTATCTATGTGTCAGACGTAGTGTATGTGATTGTTTGGTCATGAAGTCATAAATCAAGATGGCAATTTTTTGATATTTTTCTGAAGCCCAACAAACACTTAGCCATGTATTTATCACACAACCAGAAGAAATGCGACTCTCGAAACTAGAAGTGTTTTTTTTTTTGCTGGCGATAGGAGTCAGATTTTTTTTGCATATAAATACGGCTCAAAACTGCCACCACCGTTTAGCCAATATAGACTGGGAGGACGACAAAAGAAAAATGAAACTGTTTTCTAAGAGATGCTAAGTGGCTTGGTAGTAGATGAGAATGGTAGGGAGACATGTCTTGAATCTGTTTGGATTTGGCTTTGACGTTTGATCGATTTCTTGTGATTTTGCAGTGACTTTTGTATAACACGATGTCGTCGTTATGACCAGAGGTGTGAATTTATGTTAACATTGGCAACAAAGTCTGTGCAAAACGTTGAAATTCAAAATCGTCATACCTCTTACATACATACCTCTTTACACTAAGACCAAAGCGCTCGCCCAAAAGCTTTTGTTAAAGTGTTTTTGTTGTTGTTTTGTTTGGGAGATTGTTGCTCTAAACATTATTCAATTGGATTGGCAGGTCATGAGAATATTTGTAACTGAAATTGGCATAGAAGAAGAAAAAACACTACAAAGACAAAACCACCAGTCAAAGGAATATGAAGCAATGTCGTGAAAATTATTTTCCTAAAATGATACAAAATGATGAGAAGAATGACGATGACGATAATGCTGCTGACGATGACGATGATGGTTATGGTAGTGTCCCAAATGATAGCTATGATGTTTCTGTGTTTTGTTTGAAACTCTTCAAAAAACAAAAAATCACTTAAATTGAAATCATAACCATAACCATGGTTAACATCTAACATCTAAACAAGGCGTGCAATGGCCTAAGGACATTTAATGTTGTCTGCAATGGTTGCTTGTCTTTTTAATAAACCTTTTTAGTTGGTTGTAAAAAATCGGTTTAAAATAGTTTATTAGATTGGCATTGTTTTCTATTTGAAGAATGTAAATCATTTGTTATAACATCCGAGCCAAAGAGAGAGAGAGAGAGATAGATGGGAAATATTTTGGGAGATCTGAGATGGCATTCAATTAAGGTAAATAGGTTAGCATCTCTATGTGTATACTTTTGGATTCGAAGAAAGCAAGGAGAAAGTGTCTCGAATTTATGTGGTTATGAATCAAGCATTCAAGGAAGTTTTTGATATTTTTCCTACCGCCGCCAGCCCGTATGCTAGTTAAGGTGTAAGGATTGATTTGTGTAAGGACTGAGACAATATCTGGGGTCTTACTTCTTTGTGGAATAATGTGAATACAGGGAGTTTACAGGTTCAACGATAGGGACAGAACGTGATGTCCGTTCTATCACAACGGTCGTGATTGGGCTAAACGTATCAATAGTGAAAATCATTTCTACTTAACCTAACCCACTCATGTGTAATGGGTAATTCCTATAGGATGTTCAAAAACCGGAATTTTTTAATAAAAGGTTTTCGGATTAGTCGAAAGATCACAGTTTCCGAAAACCGGTTATACGGTTTTCAGAATGGAAAAAACCCAGCGAAGAACATTTGAATACCCAAAAGTCCAATGTTGAGGTACTTTTTTGACATTTCTCGAAATAAGGATGAAAAGGACACGTAAGGAATCGAGATAGAGCCTTGAAGTGTTATACGAAAACAACTCTCATTCAATTTGACATCATAGGTTGTCTCGAAAATACGCTACGGTAATAACAAACATAGTTTTTTTAAACATTTTTCAAATATTACTTTGGCGCAAAATAAAAATTTCATCAGGTCATAAAAATATAGTGGGACTTAAAGAGGGTCTGCCCTTCCGGAGTTTGAATATACTCAACATTAACGGATAATTACCTAAATTTTGTTGTACTGTGTAGTTACTATGCGCGACTCTTGACTCGAGAATGTGGGTTCGATCCCTTCTCTGACCACCTTTTTTTCTTTCAACTAGGGTCTCCTTTCTTAGTAACGGCGACATTATCGCATAACTAGCCATAGAAAAGGTTCTCAAAAACCGTTCAGAACCGGTGTTAAACTGTAGGTCCCTATCGGTGAGTGTTAAAATAGAAAGTTGATTGTGAGAGCTCTCCCCTGTTTCTTCGTGGAAGTAACGGGATATTATTAATTTTTTTTATCGAGAATAACACCAAAAATACTAAATCAAATACTAAAATGATAAATTAAATCGGCGGTTTGATGAAGGAAACGAATCCATAGGAAAATGTTGGGGAAATATTATGAAGAACAAAGACCAGACTTGTTCCCTTATTCGCCGTTATGGGAATTTTGTGATCAATTATACTTCCAACGGAGTTGGTCGCAGATTCTTTCTTTTACGTTAGGTTATGAGTCCCGCTGCAAACAACTTTATTTCGCGATAATTAATATTTAAACTTTTTGACGCTTCTTGTCCCCCAAACTACCGCTCGAATTATAAAAATACTCGAGTATTTTTACCAAAAAATTATATTTTCGAAATAAGTGCAAGGAAATGTAATTAAATAAAAAAATTTATTAAATAAAATTAATTTTTATAAAATATTTAATTTGGCAATGTTTTTTCAAATTTGAATATCATGATTCATGATTAATTGTTGTTAGTAAGACTGAAGAATTAATCACCTTATTTGTATGGAACAATAGTGTTTCTGTATAATTATATTGGATTTTTATTTAAATAGCTTTTTTGAAGAACAATTGTTCTGCAAATATCTCTATTCTCGCTTTAGTAATGTAAACAAAAGACTTAAGACACAAAGCAATCCTCCGTCTTGAAACATCTTCACTGCTCACCATAATCACGATTTAAGTATAAAAAGTATAAATAGTTTACAGCATATCGCTTTATATTTTAGAAGAAAAAAATGTTTTAATTATAAACAGTGGCAATTTCACTCATCTCCTCCCATAAACACCCACATGCTCGTGGCAAAACTTGAATATACAAAATATTGCTGCTCTCTTCCAAATCATTGGAATTCCCTTGAACCAAATCATTATAAAAAAGAGCAAACCATAAACTGACACGTTTATGTCATTTCAACGATACAAATCTCAAGAGGAGCAGAAAACAAAAACCTTTTAAAGCTTTCGTAGACCCTCTAGCTAGAAATATAAATGGTATCACAGCAAAAACTGTCACGCTTTGTTCTCGATTTTCAGCAGAACTCCTTGTAGAGAAGAAATTGTGGGCTGCTGTTTAAATTTTCTGAAAAGTTTCCACTCTGCCCTTCTCCAAAAATCATTGTCAATTTTCAGCTTCATCTCAACTGTCACCCAAAGGTGCCCATTAATGTTCCACACAACATGTTTGGGCTGATTTGCTGCAAAGTCGCCAACTAGGCATTGAAGCCATCACAAGGGGAAGATAGAGTGTATGCAAAGTGTTTTTCTTTTTAAGGCAGACAGATGATGGTAATGGCAATTTTGGTTACTGATGTGGGTGTTGGAGGTGAAGGCAGAGGCAGAGGCAGTCTCGAAGGCGAAGGCAGTGGCGGTTCCAGTGATGATGATGGTATTCCTAGAGCTGGTGTCTTTGTTGACTTCATGGCATCATGGTGTGAACATTATCACTGGTAATAGCTGGCCTGGCTGCCAGCCTAACTGACTGCCTGGTTGCCTCCTTGACGTTGCTATAGAAAAAAAACAACTGCAGCATTGCAACTAAAGCTGGCTTAACACCTGCTGTGTTAACATTGCTTTAAATATTGCAAATAAGCTGAAAAAGGTTAAAAGTTTTCCGTTTAAAAAATTGACTAAACCAAACGAGCAGGCATCTAAATCTGCACGGAAAATGAAGTCAACGTGTGCTATTTACGAATGTTTTACTGGAATTGTAAAATTTTATGGATTTTAAGAATTTTTTTTGCACTTAAGATCTCTTTGATGAAAATTGGTTTTAGAGAAATCTTTTTAGAAAATTTATTATGAAATTGAAAAATAGCTAAATGTTGGAAAATGTTTTTAATGTAAGGTTAATTTTACTAGGAGTACTTAAAAGAAACGGCATAAGGAGACGAGGATAGAGGAAACACGTTGATTTAAAAAGTAAAAACAGTTGTGGATAAAGCGCGAGAGAGAGCAAACTAAATCTAACAGAAGGAAGAACGAGGTCGGTAAATTCTACCGAAAAGTAACAATCAAACTACCGGCCGTAGATCAGGGCTTCTTTTTTGTAGAGATAAGAGATATTTTGTTGCATATGTACGGAGTATGTTGGGCTAATAGAAAGATCACTTCCCTGTATCCTTGTTCCAGGAGATTTCAATATAGATGAGGGTGCTGAGCAAATACAGGACGATGGCGTCAACAGGCCCCCTCCAAGCCAAACCGAAGCTATAACTGAAACTATAACCGGCTTAAGAATAACATAGCCGCTGGTGCTGAAGGACTAACGGGTGAGCTGTTTAAGGCTAAGAGGTCATATGCAAAACCTGGCTAGACGAATATATGCCCGACGATTGGAGCCTTACCATGGTAACATTAGGTAACAGAGTCCAATGAGTCATATACCGCCCCCAACCTTGAACCCGTAAATTGACCCGGTATGGTTACGGGGCGTTATACCTCATGCCGATATTCCAGGATGTGCCAGAAGATGAGCCGTAAATTAGTCCCTGGCGAACCAATTAGTACTCTGCAGAATGATCCTAAGATCATCCAGTTTAACTTCCTGAATGTCTGTTAGATCCAACATGAAGTAAGATCGTATGAGCCTTAGCATTCTGTGGTCTGTTTTCAAAAAGGCGATCCGTCTATATGTAGCAAATATCTTGGAATAAGTCTTTTATTCATCGCATGCAAAGTCGCCTCGAGCGTAATCTGCAAAAAAAGAAATCTGAAAAAGGGCTTCAGTCGTGGGAAATCAAACATCGACGAGACATTCACATTACGACAAATCATGGAGGAAACCCCCGGACACGTACCACCTCTTTGTACAATATAAGACTGCCATCGATAGCCCGATACGGTGAATACTGTACCAAGCTATGTCGCAGATTGGTATTCCCGCTAATTTGACACGCCTTTGTAGAATTACACAGACCGGCGCGAAATCCTCAATAAAGAGTGGTAATGATCTCATCGAGTGCGAGGCCTCAGGCACTGCGACACCGTATCATGCGATCCCTTCAACATATTAATTGAGATCATCGTGAGAATAGCTGCAGTCAGGACGAATATAACTATCAGCAGCAAATGTCACATGCTGCATGCATATGCTGATGATTTACACATCATTGGGCGAAATCTGAGAGAAGTTACTGCAGTATTTTCGAAAATTGAGAAGGAATCAGCAAAAGTGGGTTTGGCAGTAAACTAGGACAAGACAAAATTAATGGTTTCACCAAGCAGAATATTTCCTGATAAAAGCAAAGAGTGATCATTGATATCTGTTTTCATTTCGAGGGTGTGGACGAAGTCATTTACCTGGGATCTGCCGTGAACAGAAGGAATGACGTCAGCCTAGATGTCAAATGGAGAATTCTACTTGCAGTCTGGTGTTAATTCGGGCTAGGCAAACACTTAAAGGATGAGACCCTCGGTCGAAAGGCGAAGCTCCAACTAGGTATATCAGACTCTCATACAACCTGTCTTCATTTTTGGCGTAGAATCCTGGGTCATAGCGCATGCTGATGAAATATCACTGAGAGTCTTCGAGAGAAAAACGCTCCGAAAAATATACGGCCCTATAATAGAGAACGGATGAACCACGAGCTATATTCCGACATCGACGAAGTTATTCAAAATAGCGCGTTTGCCCTGGACATGCCACGACAGTAGAGTGGATCATAATGAACCAATGCGAAAGGTATTCGAAGACGTATTCGAATGAGATCGAAAAATTGGTCTACCAATACTTCGCTGGAAAGACCAGGTGGAATACTGCCTTCTAGGCCTTGGTGTTACCCACTGGAGGAGAAAGGCTGAAGTTCGAGCCGGTTGGAGAAAAATTTTATTATCATATTGTAAGGCCCTTGACCCCTTTGGATTGTTTTTAGCCACCTAAGTAACTGAATGGTTTTTTTTTACTTAATTAGAAGTTGCAACAGGGTTAACTGTCAAACAAACTGTCACTCTGCGCTCACTTTTTGACATTTATTATCAGTATACTCTGGTAAATCATCATGAATAGATTCACGCTTAGCGCTACCTTGGCGCAACTTGTAAACGACTTCGTAATTTTTGTGGCGCACATAACATCGAAGGAATGTGCATACTGAAGAGAATATCGCCGCTATAAACCAAAGTGTGGAAGAGATCCAAATTTATCGATTCGTCGTCGGTCCCAGGAATTGGGGCTCTGTCCGTCGACTACATGGAAACATTTGTGCAAAGATCTTGGCCTACAGCCGTATAAGATTCAGCTGGTGCAGGAATTAATTCCACGAGATCATTACATGCGTCGTTCTTTCGCCGATTGGGCTCCAGAGCAGTTGGAAACTGACCCGATGTTTTATCGCAAAATTGTATTCAGCGATGAGACAGCGATGAGACTCACTTAACGGGTTTGTTAATAAACAAAATTGCCGCATATTGAGACCAAACCTACAGTATCCATTACAGTATGCTACAGTATCCATTACATCCAGAAAAGTGCATCGTTTAGAGAGGTTTACACGGTGGTGGCATCATCGGACCTTATTTCTTCAAAAATTAAGCCGATGATTGAGTTACGGTCAATGGAGATCGTTAGCACACTATGATAAATTACTTTTTATATGAAAATATGTTCGACATTGATCCGGGCGAAATGTGGTTTCTACAGGATAGCGCTACGTGCCATACGGTGACCGCAACCAGCGATTTATTGAAGGCAAAATTTGGCTTAAGATGATTTCGAGAAATTGACCTGTCAATTGGCTTCCAAGGTGGTGCGATTTGACACCTCTCGATTATGCTGATAAACCAGCGAAGTGACTGGTTTATGCTGATAAACCAGCAGCAATTAACGCCTTAGAAAGCTACAGTTGTGCGTGTTATTCGGCCAGCAATGCACACCGAAGATTGGACGTCCAGAATGAGCTGCATCATGAGCAGGCGTGGTAGCCATATACCCGAAATCATTTCCAAATGCTAATGCCATAAATTGATCTTTCGAATTAAAAAAAAAATGTTTTTGATGACAGTAAAATTTTTGGTGTTATTTTTTATAATTTAAATTTTTATCGAGCTTGAACAAAACACCCTCTAGTGAGTAAGTATTTAATTAGTTTATAAAAAAATTTAACGGAGCTCGAAAAATTTTTTTCACATTTTTGGTGTATCACATTAAGCAAAGATATCGAACTAGATATTTAATCATATCGAATTAAAATATTGGAATAGTATACCAAAACACACCACAACTTCCAGAAATGCCTTGACGAACTCTGACAAGCTTCCCAGAAATCACATTCCTTTTAATGGCTTTCCAATGCTGGTAAGGGTATCATAAAACCAACACTTCACTTGCTCGCCTATGACCACCATTTGGATGTGTTTATGATTAAAATAACAACCACTGGCTACTACGACTGAACTGTACGTTTTTTGTTGAGTGGATCTTTAAGACCACCCATCTACTGTAAAAATTAGACGCCATTTTTTCTCAGAAATCAACAAATATAAAAGCAACAACAGCAACAACCACATTTAGAAGCAAAATTCATGCAATCCCCCTTTTTACGTTACAATAAATACAGATTGAATCTTTATAGTTTTATGGCAAATTGCTAAGTCAACCCATAAACTACACACTGGAGGAGAAAAGATTCCGCATGGCAATACCGGCAAGGGGAGCTGTATGTTTAAATCACGTCGGCATTACAACATATGAATAGTAAATAATATAAATATATAAATGATTAAGCAAAGAAAACTACAACAACAACAAGAAAATTAAATTAAATACAAAGACAAAATGTAAATTAGAGATAAAAGGGTGAAAAAAACATATCTATAATATGTATAGAAAAGTTAACAATAACTCCTTAATATGAAACCACCTATCTTTATGTTGTTAATGGATTAGCTATTGATTATTTCAAATGGACATAGACTGTTAGTTGCCGGCGTTAAGCTCGCGCCCGACTAGAGTTTAGTTTTTTCATACGGTTTGCCTTAAAGCGAGTCTCGTTTGTTGTATTAACATCTTTTTTTATTTTATTTTAATTTTTATTGATAGAGATAAATAACTGATAAGAAGAAACAAATGTAAATAGGAATATGAAAGTGGCTCGTTTTTGGTTGTTTTTCTAAATTCATTTTAATTCATTGTTTTGTCACGCCCAGGTAAACAATTGTTCAATCGTATACATGAGAAAAAGTTTAATATAAACCTAAACGTTTGGGATAATTTTGAAAAGGATAAGCAAACCCTTTATTTAATTTTTATATTTTAGGTAAATAGATGTGGAACCCTCCAATATTCAAGATTTATGAGAGTACTCGGTATTCAAATTTGAATTTTCGTTTTCCAATTTGTGTTATATACCCGAAAATAAAACAAAATTTAATAAATGTAGAGACTCGAGATTTTTTGTTTAGTCAGTTTTAGTAAATTTTTAATACGTCTCAGTCATATTGGATTTCCCTTTTTGCATTTTATAAATTCGATTCGAAATCTGCAGAAAATATTTATACCTTTGTATATACTACTCAAACAGCGTTCGCCATCTTGTTCTGTACAAATCATAAGAGTACGATGTGATCATAAAAAAGAAGAAAAACAATTCGAGCCACTGTACTACTCATGAATGAGGGGGGAAAATTGCAAGCTAAAAACACATTCATATATATTTTACTACTGAGAATAGTATTGAATTTATTAATTAAAAAGGCGCCAACTTTATAGCAGCCGTAATCTATTCAATGGCTAAAGAGAAACAGCAAATGGATTGATAGGATTTAAGTTACTTTAGAGATTGTACAGCCGAAAATAGGGGGGTTTTACGCAGTATAGTTAGGTTAGAGTGCCCTAAAATCCGGCAGTTTTTAAACCCCGGTTTTAGTTTATTCAAGAAATGAATTTTTGAAGAAATCTGATTTCGGTTTTTAATTTTAATAAAATAAAATATATAAATTGTTTCCCATTATATCTCATGAAAGGATAGAGGAGATTTTCTCTCAATCAGTGACCCGTGCGAGTCATAGTTTTACACTCACTGATTGGGACCTACAGTTTTACACGGGTTCCCAACGGTATTTTGAGAAGCCTTTTCATGGCTAAGTACTCGATAGTGTCGCCGTTACTAAGCGAGGTGACAGTCGTCGAAAGAAATTTAAGGTGGTCAGAGCTGGGATTGTAGCAACGTCTAAGGCTGCTGTGACATGAAAGAATTTGTGACAATCTCTAATGCGGCTGTGATAACCTTAAGTGTGGTTGGAACATCTTTTTGTTCGGTTGTGATGAGCTATGGTGTTGTTGTAACAACCTCTTATTTCGGTTAGGGCGAACTCGTCAACATAATGTTATCTCTCGGTGTATGTATATGAATTGGAAACATAAATAGAAATTTGTCAGTTGGGGTTCACCCCGTTCAAGTTTCACCCCAGCTATCGATGGATATTATAACATACCAATATAATAGATAGAATCATGAGGATGCATTTTGCAAAACTTCTTTAAAAAAAACTGTATCTCTATTCATAAAGATATAGTATAGTCTTGAGCTTGAATAATAAATTACAAAAGTCTAATAGAAAGAATTAAGACGCAAACTGTGACGACACATAGATTTTTTATTTAAAAAAAATCCTTAATCAAAACATGTATGAATTTGACAGGTTGCATAAACAAAAAACAAAAAATTTGTATATATTTTTTTTATAAAATATTCATATTAATTATCTCTTGTTTCAAAAATCAAATCAAAAGTGCAAAAATAATCTTAAACATTAATTAAATGTTATTATAATCTTTATTTTTATGGATTCACTTAGAATATTAATTAATTATATTTGGTACATTCTAAATATGACAGTGACTGCGGTACACAGCAAACAAAAGACTTAAGATACAAACCTTGTTTTTGGTATTATGCCTGCATGGTGGCACAGTGGAGTGTTGGATAACAAAATGTTATCATAAAATAGGGAATCCAAATACTTCCTCTTTGTGACCTGAGACAAAACTCAAAGAACTGAGTTCTATGAATATATATGTAATACCAACAAACATATGTTTGGGACGGACCTATTTGTCCATGCGTGCCAACTTGTATATATGTATTTAGTCAGTCTAATCATATCCATATCTCTATAATTTTTCTTGATATAATGGCTAATCTCTTTAGGTGTTATATTTCGGAAGTTTTTAAAGCAATGAATCGGAACCATTATCGTTCTAGCCACTGTGTCTTCTTGCCCATTCTAATACCCCTATCCAATCAGTAATCCCACCATCCCATATACTATTCCCAATAATGAATTGATTTCTACGTTTGATCTCTTTTTGTTTTATTTTTTTTTTGTGTTCAAATAAAAATTCTTTAATAAAGATGAACTAATAAATTAATCTGTAAACCAGATTTGTCTCGTTTATGACGACGTTGTTTAAGATGATGATGATGGTTATGATGATGATGATGATGGTGATGGTGGTGGCGTTGGTATATTGTGGTGCTCTTTATTTCGACTTCGTTTAACATTTAAATTTAAAAAAAAAACCATCAAATATGATTAATTTAAATAAAATAAATGAGAATAAAGACTACTTTTGTTTTCCTTTTTTTTGAAATTTAGTTTTTTAGTTTTATTTTTTGTTAAAGGTGTAGTTTGAAGAGCGATTATAATGAATCTGGTTTATGAATATTAATAACAATTATTAATAACTGTCATGTAGGCAGTAAAACAAATCATTTTGTGTTTTTCTACAGATTTATTGCTTTCAGTGTAAATTTAAGTCAATAGCTGGTATTTAAGTTAAATATTAGAGATTTAGTGACTCATTGTTGTACAAAAAAAAATCAGATTGTGGTTGTAGTTTTTTTTTTGCCAGATGCAGATGAAGCACTTCAAAATGTTCAATTTTGCTTTTGAGTCATCACTATAGCTGTATTTGCTATTTGCTTCGATTTAAAAAATATTCTTTATGACATTTGACAATTTTTGGAACCGATTTGTCATCGAACGCCATAGCAATAGTAGTAGTCATGCCTAAAGTCCAGAAAATGCAGAGTGTTACTTTTCCAACTAATGTTCATATGAGAAGATTAATGAAATTACAGAAAAGTTTTAAAAATACCCAAAGAACATATTTAAGAATATTTCAGTAAATTTAAACAAAATCAAGTTTCATTTTGCATTTTATTATCTTAGGGAAGAATGTTGACATTGTTTTTGAGAAGTCAACATCTCCATTTCAATTAAGTTTGTTTCGAAACTCTTTTCTTATGATAACAATATCATTGGATATTATTGATAGAGACCCCTTTTTACCTATATATACATTAAAGAAATCGATAGCAGGCAAAGTTTTCCGCCAATACGTTAAAAAATGATTTATTTTTCGTGCATTCTTTTCTGTACCTTCGCCTCGTTTGTTTCCTAAGTCTTTTGGTTTTGCTTCTGTGACACGGCCTACTGCATTTTGTTTTATATTCTGTGTAAATTTATACTTCATTACATGGAGCATCATTTGCCACTAGTGGAGATGCATCATGCACTTCTTTAATTATTTGTATACGATAAATATACACTCCGAGATTTCAAATCCAGCTTAAGTCACGTCTATCATTCAAATTTTGCATTGGATAACAGAAAATTATAAAAAAATATAAATACAATATCAGTCATCAATGATTTTAAAATATAAACAAATGTGTTTACCTGAATGAGAAGGTAACAAAATTATATGACCATCGCTAAGTGTCAACATAAATGTTTTGTTACACATAGGGTGTAAGGTTTTGGCGTGACAAGAATATTAGCTACATTCACTTAAAAAACAAAAAATATTTTCGCATTACATTCTATGTAAAGTAGGAGAGAGTTTTGTGCAACCTCTTGCCCGTGCGCTTTCTAGTCTAATGTTCACTGATTGGATCCTACACTTCTATACTGGTAACGAACAGCTTTATTAGAATAATTTTTATGACAAATTACTCCATAGTTTCTCCCACTTTAGGCGAGGTAGCCGTCGTCGAAAGTAATGTAAGGCTTTCAGAGCGGGGTTCGAACCTACGTTCTCATGTATATCAACATGGTTTCCCATTTCATCCCATGAAGGGATTGGGGAAAGCTTCTGACAATCAATGAGATGTGCGCTTTCTAGTTGTACACTCACTGATTGGGCCCTATAGTTTTACACCGGTTCGGAACGGTATTTTTAGAAGCGTATTCATGGCTAACTACTCGATAGTGTCTCCGTCACTAAGTCACGTGACCATCGAAATGTAAGGTTCTCACCTACAATAGCCGTTGCACCACTGACGACCACCGTTCTCATGTATACACGCTGAAAGATATCGGCCCAGCAATATGTTGCTGGAACCATGAATATGTTTGCAAGCATTGTTTTAATGAATGGAAGACCTGGTGCTTTTTCGTTTCTTTGTTTTCTCAGTTTTCAACAAGCAAAGCCACATTTGGGTCACAACAACATATACTATAGCCAATTAATCATTCATAGTGCGTCCAACATGTAATATTGAATAGCAAACACAAAGAGTTTTCAGCATGTAAGAGTCGCACTCTCAGCCATAACTTCGTTGGCATTCTAGCCGTAAAATTTAGTCTCGTTCTCATATTACTTAACTAGAAATATAGGTTGAAAAATATCAGTATATTCCAAAATCACTACTGAAGGAACATGCCTGGTTGGGAACAAACATATACTTGCATGCATGCACTGTTTTCATGACGTGAAGATTTGCTGCAATGTGCTTTCCTTGTTGTTTGTCTCCAACATATAATACTGAGTAGCAAACACAGTTTGTTTGGACACAAGTATGCAATATTTGTGGCAAGCTAGAAACACGTTATACTTGAACTCAAGCCACAAAGAAAAACTGATTTTCAGCGTGTACTACAGGTTCTGCCACTGATTATATTTTTTCGACTTTCTCCCGAAGCCAAAAGTTTATTTTGTTCAAAACTATAATGTATGTCAGATGTCACAATGATAAAATGTTCTATTAAACATTTTTTATATATTTTTTTTTAATTTTTTGTAGATTTTTGGTCTTAATTTTTTAGAAATATTTAGTAGTTTAAAACTTTAAAAAAATGGCGTAATTTTTTGGATATACGGAGAAGTGTTGTACCGAAAGCAGTAATATTTGGAGCTTCTGAGCTGAATATTTGTTATTTAGGATTTATCGGGAACGCAGTTGAAATAAATGAGATGTTTCCCTCCAATCAGATTAAGAGATCGATATAGATCGCATTTGCCTTCGCCTTTACTGTTATCTATCCAATTATCTCAATATCTTGTATCTTTCCTAGTACAAGTATTTTGTTTGCTCTAATATACATGCATAAGTATTATACGAGTATATCCCAATTGCGTTTCAAATTTTTAGAATTAATAATTTAATAATAAGGGGATAATTATAAAGAATAATTTGCAAATTCTTAGTATATGAGCTAATTGGTCCAACAGACAAAAAATGCTAAATCATAAAAATTACAAATCTGTATTTTTTTCTCAAAAATTGGTGGCATCATAGGCCCATTTTTCTTCGAAAATGATAAAGAATCGATCTGATTCGATCTGAAATTATATCTTAGATGAATATTTTTAATTTTCTCTTTATTTTTAATTGTCCTCTGTGTTTTCCGCAATTATCAGAAATGAAAACTGTTGGAAATAGTATATGAACTTACGTTGGCGGACGATCGTTTCGAAGTATGTGACTCTTCTCATTGCCACCTTAGCGTTCTAGGCCAATGATCGACCGTCTTGTTGACATTCTCACTACCCGTAGTTGTCATCGGGATATATATTTTTGTCGAAAAATATATGCTTAATTTAAAAAGTCACGGCGTTGTCAAACTGCACTCTAATCAGTTCGTTTTCTTTTAAACACTGTTTCAAAATGCTCTTAATTTGAGACTAATTTCCTTGGCTAATTTCGAACAAGAATTAGTGCTACAAATTTTATTTTTATTTATAATAAACACGTGCCGTGATTTAGTCTGCGATTCAAAAGCCATTCCTGGTTAATGTTAATAGCAAACAAATCTTCACTCTCACCTAGTACGTTATTTGTTCGAAACAACAAAAGACAACTGTCAAACGATTAAACAAAAACATTTATAAATGTTCTGGCGTTCTCAAAGTACCGCTACAAGTGCCACCTTACTGTATGTTACTTAATGATATGAACTTATTCCCTGTCTCCGGCGATTTTTCAATGAACCAAAAAGAAAAAACCAAAAGACTGGATTTCTAATTGGACCGGTTTCAAAAAGACGAGACCAACAAAATCTTGTCATATGGCAAGAAACCGAAATAGTAAATCAAATTAATGTTAGACATTAATCTTTCTTTTTTGAGAATATAAATCTCGAATCTAGTTTGAATGTCTGATATTTCAAAACTAAAAATAAACATGTGTTAATATCGAACTATAATAAGTTTGGGTCATGTATTATGTTAATTAAGGGATTCCGGTGTGGACATATTTAGGGAATGAAAACTAAAATACAAAAATAAAACACAAATACTGCCACGATGTAAGAAAAGCGAAACTGAATGAATTAGAGGTAAATCAATTGTATCATAATCGGATTCGGAGCATACAAATGTCGGGTCATATTCTTAATATTTACAAAATATGAATACTTTCTCATTACATCACATGAAGGGACAGGGGAGGGCTGTTCAAAATCAGTGAATTATGAAATTTCTAGTTTCCTCCGCACTGGTTGGGACCAACAGTTTTTCACCGGCTCCAAAGAGATTTTTGACAAGCTTTTTCATGTTTAATTTGTCTGAACAGTGGTTCAGAATCAATTACCATCGGCCCAAAATTCAAAATCGTTTGATCGAGAAAACATTTTTAAGTTTTGTAAAAAATCGATTGTAGGCAAACAGCCAAGGATTATTGAGAGATATAAAAATTGAAAATCGAACTACTTTTCTTATTTTTCGATTTTAAAGAAAATAAAAAATCCGATTTGTACCTTTCCATGTTCTTTAAACATATCTTGACGCATTATGAATGCGAACAAAAAATTTGAATATTTTTCGTATTACAAATATTCGAGTTTTTCGGATATTCAAATCGACAAAAAATTTATTTATTATCATTTTGGACTTTATTGAACTGAATCTCAGACAACTTTACAACAATATTGTTCTTCAATATAAAAAGGGTAGTTCCTCCGTTTTAATGCAATGACGAAGTCCTATTTATAGCTAACTTAGTGAAGAAGAAGAGATACAGGAAAATCGTTTGTTTAGCAAGAAAAAACGGTTATAGAGAAAGCGCGAGAGTGAGAAATCTGACTCTTACAGAAGGAAGAACGAGGTTCGCAAATTCTACCAAAAAGACCAAAGGCAAGCCAACGGAAATGGGTCAGCGCCTCTCTTTTGTAGAGATATAAAGGGACAATGAGAGAGATAATGGGAAACGGCTTTAAGAAGATCGAATAACGAACCGAATAATAACGGGCTTCCCTCCTGAAAGGACCAGAATGAGAATCTGTTGATAGATAAGTAGTGTGTGTTTAAAACGTGGAGAGACCACTTTTCAGCACTACTCCACTCAGATTCTTGCACTGAAGATCAGGAGGTAATGATTGTGGAAGACAGTGTAGATTGTACCCCCCCAACCAAGACGAGTTTAGAACGACAATCTCCCAGATTAAGAATAATAAAGCCGCTGGTGTGGATGTGCTACCCGCTGAGGTTTTTAAGGCCGGTGGTGAAGGACTGCTAGCCCACATGCATCAATTTAATTGGAGTCTTAGTGTGTTATATCCTGTATTCAAAAAGGGTGTTGCGCGTATATGTTCCAACTATCGCGGTGTCAGACTTATCCATCTTGTCGATCGTATTATGTGAAAGACAAAGCCAATTATTGAAAACGTGATTGGACCTTATCAGTGTGGTTTTAGACCAGGCAAGTCCACGATTGACCAAATATTCATGCTACGCCAAATCCTGGAAAAGATCCACGAAAAGCAAATGGATATAATCGATACAAAGCTGCTTTCGATAACCCCATTCGGGGAAAATTGTACGACGCTGTGTCTGAACTTGAGATTCCATCAAAATTGATCGCTGAATGACGCTGTCCAACACCAAATCAGCAGTGTATATGGGGAAATACCTCTCCGAACCATTCTGTACCAGGCGAAATACTTTCATGCAATCTCTTCAACATCTTAATGGAGATAATAATAAGAAAAGCTGCAGTATATATGAACAATACCATCAACACGAAAAGCCATATGTTGTTAGCGTACCCGTATGTTGACGACATATACATCATTGGCAGAAAATTTGCGAGAGGTTTCTGCAGTATTTTTAAGAATCGGAAAAGAATCAGCGAAGGTGGTCTTGTTGTTAATGACGGCCAGACAAAATTGATGGTGTCAACGACTAGACAAACCTCTCGACTTGGTCCGCACAACCGATTTAATTTTGAAGTGGTATATGAATCTATCCACCTTAGATCCGTCGAGAACTAAGACAACAACGTCAGCCTGGAGATAAATAGCAGAATTGTGCTTGCAAATAGATGCTATTTTCGGCTCAGCAAGAAGTTTAGGAACAAAGTCCTCTCTCGACAGACGAAAGTCCAGCTATACCAGTCTCTCATTTTACCTGTCGTGGCATATGACCCCGAAACTTGGATCATATCGCAGGAGGATGGATGAAAACACCTTGAAGTATTGGAGAGAAACATTCTCCGTAAAATATATAAACGTTGATAAAACGTTGAGTACCTACGTGGTTGGAATCTAGATGTGGACATAGCTAGGCGATTCAAATTAGGTCAATTGCGTTGGCTAGGCCATGTTATCAGAATGTATGCAGATGAGCCAGCGCGAAAGGTTTTCGATAACGTACCCGATGGAAGTAGGAAAAGATGATGACAAAAACTCCGCTGAAAAGACCAGGCCGAAGAATCCCTCCGATTCCTTGGTGTTATCAACTGGCGAGAAAAGGCGAAGGATAGAACCAGTTGGATAAATATGTTAAAATTGGTTTAGTTTATTTATTTGTTTGTTTAATTAATATGTGTAGGGCATCTGATCTCATGAGGTTGTATAATAGAAAGAAAAGTAAAAGTAAGAGTTCTAAGACGTTTATTGTATGGACATTTTTTTTATGTTTTATAAGAATTTCTAGTACCGGCCGTAGCGTTTAAATGCAACATTATGTGTTTTTATTTTCTTAATTCTGTTTCCACCAAGAATTTTGTGAAAATTCCGATTCTAGTGTTTAATTTTTCTAATGGAAGTAAACGCTTTTTTACAAATTCTAGCCATTTTTCAATTACGCAAGTATTTTTTTTGCCAACGTTTCAACCTCATATTGTATAGAGTGGTATTCTGCTCTTGTTTTGTGGTGCCTTCGCTCCAAAATGTTATCCTCAATTTATCTTAACTTGGCTATCAATAAAACAAACATTTTTCTTGTCTCTACATAGTTTTACCTTAAACGTTTTGGTCTTTAACATTGCCGTTTTCGTTTATTTGGGGGCCTAAACTGTGCGCACAAAATGCCGTCGTATTTAAGCTAAAAAAACAACACTCGAAAATGTTGAAGTGTGTGCGCAAAATACTGTTAAAGAAACAACAACAGCAGCAAAAACAAAATTGTAACAAATTGTTTAACAAATTGTTAACATAACATGACGTTAGACAAATTACATTTTGGCCACACATGCACTTGTTACACATAAATACCAGGTTTTTTTGTTATTTGTCTAACGGCCATGTTATTACTGTTGCCACCAATCTTAGTATTCTCTGTGGGCCGCCTGTACACAATTGGACAAATTTGGCGGGACATTGGATTGTTGGTTAAAGATCAAAGACGGAAATGGAAACTTGGTGATTTCTACACCTTCAATAAAGGTTTTTTGTTGTTTGTCTGAAATGCCACATTGACTGGAGGGAAGTATTTATATCGTTTTGAAAATAAGGACAGTTGTGACAATTTGGAGGTAAATTGTGGGGTTTTTTAGATAAAAAGAAAACTGTTTAAAAATGTAGACAAAACTTTAAGCGTCAAGCCCGTACTTAAAAATGGTTTGGACAATTGGAATTTTTGAAAAATAGTTTGTTAGTAAGTGACTGAGGCATTGAAGTAATAAATATTCCAAAAAGAGGACAAATAGTCTCCAACATTGAACCAGCGGCGAAAACCCCTAGGTATTCCCACAATACGCCTACAAAGATACCTTATGAGGCATTTTGTTGACATTGCGCTATGGTCTTTTCGCTGTAACTACTCGTACAGTTCGCTCAGTGATATCTAGGTCATCAGGTCATACACGAGCAACCTGTAGCTTTTGCTGCTGAAGGATTTATTCATGTTCTCAGTGTGTTCTCCGTTAAAATGTTGAAGAGATCGCACAGTAGATAGTCGCCTTGTCTGACGCTCAGATTGTGTGGCAACATATTTACCAACATATTTGATGTCCGACTGTGTCTTCCTGCAGAAGCGTACCAACGTAGCAGGAATATCAAAGTCAGACCCAAATTTAGTAAGAATTCTCCGTATCGCGCTACAGAAAGCAGCGTTGTAAGCAACAAAGAGTTGGTAGGTAACTATTTGATTTTCGCAGGCTTTCTCCAGGATTTGGACTAAAGTGAAAATCTGGGCAGTTGGGGGTTTTCCGGCCTATAGTCACACAGATAAGGTCCGATCAGATCTAAAAGCTCTGGAACAATGGATAAAAGGCTTGCTTTGCGATATTTGACACATATACTCGGTTCATCTTTTTTTGTAAAGGGTGTGTCATGTAAAGTTTTGAAATTGATTTTGCTCTAAAAAAACATAATAATAGTCATTTCTTAAAAATGATGATTTTATTGGTAAGATATTTATGAATGAAACACAACATCATTCAAATGGCTTGCACGAATTGCTTTCCAGTACCTCATTCGATGTATCTAATTTTTTAGTACAGTTTCGATTGTTTGGGCCTCTATCTCGTGATCGACAGCGACTATTTCATGTTTTAAGGCCTCAATAGACTCGGGATTGTTTTCGAAATACTTACCTTTCACGGCGCCCCCAAAGGTAATAGTCTAACGGGGTCAACTCGCAACTGCGAGGCGGCCAATGGACTCCCGAGATTCGGCTGTTCATGCGATTTTCGGGCACCTCTTCATCTGTCATCCTCTTCATCGTTTGGGAACAAACAATTCGTGAGGATGGCAGGGAAACGCACACCTTTGACGGTAACGGTAGCTCCTTGCCATACCCAAGACCGCACCAAAGGGTGGTGTGCGCGCCTCTTATATATGAGAACGTTGGTTCGATCCCTGCTCTGAGCACCTTACATTTATTTCGACGGCGGTCACCTCGCTTAGTAACGGCGACGATATCGATTAGTTAGCCATGAAAAGCTTCGCAAAAAACTGTTCGGAACCAGTGTAAAACTGTTGGTCCCAATCAGTGTGCATAAAAGTAGAAAGCGCACAGCTCACTGGTTGGGACAAGCTCTCCCAAATCCCTTCATGGCATTTAATGGGAAACCGTTTTTAGTTATTATGGTTTATAGGCGGTTTACCGCTCTCACTTCCTCCTTTTATCGCTCTGCCGCAGCTTGCGTTGAACCTGACTGAAGCATTACCATACGTGCAGTGTGCTTTTTATTTGTGGTCATGCGACACTCTACTTCTGCTCTGTCGTGAGGAGGGTTTTTATAGTAGACTACGAATTTTGCTGCAATTTCTATAGTTTCGGCAATATCTTTCCACTGGGCTTCAGAAGTTCAGCGTTTAGTCTAGTAGGCTATGGCTACCTTTGGCAATTGAAAATTTCCGATGGCCAGCTTTCTCTGTATCTGATTTCGTACAATTTTTGCTCGGCTTATTCTTGTACAAGCATTTGGTGCAACCATGTATTGGTCCGAGTCTATATAAAAGTCGCAGATTAATCATACGTCCATTACAGTGGCCAATTGCCTTCTGTTAATTACCAAGCTATCAATCTGATTATTTGTTTCTAATAAGGAGATGCCCAAGTGGACTTGTCGATGAGTTCATGTTGGAATCTCCAACCACTGACATCCATATTTTTTGCCTCGGCGATATCTGTCAGCCTAATGACATTGTCAGAAGTTCTGACGCTTCCGTGAAAGGCATTGACTGTTACAAGTTTGGAATTAAAGTCACATAGATTAATCCGAAATGTATGGGCAGAGCCAGGACAGCGGTCACAGGCTTTGTCTAGGAGCCCATATACTATATTGTTGGCGACATCTTTTATATCTTTCGTAGTGGATTGAAGGAAAATTAACGAACTGTTCCAGTATTTCACTTTTATGGCGATAGTGACTTTATGTCCACTCACCCGTTTAGACTTATATACTAGGTCTCATACCCCTTTGCCAACTACAAATCCACAACCAAATTCATGATTTTTTCATGCTCGCTGCCAAAGCGGCTCCAGCAACGTATTGCAGGAACCATGTACATATTCGCAAGCATTGTTTTCATGAATTGAAGAACTGCTCGTTTTTATTCCTTTGTTGCCTGTCACTGATTTGCTTTCAACAAACAAAACCATATTTTGGGTCACAAAAACATATGTTATAACCTCTTGTTCATTGTGTCTGCAACATGTAGTATTGAATAGCAAACACAATGTGTTTGGACACAAGCGTACTATATTTGCGACAAGCTAGAAACTCGTTATATTTGCATCCAAACTGGTTCCAAATTTTATGTTGAGCAGGTATTTTTGTGGCTACGTACTGGATATTGTCGCCGTTGATGAAAGCTAGGTGACAGTCGTCGAAAGGAATACAAGGTGGTCAGCGCTAGTATTCAACCCACGTTCTCCTGTACAAGGGTCAACCACACTAACTGTTGCACCACCGACGGTGAAAGATTTATATTATTGCCACCGATTTTGGATCAGACGATAACCAGGATACAGCTCAGCGATAATCTCTTGGGTCTGGATTTAATTTTTCGTTAACCTTTAATACGCTTTTTAAAAATAAATGTTCAGTGACTATTATCACCTGATAACCTGAGACGCATTCGTATTAGCATGCAAACCAGGTTTCTCATCCATACACTTCCTCACTTTAGCTACCATTCGAGCGAAGTCTGGAAATGCCACTTGCCGAACATCGCTGAGGGTTTGGTGCAGCTTTTAATTTATAGAGCTGAATTCGAAAAATAATCTTATTTTTACTGAGTTTCTATTGTAACATTAGGGTTCAATAAAATTTCAAATACATTTTCGACAATTCATTGAAATTCTTAAATATGCATATAAAATTGCAGCCTCAACTATTGTGCGATTTATGTATATTTATATTTATTTTAACCTTAAAAAAAATATATTTAACCTAAATTGAGTAGCAAACACCATGTGTTTAGCCACAAGTATACTATATTTGCGGCAAGCTACAAAATACAGATTTTTCAACGTGTACTGATAAAAATCTAAAAGGTATTCGGGATAAATACAGCAACAACTATTATATAAAGAACGATAGGGTAGGAAAAGTGCAATTGTCGATATCCAGCGAGTAAGTAATTATAGTTCTTATTGTTGGCACACTCTGAAAAACGGCAAACAAAAACAGTTATACACTTGCAATAATGTTGGCTTAGGCTGAGGACAATCTATATTTGTCTCCCTTTGCTCTCGATAGGGCATAACGACAAAATTAAACAGTACACCAAACACACCTGTAGTTGGTTCGCAACCAAAGCTGTATCTGAATCACAAACACATATACACTAATACATTAAACCTTGTGTCAATATTGAACAGCAAACATAATGTGTTTGGATAGAAGTACATTATATCTGCGATAAGCTCCAAACACACATTATATTTGCATCCAAACAAGAGAAAACAGAGTTTTTAGCGGATTTTTCACATGGTTCCTCCATAATGTTATGGAGGACGTTTTTTCAGCATATATTTCTTGTCTTCAACGTCTTGTCTTCTATGTTTTGTATTCTACGTGTTGTCTGCTTTTGAAATTAAATTTCCGTGAGGACAATATCACAACGTTGTCCGAAATTGAACTAACAATATCTAGGTTATTTATTGACTTAATAGCTTTATGACACACATGTTCATTCCGAATCACTGTTGACAATTAGTTTTCTTGCTTACCACCTTGTATTGTAAAGTCTCAATGTCCTTTTCAAACAAAAGACTTAAGAGCCAAACTTGTTTCTTTAATTTTACTTTAAATTCGATTTCTAAACAAATTTAGCTACAAGACACAATCACTACTGCATGAAAAAACAATTCAATTTATAGCTAAAATCTAAGCTACAATGTTTTCAGACATTTTTCAATTTCAATGTTTTCCCGGATAAAATCTCAATTCCCGATAAGCATCTTGAAACATGTAACGAAATAATATCTTAAATCTTTAATTTTTATGTTAATTTTGGCCAAACAAACTCAACAAAAAAATCCCAAAATCACGAAATTATAACATTATAACGATTACTTTATCTATGAAACTGAATACACGAGCTACCAAAACCCTGCAAAATTTTATAACTTAATTTTGATTCAACCATAATACCAAACTAAAACGGCTGAAATAAATGCTCTAAATGCC